>CM055971.1:50682500-51882500 GCA_029531755.1 Holothuria leucospilota
GGAACAGGTAGCATGTGGATGCTCCACTTTGAGTTTAACAGAGCCTTATGTTTTCTGTGGAGGTCAATGTTCATTTGAGGTCACTGAAAATCAAATTTGGATAATAATATGAACGATATTTCATGAAAGGTAACCTGGAGGAATCCCATACTTTGCAGGTCTATGTTTCACTGCCTCCCCGGTGTTTTGGTAATCTCAAGGTCGTTTGAGGTCGCAAGAGGTATACCGGTTGTATCTAATACGGATAATACACTTTATGTACCATAAATAGTATTCTTCTAGACATGTAATTCTGCCACCGCTGAGCAGCGCCCACGACCTTCTAGTGGAAAAAAGTGCTTGATATCCATTACTTTCTTCAGTCACAAAACTGACATTTTAATTGATTTCAGTATACCTCATAATGTACTGGTTCCGCTAAAACCCATTTTTCGATTCCCCCTATTCTGTTGATTAGCTTGGGTGTAATAAACTCCTATCGCCATAGGATTTTATGTTGCTTAATGGATATTAGTTCCCACTAAGGTTACAAAACAATAGGCTTAAACAAAACAAAAAAAAATCTACCACTAATCTAGTATTACCTACTTGAATCCAAGTATATCCTGACTGCATTAAACTACAGTTTGCAACGAAAGCCTCTTGTGATACCTCCTGTTGAATTGAATGAAACCTAGAACTAGATCCATTTTCACAGTTTTGTTTGTGCCTATTCAGCGATTGTCTCTTTATTTTCGGCTGTGTTTTACGACATTACAAGGGTCATAACTCTCCATCTCCAGACATTTTTGTGGTGGAAATGGGTAGTAAAACAGCTGCTGATCTTAGCGACATCTAGAGTGCAGCCTGCGTGGGGGATGGAAGATAAGGAGACAGTCTCCCTCTTTGTCTTCCAAACCCTAAATGAAAAATGGCCAACTTGAATAACAAACACTGTAAATGCTACAAGCTCCCAATTCCCTAAGAATGCTTTTGGGGGCGTCGGGACCTTGGGAAAAGTTTGTAACGGCTCTCTCTTTACAAATTTCTAGAGCAAGTTCCCGGACCCAGCGGCATCGGGGACTTATGTAGGTAAGTTGCATTGACGAATAAACCTCATTCCTCATGCATGATGCACACAACACAGTTAAAGCCTTTACCTTAAAAACTTGACAGTATTGTTTCTCACACGGAGCTACAGCATGCTTATACAAAATGGCCTATGATTTCCCTTACGCACATGCTTAAATAATGAGCTCGTAGACTGCCTTTTAACCTGAGGCGATTTTACTGAATAATTGGCTTCAATTTTCTTTTTGAAGTCTTAGTTTCTAAGGCATGTGGTTTAGAAATTTCATTTCCGCCCACCTGGGGGCGTTTTTGATAAACAATAGACCAGTACTACACATCAACTGATGGTGGTTCTCCAAATAGCGCACTCGGAGAGTCCCCAAAGGTACCAGTATGTGGCTTTAGAAAGGCAATGCCATTTCACAGTCACAAAATAAAAGAATAAAATACAAAATAATGGAAACATCTAGAACAATGTAAAATATGGCACGTTTTGTATCCAAGCAACTATACACAGTCAAAATTTCTCAAAAGAGGGAAGGGACTTTAGACAGTCACCATCCTTACACCGAACCCAAAAACAAAATAGAAAGTGAGAATTATAAATATGTGACCAGTGCTTTCCCAAAGCACCATTTTGCATCTTAATGATCTTTTCATACACTTCTCAGTCAATTGTGGCGTTTACGACCCTTGCCTCTTGCTATTGAGCCAAAAGTCTTCCGACTTCTGTAAAAAGTTATTCCGACTCAATTGTGCAGAATGGTCTTCTTTCAGGCGTTTTTACAAAAGCTTACACACACACATACACAAAAAAGAAAGAAAAAAAAAATTTCCAAAAGAGTACGTATGTCACCCTGGCACCTAGACAAACAAACCAAAATAGAACAAAGCACTTCCTAATGAGAATTTCTAAACATATGATTAGTCCGAAGCCTTGCCGATTTCGCAGAGAAAAAAATCGCTAAGGTGCGTACATTCATGAAGACTTAGCTATTTTTCCCCAGACTATTGTCGCAACGAATTGTGGGATCATGCAAGAAACATAAACAAAACGCGAAATAAACGTAATTTGGGACAGGTTACAAGACAATTTTAAGATCAAAGAGACGATGTTCTGTTGTTCAAGAAACAAAACTACAGGGAAAACACCTTCTTTATTCCGGACTGGGCTGATTTGATTTGAATATCGTCTAAAATGAACAGTTTCTTGGCACGCGTTGAAGGAAGTCCATTGTGTTTATCCCAAATTTTAAACATACAGCTGATCACTGTGATTTAACGATCGTACGACTAACAATGGTCTATGCAACGCACGACTAATCTTAATACTGCAAAACTTAAAAATACCTAAGCCAAAGGATTAACAAGGAGAGGCGCTCTGCAAGGTACCACCTACTCCGCATCTGCTACCCGACCACACCGCACGGGGGCTTCGCCAGAGCATTTAACATGAGGGTGTGGTGCCGCATTTGCCGACTGAGAAGAAAAAAATGCAGACTGAAAGTGACAGAAGAGTTGGCGCCAGGATTTGTCCAAGGGGGGGGGGGCAACGACCCGAAGCCTCGACAGCCCTGATGCCATCGAGGGGTTGGTGAGGGTAGATTTGAAGAAAACCTGTGTACTATACCATGCCATTGCGGGACATATATTGCATAAAATTTTGTATATACCAGAGTAAAATACTTCCGCCCAATTAGGTTTTTCCCGAAATCTAAACTGTGAAATTGCAAAGAGCGAGAAATTTTCGGGTAAGCTTAATTTGTACTTATTTAAAGCTTACATAGGTCAACCAGTGGCGTACCCAGAATTTCTCTCAAGGGGGGGGGGGCATGAAATATTTTGTGTGATCGCTGGCCTGGAGAAGGGTTGTAAGGGGAGGGGTGCCCCCTCCCTTTGAAAATTTTTGGAAAATTAGGTGTCCTGACATGCAATCTGGTGCCACATATGTCACCTTTGGAAGAAAAATTTGTGTTAAAACATTTACAATTTTTTATAGGAACTAAAAAACTAGCATCCGTGAGGGGGGCATGGCCCAATGGCCACCCCCCTGTGTACGCCACTGAGGTCAACTGTCCAGGCAGTTGGGCCCTATTGGGCACAACTTACATTGTACTTCCCTCTTCGAATCACTAGCCGTATCGAAAGACAGACTCAAGAGAACATTAATTAACTTAGTTTAGCGAAATGAGATGAGATTCCCGGCATTTACATAAAACGATAAATTTTACTTAAAGGGGAATTTTCATCATCCCAGACAGTTCCAGTTCTCCCAACTATGCACTTCTAGCTCCTCCCATAACTGTATGAAGCTACTCCTTGTGCAGGAATAAACCTGTTTTATTGCTTAAGGTCATGTCCTGGTGAGCATACAAGGCTATAAAATGTAATAAAAGCACTCTCTCTCTGCCTTGTGTGGAATGTGAGTTACTGTGCATCTTTCAAATTTTCAAACTTTGATGTCAATCAAAGAGCAATCACCAACTGAGAATTTTCATACCCCTACACTAAAAATATACTTTGGGGTGATGACTGTCTGTCTTTAAGTTACTTGAATAGATGGAAAGGGTTTGTTCTATATTAAGCTATTACTAACGAAACTGAGGAAGAGTGGGAAAAGCACACAGAAAGGTTTGTGTTTTATCGAAGAAATGACCCTTTTGGAAGCTAAAATAAGTAAACCGACCATGGGTGGCGACAGAATTTTCGCGACATGGTGCCGGGCATGCATGCCAGCGCCCTTAAGAGCCGACAGCTTGTCGAGGGGATGAGAAAGGGATATGAAGGAGCCTAACTATCCCATGCCATTGCAGAGTGCCGTATATTTAGCATCATATCACTTAATATGTCAAGAGCCGAGTTGCACACTGAAACTGTTCTTTTGAGTTTGAACCGTAAAATTGCAAAGGGCGCGAACATTTTTGGTAGGCTGACACAAAAAACATGTTATCATTAAGTACAAAAAGAAAAAAAAACATAAAAACTGAAGGGGTTGTAGACTGTATCGGGGACAACATACATCGTCGAAACCATCTGGATTACCCGATGAAATACCGCATGACACACACCAGAGAACAGCAACTAGGCTTTGCAATATGGGATGAAATTTACGACCTCCACATAACCTATGTACCCTGCCCACATGTTACTTGGTAAGGTTCACAGGACTTATGCTATCTAGCTTTGTGGAATGGAACTACTGAAAAAACTGGAGTGACATTACAGCTCGCGTAGTGCGAAAATTTTGGGTTCTGATTACAGAAATTGTCATCTTTCTTTCACTTCTTTTCCTCTTTCTTTTTCTCGCGTTTTCTTCATTTTGCCGACTGGTGACAAATTTACCGACTCAGTGCCAGAAACCACATGGAAAATGAACTTCTTTAGTATACCATGATACTGGAAAGCCATATGTAGCTTTGTTTGCCAACAGAGTTTGTTTTAACTTTCAGAAAGTGTTGCTTACGGTCTACAAATGCATTCCAATATCCCCACTAGCCCCTTTCTTTTGTCCTGCTTTTATCCTTTCCTTCCCTTCCCTAGCTGTTCTTTTCTCTGTTCGCTCGGTCTTTCTCTCTCCCTCTTATCTGTCCTCATTTTTTCTTTTTCCCCTCTTTCTTCTTCCCTCTAACTTCCTTTCGTTTGCACTTCCCTCTTTCCTTCATTTTCCCGACTAGTGCAGGATTTTGCCGACTGCGTGGGTGATGGGGGTGTCACCCCCACACCCCTCTAGCGTCGGCCCTGACTCCGCACTTCCTTGGTCAGAAATCGTGTTCTGTCTAATTATGACAGAGAACATTTTGATAATCACTCTGTGATACATACTTGCCACTTAACCTTTAACGCATCCTCAATCTCCTCCGCTTTTCCTTCTCCTCCTCGACTTAATATGGAAATCAGTGATTAGAAGGTGTCGGCCAGCTTTTCCACGTTAACGACCCCTCAGACACAAAGTGTCAGTGCCACAGTGGAGGATGAAACTGCCTTCGAACCAGAGGGAGCGTGGAGTGCCCCTTGCTGGCGTTATGTCCAAGAATTAATGGCAACGGTTCCGTGAGATGGTTTAAAGTGGGCATGACACGGCCAAATAACTTTTTTGTATTGCAAGATTGGGTACAGTATTGTAAAATTTTCATCTCACACACAATTAAAAACCGGCGCAGTTCGGCATAAATAGAATTTGAAGAAAAACGTCCAGAAATCTAATTTCGAAAAATGCCGCAACAGGTCACCTGACTTTTATGACGCAATTGGCGGCACCCCGCACTGCACTATGTAAGGACGCGTATCTAGATTTGAAACTAATACAACGCATATCTTAGAAATTTCATGAAAAGGATTACATCACAATACTCGCCCAACATACAGAGCGCAAAGCGCGGAACATGTTGGCGGCTTCGAAGCATATCATTGGCCAATATGTTCGCGTGCATATGCGCCCGTGTTTTAGCTTCCCTGCATATAATACACAGTTTTGTTTTTGTGCAAAAAGAACGCGGTCCGGGCGCGCTGTACAGAACAGCTATGAACATGTATGGACAGTCCATAACAAGCGCGCCTTTACTCAGTGAGCTGTTCAGTAACTTTGCTATTGTGAATGGTAAGCAGTCACCGCGCAACGACGCATAGTTCACAATGTGGTCACTGGTCATGCGCGCTGCTGTAGTATCGTAGCACAGGTGTTTGCAATGATGTACCTGCTAACACGCGTTAGCATGCACACGATTCGATGTGTAGAACGATGGGTGGGCTGCCTGGTACAGTGTTACTAACCGTGCCTCCAATGACGTCAGGATCTTGAGACGCGCTCACATTCTTTTTTTCGCTTTTGGATTTCAGATGGCTGAGTCTGGCCTATAATTGGGAATTCTCAAGGTCGTATTACTGTGTTTATGGACGTAGTTGAGTCGGGAAAACATTTGCTTCATTTCAAGCTGTACCCAAAGAATATTCACTGAGAAACGTACTTTGGCCGTGTCATACCCACTTTAAGGGAAACTTCCTTAATTTGGACTAGGGATGGAAAATCATTCTGTACTTTTCAAAAATTATAGGGATGAAAATAAAGAATTTAAACATAAAGGACTAGTACTGAATGCGTACGAAAGAGTCCAAACTATTTTACCTCTTTGCAAATAGTGGTCTGTTGAACTGATGAAAAACAGGTAGATTTTAGTAGGTAGTATGGGAGACACCAGGAAACGCAGGGAGCTAAAAGGAAAAATTAAGCCATTAAATCACGATGGGTGCCCGTGTATCTCAAAATATCATTTTTCAATACAATTTTGTAGTTCGTCTCTTAACATTTCAAAAGGTATCCATTTCAAATCCACTTTTCACTTCTGTCATCTACTTTCTTCTTTATTCTTTTCTGTTTATTGTTTATTGTTTATGTTTTGTGATTCACCTATCAAATCAAGGGCAGTGAAACCCCGTAGTATATTACTGGTAGGGCGAAGTCCTCACCTAAGAGCATCAGGCCTTCAGGAAAGTAGGGTATGCGATGCAGTGGGTTTTAAATCCCAACATGTACAATCGAGGTGCTAACACTCTTAGCCTTTTACCAACAATAAATGAACAAACCAACGCTTAGGAAAAGGGGAGGGGCATTCAAGGTTGCACAACTTACCCAGATTCAACGTGGATAAACGTAGGGTGGGTCGGGAAGTGTATTCACCATTAAACATTTTTTAACACTAATAGTAGGCTACTTCTTTAAGGGGCCATATCGACTTGGGAGCTCCTTGAAACATGAATGGACAAAACGATTGTTAAAATGGAGAACATGCTCTCCTTAGATGCTCGATGGTAATCCTTTTTAACACCAAAGTTAAGGAATGCAGATTTTAATCAATCTTAAATGTCATTTAGACTAGGCTCTAAATTTCATAAAAGTTGCAAATTTAAGCGATGAATTTGACAAACCCGACGCTAAAAATGTCTCTTGAGAAATTTTGTGCAATTACAGGCCGCTCACGGTGATTAAGCTTAGTAAAACCAAATTCCAAATCAAAGTACCACGGTTTATTTCGGTCATTTTTGTACTTAGTCACCAAAATTTTACGGGTAAGGAATATTGTATTTAAGATTAAAAACGTTTTAAGGGGGTCTCTGGTGCTTCATATCCTAACGCCGCTTTGGTTCTCCAGCTTGTGATCATCAGCGGTTGTAATCAAGAGAAACACCCAATAGGGAAATACTAATTGCAACTTCGTAAAGAGACCGCAATAAAAATACCACTTTTGGCTTCAAGTTCTAGATTCAAAACACTTGGCTCATTATGCCATGTATCTAATTAACCAAGTGATATTTTGAGGCAGGTTACAGCTAACACCTTATTTTGACTTTCTTTACCCATCCTAAGAAAATGTTGTATTCACAGCGCCTTGTAGAAATATTAAAAGCCATGTTCGAAAGGTTATTTTCCAGTGCTTGCCACAAATAAGCTTTTATTTACCATTGCTCCGTACCAACAATTATCGAATTAAGATTTAAAAAGCTTTTAATGTCACGATGATGTAGGAAACAATAACCGATTTTTTTTGTGAAGAATAAGTATGTAGTGCTACATTATCTCTATACATTTCCGGAGAAACAAATTTAAAAGTCAAGTCGGTCGTATTTTCATTTCGGTGTATTTGATGTTGCATCTATTCCCAGGAAGACTGTTCCAATTAAAGCAGTCTGTTCCGTAAGGACTGTTGAGAAAGGAATGACCACAATAATGGTACCACCAGCCAGAGTTGACACTGCAGCGAGAACCACAGAAATAGGTATAACTGTACGTATTCCTGTTTAACGTAGCGCAGTTAATACCACTCCAAACATCGTTGTCACGGTCTCGAGTTGTGAAAGGGTAGCCGTTGTTATAATTCAGAGAATCACCTGAAATGGAAACAACACTCACAAGAGATCATTATCTAACATTATATTTTAGAGAATAAAAACTTTTTTCACGATTCTCTGTAAATTTGAAATGTCTCATCTATGTACTATTGATGACTGCGTTTTAGAGCCTGATAGACAAACATCAGTGTGTCACTAAAAGGATAGTAATTCACAGTTATGTAACTATTGTAAATGGAAGAATGATGGGCCAACGTAATGATCTAGGGGCAAAGTGCAGAACTCCTTTCCATTGCGACAACGTTATCGATCCATTTCTATAAGTGGCTTCTTATGTTATGTTACTTATACAACACCCGACAATGTTAACTGTTGCGCACAGGTACCACATGGGAGAAGTAAGCTTTACTTCCCGATCAGAACGCATGAATGCAATGAGTTGAAATTAAGGTAATATCTTCGAAGAAATAAACAATTAATTTACACAAAGATACGCCAGCTCTAAGATATGGTGGATATCGTAAAAGAAAGAAAGCGCCAAGTTTGTTCGTCTTTGTCTTCTTTAAGCTAGTTTGAACGCTTCGTAGTAACGCAATAAAGTAGGATTACATCATACTCCAAACATCTCTGTGTTACCTTAGTCTTTTGTTTAGAATCATCAATACAAATTTCATTGAGAGGAGAGCAACTATTTAAACGTTTCTTTTTTTTTTTTACTTTTGTGAAAGAAACATACTGCAGTTTTATTTTGTACATTCTGAATGTTTAACAGCTGCAAGTTACATGCTGTCCAGTACTAAGTTACTATGTAAATAAACGGATTAGCTATACATTGTACATATCTGACAAAATATATGAATTTGACCTGTTACAGTGAAAGGTTTCTTACACGGAAGAAGGAAAAAGTAGGGTGAATTCTTAATATTGATTCTTTTTCAATGGTTCATTCTTAAACGATGGACAGTGAATATTTAGGCATACAGTTTATATAAAAATTACTACATGTAACATTTGTAAGAAATAAATAAAAAGGAAGACAGTTTTGCATGCATATTACAGAACATATTTTATCCCTGTCGTGAATAACAGGTTGCCAGTGTAGCAAAAGGCAAAATGTTACTTCCATTAGCTTCCATATTCTTATTGGCTGAGAGATATTGTAGCATGCTTACCCGTGTCCCTCCTTCTCAGGCCCTTGATTTGTTCAAACTTTACTTTACGTTAGGTGGCATCAAACTCAACAATTTACATCAAATTTCATTTTTTTTCAAAGACCAGTATAGATGGACAAAAACCGTACATTTTCTTGGTTTAAAAATCCACCTTACTTTAACCCGGCCATGGATCGACCCCCAAACTTCCGGGTTGCTAAGCTTCATCGTTTCAAATGCTACCGCATTTATTCACTCGCTCGGCCAATTCATAGCCATACCAGGAACTGAGACATATATCAAAATGACTTTAAAGTCCATTTTGATACTCGTGTGAAAGTAAAATTACATCAATTCATAAATGATGGCACTATGACAAACCTGCATCTCCACTGTAGGTGCCTCGACTCAATCGGTATTTGTCACTTTCGTCGCTGATACTGAAAGAGTCGTATTTAACATAGTATGGATTCCCTAAACTGTTGACGAAGTCAATGCGAAGCTCGTAAGATCTTTGTGTTGTCAGATTGTTCAGTTTATCATTTCCGAGCCATAATTCGTGATCAGGCGTCCCAAAGCCATCCCTGTAATCAGACCAGAAAAGATGAAAGTCCAGAGTTCCATCAACACGTCTTTGGAATACCTTTCGAAAAAAAGATAACAAAGTGTTTCTAAATATTTGTTATACAAAATTTGCAGTACGCCTTATGTGTTTATGCTTACCAGTTTTGGCAAATTACTGGGCACATTGGAGATCATATTGAAAGACATGGCATGTCATATCTTTTTGTCACAAAAATGGTGAGACTACAAACAGAAAACAATGACAAAGTAACTTTTTATACTCACTGTCCAACCTCCTCCGTCTGACATGTTACAGTAAACATCAAATGGGTCTCTTGGCCACGTTGTTGGCTTTATTTTGTATACACCGCTGGAATTGAAACCTCTGTCATATACATCTTGACAATCCCTGGGAGGAATATCGAGGGTACAGTTGACCCCATCACCTTTATAGCCTGTATTGCAGTTACATCTTGACCCATTTATTCCTTCTTCACAAACTGCATTAGGACTGCATTCGTACGAATAATCACACGAGAACTGACCACTTATGCATGAACATAGACTTGAACAATCCGGAGAAATAAAACTGTCTGCATCCTCCTAAAGATAAACGTAAATAATCTGAACCTAAAACATCATAAAATATATGATTAAAACATAACGTATCCACTCGTGGAAGTCTTACTTAGAAGGTTTACTAGCTTCAAAACTCTTGTTAAGTCACAGTCCATGATGGTATGTTATTATTAGTCCATGAGGGTATATTTATCCAGAGAGGTAATTCCTTGCCATAAGGCCACTTCACAAAAAATTCAGCTGTTTTAGAATTACGTATCTCTATAACCAAGTAAATATAATGACGTCCATGGTTGAGATTCTATACAGAGGTAACTGTTCTATCTCAGCTGTTTCAAGAAATATGAACATTCTTTAACATGGCATCAAGGGTATTTACTTACTCTGGTCGGTGGACACAGAAAAGCATTGATGGCATCTGTTAAAAGAGAAAAGACATGACTGAGTGACGTTTAAATCTACATAATGAGTAATATGAATATTAGTGCACGTAGAAAATATTTACAAGAATACAGCGCATTGATTATACCTTCTGTTCCATTGTATTCACCAACACTTGTCAGATTGTATTCACTGTACTCATCACTTATGCGAAACTTTTTGTACGTGGCATAGAAAGATAGACCATCCGTAGTTGTAACGTCTATACGAAGTTCATAGGTGTTTTGGTTCGTTAGAAACGATAGTTTCTCATTACCAATCCAAAACTCTTGCGACAAAAAACCAAATCCGTTTTTGTGTTCAGTCCAACTGCGGTTGAATAACACAGCGCCATCTTGACGACGGTGTATGACCTGCAATAGTGACCGTATTAACTAAGGATAAAACCCACCAACTTTATAAAAAAAACCCAAAATTGAATTAAAGTTAACTTTATATAATCTTTTCCTGAAACCATAGGAAAACAGGTAAATAATTGATACAATTGCGTGCAGTATTGCTAATTCGATGAAAACAAAATCAAAACTGGTGTAACACAGCCATTTAATTGCTTTAATCGAGGAAAATGCCTCATATTACACATAACATCATCTGGTTACTAGATATGTCTAGGGTAAACTTTGTAATTTGACATGGTTTCCCTCGCTTTCAGATCACGCTATTCTCTAGTTACTCTTCTGCTTCTGGTCAGCATTACGCCCTATATTTTTCAGAATCCTCTGACGCTCCTGGCATGCATAAAAAATTGATGCAACGTCGTGAAATTTTCACCTACCGTCCATCCCCCTACGTCTGCTGCATTGTCACAAAAGACTTCAAAAGGTTCTGGATAACCGTCTGGTTTGATTAGGTACACGCCACTCAGATAATCTGTGGAACACTGATTTCCAACCTCGGCGCAGTCTCTCGGGTAATGTGGTTGTTGATAAAAGAAATACGAGGAACCTTTGGAAAGGATAATAGTTCTTTTTTGAAACATTTTCTGTAATAATTGCTATTTTTTCCCGAGGGGTAAGGGGTTATTACCTATGCCCTACTGAAACATTTCACCATTGAAAATCTACTTACTTCTCAAATACGTCACAGTAATACTCACTCCAGTATCACATATCACCCTAAAGAAATTTGTCTTCATAGTTGGCGTTCTCTCAATGCAATGAATGGCTCGTGTTTTAATGAATATATTACAGAAGTCCATGGTGATAACACCAGGAAGCGTATGTGGATTAGTTAACATGAACGCATAAATACTCACCGATATTTTTTCCACATTTGATTTACTGTTTGCATGGTCGTTCTGAAATAAAACAATTAACAGAATGTCCATCAGTTGTAAAAGTTTTTAGGAAAATGTAGAAAAAGTGAAAACGTTTAGAACTTTCAAAAATGGGACGGTTTTTATTGACTTCAAGTCCTTACCACTGCAAACACTTGACCCAGGACTTAAAATGTTAAATACTTAAAGTGTACCTAAGGTCTAATATTTCAAATATGTCCATTACAAAGCTTCAAAAATGCACCCAAATGGTCCAACTCTATTCTTTACAGGACATTCATGACCTGAGATATAAAATGTTGAAGCTTATTAATGCACTCTTTTTCAGATGGTATACTGCGCAATAATTTGTAACGTTATTTTTGTACTACTCTGATTACCGTCTTTGTTTTTTTTTTCAAATTGAGTGAATCAACATTTCACATTTGATTAACGAAATAAGATATGAAAAAGAAAGTTGGGTGAACTAGACTCAATTTTCAACCTTTATAATATATATGTTCTTTTTATTCTACAATTTAGGTCGACTCTAAAAAATGCATGGTGGATTTTTGATGATCTATGGTTCCTCTTTGTAGTCTACAACCTCAACACAATGCGAATTCAACAAAGAGTCAACGCAGAGCCATTGCACATATTGTGATTTCAAACTTATTCCGAAGAAACTAACTGAAATAATGCATCTCTTCATCAAAAAAAGTTCTGTTTCATATATGAAGCTAGAAATACTAATATTTTACTACACTTAGTTTCATTTAAATCAAATTGTTTTATTTCTAGTCAAAATTCGACCGGATCTCGATCTGGGGCAAAAGTTTTTGACATTGAAGCAAGAAACTGAAAAAAATGAAAGAAAAAATACAACACACATTTATCAAAGTTGAATTGTTTTGCATAAAAGACAAACGAACAACTGCCAGTAAATTTTGCATTATTGAAAGTGAAATATCAAGGCAAAACCCTGCCGGAGAGTACTTTTTTTTAATAATCAACCACGGTCTTTGAACAACCTTTTATACTTTCCTTATAATATTCTTATATCAACTTGTCATTACCTATAGATCAATATCACCAGTAATGGAGAAAATCCATCCGACAATTCAAAGGTTGCTCACAGCATGCTAAGCACATAGTTTACATACAAAAAAATGATGAAACAATGCAAAAGATGACATCTGTTATGAGGAAATTGTCATAGATAACTCAACAAGATATCCTCCCCTACGTCTTTGGTTGAATTCGGCCAATTTCGCTTTTATTTGTAACCTTATCTAAGTGTTGTTTTCTGACTCTAATAAGGTAAAACATTCAGTTTAGACATAGATTTATCTTTTTGAGCCTTAACTGGGGTCACTATTGAAATATTTTGTACATGGAAGGAAAGTCTTTGTTTACGCTGAAAGCGAGAAGAATGTTTCTGTTGGATGCATATCTTGGGGCAGTGGCTAAATTTCTCTAACAATGCGGAGAATATTTTATAGCCCTTTGGAATTATCAATACATTAACTTTTGCCGTGTACCTTTCCGCCTAGAACGCTCAGGCAACTGATGGGATGTTACCTACAGAAAACACACATTGCTTTGTGTAAATTTCTGTTCCTTGCGGTTGGTTCATTTAATTTCGTCTTCTAGTGAACAAATCAAACCGACCCGTTCCCCGGGATCCGTTTCTTTCTATCACTGACGGCTGTTGCGTGAAATTTGATAAGTTTGATGCTGTAAATTGTTTCAATTCGTGATTTACCTTTTATCTACAAGTTTCATGGAATAATTAAATTTAATTTTTAGGGCATGCATTACCAATTCCTTTAAAGTTTTCAGACCTCAGTTATATAAAAACGTTATACTAAAATAATGGAAATTTTAACTGAAATAACAACTAGTATGATATACATATAGTTTTGCCTTTTGTTTATTTTTGTGGTATCTTTCATGTTTTGTAGGTTCATTTTGCTCAGCGTTTTTACGTTTCACAACTCTTTTGTTGTAAAGTTTTATTTCGTCGTATTTCTTTAGGTTATTCTTTTATCACTTGGTGTTTACTACTTGTCCTACTTTTCTTTTACTTTGTATCAAGGTCCCATAGAAAAAATAGAAAAAATGGTCCTTTGGGACTGTACAGGCTACCCTGATTAAGGAAACTTTATAAATATAAAAATATATTAGGGACGGCTTTGCCTAAAATCACGCCACAAGCTGCTTCAACAAAGGTGCCTCTGTGATCTCTTTTGTGATGTATTAACCACTCTCTTCCATTTTTAACATTACGGTAAAATTTTGGTGTTTTCCTTGACTTAGCCTAGCAAGATGTTTAAAACATGTAACTTGTTCCATCTTGACAGAGATAAAACGCTAAGAGCAGAAAGATAATTGGACGATCCCAGTTTGATTTCTTGAAATTTGTAAGACTTAGTCGAATAGGGTAATGGCTTCTTTGAATTTTGATTGTGACGCACAAAGGAATCTTAACAACTAAATCAACTATCCTTTCATCTTCAAGTTTTGCTTGCAGTTTTTGAATGATATAGAAGATTGTTTTATGCGCAAATAATAAGCATCTAAAAAGGACTTAAAGAGGTATAAAGTGATGTAGTCACATAAGTATATCGCCTGCTTGCTTCCTCATCATTTCTGTTTTATGGATAGGAAATATCATTATGGTGATGGAATCTATGACATTGTTACGAATACTTTGGGGCATCATTATGGTTATCATTGGAATGTGCCTATTTTGTGAGAAAACATTGATCAAAATTGTGTTATTGTTTCAATTCTAGCTGCTTAATTATCGTTGTATTGGTTTTTATTGTCTTGAAGTGTACATAGGTCATCGTAGAGGGTACGATAGCGATACGAAGATTGGTGTTCCTACTAGCCCTTTTCACCTGTTCTTCCAATAAACTAATTTTTACCACAAACGCTCTCCTCTATATTTGACAGTTATGATGCTGCGGCAATTCCTAAATTGCTATTCCTTTTAACATTTATACGCATATCCCACTTAGAGGGAAAGATCTAGTACCTTATAATGTTTTAAGGCATAAAGCAAATGTTTCTCTTCATATTATTTTAATTATTACGTTGAAAATGGTTGATAATGCAGACACAAATAGCAAAAGGTACATTAGCAAAGTCAATAAAGAAGTGTGCTTTCAGAAGTGCTCGTATTTGCAAAACAAATATAAAAAATATAAAACTTTCAAATGGTACCTAGTAGGATGCTGGAAAAGAACACTTATCGAAAAAAAACTTTGTACTCAATTGGTGAATCAAAAAAAAAAAAAAAAAAATTGTGAGATCTCAGAATTTTAAATGAAGGTTAATGTAAATCTTTTCTGCCAAATAAATTTTGCCAAACTTTAATTTCCTTTTAAACCTTTGTACCGAGCCGCACAAGATACTAGACTTTAAGTTGAAAGGTGTATATTTCAGCCAGCAAAATAGCATTTCATATCCATGTGCCTTACAATAATGTACTGTCTGTCATATTAGAACCTTTTAAAATATCTTCATATTTTGTAATCATTATTTTGTGGGGATGTTACATGCTACTTTTAAAGTAAGATTCCTGTTATAAGTCTTACATGATTTTCAAGATTTTCGTAGTAGGTTTAAATGCTGTAGTATGATTATAAAATTGTCCTCATAAAATATTTTGAAAACCTTACAGGAGTCCAAATATTTGTATAAAGTAAACTATGCTTTGTAAGGTTGATATAAAGATTGTGTTACAATGTCGAGGTGTTGAAATTTTCAGAACTAAAATAACATCTGTATGGAAATCGTTAATCGAGAGTTAATGTTGAGATTTTTGGGGGGAGTAAAGTACTGGCTGACAAACTAAGCTGTTTATAAGAAGGATGGTAACTTACCAATATTTGACTCAGAACAATCCTCGAAGTCCAGCTAAAATACAAAATAAATGTTAAGAATTTAGAATTATGACAAAATTGAGACATCTTTCAGCCTTTTGAGAGCAGCAGTATCTTCCCTTCACAACCTCTAAAGACTTAATGCCTAAAAACAACCTATGATTATGTGGCTGTCTTAACGCATAAACGTATTTAAATAAGTACTGAAAAGTTTACATTCCATAAATACGCTAGAAGGCATGCGTTTGACCATGTTAAATTCACAGTGCACGAGATATCACTGTTCAGCACTTCCTTAGTAGGTTTTTGCAGAAGAAAAGATTCCATCACATCGTGATCTAACCTGTTGTCACGACGTATCAAGGCAAACAGCGACGTTCAAAGACAGTTTAAACAGCCGGTAGTGTTTTAAAACTTTCCTGCACTTGTATCGGAGTGTCAAAGACTACAAAAGAATGTTGCCAATAGGTATATAATTCACTACAGTAAAACTGTGACCGTAAAGTCCAAAGGCTTATTGATTCCATGCCGAAAGGAGAAACTTTGTTACACTGAGGTTCCTCCCTCAAATTTACACTTCTTGACTATATCATATTTTACGATGTTTTCGCAGTTTGACCTTTACTGACCTCATGTAACCTTTGAACCCCACTCAAAAACAAAAAAAAAAACAAAAAACAAAAACGAAAAAAAAATCGTGTTTAAGAAGGGATACAACTCGTTCCGTCTATGTGAGAAACCAAGCACCAATCCACTGTCCCATCAAAGAACTCCTTCAGCGTATGGTATTTCTAATCATGCTATCTATAGTCAGATCATTATTTTCTTGTGTTCATAGTTAGATAATTCAAATCCGTTATGTTCAGTTATGCTTGTGAAAAATAACGTTGGTCTCTAAAACTTTATTTTTGGAATGGTTATAATATTCAGCCCTCACTCTTTGTTGGTAACGAAACACCGGACACAATTTGGAGGTACCTCCTACTGTCTATTTAGTTTGCGAGATTTCATAGTTTCAGCTCTGATGACCTGAAATGACCTGCGACTGTCCAAAAAAGAAAGCCAACAGGGTTCCCTCCCTCTGAAAGAAACATATTTAAATACTTTGTCTTGAAATATTGTTTTTTCAAGGTTTTTGGTTTTGACCTCTGATGATCTCGAATAAGCTCTGACCGTCACTGAAAACAATAAGGATCTTCCTTTTAATAGTTATATATGAAGTATAAAAATTGTCCGTCAGTTTTATCCTGAGATATCGTGTTTACAAGCAGTTTTTAGAAATTTGATATTTTCACCTTCGGTGACCTCAGATAACCTTTGACCTCTACCAAAAGCAATAGGTCTTTCTTAGCTGTAACGCATTCACATGCCAATTATGAAAAGTATTCCATACTTTAAAGCTACAAATATCGTGTTAACAAGTTTTCGATTTTTGACGCCTGTTGACCTTACATGGCCTTTAGTCTCCACCAGATCAATAGGAGTTTCTCTTAATTTAAATATTCTTTATTTCAAGTATAAAAATTATCCATCATTGTTATCTTGAGATATCTTGTTTACAAGTCAAGCGCCGCAAACACGCATACATGTAAAACATTCGCGTGATTGCATAGATTCCTTTCGCCTGCAGCAAAGAATAGAAAAAAAAAACATTAAGTTAAACGTTAAGAAAACGTTAGAAACAGACTTCTGTATCCTGAGTACGTGCTTTAAGTTGGACAATAATTGCATGTTCATATCCTGTTGCTTAGTACACTTCCAGTAGGTACTAACTACTTTTAATATTAATAAAGTCGTTTTAAATCGGATGTGCACCTTAAATACTACTTTCGTTTTTCTCAATTCTTTGGCAGATTAATACCCTCATGGAGACCTGTTTGGGTTTCTCGAGTAATACAAAATATCTTACTGGAACACCTCTAAGTGGTCGTCACTACACCAATAGTTTAATGCAAGCATTATTGTTTTTCATGTACTTAAAGGAATCAATTTTGAGCCCAAAAGTATTCTTTACAAAGCATTCTTTCATCTGGGTGTAAGAATGATGGTTGGTGTTCTCGGAAGCAACTTCATATTCATACCCCTTGACGTGACTGGCTATAATATGTCATCAAAAATAGGTTCAATATTAGCAACAGCAGTTGGCTTCAGAGTAAACTTTGTGAAATAGTTTTATACAACACTAAAAAGGTGTTTGGGTTCAAATCGATTTCCCCACTTTCCGAGAAGTACCTAGTACTACACACATTTAATTCTTCTAGTTAAATACATCTGGCAAAGCTTAGGCCTCAATTTAAAGAGGTAATGATGTTCGATTTCTTATTCTCCCTGATTCCTCATTTCCAGCTTTGTGATAGTCCTGTGCCCGTAACCCACACCTTCCTGTCGGCACAACTGACACATGATCAACACGAGTTTAAGGGAATTCTTCCCCGTGTACACTTTCAATGCTGGAAAGTAATCACTTAATCTTACCGGTCCTCAAAGCTTCATATGAGTATCAAATAGGTCATTTGGTAGCTAATGGAAGGAGCATATCAATTATTTCAAACTGCTTGAAAGGTGGTGCTGACTACAGCCTCGAAAAGGACTGTTGGGTAATCTTGCACACACTATAAGATGCTCCTAATCAATATCACATTAAACTACTAACTGGTTTGTGATTTGTATTGGTAACACTTTCTCCAACAAGCTGACCTATTTTTCTCTAACTAACAGCTTTTCTGTATTTTTGTGTATGATCTGAACGTTTTCCAAAAAGTCAGGTTTGTAACTGTCGTTGAAATGAGGGTAGAAGAGTAATATACAGAATAAGTCGTGATATTTACGACAAATTTTCGCATATCTAGCAGTGAACTCCAATTTACGAGTGTAGGGGGTCGTGGGGGTACAGTGGTAACGTAAAATTAAAACTGGATTACGACTATCGAAAGCCTTTGAAATAGGAAAGACTTCTCCCAAAAGAAATTTAAAATGTTTAATATGAGATTCCGTGTCTCCCACTAGATATTTCAGAAGAAGGATCATCATTTCTAAGTCAGTACGTTGAAGTAAATTCTAGTTTCTTGTTATCAGGATAGGCAATTTTGAAAACTTTTTTCACCAATGACAGCAAAAGTAAAGTCTTTGGAGCTACAATCCCAGACAAAAATACATAGTACAGCACCCCACTCCCCCATTTAATATGAAAATGCTTTGAATTTTTAATATTTTTTGGCCTGACAACATTGATGTAGGGGGAGATTATGATTACCAATGAATCCATTTAAGGGTTGCTACATTTGTGCAAAATTATTCCATCATTTTTGTCTAGGATTTAATAGGATCAATACAACTCACATTATTCTATTCTAGTTTCGAACTTGAATGAAAACGTCAAGGAATTATTCGTCTATTATTAAAGAAAATTCTTAAAGAAAATTCTTAAACAAGCGTGCAGGTATCACGCAATGTAAGTCCCATGTGCCATTTTCGTCCAAACCACAATTAGTACAAAGGTTGGTAAGGCTCCCCTGCAACCTCTATGGCATTAATTTGCAATATGCAGTACCGTATGAAACAAAGCTGTCAAGTACTCACATCTTATGGGGCCTTAGGTCCAGAGTATGCAAAATAGCAGCATCTCCATATCATTAACCTTGGGCATTTTGACCGGAAGATGATCATTTTTGGATGTAGAATGAAATAAATACAGATGGCATATGACCGAAAATGCCTCTTAAACCGTTGAGAAAAGATGTCTCAATAAGTGGGAATAGATTTTCAGTGCAAACTTTCAATCTGGATACTGGCGAATCCAGTCGCAGAGAAATGCCGTGCTAAGCGTCTTCATAGGGTGACTTTTTCAGGAGATGTGATTTATAGGAACACACACACACAAAAAGAAATTATAGTTACTAACTGCGCTTTGGGTATAATTTTTTTGAAAATTCCACAGTCCAGCACTATGCTCGAAAGTCAAATGTGGTGTCACTCATCTAAAGAAACAGATTTAGCAGTCAGTTGACAGATTCACATAGGAACTTGGCAATATATTGTTAATTGTTAGAACTATTGAAAACTATTTAGCAAAACATATTTACTCACCTTTACCAAATTTACTAAATTACCTTTGAGGGGAAAAAGTATAGGCAACTTGTACACAGTTTTAGTATCATTATTATGGAGAAAAGAGAAGACCAACAAGAAAAAAGGTTAGGGTATGAGTTTGGTGCTTTAACATCCCTATAGATATCTCCGGAGAATTAGGTCAATTTCAGGAGTCAAGTCGGTCGTATTTTCATTTCCGTGTATTTCACGTTGCACCTATTGCCTGGAAGAGTATACCAGTTCAAACAATTGGTTCCGTATGGGCTGTTGATGTATGAACTACCGCAGTTATTGTACCACCATCCAGCATTTGTGTAGCAAACTGTACGACAATACAAGAAATTGTAATAAATGTAGTAGTAAGAGTGAACCGCCGCGCAGTTACCACCATTCCAACGGTCGTTGTCACGGTCTCGAGTTGTGAAAGCTTGGCCGTTGTTGTCATCCAGGGCATCACCTGTGATGGAGGCACAAACAATGAAAGATCAAACAGAATGGATTATCTACATTTGCATAATTTAACCAGTTTGCACCTTTACCGTCGCTTGGAAAAGACAACGGAAGAAAAACAAGTTAACTTGGGTAGAACAAGAATAAGGAAGAGACCTACCATGTTTAATCGAGTGACTAAGATACAAAATTTTATATCTCAGCTTAGGAATGTCCTGTAGAAATAGAAGTTGGATGATTTTGATTCATATATATGACTACTACATATATTTTTGACTATAGGTTCACTTTAAACATGACTTTATTTTCAAGACAACAAGGAAGGATTTTGTTCGAAGTCGGCCCGTAAGTGATAAATGCTCATTTAACTCTCTAGGCCTTGCAAACATCAACGGTCTTAAAATTATTGAAAGAAAGGTTCATGTAACTTCTGTAAGGTTCCTTCATGAAATTGGAGATAGGCGTTAGCATATCAGCCTATTATGACTTTAAGCCTACAACTACTTTTTCTTGGTTTAACCTTTCAATGTCATCTGAGGCACTGTCATTACGCAATAACAAATAACACTGTTACTTTTTTTGGCAAATGTTCTAGCGATGCTCATGAAATGACTTCATTGCGGTAGCTGTTATGTAATATCAGCACAATTTGGACTATGTGCAGCTACCTTAGGACGTCAAGTACACCAAAGGCATTCTTAAGGAATGATAAATTATAAAAAGAAATTAACAGGCTGAAAGGAAACGCTTGCAAACTCTTCTTAGTTATGGTCAAATTTTGTACAGTCACTATATTTTTATTGTATTTCCATGAAAATTAAAGACAGGATTCCGCATCATTTGGAGCATGTCGCACCTTAAAAGTCCAGGAGTTCCTGTAGATTCGTGTTGTTCAAATTAATTTTATTGCTTTGATGAATGGCACCATCCCACAACAAATTCCAAAAATTGCTCTTTAGTAGAAGATCTTCATACAAATGCCACTTTGGTTACATGTATGAAGCGATTTATGCACAATGGACTTTATACATACCTTCACACCGACGTCATGTTGGA
This sequence comes from Holothuria leucospilota, assembly GCA_029531755.1. Classification (NCBI taxonomy): domain Eukaryota; kingdom Metazoa; phylum Echinodermata; class Holothuroidea; order Aspidochirotida; family Holothuriidae; genus Holothuria; species Holothuria leucospilota. The sequence continues at coordinate 50,703,872 of CM055971.1, forward strand.
CGACAGCTAGATAAGATATGCGGTTTGGTACATATACTGTATGCATGGCGTTTCCTTCACATATCACGCAGACGTAGGCGTCTATTCAACCGGTGTTATAATTAGATGGCTGTTTGCCTTTGCGTTTGTGAAAGTTGTGATTCTATGTGTTCATCCCAGCTGAGGTAGCACGTTTTTTTTTTTTGTAAAGTTATATGCAAAGGGTCTCTACTTATCACAGCAACAGCGAAGCTACAATAATCCTTTGATTTAATCGTCATTGGGCTGTGATACTTTCGTAGTACGTCGATAAATTAAGGAGGCATTATGTAATACGTTGATATTTATGTGGGAACATTATCTTTTATAGTCAGATTGTATTTTATAGCACTTTACAGTGTTTACTGACAGTTACTGTATACTTCTAGTCACCGAAAGATGAACACCCTCGAATCACTTATGAGCCTCCTTACAAAAATCTCGTGATAATTACCTCCTACACTAGGCCTATTACGAAAAGTCATCACACCGTATGGCCATGTGTACATATGTGGGCATACACTCATTAGTATATGCCAATATTAGGGAACCGAACAGTGTTGAATTTCCGTTTTGGCTCTTTTGACGAAAAAAAAAATCATCACTGGCTAGCCTTTCCCGAAATTAGTAGGTGTCGTAGGTGCAGCACTACTTGCAAGATGACAGCAAATCGAATATACATAAATCGAGCAGAAAAATTTGACTGCTGGAGTAGTCCTGCATTCCCTGTTTAGATGTTTTGACAAATAAATGACAATTGTTAACTTGCCTGTTCCAAAATCAGAGTTGCTACAGTGCATGTTTATGCGTAATACCAAGAGAGCCGTTTCCTTGTTCACTTATCGTTTTTTCCGACTCCAAGTAATGTGGTTAATATCAATATTTTGGTGGGAAACGACCCAGACCAGGTGTTAGTCTTTCCGCTGTCAGCGCTTACAGGATAGTGCCTTTTCCTTGCAAACCAATTCCCCTCTATTTCGAAATCTTCGATCCGTCCGTGCCTTCGTGCCTGAATTTGGCCAGTTGTCATATCTTTACTAACGCGCAGGAACTGTTCTCAGTACTTAGTAGCAATACTTTCATTTAAAGGGTCCATGCATATTATCCACAACACGAATATTATGTTTACCCAATGACCAGGAGTTTGGGCATAGTGACAAATAGAGACAAAATGAATGAAATTTGACTCGAATATAAAAGTCTTGGAAGGGAGATTCCAGGAATGAGGTGGTGGTGAGAGAGGTGCAAGTGGGCTTCATTGAAAATAGTGAAGGAATTAAGCATAGCAGAAACTTATCGACTTGGCTGAAAAGTTTTCTAGCTTTGTAACGTAGACAGGACTGGAAGCATAACCTTTTTACTCTTCTAGAAGATATTTAAATAACACACTGGTAAATGCTGTTAGTTTATGACAAACCTGCATTCCCGAAGTTGGTGCCCCGACTCAATCGATATTTGTCGCTCTCATCGCTAACACTAAAGTTGTCGTATCTAGCATAGTATGTATCACCTAAACTGTTTACAAAGTCTATCCGTAGCTCGTAATTCCTTTGAGTTGTCAAATTGTTCAATTTATCATTGCCGAGCCACAATTCATGATCTGGCAGCCCAAACCCAGCCTTATACTCAAACCAAGAGCGGTGGAAATCCTGAGACCCGTCAATACGTCGCTGAAATACCTTAATAGAAAAGAAATTCATAGACAGTTTTGACAAAAATGAATGCTTCTTAAGTTCTTTTTTCTCCTTGTTTAAAAGGATTCACCATGAATCACGCTACCCCTTAAAAGACTCTGCATGTCAACAGTAGAACTCTTTTCCTTACACGACCAAAGTGAATCTACAAACGAAATTAATGCCTCAATTAGTTATAACATGACGAAGGTAATGTCACTCACCGTCCACCCCCCTCCATTTGTCATGTTACAGTACACGTCGAACGGATCACCTGGCCACGTTCTTGGTTTTATTTTGTATACACCGCTTAAAGTGGAGCCTGTCTCGTATACATCTTGACAATCTATGGGCGCTTCTTCGGTACAAGAAATCCCGTCTCCTCTATAGCCTGCTATGCAGTAACATTGTGGCCCGTTGCCTCTCTCTTCACAAACTGCATTTGGGCTACACTGGTAGGTATCATCACACAGAAACTGACCGCCAGTGCAGGAGCACCGTCTTGAACAATCAGGAGATATGTAAGTCCCTGCACCTTCCTAAAGAGAAAGCATAATTAAATCACACATTTTGAAATGACAAACTTAGTGTCTTTTCGTGATTTTCTTTCTGTCAAGCTTTGCCTAAGGATGCAAATACGATAGAATCCAGTTCTTGTTAACAATTCTAATTTTTTGAAGATCAGGATTAAGTGTTTTCTAAAGTCAAACAGAGATAATCTCAAAATGTTGTAATTTGAAAAATGGGTACAACACACCTCCATGTAGTCTTTATAAGTTTGTGGTAATTCGGAAGTTAATCAATAGTAAACATGTAGCACTTACATTAGTTGAAGGACACAAAAAGCGATTGATTTCATCTGTGAATGAGAAATGGTCTCAATAAGTGACGTATACTAAAAGTAATGTGTAAAGCAACCAAGGATTAAATTAAAAGATACTTTAAGGACTTTATATTAGAGGGAAGGTTCATCATTAACGTTTACGTTGAACCCTACAGTTTCAGACCATGATCACTTTTCATGCTGAAACTCAAAAATTTAAAAAGAGTGAAATTTGAATCAACTTAACATCTTTACTTTGAAATGAACTACAATTTGAGTATAACATTGTTTTATTCTCTCCCTTACCATTGCTAACCGATTGAGTGGCAAAGTTTGTTACGGTTTCCTACACGTATTGACGATTTAAACAAATTACTAGTTTAGATACAATATGATAAATATTTGTAACAAGTGAAACCATGCAAAAATTAATCAAAATAAAAAAGTCTTATGCACTTTTGCCCACCTTTATGTAGCATATAATAAGTTTGCTGCAAGCTTGTCTTAGTTCTGTAGCAATAAAAAGGGGATTTTTTTAACCATACATTTGCACCTTCTTGTCGAACGTTAGGAAGAAATCAGATATCTTAAGGTACCAAAGATGAAATTGACCATCGGTATCACATAGAAGAATTCATTTATTGATAATTTATTGAAGCTTTTTCTCTATACTTTGAAGAGGATCATATAGGATAATCATAAATTGAAGTTGATATTACCCCGTTTAATACCACTTCCCTGATACTCTCTGATATCTTATCGATAATACCTTCCGTTCCACTGTAATCACCAACAGTTATCAGCCTGTATTCACTGCGCTCATCGCTGATACGAAACTTGTTGTACGTAACAGCGAAAGACACACCATCTACGCCTGTAACGTCGATACGAAGGTCATACGTGTCTTGGTTTGTTAAAAATGATAGTTTATCATTGCCAATCCAGAAATCTTGGGATAGAAAACCGAATCCGAATTTATATTCTTCCCAGTTGCGGTTGTTAACAATACATCCATTCAGAAGACGGTGTATGACCTGAGAAAGAAATACCAAGCGAAGGTGAAACGTGTTAACATTCGTCAACCTCAAATTTAATGAAGTTTAGGATATTTGGAGAAAGTAATGTTTTAATGCACATAAAGCTGTTTTTTGTAGTATTTTTTTACAACAGATTAAAATCTTTTAAAACGAGGTCATTTATTGTAGAAACTTTGCATACATTTACCTTGCTAAAGATACTGCTTTATATAGCAGTTTTGTGAATTTTTATTATATTGTGATTATAAATAAACCAATTAAGCTTAATAAGTAATGTTTTAACCTACCGTCCATCCCCCAGACTCAACCGTATTGTCACAATAAACTTCAAAAGGTTCTGGATAACCATCTGGTTTGATTAGATATACACCACTCACATTATTCGAGGAACATTGATTTCTTACTTCGGCACAGTCCCTCGGATATTGCGGTTGTTGATAGTAGAAAAACGAAGAACCTGAAAAACGGGTAGTACCTATGTTAGCCATTGTGCATTGTAGAAGTTAAGACTTGTTTACACAGATAAAATCATTTCTTTCCATGTGCTAATGGGAATTATAACGTAGGGTCCACTTACATTCCACATTTGATAGAGTAAACAAACTTTCCAATACCATGCAACTTGCACGTTATACACTGTTTGGTGCATGATGTCAATAATGATACACCCTTTGGATGAGTGAATGACTTCATTACAGTCGCTGAGAGGGTGCCATTTAGTGAAGTCTAGTATGTAAAGAGTATGGTACCGTCATGCATACTTACCGATATTTCCTTCGTTTAACTCATTCTCTTGGAACTTGTTCTAAAATAAGCAAATGATAGAATACAGATTAGGTGAATAAGGTAGATTTTTAAGCTATTAAGTAACATTTACAAAAATTCAAATCCTTGTTGTAACAAAAAAATGTTTTTGCAACCTTGCTAGTGTACTCTTGTTACACGAGAAATCACCTCAAAACTAAATGCAAAGACTTGAGATCTTGAAATGGTAAACCAATGACAGGTGGTGTTCTTGTTGTAACGTCTTAATTAGCCCATAAAATTGGACAAAAAAATGTCGACAAAAGAACGGAGAGCCAAAGAAACCATTATGAGTCCAACTTTGCACCTTAATCACTTGAAGAGAATTAGTTTTAATTTCACTAAAAAGCGGAACAAATCATATAGTGATCAGACTAGGATCTAGTTTTTCACTAAATTAGGTTGAAATATTAGTGAAATGATACATTTTTATATCTAGTCAAATGTAGTCAAATCATGTAAAACACAAGGTTATGATCCGCCCTAATTTAGGAAGTATTGTTACAGTAAAACAAATTAAAAAAATAATTAATTAAAATTAATTGGAATAGTAATCAAATGAAAGGCGGTAATAATATAAACCAGGTGGGTATCAAGAAAGAATATGGATTCCAGTCACAACCCTGAAAAGAAACCCCCGTTGGTTTATAAAGGACATGAGTCTATGCACAACTGTTTTTATGTTTTTTACCTCATCATTCGAGTTTTCATTATGAATACATCGAATTGATTACAAGATTACAGTATCTCAATATATCCTAGAAATTCAAACGTATGCTGAAGACAACAATTAAATCAATAACAGAGACAGGTGGGCCTTGAATCTCTTGGAAACTGTGCAAGCAGATATTAATATGTCTTCCTTCTCAACTCCAGGCATTGTATCTACCTACCCATTGAAATTAACTGCAGGTTGGGGGTGTATAGAAGCATAGTCCCAGTTGTTAAAATAAATTAAGATAACTCATGTTTTGAAAGTTATTATCTTTTTGGGAAAGTTTCAATACATTTGAACAGATTTTACTTATGGTAAACTAGAAATTTTACTGCTATCAAAAATAAAAACATGATACAAACTTAAGTTACTTTTCAGCTTGTATTTTCTAAATTGCGTTTTGCACAACTGGAAAAAAAGGCCGTGGCTGGCCCGACTTAAACTAATTATTTAGAAACTGGGCCGTAAAACCTTATCTAACTAATTAGCTGCACAACTAGACCAGGCGGAGAAGGGGGGGGGGAGGTATCGTCACCCGAAAGCGAAAGTTTGAAGACGTAGCGGATTTGGTCAATTTTGCGTCACTGATTCCGAACGTGAGGGTATATTGGCCATATCCGGGCTTTTCTGCGCCATTTTTACGTTACAATTTAAAGGGCGCAACCTATAGGTCAAAAATCTTGTTTTCTCCATATATTTACGGTCCAATCATTGACTGAAGTGAAATTTGGCCCTTACATTCTGTTAAAGGATGTCTACTGATAAATACTAGGAATATTGATATTAATATGCAAATTAGATAGGGTCAAAGGTAAAATTATAATGTTAGCAGAAGAAATGGGCCGATGGTTTGAGTTATGGAAAATCACATCAAAACAAACCTGCCTCACATCCTAAAACACCATAGATACTCATTTTAGAGCTAGTGGCAGGGATGGCGCTATTTGGCGACCCCCTCCCTCCCCATCTGGAAACGACGGGCCCCTTTTGTAGAGATAAAATTGTATAAGTATATGACCATGCTTTTACAGTCACGGTGCACCCTTTCGCACTCCGCCGGGGATTACTGCCACTGGCCTGCGTATAGCGAATGCCTTCCCTAGACAATTATCAAAAATCACGTTTGCTAGTTTCACTTTCAGTACGCGCGCCATCGAAACTCACTGCTAACTTTTCACGTGCTCCCTATGACGCCATCTTACGAAGACGACAACTGGAGCTGTGTTGGTCATCGCACGTTCGTGGTTTGTAAGTTAACTTCTTTCTTCAATTATTAATTATATAAACTATATACACCCTTGTAGTTATGGGGGACAGATACAGTACTTGTGCAGTCCAACAAAGGCTTGACAAAAAATCCATGACATCATTCGTAAAGAACATTTAAAGTAATTTAATTTACAGAGTCTGATCGACACGGTTTGCAGAACCGGTCACCGCACTATGGCCAGTGCCTTAGCTACAGGGGGAAGGAGGGCGATTGCCCCACTGACTCTGGAAAGTGAAAAATTCGGAAATTTACGATAAAGAATGCAGTCCCTGACGGCGATAGTCACTCCGACAGTTTACCCGAGGCTGTTTTTTGCTGTCAAGAAGGAAATTTTTGGCGCGCTACGTGTGCTGTAGAGTCACTCCAGTTTTTGTCATTAGTTCAATTCCTCATAGCTAGATAGCCACCTTACCAAATAACATATAGACAGAGTACACAGTTTATATAGAGGTCGTAAATTTCACCCCATATCGCAAAGCCTAATTGCTGTTGTGTGTGTCATGCGTACGGTCAGTTCGCGAAAATAGTTACCTTCGGCAGAAACACCTCATGCAAAATTTTATATTTATTTTTTGTATATTTCACGGTACATCCGACGTACTAATCATTGTCCCACAAGGGGTCGAGGTCTTCCAAGTAGATCCGAATTTCCAGTCCCAGGTAACACCACCGTCCCCTGAAAATGAGCCACTTCAATGACTGACCGCGCACATAAAAATTCGCTCATGGGCCTATTCTGAGCCAACAGGCAGTAAAGCCATTCCCTCGATCACGCCTTCGTACACACCACTGTGAATTTCACTTTTTATGCACATATTCCTCCCTATGCCACAGTGCGGTGACGAGTTCTGTAAACCGTGTCGATCAGACTCGGTAAACCAAAATACTTTAAATGTTCTTAACGAATGATGTCGTGGAATATTTGTCAAGCCTTTATTGAAATACACTAGTACTACATCTATCCCCATAACTACAAGGGTATATATAGTATATCTAATTAATAACTGAAGAAAGAAGTTAACTTACAAACCATGAACGTGCGAATTAGCGACCCCAAATTGACCAAGCCCACTCCGCCTGGTCTAAACGTACCATGTATATATATATATATATATATATATATATATATATATATATATATATATATATATATATATATATAGATATATATATATATGTATCAATAACCCAGAGTCAATTTCCTCTTTACTTTGCAGATACCACTAGAGAGCAAAGATAGTAAATCATTTCGATTTGAGTGGGTAAATATTCATAAGCTGAAAAAGGCGTACACTTCATATTAAATTGCTATTAAAAATAACAAATATTAAAAGAGTATTCAAAAGTTTTGTCATTGATTCAAGTTTTTTCAAGTTTTTTTAATTTTACCGGTTTCCGAACATGTTTTAGCTCACAAGAAATGCAGTTGTTTTTGACTGACATGGTTTTTAAATGACATAGCGTTAAATACTTAAGACCTTCTTAGTAAAAAAGGCCCTCTATTGTATCACTAAAGTAGGTAAAAGTAACCGTCATCAAACCCATTCAATATGATAATCCAATAATAAGATATGCAAAGTAAGTGTAATGCAAAGTATTTTCCCCTCACATGCTGAGGTTAATTTATGTGGAACACATGGTGAAATATTGTTATTGTTTTATCCTCAAGTAACACTTTGAAACACCTCTTTCTATTTTTCTTTGTTTTGGTTCATATTCACCTGTGTTGTACGGTTATGAACGAAAAGGGTAAGCTACGGAATAGTTAGTATGAAAGCCTAACTAACATACTCATCCCACTATGAGAGTTAACCGTGTAACCATTTTAATTATTGGAAATACTTTTTGAAAAGGTGTTTCTGTAATAGTTTTAACACCACTGTTTGAGTAGTTGCCATCAGGGGAAATGATTATGATGTGTCTGATCTGTTCAAGTTTTATCAAAGTAATGTTAGAAGAAATAGCTTTTGTGGACGAAATTGACTGGAAATCCATATTAATGATATGCTAGTTTAATAAGACAGGTGAAAAACTACGTAGCTTAATCCTCTGATTTATTCGTGACAGTTACGATGCACATTCCAAATTATAAAATTATATTCTTTGCGTATAAACATAAAATACCGTTATGCGTGAATCAGACATTTTCGTTTTGTAATTTGTATCTATAAAGGTCCTGCTGGTTTTCGACAAAGCTTTGTGAGGTAATCATACTTGTCAATCGGATGTCTTCTGTTCTTTGCTTTTAAATTGAACACTGACCAACACTTGCTGCCACGTTTGTATCCCAGGGAACACTATTTTAGAGTTTTTTTTTTTTTTCAAACTAGAAACGTGCTAATTAAGTGTTATTTGTTAACCTTACGTTAGGTCTTAAGCAGAAACGTTTAAGACCACGTAGGTGTTTGTATCCAAGGGAACAATATGTTAAAGTAGTTTAAACTAAAAATGTGCTAACTGAGTGTTATTTAATAAAGTTAGGCTCTTAACACAACCTTTTTAAGACCATGGAGGGATTTATTTCAAATGGTAGCTGTTGTTTCCTTACTAGTTTAAAATCCAAATTTTAATATAATTTCTTAAATTTACTGTTAACTTTAATTTTAGCGCTAACACTTACACACCTTGGTGATACAATCAATCTCGATGCTGAAATAAAAATGTGTTACTTAATTCTTAAAATTACTTTGGAGAAAATGCATTTCAATGTTACAGTGGGATTTTTTAATTTTTGTTTTAAAGATGTAATTTTGATTGTTCCTTTGGAAAATTTCATGTTCTGCTCGTAGTAAGCCTCCCTTAAAAAACGTAATGTAGCGCAGGTTATAACGGCTCATACGGTTTAGATGAAGTCTCTAAAGCTTGAATTCTTTTTTGTTTGAGTATGAGTAGGACTGAGAGAGTTTTACTTAATTTTGTATGTGCTAGTTAAGTATGAATATTATTGTTACGTTTAAGGACTTAGGTGTTTTAAATTTTTATACTTAAATGTTCCCTAAGAAAAAATCGGAATTTTGCCATATCAAATGGGCTTGTAGTTAGGGGTTGAAAACGTTTGTTATTTTGGGGAATATACTTTCTTGCAAATAACAATTTATAGACAGGGTAATAACTCACCGATACTTCACTAAGAGCACTCCATGAGGTCCAGCACAAATATAAAATTAAATGAAGAAACTTAAGATGACAGGACTGTGACATTGTTCAGCCTTGGTGGGTGCAGAAGTATCTGACCTTCACGACTATTCAAGATGAAATACCTCACTTGGGGTTTGACGGATTTATCTAACTTAATCACAAAAGTGTGAAGATTAGGCCTACCACTGAATAGGCTACGTTCCATATTTGATCTTGAAAACATGCGGTTTAACATATCAAGCCTACTGTACATCACTGTTAACCATTAACCACTTCCGTAACAGGTTTCGAGAAGAAGCAAGATTCCCTTAACGATGTGTTGAAAGTACACTTATCACTTTTCTTTGTTATCGTCGTGTGAAACAAATACAAGAATTTGGATACAAATATTGTGCGTAATACAATAATCTGTTGTTTTCATTCACTTGAGTCCTTAGGCTGAAAGAGTAGTATTTTGTAGAAATACTAACAATTTCGGTTACAGTTTGAATAGCAAATACTATATACTTATAGTTACAGGCGGATGCCTCCTGTCTGATGACAAACAAAGCAAAATAATGACATCACTGGGTATAACTAGCCAGAAAGAGGAAAGTTAAACTAAATTCAAAAGAATGGAAGCTTTAAGGATCAACTTCATACAATGTCTTCATATGGCACTGAGTTCTTGATCTTAATTGAGAAAACATTGCAACGTTTTTCTCTTTATGTTCTTTGTAAAGTGACCCATGTTCAGTTTAAGGGAGGTGACATACTCATTAACATGTACTGGGGTCAATAGTACGCACTGTTCTTGCTTCTGACACTAGTTTCCGCCAAAAAAAATTATTTAGTAAGCAAATTACCGGAAGGTACTACTTGATCTCACGCAAACAAAATTTTCTTCATTTCAGGGATGGCGAAAGGCCAAGCTCCCCGACAGGGGCCTACAACCCCAAGACCCGAAAAGATTGCGAGCAACATTTTTCGGCAACTAAAGCTTAAGAAAAATTTTAGATTTATTGAAGAAAAATTGATAAAGTTGTGTTTTTGTTCATTAAGTACTAACGTCAAACGTTTCGGGTTTCACTGAACATACATAAAAAAATTGGGTGTTTACGTAATAGAAAATGTGAAATTTGGAGAAATTAATTAAGGACTCTGCCACTGTTGAGGACAAAATCATGTGAATCGTAGGGGATATCCAGTCGCCTTCTTCGGGGATACATGTTCAATCTGATTCTGATTGTTTACTACTTTTGCTATTTGTCCTCGTTTCTTGTTATGAGGTACCTCGCTAGAAATAAATCTTTTGAACAAATGGGCCATTGCATTTTTAACCACACTCAGTGCGTAACTGTCAGATACGATCTTATTAAGGATGAGATACAAAAGAAACAACTTTATTTCTGACTTTTAATAAAAATGTAAGTTATAAGTACAAAATTTAAAACTTACATTTTTATTTAAAGTCAGAAATGTCTCCGTTTGTTTTATGCAAAGTCCTGGATTTAATTAGGATAGACACTTGGCGGAGTTTAACGTTAAGTGTATCGTGCTTTTTCGATCAACACTCAATTTCTTGCTGACCGCAGTGTGGTAGACAGAAGAGCGTAGAAACCGTCTGTAATGAAAAACACCCAAGTATGAAAAAAATCATTTACCAGTATTGGCAATAGGAACGCTTTCACCACGAACGTCCTTCTTGTTACTTTTGTGTGACCAGATAAAGATATTGCCCCAATAATACTTAAATTTTTTAAAGGCATATCAGGGAAGGTTTATAAGGTTATATAAATTTTTCTTTTCCACAAGAGTTTAACTATTACTGGCTTATTGTTAACTTAGTTTTAGAGTCATCCGCAGATTTATAGGGTGGTGCTTCTTCTTCCAGCCAAAAAGAAATGAAAGGGGTATAGGCAAAGAACAGAGAAAAATGGAAGAAGAAACAACAAAGAGAGGAAAAAATAAAGCAAAAATCTACAAAGCTACTTTAAACATTTTTTCATCAGTCTGTGTGTTTCATTTATGTGTACCTGCTTAACATGATTATAAAAGGGTTTGAGACTTTCGGAGTAGATGAATTCCTCGCGTTACATACTACTTGCCCTATACTAGTTTTGGGAAGATATCATATTTGAAATATGCCCTAACACTGTCATAAAAATAATTAACATTATATGGAAATGCAATAACAGTCCATAGTGGTTCGGGCGTGACCCGAACATCAGCCGCTGGTGCTTCGTGCGTGCATTGGTCCTGTTCAAGGTAACGTCCCTTCTTTTTTGAGAAGTTGCTAACACCCTTGTTAGGGTTGTAACCACAACATTGTCCTTTAGAATTTGAATTCTTACAGATCTAGATTACTGCAAGGAAATCGTCTGACCTTAGCCTAATCGAGAGCATCTCACAAAAACCGTGCAAATACGAACATTCTAGCGAGACCAATGTAGCCTAACTCTATTTCCCCCATAAACAGCTACGAATAAAAGCAAAATGCGTCTACATACTTGAGATCCCACATTAGGCTACAGTCTCTACCGTTTTCGGAAACGATTCTCTGCTCCTATGTCTCCAGACGACTTTGAACCCTGAATCCGCCATTTCTCGTAACAAAATCAAGAGCTATCCCTGTGCAATAAATAAAACGACAAAAATGCCCCGTCTTCCAAGGAGTGTGGCAGGCTAAAGGTAATGAGATACAGGCTTATTTAAACCGATACTAAGCTATGTCCTTTACTGACATGATATCAAAACAGTAATTAGGAAGGTGGTTTTTTGGACTTCCTAGTAATGTTTTACAGTCAATCCTACATGTATAAAGTTATCCTTTGTACCTTCCTCTTCATTTCACTTGTTATACCTTCTTCTTCGTTAATATTTATTGTTTTCGTTTAATTATTCATGACTATCCGAGCAGCAAAATCTCCTGAGCTACATCACTGAGAGGAAGGTCTTACACCAAAAACCGGGCCTCCTTGGGATATGAGAAACACAGAAGACATTTCCCGATATAGGCTAATGAATGAAACAGGGGTTTGTCGTCGGTTTAACCCCTGCTCATGGAATCACCAGTAAATGAGCGAAGAGGTAGGCTAAGCGAAGATTATCTATGATAAACATCTATTTTGTTTTTTTCTAGTGTCCTGTTTATACTACATCATAGCTTGTTTCTTTGTAAATTATGTATGTATGTATAGACAAAATAAATGAATGAATGAAAATGAAGAAAAAGGGCAATAAGTATTACATAACACTGTTTCACATTGCGTAAGAAGAAAGAGTGTAAGGAAAGGATAACGTATTTTAGCTGTAAAAGATTAAGGTATCACTAAGAAATTTTAAAAGGAATTTTGTGACAGACTTAGCACATAGTATTATGTCTTTAATATTTATAGCCAGATTAATTGCTGATCAAGTTAGTGGTACTTTGATTTCGGTGGTTTTTTGATGTTGCATATTTTCCCTGGAAAATTTTACCATACGTTTTTTTTTTTCGCAAACTTCTACCTTTGCTCTGCATTTTGCGCCTGTGACTCAACCTAAAGCATACCTGAATCAATATTTTAAATTTATCTTATCTTAATATCCTAATTTATCACATCTTTTTATTACATTTTTGCAGAGATACTGATAGGAAATAGTGGCCAAAACAATTGTTTATGAATTTTTTCTTGGACCTATGACGTCATCAATTGATCATACACAAGTTCCGAATAGGGTAGTCAGGGTAACCCTGACTAGAGGGAACGTGTGTGCATGTGGTCGTTTCACTTATCCACGACATCAGGGAGCTGAAAGTAAAGAAAGTCACTTCCCAACCAAATAGAAAAGTAAAGAACCAGTCAGGGATAAGAACGTTCATGTGATATGAATATCCATATAGTTGCAACTTTGAGGCTAGTGGAAATGTGGATGGATACAGGCCTCTCTTGTACCACTCAAAAGTATCTTTTTCGTGAAATCCAATCCTTACCGAGAAGTCTAGCACATGAAAGGATTATAGCATTTATTCCATACCTCTCTGAAAGCCTCACGCCTACACCATCATTGAAAATGTTACGGATTAGTTTGTTACGGCGAAACTTCACGTCACTGTTCACTGAGACTTAAACCTTGTACGATGTCAGTGTTATTGGTTGAACGCTTCAAGTGAACAATAGCGATAGCGCTCCTCATAAATATGCATATTTAGACTCAAACCTCTACCTTCGCCGGAAGCCCTACCTTAACTAAAAGTGAAAATCAGTACAAAATGCTTCCTGACGTCGAGGTGTAAGTGAAAACACCAAATGCAAACACGTTACATAGCACCTTTCCACACATTTTATCGGACGTTCGTTGAAGGAGGAGTTTGCGACGCACTTTTTTGCTCATACAAACTCACAACCCACATACTCACATACACTCACACACTCAGGTACTCACACATAGCTTCACATCTCTACGGAAGCCGAGAACATCGCGGTGGTGTGAAATCAAGATACGATTTCTCCTTACCATTATCCACCGATAATGTTGAGTGGAGAAAAGCAAAGTTAGTGAGGGGGTACTTCAAGAATGGACCATTACGCATTTTCTATTTTCGAACACCCTGTCCATAAATGGACGCTCCCGCACATGACACGGATTGGCGCAATATAACTTTGGTTATATTATTACCAACGTGGGATGAACCCACCGTGGTACGGAGAATCGTCGACTAGCGAGCTAGCTATGTTACTTACAATGAAAAGAAGACCGACGGACATGGTCCATTTATGGACAGGGTGTTCAAAAATAGACACTGTGTAATGGTCCTTTCTTGAAGTACCCCCTCACTAACTTTGGTTTTCTCCACTCCACATTATCGGTGGATAATGGTAAGGAGAAATCGTATGTTGATTTCTCCTTCCCATATTTACCGAAGAAAGGGGTGGGAAAACTGTACAGTCATGTCAGATTTCATACCACCGCGATGTTCTCGGCTTCCGTACATCTGTGATGTTGGTTAAAGAACAATATCTCATCTCCCTATACATTATATGTAGGGTAATGAGACAATAGTAATTTTACGAACCCTTATTAAACGACGTTTACTGAATACTACTCCAAAGATCACTGTCACGTTATCGAGCTTTGAAAGCTTGAGTATTGCAATAATTCAAAGGATCACCTGTTTTCATAAAAAAAAAGAGGTACGGTAACTTTGAAATGTTTTATGTGTCTTCCAAAAATTTTGTGAGCGAGCGCAACATAACACACGATTGCTTTTCTAAAAAAAAAATGGACAGTTAAATTATGTCTGGAGTCGGGCAAACATCACCGCCCTCCCTGAGAAAAGCATTCCCGTAAGGCCATGACTTTGCCACTCCCCGACAAACCTGCACCTCAACTACGTTTATAAAACATGCTTAATATGCCTGGTTTGGCTACAACGAAAGTTCCGAATGTAGAATCGCACTCAATGAGAGCAAAACTTTGCACAAACTAAAACCAACCCGGTAAAATATTCCTACAAGGTAGAACGTCAGAAAAACTTTTAGACGATGTTATATGCTCTTATTATGAGATTTGTGAGCGCGATTTGTGTTATCCTCCCGTTGCACAAAATGTCCATTCTGTGCTTTTTACAAAGATTATCGTTCTTTAAAGGTTTTTCTTTCATTTTTGAAAGCAATGAGATATTTGAAAATAGTGATCAACATAGATTTAAAATGACCTTCCTAGGTTTTAAAGGGGCACATTGAGTTGATATTGATAACTAAACGAGGGTGTTGAAGGGTACTTCCACATGACAATGATTATTATTAGCATAATTAGTCAAGTTTCACATCCAATGGTTACGCATAAAGTTAAAACTTTGAATTTTTTGGTATCCTGGCTTGTAACGGTTGTGTGCACAATTTGAAAAAGTGTCTGGTCACGAATTTTTGAAAACCGAATTGAATTGTTTATTACTCACTTATAAAACATTTATTTGTATGCAAGGTGTGGGGATTGTTTAAGTTTGACCATTTGTCATTAGTATTTGAAGAAAACTTAGCAGGTTTGGCAAAATTTGATGAATTTCATGAACCAACTCAATGTGCCGCTTTAAGTAACGGTGCAATGATACATATATGCTTAATATTCAATAAAAGACGTGAGGCATTAAGGACCATTTTTGTACATAACTTTTTCGCTTTAGAAAAAACGTCACACAAACAGTTCGCAGCATGTCAACTGACTTATCCCCCCAAATTATTGTTATCGACTATTTGTCATGTGTTCCTAGGACCTCTCAGATATATACAATAGTCAACTTATAAACCAAATTTAAACTTATGAAAGAAGTTTGTAATACTAGGAAACAGTCCCTGGCATTTGCATTTAAAATGCAGAGCGTTAAAGATGAAGAATAAGAAAATTTTATAGTGGGATAAAAAAATCACTGCAGCCCCCCAAACTACCATCTATTGTAAAGAAAAAAACTTGTTCAACGTTGAGAATAAAGGAAGCAGATATATTAAAATAAATGTTCTATCTTCTCATCCCTCTTTTGACAAAAGGTGCACATGAGATAATCGGTCATTTGCATAGCGAAAAGTAATTTATTTGTTCCCAGAACTCAATGAAGGGAACGAAACTAAAAATAATAAATCTTCTAATCAAGAAGTGTATGATATGGTATGACAAAATTTGTTCTCACCTCTCAGTTAGTATATTACAAGACATATTCAATTCTGAGATTGGTGAATGGGCTACTGTTAATTTTTCTGGGAGTATGTTTATAAACTTTACGAAAAACTAATTTAGTATGTAGAATTGAATCTCTCAATTGACTGTCAGTGCCTTGGTTATGATGCTGCTGCCTTAAAAACTGTTTCCATTTACACGGAACAGCATTGATTAACTCCCAGAATGTAGTAAATGGTGATGACTCCAATACTTTTCTTTAAATTGATTGAAGAAGAGTACTTTCCGTTGGCGTCAAATACCGCCACGTATAAACGAATTTTATCCAACATGCATTTGTTGTTTATCTTTAAATGTTCATTAATCCAGAGTATTTTGGTTTCCAAATCAGTCTTTGGGTTCAAAGAACACCGTCTCAAACCAGGACATATATACTTGTTTAGTGAACTTATTACTAATATTACTTTACTCCTTTCTTGTGCATTTACATTGGAAAAAGACTGTGAAATAGTGTGAAGGTTATTAGTTCATCGTATTTGAAACATTTTTGTGGGGAAACGTCCAGTACACCCCTCCCTCTCTTCGCTCTTATCCAATCTTAGAGACGCACAGCACTTTAAGTATATTTTACTATACTTTACAAGCTACTTGAATCGAGATGGAATAGTAAAAGGTCTCTAATACGGTTGTAGTATACAACATAGATATGAAAAAGCAGAAGGATTGTTTATTAATGGTTCTGTAAGGTGTCGACACCAAACCAATTGTTAACAGTCTAATAAAATAACTTAAGTTAGGATGCAGCATTCTTAAGACATAAACTTTCACTACCATGATGGAAACGCAAAGCAACGCCAAGGAAATGTGGTGGTCTCTGTGGGCTACCTGGTACTGAAACGTTCAAATACATATGGTCCTATCTTGCAGTTCTTGAGTTATGTGTGTACACCTAGTATACAAATTAAAAGGCAAAAACGCCATAAAGTAAGAGAATTAATTTACAAAAGATTAACATAAAATTATAAAGAGAGCCTCAGGGTAGAATTATTTTACCTCCTCCTGCTGAAGGCAATAGTCGTTTCCATAGGATAGACATTAAAGTCCTTTTAAAAATGCACTCAGTTTTACTTGCGCTAACGTTAGCCTACCCTTGTTTAATTTGGTTTAATTTGTAATTTTAACCAAAGCCTTATTGAACGCTTCCTTCTATGGAAAATTTGGTAAGGCATTTTAAACAGACACTATCCGGTTTACAGGGTTTGTCGTTGTATGTGAACATGTTGCGCCATAAACTGTTTAAGGTTAACTTCGAAGGATGATGTGATGGCCTTTTACTTATCCTTACTTTCGGTGCTGCTATCTCTTATTTTCGGCTATACATTTCAATACCAAAGCCTTTCACTTTAGCCAAAAGGTTGCAAATGCTCATACATACCGATGTAAAAGTGAACAATTGTCATATATTAAATAGTCACGCAATGCCTTTGGTTCTTCAGTTTAGTGTTGTGTGGCTCGTTTTCTTGTGTCGGATAGCAAGTATCGTTTCTTCGCAAAACTCGGTAAGTCTAGAAATTTGATTTTGTTCTCGAAATATTGGTAACTGTTTTAAAATCTAATTAAACATCGAGATAAGAACAAGTTGTCTTCATATTCACGCTCTCATCTTCAAATTATATCTTCTAAGATTTGCTAATCATCAGAAACATATACATATGCATACAGCTTTCTCCTGTTTCAATTCTGTTTTCAATATTCTTCGACTTCAATTTTCTCCACATTAAAAAGGGAAAGATAAAGTAGTTTTTGATGATATGTCGACATAAGAGCCATAACAGGAGTTTTGACAGGTTTGAACAAATCTTGAAGCCCTGTTTCTGCATTCCTCCTGCATTTTGTACAACATTGCAGTTCTGTGAGATTGTGAGATATATGTCGGCTGACGGAAATTTCCTTGCACAAGCAAAACATTTTGAACTGGTAAATTTTTAAAAAAGTTTTCAATAAAGTCTTTCTGTATCCAGGTCTTTGATTTATACTTCAAGATAAAAAAGTGGATCACGCGTATTTTTAGGGGAACCTAAATTAAGGGACATCTAGCTTTTAATTATCAAACGTCTTTCAAACCCCACACAAATATGTTGTTCGTAACGTGAGATATTATTTTTCACGATCCCTTTCAACAAAAGTCCTCCAGTAGCTTTACGAATACAACGTTATACCGTTAGATTGTTTTCTTATTCTTAAATCTTTTGTCCTTTAAAATTGAACTGTTCCAATTGGCCATCAAACTTGACACACTTAAAACATTAAATACCGTCCATTGTAAAAGTTTTACATATTTAATTTACGCTTTTACAGATTTAAAAATTCAAAGTATATACAATAAGTCGGCCTGTATCACGTCACAGACAATATACCGTTCAAATTCGAATTTCAAATTGCAACATGATATTGAGACTAGGCTAAAAGCTTGGAACAAAGTAAGAAATTCATTTTAATTTCATGAAACTCCCCTATTTTGTCACTGCAATATCCGTGAAATATTTTAAGGAATGATTGAATGCATTATATTAAACCTTTATTTTTCATACACCTATTTTTAATATTCATACTGAAAAATCTAAAGGCTTCTTCTTTTTTTGATTGAAGGTTCATAGCTATTAGAGAACCGTAGTTCAAGATTTCCTCATGAAAACCTTAATTTCACCCAACCTTGCTTAAAGTATCTATCTCGCAATACCCATTTACTGCGTTATTTGCGCCACTGAGCCCACATATACTCATTTGAACATTCTCTCTCTCAACAGCCTTATGGAACATTGTCGGTAGGGCACCACTTTTTATGTCTACGTTGACTCACGTACTAAATTTGGTCCATTCAGTAGCCTCTGGACCTTGTAAAAGTTTTTAACAGGTACAAGCTACCCCTCTTTGAAAGCTCAAAAGTATGCCTTTTATACTGATTTTAAATTTACATACATGATTACTGAGATTTTGAGCTAAGAGAGCTTGTATTATAAGATGGTGGTTCCTGCCTTTTCATTTCATTTTATATAATAGCGAAGGTACCAAAGATAACTTTAATACTAAAGAAGCACTAAAGTACTAAAAATAAGTTTTTCATAATTAGTCTCTGAATTTATCTGCTACAACGTAACGTCACAAATTGAGCAAATAATTTCAGCAACACACAAAAATTCTTGGGGTAATTCTTTGGGTAAGACCTTCTCCAGGGAATTCTCTTTCCTTATAGGAACTGTACCTTGTAATGACATTGGAAAGTGCTGAAACAGTTTAACAATACGCTTCCTTTAATAACCTTAACAAATATAACATTTAATTTGAATTTAATTTTCTGCACTGCATAAACTAGAATTTGAAAGGTTCTTTTCAACAGTTAGAATTTGTCAAAGGTTTTCCAGCAGAAAAATATTTTTGAATATTGCCAGAGCTATCTCCAAATTGAAAATGTTAAAGTTATTATTAACGGTTGGGTATTTTAGATGTATGCTCCCCATGAACAATTTTCAGACAATATGCATTGGTTTGTTGACAAAGGCTTAGTTTAATGTTTTGCTAATCATCTGTAATGCTCGACGGCATATACTTACTTTGTGGGTCGTTTGTTTTCAAAAATATCAATTTTCCCTGTGTTGTTGGAAAGTTGGTTATGATTTTAATTCGGCATAACGAAACTCTTCTCTCGTCGTCGTCTGGTAACTTCAAACTAGTGTATTTGTAAGGTAATGATATTGAGATTTTATGTCTAAGGGTAAAAACTTCTAATGTTCGTCATTGTAGTTAAACTTTTATGGATGAATTAAACTACCTTTTTACAGTGTTTGAGAATGAGAGGCTTTTCCCCTCCCCATAACGTGAATGAGTTATAATAAATAAGTTCTTCGGCAAAATGACCTCGTTTTGACTTAAACCCATAACCCTTATCGGAAAGTACCCAAAACCAAATTACTAGCAAGTTGAAGACAAATTAGTTCCTTATTTTGTCCATTTTACCGGGCTGATTGATCTGACAAGTTATCTATTTTAAAAACATGACCAAAGGAAGGCAATTAGTTAAAGAGTTTTAATATTGCTAAATGTTAATGCTACCATGGCTATAAAATATGTTTTTACCCGACCGATGAAAAGGTTGACGTGAACACTAAAAATTATTTCAAAGGAACAGATAACTTAAAGTTTAAGCACCGGTACAATGAAAAATTTAAAGAAAACATTAACTAAAAGATGGGTAGATCATGCGTGTTAAAAATTTTAAATATGCTACTTAGTTTTGCAGTCAAAATAGAATCTATAATCGTATCCTTAATCATAAGTCTAATTGGTTACTAACTGCTTGCAGAAGTTTACAGTCCTGATCTGAGGCTATATCTGAAGCGCCCTTGAATAATCTTGGTACTTCTAGTCTGATTAATTCATGAGCAAAAACAAAAACCTTTTCTCTTTTAATAACTTATATAACTTTCTTGACAGGTTTAGACAAAGAAACCATTCTCGTTAAAACTGGGATGTTGTAAATACTGACGAGCAATAACCCAACCTTACAACTAAATTATAGCCAACCGCTTGAAAATTTTACCAGCAATGATGCACCAAACTGTAAACCTGGGTCATCATAGATATTGAATAATTTTCTTTAGGTTACGTTAGATCTTTACAGTTGCTTTCCAACAGCAGGTCAAAACTTGCAGAAGGAAACGATATTTAATATCGCATATAAAGTACCAGTCTGGTACTTTGCAATAGAAATTACAAAACAGATAGCGGTTATTTTTCACGTCATAAATTAACAGAACAGCAGATTTGGAATATTAGACTTTTGTGATATTCAGCAAATACTATTTTTTAATTAAACAAAGGGGTAGGTGGTGCCACCATCTGACGTCACGTGGCAGCCGTCAACCTCCTTTTTTGAAAAGCCTAAGTCTATCTTGTGACTCATGAGAAAGAAATATAGGCTTTATGAATTTTCCCAAGTGATGTGAAACAAATTAACTCCGCTATAGTTCTTTGGGACTGCTGGAGTTCACGCCCCTTAGTTTGTTCCCCTGTGGGATTAGCGGGGTTAAGAAAATTAGTTTGGTTCTTAATGAAAAAGCTAAAAAAAAGTTTTCATGTTATAAATTAATAGAACAGCAGATCTGGATGTCAGACTTTTGTGATACTAATCAAATACTATTTTTGAATTGGGACAATCATTTTACTCACAACTGTAGCTGAAAACTGCCTTTAGTTTAGTGAATAGTAAGTACGTAATACACACAAATTTCTTAGAACTGTCATTGTTTCGATGCATTTTTGAAACACTTGTCACAAAGATAAGTATTCTTTACTGGAAGGGTTTCTCTGCATTATATATCTGTACATCTTAAGGTAAATGAGCATAAAACGGATGGTTAGGTTGATGTTTGATAGTGTGTCTGATATAGTTTTTTTTTTTTCGATTTAATGCTAAAAGTTTCATCAATATAAGTTCGTGTTTAGGGGGGTAACAGCTTCATTTCGTTATAACTAATCTATACTGCCAATAAGTTTTATTTTAAAGCCGGAATTGTTCAAACTATTATCTGTCAAAGTGTGCGTATTCACTGCTCTCTTGACTTTAGAGATTAAGGTCATTCTTAATAAGGGTATAAAGGTACGTTTATACAGCGAGGTATTATTAACTGGAAATCCATCGAAAACTTTAATTCACGCTCATCCAATTAAATTCCCTCAAAGTGGAGACTTATCATTTAATTGGAAATTATTGAACTAAAGGGCATAAAGTTCCTTTGTCTAATATCTAATCAACTTCATTCATACCTAAAGCGACCCCAGCAAAAAGGATTATTTGGAACAATTCTTTAATGTCTAACTATTTACCGACAGTCAAGTATTAAACACTCTTCTGACATTCAAAACGACTGTATATTGCTAAGAAATCTAATGATATTCTAACCATAGACCAATGCTCTTGATTTATGCAAATGAGCAAAAGAAGTACCAGACTAAATTTTGCTGTCGGATTTTGATTCATTTCCGCATTCCCTCGCATGACTTAAAAGGCACACCCGTATTGAGCACGTTATAGGAAACTAGACAAGGATGTTGTAAATAGCGTCCAAACGCGTTGACATCCTCAAATTTATTTAAATCTTAATTTCCCGATCTGCTCTTCGAGATGTAGCAGACGACGTATCCCACTTGTACTTAGTTCCTCATAGCTCTTAAGCCTATTGAACCATCAAGAACAACACACAAAAGAGATTATTGTCGGCAACTAGTAGGGTTTAAGGAAAGAGTTTTTGATGGATCTCCAGCTAAGAACACCTCCCTGGTTTATACAGCGAAACGTATGTAGATAACCCAGGGAAGCATGAAACCAACTCAACACAAGCAAGCGGTGTTGTATGTAATTGATAATTAAGTACTAACAACACTGTTTTCTTTTAGGAGTCCTCATTTTTCTTCTACCAACAACCAGAATATCCAAGAGATTGTAAAGAGGCCAGGGAATCGTGTAGTACTCAAAGTTCTAGCGGGGTTATTCTAATCAAGCCAGTTGGTTTTCCTACTCCATTTGAGGTATTTTGTGATAACGAAATCGATTCAGGAGGCTGGACGGTAGGTACTAAATCAATATTCCGTAAGATTTATGTAAACGTGTTTCAGAGTAATCCAGAGAAAATATTCTAAAATAGATCTCCCGCTGGAATAAACCCTTTCATTAATGTTGTATTACTAAACACAAATGACCAAATTTGATATATGGCACAAATGAAAGTTAGTAAGCTTCAAAATCTATTTTCCTACATGATTTGTAAAAAAAGTCCTGGAAAATGTTTAGGCACTTTTCCATACTATTAAGTACCAGCGCAAGGCAAATGTGCTCAATTATGACACACCATATCCTATTTTCCTCACCCTAGGTTATACAGCGCCGGCAAGATGGTGGGGGCATAACTTTTCAACGTAACTGGATAGAATACAAAGATGGCTTTGGTTTTCTGTCTCAAGAGTTTTTTCTTGGTAATGAGAAACTGTCATTTCTGACAAATCAAGATACATATCAACTTCGAATCGATTTTACATATGCCAGTGGTGTGTCGTACTACGCCCTGTACAACTTCTTTCGTATAAGTGATGAATTCAGCAGTTTCGCTCTCACGAGTGTTGGACAATACTCTGGAACAGCGAGTAAGAACAAGTTTTGCCCTTTTTCCATTTTTGTTCCACAAAGTTGTTACTCCAAGAGTTTTAATACTGAAAATAATCAATTTATTCTTTCTTTGTAAAGCCTTCACCACTAATCAACCGGATTACATCGATTGTCTTGATGTATACCAGGCAGGCAAGACTGACAGCGGCGTATACATTATCAAACCAACAACGTGGGACGGGCCGCCTTTTGAAGTCTACTGCAATATGACAGATGGAGGAGGATGGACTGTGAGTATCTGTTAATCGAAAAAATTATATTTATATTGATAGCCTCTTTAATATCATATTATATCTAACAAAGATGAAAATGTATCTTTTATTAATTAGTATGCATGAGTTTAAGTGATCAGACAAATTTGTCTTTTAAATGTCAGACAAAGGATACTAGCTATTTATTTGCTTTTTAACTAGCTATTTATGTTTATTGACTTGTATGCAATTCATGGCATTTCATTTAAAGTTCAAATTTTTGCTCGACGGAATTATTGCTTTCTGAAAATAAAACTACGGCGTTGAATTCATCAAGGAGGTAAGATAAATTGACATCACGGGCGATTCTTGCTATTGCGCCGTTAGAGTAGCACGAGGTCTTGTTTCTCTGCTTACTAAATTTCTTCTAATGTCCTCTTTACTACAGAAATATCGGACAGTCGGAAGTGTTTGCTTTATAGAACTTCTACTAAGCACTTCGTTGGAATTGCTACTATTACTTGAGCCTTACATTCCACTCTTTTGTTCATGTATTTATTTACTTCATATAAAACAATGTTCTAAATGAGCCACTATATCTCATCAATTGAAGTGTTCCATTTAGTTGTTTCTTTGTTTACGCATTCTTTAGACCAGACACGTAGCCAGATGAGGCAGAAAAGGGGAGAGTTTCAGGGAGGGGGAAATATTTTCAGGAGGATAAGATATGCTTAAATGTATTAAGATAAAATATTAAGTTTTATTTATATTTTCAAGGAGAAGAAATTTATGGGCCCCCATCCTTGTATACACACTAGCTAAAGACTAACCACAATATGAAAGAAAATCAAACCACTAGAGTTTACTCAAAAAGTTTTTAATTGTGGAGGAAAAACGACAAACATTTCCTCATCTTTGCCCAGATTATTTTCTCTCTACAATTAATCTTCAAAACAGGTATTTCAGCGTCGTGTTAATGGGTCGGTCAGTTTTGATGTTGATTGGGATGATTACAAAGATGGATTTGGTTCTCCAGATCATGAACTTTGGCTTGGAAACGAAAAAATGTTCAGTCTAACAACACAAAGACGATATCAACTGCGAATCGATTTTGTAAACTTTTATGGGGAGCCTTACTTCGCTAAATATGAGTTTTTTCGTATAGCCAACGAGACTTACAATTACCGACTGAATGTTAAAAATTACACCGAAGGAGATGCAGGTATGCTCACAGTGTCCTCTTTCTTCTTTTTGAGAGGCATAAATTCTGGCTCTGGTGTTGGGGTAGGGCCGGCTATATGTGCTCGAAAGTTAGGAAGGGATATGGTTGATAGCGAGTATTTTGTTATGAGATAGAGGGAGTTGGGTTCAGACTAAAACGACCAAATTGCACCACCGGAGTATAAGGCGATACCGGGAGGGAGCACCTTTCTTATAATCCCACGGTTAACAAGGTTAACAAGAGCGTAAGAGAAAAGGATGGAATAACGAAGCAACTACTTCTACATCATTTGCACAAAGCTTACCAAAATGGGTAGCGTTTTAAAACATTTCCATAAGGTATTACTTCCTTTGTCGTTGCAAAAGTTGCCCATTATAATTAAAGTCATTCCTTATTACTCTTCTGACGTTTAAGTTACTTTCTATTCAACTATATACCTGAAGGATAAGTTGTACTATCCTCCCATGTTGGCAAGGAATTGCATTTTAACCATGTAACCAGGATTGCCGTCCTTCAAGGAACCGTGTGCGTTTCCCCGCTTACCTTGCGGCAATTAAAATGTGGTTACCATAGGTGTTTCCACTCAACAAGCATCGAAGAAAATTTTGGGATCTGCTATCTTTGTAGGATGACAGATCACGGTACATGAAACCTTTTGTACCACATTTAAGCCATAAATAACCTTTTTAAAACAAAACCATTATTGGTGGATTTCAAAAGTGGGTGGGCAAAAAGGGGTGCATGTAGAAATGTAGGGGAAAAAATTGTTAGTACACATTTCTCTTGTAAACTGTATAACTCTATACGGGACGAATTGAGGCTAACTGTGGGTAACGGCACTGGCTGGGGGAACTCCCCATATTCACCCTTTAGCGATACCACTGCAAACAAGAAACATTTCCATCATACCTAGAGCACAACTCATAGTTTATAATTCGAGTGAAAACAGCTGGAGACAACTCCAATTTTTGTGTGTCTCAAGCAATGCTTATTCATATTGGAAAATTTGAAGAAAATTTAGGAGGTAAATATAACGTTATTGTAAAAAAATGTTTAAATTTTATGAAAAGTTTGCAGTCAAAATAGAACAGCGTTAGTTTGTTAATTTCAGGAAAAACTATATCACAGATCATGGAAATACAGGGACCTGGAACATACGCAACAGCATAACAGGTTAACGTGATGCAAATAAAATGTTCGGGGTTAAAACGATAATTCTAAGAGTCAACTAAGAATTTATTCTGAAGTTTGAGAATTTTACTGACAAATCAGTTTTTAAGGCAAAATTTTTCCTCACCACTTTGTTGGACTAAAGGGTGAATTGCTCCAAATTGCTTTATTATCATCTCATGTCTTGGATAAAGTATTGTAAGTCACACTAGTATCTCCATTCGACTGCATGTGCAAGCAATTGAAGCCTACTATTATAATTCAAATGAAGGGTTCTTACTTTTTAACTCTCTTAAACTAAATATTCTGTAAAACAAGCTTTTGAAAAGGTATTTCTTTCGAAATTTACATGAATATGATGATGGTGAAAAGATTGTTAACATTTATTTATGCAGTAGGATTAAAACAATTTGTTTCGTCTGACGAGGAAAACCGTTATTAACAAAATAAATTACCCCCGTGTGCAGATGTAAAGATTACTATGCTTGAAGCATACATCACTTTAAACGACATCTGCACTACACAATCCTCCTGTCAAATAATACATTTGCGAATATCGCCTTAAGTAAAGATTCAAACGTATGTTTGACAAAAACTCTTATTGGTCAATTATGAAATGTTTAAGGCACATTTTTGTTTTCATAATAACTAACTGTATCTTTTTCACAGGTGACTCTTTGACGAGTTATCATGACAACGAGGATTTCAGTACAAGAGACCAAGACAACGACGACTATAGTTTTTATGACTGTGTGAACGATTATGGTTATGGTGCCTGGTGGTACGGATCTGATTGCTATTATTATTATTACGATTCTGCTCTAAACGGTGACTACGATGATGGTTATATCTATTGGTATACCCTTCCTCGTGATAATTATAATATCAAGTACACGGAAATGAAAGTACGCCCAGTTTAAACACAGCTTTTAGAACAGTCTTCAATGTCTATCACATCAAATTATTACATTTGCTGGAAAAACGTTCCTCCATTAGCCACCGCTATATAGCCTAGCCTGATATATATTCAGCGTACCTTACACGGCAAAATAGTGCGATTTCAAAGGAGTAGTATAATGTGTCTTCTTTTCATTTTTATTATATGCATGCATTTGTATTCTCACGATTTCTTCGATAAAAACAATAAAGTTAACGATATAATGCTGTAGTACCTTCTGTTAGTCATGGCTTAAATCTCATTTTTGCGTGAACTGAGGCATTTCGATTTTTTTATTACTTCTTTTTCCCCATCTCATTTATTTCACAATAAGTTTCAAAGAGTCGTGGACAATTTTTACAAAGGCTATATACAACAGATACAGGTATGAAAAAGAAAACAGTGTATCAAAAGCAAGTTAATTCTCCATTGGGTACAACAGAACCTATATATAAAATGCTAATTGTAATCTCCAAACAACATATCACAATCGGCGAAGGCTTCTTTTAATTCCTCACATATGAAATATAACGTTTAGTTTTACCACAATTGCTTCTCGAGATACTTTTTTCCACTTCTATAGAAAATTTAAATTTAAAAAAGAAATCATCAATTTTAAGGAAAGCATTGCTTTGCTTTTGCTGGAAAATATAACATTTAACATTTAAGATCAAAAAATTATAAGGGTGCCTTCTCAATGGCTTATAACCAAAATAAATATCTTCTTTTGAAAAGAAAAACTGTCTTTTTAAAAAAATATTTCTCTACTTCCAACCAGAAAGAAGAGATTATTTGGCATCCCCAAAATAGGTGTTCAATAGTTTCATCGTAAATATTACAGAACGAACAGAGTTGGTTGTCACGAATATTCATTAAAAACAGGAGGTGATTTATGCCTAAAGTTCTGTGTAGAAATCTTCATACTGTAACTTAACCTCTCTGACAGAATGCCACGGGCTTAAGAAAATGTTTTGCCAAGCATAGTTACAAAATCTAAAGTTTTTATTCCATTAAGATAAAGCCTTTGGAGCGACAGAGACATTTTCCACCAAGTTCGAGTAAACAAATTTGGAAATCCTTGGTATTTGTTGTATGGCATTAAAAAGGCTTTCACCTTTACTCATACTAATGTGATCAAGATGGCGATAAATCTTCCAATCCATTGGAATAGCACAGACAAGACCCCAGTAAATAGTGAAATGACAATGAATTATATTAAACTTTTGTAAAAACATTATGATAGTTTAAGACTTTTCCATTTTCCTGCAAAATATCTCTGACATACATAACCCCTTTATCAAACAAAGACTGATAGAAGACGACTTCATTGTTCACTTTAACAGAAGAATTATTCCATATAATTTCATTCTCATAACTACAACTTGGACTTGTTTTGTGAAATTATGTATGTCAACCAAGCATTACAGATATTGGCAATAAAACTATTTCTAATATTAGTGACGTCACTTGGATTACAATTACATTTAAATAAGAGGGTTCCGCCATATCTGTGAAGGTAAAAGTAAAAAAAAAACAGCTTCCAGTAACCCTGAGTGTTATCACTATATCTGCGAATCCATGTACATTTTAGACCGGCAATGAAGCTATCGATATGGATGATATTTAAACCCCCAAAATAATCAGGACTAATAACAGTATTCCGCATTTTTGCGTGAACTGAGGCATTTTGATTTTTTTATTACTTGTTACATTCAACATTTATTCTCCTGTCTCTTAATATTTAACCTGCATCGGGTGTTCTAGACCATATTTCAGAATGTAGGTTTGCTGTAGGCATCTTTTTCATATTAGTCCCCAAAATGATGAAAGCTTGATGACCTAAAACAAAAGGAACTTTTATTTGTTAAGGAATAACAACCGTTCGCAAATCCCAAACAGGCAATGACATGAGAAGCACCAACAATGTGGACATAATTTGAACTAAAAGAGAAGCTTTCTGGATGGCTCAGCTGTGTACTGTCCTTTTCTTTGGTCTTAATGTAAGAAAGGACTTTAATTCACATAAGAGGGTCAGTTACTTCAACTAATCCCTTGCCCGCTCCCTCCTTTCAGCCTAACTTGTAATTTTTTAACCCGTTTTAAGATTGTCTTGCCTCTTTTAGTTCTGCCAGTCGGCTTTTACTACTTTTGTATTATTTAATGTTCTACCGTTTTTATTTATCTTAAGCTCTTTGGAAAGTTGCCAGCCTTTATTCGCTTTGGCATTCTTACCTTTTATCGCTGTAACGCTCAGGCATTTTTGAAATTTTTACTTGCTCAAGTCGTAAGTTTACCTCTTTTAACAGTTCGTTTGCTTGGTTTGTATCAGTTTGGCTGAAAAAGGCTGAATAAAAACCGAGAGCTTCCAAGTGCGGTGCTTTTCGTCCATCTTGTTAGCTTGGAGCTGACTTTCACCATTTACTTTTATTCTGATTATATTCATTCCTTGGTGATGTCTGTGAATCCTCTTTGTATCCTACTTGCTATTTTGAGAAATATGGTTAGTATACAGCTTTTTCACTCCATTTATATACATATATATATATATATATATATACCTGTATCTTTTTAATGATGGGAAATCCTGTGTCAGGATCAGGATATACTCTCTGGACCCAATCAGAAGCCTTGAGGCTTCCCTGGACCTCCCACCAGGCAAACGGGTAGTTCTGTATGCTCCCGAAGCACCTTAAACCCTATTTTGCCATTGCAGCCTAAATTCTCCTCCCCCACCCCTCTTTCGTCGAAAACATCAGAAGTACAGCCAAAGCAAAAAAGCAACTTGAAGTTAATCGATACGGTTAGAAGGGACAAAAGTTACTGTTGAAACGTACTTGAAGTAAGTTAGCTTAACATTCGGTCTTGTATAATTGATAAATCTAGGCCTACTTTTAGGCTTTAACTTAACCTCAGTTTCATTCTAGCATGGCCAAAATTTTCTAAAACAGTGAAGTACTAAGGCAAGGTTCTTCAATTCACTCTTCACCGGATTCTTCTTACCGTCAATGCATGAGTAAATTGTTAAGAGGCCCTTAATACATCGATGGGTATAGTCATGCTAGGCGTAAAGTCACTTCTGTTGGCGAAACACTATCTGATCATGAAAATTGAATGTATACAGTAAACTTTCATATGCACACACAAGTTTTTCTTGGCTGGCTGTACTGTGTGAAAGTTTCGGTTAACGACAGTAATGAACTGAGCGCAAAACTAAATGTTGATTATGCAATCAGGCATCCTTCGACATGTCGATGTTTATTTGGATGTGCTAAAGTTAGCTTCGATTTAGAAAGCAGTTGACGCCTACCAAAGGGCGCTCCTTGCAGAGACTAAAGCGTTTTTATACTTCTGTCCTTCTGTTCATGGCTGAAACTTTCTACCAGGCATGGTTATTTTAACCTTACGTGTAAATTTCTGTAACTTAATCTCTATAATCTACACCTTAAGTGTAAATCTCTTAATTGTTAATCTCTATAACACAAGACAGCAAAAGAGGAATTGTGTAGATGTACATTAAGGCCTGAGAAGTGTCATTTTCTGCAGTTTCGGGGCATTTTGGAAAGAAACAAATTTCCCCGAAGGTACAAACCAACAGATGGTGCCGCTCCGCGTATTAACATGATTGTTCTTTGTAGCAAATCCCCCTAAGGCCCTCCTCATTATGGCTCTGTATAAGGCGAGGGAATTTGTTACTATGGAGAACAAACTGGAAGTACCCTTTGATCGCATGTGTATACTTTAAAGACATATACTCGTCACCCCAAGTATGACTTTTGCCTAGGGAAAAGCAAAAAATTGGTGATTGTTCTTTCATTTGCAACAGAGTAACAAAATTCAAAAGATGCAGAGTAGCTCATATTACACAGCATTCACAGAGATCGTTCTGATTACACATTAGGGCCTTGTGTGCTCACCAGGATATCACCTTAAGCAGTAAACTAGGGTTGTTTCTTGCATAGGGAAGAGCTGAAGACAGTTGTGGGAGGGGCTAAAAAAGAATATAGTTGGGAAAAATGTCTGGGATGAGGAATGGCCTATCTGTCTTTAAGCTGATGGGGCAATACAGGGTAGACTTAAGGCATTTTGTCAATGTGGTGCTGACGGCCACCTGTCTTCAGGTGGTAAGCTGAGGCGTCTTTTAAACAAATACAGGATGCGCTTTTATTGTTTTCTATTAAAAATCTTTCACACACTCTCAAATTTACTTGAGCTAACTTTCAGTTGTATTGTTTTTCTTTAAAATCGTATCAAACGTGTTGGTATTGTTCAAGAGTAAGGGTTTTTACAACAATGTTAATGCAAAATTTCGCCGGGCTTAGCGCACAAATACCCCTTACAAGCTGTACGTCTGGATTCTAATAAAAAAGATAGGTAAAGTTAGATTTTTTGAAGTTCATGGTGTGCTCCCCTGTATTGTCATTTTGATGTCAGTTAAAAGCTTCATGCTAGAATCCTTATTCTTTAATTATCTCAGAGCTTCCGGAAATCAAATTGCCGGCGGCAGGTGCCAGCATTGGATGGGTGCCATGCCACAGCCAAAATATCACTAAATAATACCAAGTGCTTAGCATGTAGGCAGTTTACGTATTTGCCAAAGATAGCACCATTTTGCTTCTAAGCCACCTTACATACACAAATTTCTCAAAAGTGGCTTATCAAACCCCTCCACTTAGAAGACACACCCGTACACCCAAACAAAAGTAAAAACAATTCACTAAATTATAAAAAGTTCAAAACTCAGCTAACGATAGCACCATTTTGCATCTCAGTCACTTAAAATGGAAAAATTTTTGCACCCCATCCTTAAACCCAATCTCCAGGATGGCGCCTCTAAACGAGATTGCAACGATAGGATTACTCGGATGCAAACAATCGTATGTACGCATATGCGTAGTTCACGATGACTTTCTAAGTTAATCTGGATGGGATTACGGTATTATCTTCTGTGGTGAGCCCAAATCACTAAGTCCGGGCGGTGTCACTGAGTTCAGGTTCTGCCAGACCGTGAAATCCCGTACTTCTGCCTACGCACCCAAACAACTATGTGATGAAACTTAGATTCCCGTTCAGTTTTGGAAAAGAAAACAAAGATGTGGCGCCGTAATATTGCTAAATGTGTAATTTATTTGTATTAAAAACACCTCCAGGTTGTCCGCGCTCTCCCTACACCATCAATCTGTACCGTAGTTTATAACAATCTGTTTTAGACAGTTGGATTTTGTTTATCTATTTTTTCTTGCTAGATCAGCCCAGCCCCTTTGATTCTGGCGGCGAAACGGGTTGTTAGCTTGAAGTAAGAACTGTTTTGGTTGGTGGAAAATTGACCCATCTCCGGGCACTTACGGTGCCCCACTATAGCTTGCATTGATTTTGTATCCATTGTAAAACTTGTTTGGCAAGTGGTGTTAGGCCATGTTAAGCTCTCGTACAGATGATTCCTATCTGTAAATTCCCACCCTTGAAATTGAAAAAGTAAGCAAACACAGTGTTCACCTACTCGTTTTCAGACAGACGGTGTATCAACTGTTAGTATCCACTCCCTTTTGGCCACATCTGTGTTCGACACATATACAACACATGAAAAAAAAAATGCAAAATAAAATATCGCATTAAGTGCGCGTCTTTTAAGAAGTAGACAATCGGACTATTTTTATTGCGCTGACCCGAAAACCTGGTTCAAAATATTAGAGTGCGACAGTGGGAGTGTCCACTGTTGTAATCGAGCTTCCTACCTGTCTCATCTATATCGTCCTTGCTAGGCCAGAGATTGTCAAACTGCAACTTGCGGCCACCTTTGGGCTAATATTCCCAACGGCAATGAATTCCAGTGCTAGTTTGTTGGCCTATAGATACTGGGGGGGGGGGGCATCGAATTTGAAATTGATCATTTTGACGTTACTACCGAACTTAAATTGAGTTAGGAATATAAATACATAACGTCAGCTTTAGTCTTCTCCTTCTGCCTTCTTTTCCCTTCTTCCTTACTTCCTCCTTCATACCTCTTATACTATTTATTTTCCTCCTTTATCTTGTTGAGAGGTGGTAGCCAGCCGGGCCTCCCTAGACTAACCTTTGTGTCTTGTTATTGCAGCTTTCTCAATTGTCTGGATTAAAATTGGACAAGTCCCACTCTAAAAAGGTCCGGATAAAATATGAACCTAAGCCGGAGGGGCATCGACCCAAATCTTCTCATTTGCAGTAATCAGATTTGGATAAAAACGATCCATTGTGGATCTGGAACATTGTTGATCCAAATCTGATGAAATAAATAATCCGGATTTTGGGTCGGTGCCTGTCAGATCCGAACGTTTTTAGGGTGCACGATTTCAATACTCCTCCTTCGTTTTCAACTACAGACCGAACGTTTACTCTAAACGATGCCACTGCAACCTAAACATTCCAGTAACTGCAAATGCGTCACAAGTAAAAGTTAATAGATAGCTAAACAACTGTGCACTATGGGACCAAGTTACTGGGACATTTCAAGTTTGCAACTTTAAAAAATAAGTCATAGTCATTGAGCATGTAGCCAGAGTTTTCTGTTTTTTTTTTCAGCTTACTTCGCGAGGTCATGAAATTGTGCTACGCCATAGATTGAGAGGGTAGAGGGAGTTGGCCTGCTGGGTTAGCTATAACAGTTCGATGGCTCCTATGATCCGGGTGATTCCCGAATTTCTTAAGACTGGTTAAGGACATAAAACTGAATTTATACAATCCTCAAAGGGCGTATTCTGTACTGAGATGTGATTCTTGAGGGATGGGTTGAGGAGAGGGGTGGTGGGGAGATAATAATTGAAAGGCTCTAACTATCAATGTTGATAGTTAGAGGTCGCATATTCCAATATATGATTTGATCCTAGCCCTCAGTGAGATTCTAGTCTATTAATAGGTTTGCAGACAGTTAGCGAAAACTCAAGGTTCAAGAGAAGCTATTAAGTCAATGTATGTAATTTATTGCAAGCGATAGTTGAGTACCAAAAGGGGAAGCTCTGTCCCGTAATAAAAAAAAATACAGAAAAAATGAAAGATGTATTTAGCTAATAAGTAAATGAAAAATACCCTCCACTGCTAGTCAAAACCTATTCACTTCTAATGGTTAATTACTCGAGTATTTAAAAGCCAACAAAGTATCCACGTGTAACTGAAATCTAAATAATCTCAGCAAAAGTACAACGCTCATACCGGAAAATCTCATATCGTATGGTCAACAAAGCCTGGGAAGCTGCCAACACCTACTCACAACGTACAGATTTCATGGCACTTTAGAACTACTCGCATATGCGCAGAAGAGAAATGATTTTTAAAACTGACTATTGGATTTCAAGAGTACATAGGGCGGGGAGTAAATCTTTACCACGGTACCGTCAGACGCAGCCAATTTTCATAGCATGTACAGTAAATACTGTACATGGTGGAATAACGTTTCCAGTTTTAAACTGTGCCATGTTATAATTTTGTAACACGAGGAACGTTTAAATATCACCAATTTCCCCTAACCCTAACCCTAACACTAGGAATAACCCTACCCCTCCAAAAAAAAATAAGACTAAATTCTGTTAAGTTTATAAGAGGAATCGAACCCAGAAGCCCGAAAATCATGGTATCATGCCTTCCTTCTTGACCACTGTACCATGTGGAGAACTCGATAGCCGTTCTCCTAAATTAACTACTTATCTGTAAATCACTCAACCATATCATACCATTAACAGTTCTCGTAACACGTGTTACAGTTTCTGTAACACAGATCAGTTTAAACTGGACATGCTATGTGTATTGGGTACCAGACGCAATATATAAATAAACCCACAAAGTAAGCTACAGTATAACGCTTATACAGAGATAGGCATGATTAAACAACTATCTTTCCAGTGGTTTGGTTTGGTCATTTCAAATGGAGATGTTATATAAAGGCTAGGAGATCTAAAGGTCAGGGGGTTTTCATGTTAAGTATATTGTGTCCTTTCGGGGTACGTAGCTCCTTTGGGGAGCAGAACTTCTTCCACAGTAACGTCTGGTTTCGCCGTTAGGCTCTTTGCCGAAGAGTCGGGGGGACTATGGAAGAAGTATTACTGGGAATAATTAAGCCTTACTTTGAAAGAAGGATTTAAGCTCAAATCTCGTTTTGATATGTTAAAGAGGTACTTATTCTAAGCATTCTGATGAAATTTGCATTGAAATCCGGTTGCTGTTCTCAAGATAGTAGTTAAATATAGTAGTTAAATTTGTCACATTTTCAACACAAAGTAAACTTGAAGCAAGCACACATGACGTCATACCCTAACATAAATGTAAAGTCTTTTGTTTGTCCGAAGTCTTTTGTGTCTCCACGATCACATTTTATTAGAATGTGGTTGCATCAGCGGCATAAGAATTTTACAATTTTCACATTCCACATTGGGGGGTCCTATCCTTATTAACTTTAAGGTCAGCACCACAGAGTGAAAAATAAAGGAAACGAAGCATTTCTCATCAATGTGAGGAAGTGATATAACCCCTGTTTGCTTCAAGTCCACTTTGGGTCACGAAGGTAGTAACTTTATTTGCTGATATTTCGAGTACTACATTCCCGATTTAAATGACAGTTTCACCAAATTGCGTAGATTTAGGTCCTCTTTTACATATTAAAATTAATGTTTTGCCCTTTCTTTATAACTTTTGGAATGTTTGACTGAGTTATATAATACTTAGCTGGTTTGCTTATATATCAGGAAGATTTCTAAGCTTTTATAAATGTATTTTTAAGTGTGTTTATAGTTCTATGTGGACAAAGGTTATGTCCGTATGATACTGTTCTGCAAATAAAGGGTTTTACTTTTAGATTTACTTGAGATAAATATTCCGCGTGATCCCTTTCCGCAACTTACTTGAGAATGCCTGTTCGTTTGCTCGTCCTTTGCTACTTTTGCACTTTTTGTGATGTAAGATTTGACAGCGTGCTATTACACAATGACATTGGACTATTTTGAAATTGCATGGCCGGAGGTGGTACCAGGTGGAAGAGGGTAGCTATGGCTTCTCCTTCGGGGAAGGTAGCCCCCTCCCCATTGTAGGGGACTTAATTCAATTTGTCCGGGAGCCTTGGTGGGTACGATAAATCATGCAATCCCGACGGTGAAAAGTCGTGTTAATGGTCTACATGTTCGTTCTTTCCAGGAATGCTCATTCTTTGCCAAACATTTTCAACCTTAATAAACCCAAATTTTCATTTTCCTTAATAAATTCCCAATTTTTTTAAATTTCCTTTCATAAGTACCTAAAACTTTTATCAAGTGCAAAGAAAATCAATCAACTTTGATGTCCTTCCACCAACCTGTCATCTTTTTGGAGCCTTGAGTTGCTGTGCTTTTTCGAAAGGGACGACCCCTCTTCTTCCGGAAAATCTTAGGGCCACCCCGGTGTATGACTTCTATCATAAACTTATTTGGAAAATAGATTCAACCGATACAGGCTTTTGCACTCTCCAGAACTATAAAATTCAGGAAAACTTTTAAAAGAGCAATTACTACTATTATTTTTTTCACTCAATACACAGAGCTTTAATCCCGTTAAATTGCATTTGGTGTCAAGACAAGCAAATATTTCCTTTAACGTGGTGCTATTTTTGTCATCGAATTGCTTCCTCTATCCACAAGGTAATAACAGCTCAATGTTGATGTAAGGGTTTTGGATTGTTTGTACTTTGCGTTTTTAAAGAATACTTTTGAAGTGTCAATCATCGCGGGCGTCCCATCATGTCCTGCTATGGCTGCTGTGTTGTAACTCCTTATAAGAAGCTATCATGTAACAATAGCTATATTCTGCATTCAGTGAAGCAGGATTCTAATCATCCATACATTTTACACAAATGCACTGCTATTTATAAGTTTGTGATTCCGTTTATACAGTCAATATATAAATAGAAGGTTGGCAAGACGGAAGAAATTGTCGGTAGCTACAATTTACTAACAAATTAAAAGTAATGCAAACACTCAAGCATATAATTTTAAAAGTATCATATAGCTGTAAGCCAATGACTTCTTACGTTCAAGTTAACTAAACTCAGCAGGGAAAACCAAAGTTGTAACCAATGTAGAACCGTCGAACGTCTCGGAGGTGGCTCAATGAAGGGGGAAACAGGGTAACCAAGTGGACCCAGAATATTCGTAAACATAAATGCACTGCTATGTGTAAGTGTATGAAGGTTTGCAAGGATGGTTCCGTTTATACTGTCAATATATGAACAGAAGGTTGGCAAGGCGGAAGAAATTGTCGGTAGTTCCAATTTTACTAACAAACAAAAGTTAAATGAAAGCGTTCAAGCATATTTTTTAAACTGCCATATAGCTGTAAGCCAATGATTTCTTTCCGTTCAAGATAAAACATAATTCAGCTTAACTCGGAAGACCACAGTTGTAACCAATGTATAACCGTTAAGCTTCTGCAGAAAGGATGAAGAATGGCTCAGAGAAGGGAAAAACAGGGTAACCAAATGGACGCAACATATTTGTAAACATACTATGATGAAATTGCTGTACCTGATACATTTTCAAAATCTTGTTTGGTTGCAGATATATCATACAGATTGTAGGTCTGACCGTAATTTCCTCTTCAAATGTCTACCTGCACCATTAACAATAACAAACGAGCAAGATGAAAAAAAAAATCAGGTACACTACCAATTAAAGAAAGATAGCTTCACATTTGCTACGCTAACGACTTCAAAACTTTTATAAATTTCCACATACTTTTATCTTTATTAGGAAAATATTCTCTTATAATTTAAACATCAGCTTTCTTTGACCGGTTTTGTTACAATTGTTTCACTACGGTAGCTGACCATGGGTGCGAGAGAAACCAACTTTGGTTCGTGGTGTATCACAACGTGCAGTGGGAATATTTTCACCGCAATGTTAGGACACTATGCCCGAAAATGGATTCCCATGATCAAGTGATGCAAAAATTGCAGTTGTTGACAAGGTACTGTGGGTAACAAAGGTAATTCCCTAATTGATTCACTTCCTTCAACCAAATAACTCTTAGACCATACATACTCAGTGGCAAAACAAGGGGGTTCGGTTAAAGTGGGCGAAAGTGGTGTTAAGCGGCGTCCCTTGTTAGTACTAACCTAATGCCTTGATATCATCTAAGCCATTGTTTTGTTAATCTGTCTCTCAAACTTACCCTCTTACGTTTTCTCTCTCCCCAAATAATTCTACAAAATGTATCATGTACTTTTAACCGCTTTCTTTCACAAACTCAAGTAAGAAAGGCATCTTTTACCATTCATTCAATTACGTAATCTTTCAGGTGTGGATTCAGATTTACAGGAAGATAACGGCTCATTTTGTGCCAGGGAAACTGAAGTTTCACTTGCAAAAGCGCAAGGTGAGAAATCCCTAGGTGGTGATATGGAGGTGCTCGTCTGGAAAATATTTGGCTGTTTTTGCAATGCAAATTTCAGGCTTTTGAAAGTCTCCATAAGTACTAATTTAGACAATATTTTATGGGATAAAAATTCATTATCAGTGTAATTACTGCAAGTTTGGTATGGTCGTACATCGTTAGAAACGACAAACGGAAAGTATAGGGTTGACTTCCAAAGATATTTTGCTGGAATATAAAGCCTTCTACAAGACATTTCCTGGCGTATGCATATCAAAATATTTGCACTCTTAGAAACATTTTATGACATCAACAAATTGTTATGCAGACTACTTAGCAATTTCGGAGCAAGCTACCTAGTAGTCATAGTCATGAATGTCACATTGAACAAAATAGGAAAAAGATGAATCTGCTCATCATATCAGTTCCTGTCTTTTGCACCCACAAAAGTCTGTGGTGCCAACTCTCTTGACGGCAGGAAGTAAGTTTAATAGCCGTCGAACAGGTGTTAAGTTATTGTGATTTATTGCTTACTTTTCTTTCATCATTTATAACGTTCTGGGGGCTTGAATTTCATAAAATTTAGATCAAGGAAGGTGTAAATTTTTCATAAATTCTGATTATTTTAATAATAATACTGACAAAGGTGTTCTTTTGAAGAAACCCCTGTGTCATAACATACCCAGTACCAGTCAACCTTGAGAAGTCCATAAAATAAAGTGGCATTGAAGGGCATCTCTCCCAATTCATTGCCAACTCTTACGGCCGTTAGTTCTGTGGGATCATCTTGGCATGTTTACGGCCAGTGTCTTACCAGTTGGTTTAAGTCGGGCCGGCCACGGCCTCACTTCTAGGGGTAGCGGAAGGTGCTTGCCTACAAATTTATCCAATTGGCAAACAATCCTGATATAAATTTTTCCTGCCTTCTTTTTCAACATTTCATGCTCAGGTTACCGCACCGAACAAGACCCCTTTCGTCTGTGGCCGTAACAATAGCCTATAGCTATTGTATGACCCATTCAACCAAAACGTCTCTTATATTGACTCTTTTCATAGTCATGGGGATATCCATATGAAATTAGCTACTTCGATAATTCATTTTTGGAAGACCCTTCTAGAAACCACTTACAGTTTTCTCAGGTATGAGGTACCCATTGAGAATGGTGGTATTAATTTGCTAACAATGCCGATTAGGAACAATAGTTTAATCAAAATTAATGACTTCCAAGTATATTAAAAGCACTGGTTTGGCAAATGTGTTCGCTTCATTTACACTCTGGTCGCTGGTGACTGCACTTCTTTTCCTACTACAGCTTCATCCAGAAATATAAAATTCCAGCATACCTTCAACAATACGACGGCATAATAAATTCTATAAAATTCTTTTGAAATGCAACTTTCGGTGGTTGGTCTTTGAACTTCCCTTTCCCCATTAATAGTTTTAAAACAAGCTTACAATATGAGGTGCCTTTAATTTAAAGACGATTTACAATGGGTTGATTCAAGGGGTAAGTTATGATCACAAAGCTTATACTAGATGTGTCAAACAATCAGAATCAATGAAGTGGACTGGTCTTTGTATTGTGTTGTGGTGTTCTAAAGATTTTTTTGAGATGTTTCCAATACAGTATGGTAAAAAGGAAAATTCCAAGTTAAACAAACATTTTTTTGTATTTGATAATAGTTAAACAACGCGACAAATGTGACCTTTGCAACAAGTAGACTGAGGCAGTAGAGCATTTATTCTATAACTGTTCTCACTTACGTAGGCTCTGACATAATCTACAAATTTCTGTAAGTAATGCTGGCTATTCAAGGGGTCACTCTAGACATCCCTAAAATATTGTTTGCTGAAATGTTTACATTATTGAAAGATTACTTTTTGATGCAGAGAAACACTATGTTGTGTAATAACCAATATGAAATGCTATGGGTGAGAGAAAGTTTGGCGTCCTTATTTTCATTTAATTCAACAACACAATGTCTCATAAATATGTATTTTTATTTTCATTTCTTATATACTTTTGAGTTTGTTATTTGAAAAAAGCCCACATATTTTGTTAATGTACTGTGTTTTGAAAAATAACAACAATGATGATGATGATGACGACGACGACGAAGACGACGACGACGATGATGATGATGAGGAGGATGATGAGGATGATGATGAGGAGGAGGAGGAGGAGGATGAGGACGAGGACGAGGACGACGACGATGACGATGACGATGATGATGATGATGATGATGATGATGATGATGATGATGATGATGATGATGATGATGATGATGATGATGATGATGATGATGATGATGATGATGATGATGATGATGATGATGATGATGATGATGATGATGATGATGATGATGATGATGATGGTGGTGGTGATGACGACGATGATGACGATGATGTCTTTTACATCGTACAGTTCCTTTATTCGGGACAATCCTTCCTGTCCTGGGACAGATGGGAGTGTCACTTCAAAGAAGGCATCGGGTTTTGCCGCTTTAAAATCACACAGAGCTGTTTTCATTAGAGCTGGGTTTACAACTCATCTGTAAGGAACTCAGTTAGAACTGTGAGATTTTAGTTTCTTAATAATTCATAGGCCTACTCTTGGGTTATTGATTGAAAAGTTAGTAAGTCAAAGTGAGTAGCCGGCACTCGTTTTTATACTTTCATTTGTCAAAGCACATTTTCAATTCATCATTTCAAATTTCTAATCACACAACTTCAAGTTATACTGTGACAGATGGAAACTGACCAGTTAAAGAGAAACCATTGTACAGCTTTCAAAGCAGGTACAATATTTAGAACAGTCACATTTTTCCTAGCATTGTGATACCATTAAAATCTAATATAACTCAATATATAATTAAACACGAATTTAAAAAAAAAATTCTGAAACTCACTAAACGCTACTCCGTAGGCAGTCATGATATTGTGTTATTACCCACAATGCAACGGAACTATGATGTCATCGCTGTACCTCCTCGCGGGTTGTACAACTGCTTGTGTAGTTTGTACGCACTCACCTACGGTATTCACGGTAACCTCAAAACTATCTTTAATTTTCAAAAAAAAAAAAAAAAATGCAACGGTTAAATTTGCCTCTGAAATCCTCTGAAATCTGTACATTACTATCTGAAATCATCATACAACCTTATTCTTACTTGATACGTACGGTTTTTAATCAGTTAAATAGTTCGGGAATATCCTTTACCCTACACTTCTTATAAGTGCAGCTCGAAATCCGTATTAACTCTTTATGGCATACCACTCACATGCGTGGTACTAACCACTGCACTGCATCGCCGTAGTCCGAAGGGATTTGGTCATAGTTGTCAAAACATTTTTGATTTCTCTAAATTCTCAACAGCCAATCTGTCAGAATAAAAGTTGTAAAATTCAAAGTAAAATATTGAACAATACATAGAAGTCTCTTACCAAACCACACGCGTCTGATTGAAGCTTACTCAACCAAAAAGAAATCCTGTGCCTGTTACCGATAGCTCGTGGCGGTTATGATGGGAACACATCGCGGAGAATGGTTAGGCTTGCTTCCGGTAGACTCAAATACAACTGTCGACTGACATTTCAAGGTTTTGCTGTAAGAATGCGGCCACTACTTCACCAAATATGCAATAAACGATATCCTAACTCATATTGTCTATGCAAAACCTTGATTTTATGCACTGAATCTAACAGTATCACAAGACTTTCGTTTTGAACGAATTGCAAGCCCCAGCGCATAGTTATAGGTTTTTAAGGAGAATAGTGTTTCCATAAGTTAAACAAAAATTTCCCTCAACGGATCCGAACTTCCTAAAGTTTTCATGACTTCTACCGAAGAGTGGAATCTTTTAATGTTCCCGTGGTAACATAAGAGTAAAAACAGATAATCATCATTTACGTTTAGAATCTTTATGAAGAACCATGGAGCCATTAGTCGTAGCTCCATGGAAGAACTATCCAAACACCACGTGAACACTTCCTTTCAGCGTGATATCATGGATTTGGAAAATGTAACCACTGAAAGTGACTTTCTTGATAGCATCCTCTTGCAATATTACGCAGAATAATTCGGCAAGAACTATTTATTGTTTTTAGCTGTGGGGCATAAAAATTCCACAGAAATCTTTGTTATACTTTATATATTTTTAATAATTTAAAATATATTAATTTGAAAATTTGAACCACCACTCAGAAAAACTAAAAATATTCGTGTCCGTCAAGTAGGTGTGTGCTGTGCAGTGTGTGGTGTATGGTGTGTGTGAGAATTCAGAGATGAAGTTTTTATTCTACCAGGTT
The DNA here is from genome assembly GCA_029531755.1 of Holothuria leucospilota. Taxonomy (NCBI): domain Eukaryota; kingdom Metazoa; phylum Echinodermata; class Holothuroidea; order Aspidochirotida; family Holothuriidae; genus Holothuria; species Holothuria leucospilota. The sequence continues at coordinate 50,746,395 of CM055971.1, forward strand.
TTAAGGTTTATAATTTTTCGGACATAATTGTCAGTTATTGAATTACCTTATTTGTTGTTACGTACACGTTAAAAGGGCACCAAACTTCGAAGTTTAACAGTTTTAGAAGTTACATTTGGACTAAAAGGTTAGAATCTGGGGGAAGCAGCTGCAGTTGTCTAAAAACAATCTTTACCAATCACTTTAAGATTTCGACTAATTCTGCCTTGCCTCAAAAGAAAAAGAATTTTTGGAAACATTACAGCCCCCTTATTAGCTGTTATCCGCCCTCTTATCAAACAGTATATAACATGTTTTTGTATTACTTTTGATGTCACATGAAACATGGTGCAGCACGATAAACTTTTAGGGGAACGACCCTTCCTCCCTTCCAATGACCCATCCTCTTCCCACCCCCATCCAGGTGTGGGCCAAGCCCACGATTGTGTAGCTTCTTAAAAAGGGTTGGGTTATGGGAAATATTGCGTAAACAAAATTTCAGGGCCTTCTTGAAAAATATTGGATCTTGTTGGAGAAAATTAAATTTTTTTGTTCCGCAAATTTGAAAATTCGGGGTTTTTCTGAAGAAAACTTGAAAATAATTTGGGTCCTTTTGAAGCTAATGTTAGAACTCCAACGAATTCGGTTGACCTGCGTTAGAGTCATCGAATTAGCTATTCCAAATCAAATAGTAACCAGCGTCCTGCCATCCTTGAGAACAGTTCCATGTAAACCGTCCTGAGCGGACGGTCCAATGTCAGGGATAACGTGCTTTACCGTGCCAAAAAATGCTCTCCAACGAAATTAGAAAATTTACCCTACAGGTGGCTAGCCTTTCCTGAGGGGGGCCGTGTCCCCCCTTCCGCCCGCCTGGTGCAACCCTGGATCCATCAGTAAAATCTCATAATCGCTCAACTGGTTGCCTTACACTTCACTCTCAGGACGGTTCAAAATATTGCATATTAAAGATAACTGAAGGCTTTATTCTGCATTACAGCTCAATTGAAAATCTGTGCCACACGATTTAAAAGAGCTGAGAATAAATAAGGATACCAGTGCACACTGACTTAGTTTGTAGTAATTGCGTTTCCTCTTTACTGTATACAACACAAGAGATAAACATTAATTTATCTTATATAATGATGGTAAAAATATGAATTTGTAAATTTTGGGTTAACAGTATCTCTGCAGAGTAATAATCAAGTCTGACATCCTGTGATATAAATGAAGGTAACCCGCATAATGAGAGCTTTCCGTGAGTTTATGGAAATGTACGTCCTGGCCATGAGGGTATAAGTTATAATGCACTTTATAAGTCTACATTTAAACACCTAATCCAAGTTCATCAATCGGACAATAACTTGATGAGAAATGTTTGATATCCTTAAAGGTAGCCACAATTCCCATAAAAAGTTGTGACGTCAAATGAAGGACTAGAAAACAATGTCTAATGTTGTTCTTTTGGGTTTTTTTTTCAACATTTATTTGAAGGACATCTGTATCATTGCTATGGTTTGAGAGTTTTGCCCCGCAAGTTAATTCGGTCTCACCAAAATGTAAACTAGTCTATCCACCGAAGATGTCTCTCAGAGCCAGCTTGTAGCTAACTCGCCTTTGATAGCTAGTGCGGTGTCAAAATGGCCTTATTCTCGGTACTTCGAGCACTCCAGCCCAGACTGTCATATTTGGAGGAAGTCTCAATCAAGGCGTATCAAAGCAGCAGTCGAAGTCTGTCGAGAAGCCCAGCAGTCATGGGAAACTGATCAGTAACATTTAGTAGTGGGTTCGTACTTTAGACCAACGCAAGGACTTCTGCGGCCTATATACTTGTTTACTGAATTAACGTTAGACCTATTTTATCATTATTACCATTAACCTTCGTGGCCACAGGGATTAAGCCAGTATTGATTACATTCCAGGTCGATGTCTGTAACTCGAGTGCATATGTGTTATTATGATTATAGTAATAGCCCACTAGTACTAAACGCAAGGTAAACCCTTGTAAATACAACAGGCTAAAAAGCCTGAATTGTTTTAAAACTTAACAAACTCTATACTGTGTACTTGTTTACTTGTTTGCTTCTACCAGAGCGCTTTCAGTTTGACTAGTAGGAGAAAGGAATGAATGTATACGGTCAATGACGCGGCTTGGTACAGTCTGCACCAGCAACTGAGCCGGCTGCGAGTCGTAACATTACTTAAAGACTTATTTCTTCTTTCAGGTTCCCAGTAATAATTTTATCATTTTATACTAACGCTTTCCTCAAAAGAAAACTTGGTTTAGGCAAGTTTCCCTGAACTGATATGAGATAAAGTGCGGGTTATCAAGTGAAGAACTTGTTATCAGATAATAAGCAATAACTTCTCGTAAGTGTGCTCGTCATTAAGCTGTGCTGCCTGGATCAACACCTGGAATCCATAAACCATTAAGAACACCAGCTCGTCATTAAGCTGTGCTGCCTGGATCAACACCTGGAATCTATAAACCATTAAGAACACCAGCTCGTCATTAAGCTGTGCTGCCTGGATCAACACCTGGAATCTATAAACCATTAAGAACACCAGCTCGTCATTAAGCTGTGCTGCCTGGATCAACACCTGGAATCTATAAACCATTAAGAACACCAGCTCGTTCTTAAATAAAGCCCTATCACATTGATGACGACTTCGTTATACTGATCACTTGTTTGTGCTCCTTGTTTATGCAGCTGTGATTCTGACAATGGTACACTTAGGCGTACGAGACGGACGGGGGCCAGGGGCTGCAGCCCCCCCAATCAAATATTTTTGTAAAAATTTGGGCACTATGCTGAGAATTTTTCGGGCACCTGCTGGAAGAAAAATAATGCAATGATGTAGGTGAAAGTAATCAATAGTTAAAAAATCTTCCTTGGTAATTACATTTAAGTTCTGATTTGAAATACACCAGCACCTATATATTCGGTATGAATTCAACGCTGTGTTGTTTTAATGATTAAACTTAAATTATGATTATCAGTGTTGTATTTAGGGGGTCCATTGGCCAATGCCTCCCTCAATGATGCCGAGTTTTTTCTTCGTAGTACCTAAATATATTATTTTTTAACACAAATTTTACTTCAAAGGTAGCATAAGTGGCACCAGATTGCATGTAAGGATCCCTAATTTTCCATACATTTTCAAAGGGGAGGGGGACAACCCCTCCAGGCCGGCCATCAAACAACACAATGGATGCTCTCCACCGCTATGAGAAAAATCCCCCATATATATATATATATATATATATATATATATATATATATATATATATATATATATATATACATATACATGTATATATATATATATATATATATATATATATATATATATATATATATATATATATATATATATATATATATATATATATATATATATATATATATATATATTATATTTACGTGTTGAACGCAAGTCTTTACAGCCCCCTCCCCCATCAACTTGGGCTCCTACGCCTATGTACATTAACATAATGAACGGGGGTGGAGCAGCCGGACTTTTTTGGTCAAAGTTTTCGGGCAAGTCTTTGCAGCCCCCCCCCCCCCAGTCAATTTGGGCTCCTACGCCTGAGATAATACAGACAATCACAGCAGGCAGTTGTTGGTACTCTTTATCAAGAGGGCATATTTGTTATACCGGGAAAGTGATACCACCCCAATGATTGCACCTTGTAAACACAGGATTTAGGGTTATCTGCAGAACCCCCTCCCCTCTCACAAACCAAAGCGCAACTGTGATCACCTTTTAGGTGTGCTGGATCGTAATTTTAATTAAAGTTAAACATTTAGTCCTTTATTGTAATATTTCCATAACTACGCGACATCCCTTCTTGGCAAAAAATCAAGTCTCATAAAAGTTTTGAATTCCCGAAAGCGACAGACACACAGTTGGCACCTCGCTGTCCCATTTAAATGTGTAGAATTTTCGAAAATAATATAATAAAACCGTATTACAAGGACAAGAATGTTTAGTTTAGTACATGGCATCAGAAAGCTATGTCTTACCTTCATTTTCATTATTCTGAAATGTCAAATGTCTGTTAAAAACGGTGATGTGTAAGTGTGGTAAAGATATCTGGGTTACAATATCAGTAGACCAGCGGGCAATCGGGAGAAACAACGGTATTCAAAATAAGCCTTTTGGGAGAATTCTACCTATAGTTAACAAAGGGGGAAATGGTGAACAATTTGAATCGATCTACACAGAATTTAACATTAAAAGGGGTACCAGTGGAAAGGAAACTAGGAAAACTACTTGTGTTATCCCAAAAGCTGACCTAGTAGCCATTAAATCATAGAACCCGCTTAAGGGACCCGATGATATTCCAGAGATTTCATTAACTACTGTTCGAGTTCATCGCATAAACTATTATGAACATTTGATCTAAGCTCTCAACTATCTTCAGACACATAGCTTTAAATGACTGCTTAACATGGAAATGGTGCATGTTAGGGGAACATTTTACTAGTGTCCTGGCATGCCAAAAAAGTGTAGAAAGAGTCTCTATCTGCCAAACTTTTTCGTGCAAGAACCCTTCAGGATCGAATTACGTATGTGCGCTACCTAGTACACAATATGTATATACCAAAATTGACAAAAACTGAATATATGTTAGATTCTTGTGATTTAAGGCTTCTGGAGTTATGTTTGGTTGTTATTCAATGAATGAAAACGTCGTACCCTTGTTACATCGGAAACTGATTTGTCGTCAATAACACACCAAACAAACCAAATATAAATTTAGAAACATTTTTGTGAACAGAAAATGCAGAGATTTTCGTCGAAACTTGTACCTTATGAACAAATGCCTTTAAACCCAGTCGAGGGTGTCGAACGATGATTGCCTAATGTGAATCACAAGAATTTAATCTCAACTCGTATCTTTTGTTTCATACGATGTTATTAAAATATACGGAAATATTATTACTTATATGAGCTCCTTGCTCTATTTTACATCTTACGAAGGCAGTTTCGAAAGTACTGGTGAAGTTTATGTGCAATATATTACGTGATGTACATGGAGTCTTATATTGTCCAAAGTATGGCACTTAGCTTATCCAGTACTCGCCTTCATAATTTATCACTGAATATTATACGCCCCACTTCTTATCATTTATGGCATATCATCTTATCGAGTAGGGCGGGAAAGACCGATACCACAAGAGGAACGATGTCTCAGTTTGTTCTTAAAAAAAATTCAGTTTACTCTGTTAACTATGTATTTGTGTTGGATGTCGGGAAATGTATTAAGCCAAGAACTGGTGAGTTATCTTCTATTTTTGTGAGAATAGATTTATAATTCTAAGAACCAATAAAGATAGAAACGTTTTCTGGAATATAAAAAGATTAACCATGAATGCAGACTCCTTTTTGTTTGAAAAACGAGATGAAAAAAGAGACTTTATCTTATCTTATCTAGTTTTGGTGATTAAAATATAGATAATTTACTATAGGTTTACGAAGTTTCAACGTCATTTTCAATTTTTCGGCAGTTGTCTTCATGACAATTTATCCCAGTATTAGTCTCCATATCTGCATTGCTAGAGCAAGAATCCCGCCCGCCCGGTTTTGCGATGTTTCCAAGCAATTTCGTTCATTATGATTATATAAAACTGCTATCGGAATGGTATGCATAACACATACTACTAGCTGCATAGCCTACCTGCAAGTTCTGTTTTCACACAAGCCATTCTTTAGAATTAAAGCTCTTAGTTTTGCTCTTTAACTTTCACGAATCGGAATATCGTTTAATAAATAATATTGTAATGTTGCCAACATTGCAATTAAACGTTTATGTATTATACGACCTCGAGGTAGTGGATGTGCTCCTCAGTAATCACTTACAGCGAAAAAAAAAGTTTTCTACACTGTCTTCGACTATTTCGACATATTTTACATCTTGCCATTGATTTTACAACCGCTTCTGCAAATTTTAAAGCGAAGGAAATTTTAACACCATGGGAAGGGAGCCAGGACCGCCTTTTAGTTTATTATTATATTAAGTGTCTGGACACATAGCCAAAAAAAAAAAAACAAAGGTTATCACCCTCCCAGGTGAAAAGTTAACAGTCCTCTCAAAATGGTCGAAACAGTAAATTTAGAAAACATAGGGGGGATAATTACTTTAATAAACAGTTTGACTGCCTTAGCTTAATTGTTAAATAAATCGATCATTGACATGGCCCTCTAGATAGTTGAAGTAGATATGTGCATTAGTGTGAACAAGGTATTTAGAGAAAACCTAATAAACAGAAGCTACCGAAAGATAAAGTTACATGTTTGTGCACCACACTGGGCTCTTAGCTCATTTTAAGTAATATCATCAGTTAACTGCCTCTTACGATATTACATTTGTGTGGCTATGAAGCGTCGCCCCTAAAATAATATAAACTTAAAGGAATGATGAGAAAATATTTTTGTTATTTAGTCAAGTGCAACTTGTTAAGTCATTTTTCATAGAGATGGCGTTAAGGTCTCAGCTTCTACCCTGAAGAAACCCGAAATTTACAAATATCTTCAAAACATTTACATGCTTCAAATGCTTGAAATATAGTGAACGAAATCAAGACATAGTTCTTTACCTTTGAGAAAAAATTCTGATTCCCCCTGATAGTTGTTTATAATAATATAATTTCTAAGGTAGTAACTTGACGTATCGATGTTTTAAAAATCGACTAGTAATTATTATAATAAAGTCAGGAACCAAAACGTTCAAAAAAGGAAAGTAACATAAAATTAATGCAGTTTAGTTAAGTAAAGACTTTCCCGGAAAATGTTATTTCGCAACATTTCTCTTGAACGGCTAAATACACGGCCTAAATCAGTTCCCTTCATAAGAAGACTTAAAAGTCATAGCAATCTCTAGATGGAATTCTGATATTGACACAAATATATGTAAGTTGCATTGTTTAAATAAGTCGCCGTTAACTTTTTACTGTTATTATCAGACAGTGGTCATTTTTTGTTTTAATTTACAGTTTATTTGGCTTTAAGTTTTAAATTGAACTTGATATTATCAAATTGTTGTATATTTGTTATAGTCTCCAGAAAAAGGTTAGCACTTTACTCAAATTGATAACCTATCAGTAAAGATTACCTTTAAGGTCAACGTGGAACCCATCCATAAATAAACTAAAATGACTTGCACTTCAGCAACTAAAGGGAGGAGAGGATGGCTCTTTCACAGGAAATGCAGTTACAAAATTTTGTAGGCTAAATTTTCCATGGCCTTTCATTGGCATTCTTGAAAGCTTTTTATAAAACTTCAATATTTCAATTTTCTGTGTAATTTCATAATTGGTACGTCATGTCGTAATCGACCTCATCCATGCTCACTGCTACTATACAACTTGTTAACAGAGATAAAATGGTATTATGCTTAGCAATGTGCCGATAACTCAGTATAATCATAAAGATGTTGTGAATAGAAGTAATACTAAATAAATGTCATATGGAAATGGCAAAAGGGTGTATATCTTGCTTTTAACATAATTTTGATTTTCAATTTACTTATTGCTTTCAAACTGCAGATTGGTTCTTTATGTTTAACTTGTATAATTGATTCAATGTACGACTGAGTAGACTAACAAGGCAAAAGATATTGCTCAACTTCCAAGAAGTTCTCTTCAAGATATTGTATACAAGGTCAATCTTTACGTTTATTCCTGTATTCCTGTTCATAGCGAAATTGCAGGTGCCGATGCGGTGTAGGGAATGACCAACCAAATCTTTACCACACACTCCGACGAAGTGTCTGCAAGCATTTTATTTGTGAGGAATTCATTTACTCTCCCCTTTTGAAACTGAATTCTTCAGGAGATAAAATATTAAAGCGGCACATTGAGTTGGTTCATGGAATTCACCAAATTTTGCCAAACCTGTTAAGTTTTCTTCATATACTTTTGACAAAAGGTCAAACTTAAACAATCTGCACATCTTGCATATACATAAATGTTTCATAAGTGAGTAATAAACAATTCAATATGGTTTTCAAAAATTCGTGACCAGACACTTTTTCACTTTTTCAAATTATGCCCACAACCGTTACAAGCCACGATACCAAAAACAAAAATTCAAAATTTTTTACTTTATGCGTAACTATTGGATGTGATACTTGACTAGTTATGCTAATAATAATCATTGTCATGTGGCAGTAGCCTTCAACACCCTCATTAAGTGATCGGTATCAACTCAATGTGCCCCTTAAAAACAAATCTATGCACCCGCCAAAGAAACCAGGCCGGGATGCAAAACGGGTTTTTTTTTTATTTCTTTTTATAATTGATGTTATAGTTTGTCATACAGCATTTTGAGAATATATACTCTCATTTGTGGTGGGCAACAGTATCTATTCCTAATTGCACTTACGATTCTCATTCAGAAATATTTAAACTGAAGTAATCCATGTAAAAGACTGTTTGGAACAAGTATGATAGTCCAGAGGGTTCCAAAAACGCAGGTTTGCCACCCAGGTACACGCGTGAGATCTTATGTTTTTTCACTTGTGATCACGCGTGGTAACTGTCGCAGGTTGATACACTATTTTTTGTAAGAAAAGATGTTTGACAATCTGCTAATTTCAGAGAAAGTTGTGTAGCCTGCCAACGTTCGATAGCTTAATTCTGGTTTAACGCAATGATTCATTTAGTATTAAAAAACTATGACTTAAGCCAAGATGATGTCTGGTACGAAAAAGAGGGTTTGAAAATACAGAAACAGTCACAAGGTAATGTTCAAAGTGAATTTCGGTGCAGAAGTGACTGAGTCTGTTACTAGGGTCTTGCGTCCTTACAAATTTGTGTCAATTCTGGGATTAGCAAGTTGTATTCTTTTGTTTTCCATGCATGTGATGAAACAAATAAACATGTCTGAGGTTTCTAACTGAGACATGAAATTCATACGTGCAAATTCAAATAAGTGTGGGTATTTTAAGGAAGTCATTGCGTTAGATTCATCTAAGCTAGATGAAGTAGAGGGAAGATTGTGTCAAAGTTATGATTTGGTATTTGGGTTTTTTGTGTTAGTATAATGTCTGGTAAAGACATGAGACTATCTTATGTAAAGTTTGTACTGAAAGGTAACATTAAGCGTCTTTCATTTGACAGCGCCACTTTACGTAGAGTATATAACCCGGAGTAACTTTATTGATAATTCCATATTTTACCTATTTTTTTTTCAGAACAACTATCAAAACAGTGGTACAAAATCAGGTATGTGCTCGTGATGTAATACTATATTTTTTATCAACGTTATAAAGTAATTTGCCATTTATGATCGGTGCAATAAAACTATTGGGTGTTTTTAAAATCAAAATATTTAACAGTGCTGTGTTGAACTGTAAGGGGTTAACTCTTGCACTTCTGGTCTTGGCATAATTTAATTGTCCATTCACCTCTAACTAAACATAATATTCTTTTACTAAACACAATATTCTTTTGCAGGTTCCTCGTATTTCTTTTATCAACACCCCGAGTATCCGCGGGATTGTGCAGAGGCTAAAAGTAGATGTTCTACGAGTAGGAATGGCGTGTACTTCGTCAAACCTGATGGATATGCAGAACCGTTCGAAGTATACTGTGACAATGTTGTGGACTCTGGAGGATGGACTGTAAGTTTACAAAGCATGATAACAGTTATTCAGAATACATCTAAGTTGGCTTTGGTTGCATATTCGTAGCTTAATAGACTAGAAGTGTCCTGAGATAGCACAGCATTCCCAGAAACGTAGTAGGGTTTTTTTACATGACTAGAACTACAACCAAGTAAAGTTGATACAAAATGTTGATCTGAAGTAAAATTAATGAACCACACATATATGAAACATTGTATAAATTTTTGAACATTTAACATCCTTTTAAACTTTCCTCCGTAGGTCATACAACGACTTTGGGAAGGATCTATTCTTTACAACCGTAATTGGACGGAGTATAAAATGGGGTTCGGTTTCCTGTCTCAGGAGTTCTGGCTCGGAAATGATAAAATATCATTTCTAACAAATCAGAAAACCTATGAACTTCGAATTGATGTTACAAGTGCCGAGGGTTTGTCCTTTTATGTAACGTACGACAACTTTCGTATCAGTGATGAGTACAGTGAATACAAGCTGACTAGTGTTGGTGAATACAATGGAGCAGAAGGTACTTAGTGTAAAAAATAACTAAATAATCTATTCAGTATAAATTGAAGTGGGGCAACGATAAAGCCTATCTCATTTTTTCTTTTGCAGATAATATCTCGATGTTTCTATGTCCTTCCAATAGAGTGAGTATTCAGAAAAGATTACGTGATAAAACTGTAACATTCTTCACCTCCCTAATTGAACTGATAACAAAGTTTTGTTTCGTGTTGGTAACTGTATCAATTATTGAAAATTTTCAGTGCTTAAAATATTACCCAATAAGAAGGCAATTTAGACGACGCATGTTTGACAACAAAATCTCATGTTTCACACGGCATTCTATAGAGAGATTGTATCTGTATTCATAGAGTCATCTTTCAATTCCTCTCAAGAATAAGTGTTTGTGATTTATTCTTTAGGATGGTGTGGCTTTAATTTTGCCAAATTGTTCAAGTCGGTGTTCCTGCACTACCGGTCAGTTTTCATGTGATGATACTTACCAATGCAGTCCTGATGCAGCTTGTGAAGACAGAAGCAACGGATCACAATGTTACTGTAAGGAGGGCTATATAGGAGACGGAGTCAACTGCACTATTGACATTCCTCCCTTAGATTGTCAAGATGTATACGACAGGGTCTCCAATGAAAGTGGTGTCTACAAAATAAAACCAACAATGTGGCCAGGAAGACCGTTTGACGTGTATTGTAACATGTCGGATGGAGGCGGCTGGACGGTGAGTAACGCCCACTCATTCACTGCTTACAGATGTACATTATAAAGGGTCCTGTTCAAACAGAACGGGAAACTGATCAAGTGGACACTTAACCGTGACTGGATCAAACATCTGATTTCTTTGGGAAACATGCTAACCATTTCCCGTCAAAATGCACCACGACTAGTCAAATATATGACCAGATTTTGATTCAGTTCCAATTTGATCAGATTGAGTTTAAGTTTCAACCATTTTTTGTATTGTAAATTATTCTCCACGTTGCATAAACCATTGTTTTAAGTTTTAAGGGGGAAACGTTGCAGGCACTAAACCTTCATCAATGGCCTACTGTAGCAAAATATTGACAAAAGTGTTACAGTAGGTGATTCTTTCTCCATGGTCATCGATTACCTTGACTGGAATGAATTCCATTTATGTCATTACAAAGGTAATCCAGCGTCGTGTCGATGGGTCTCAGGACTTTTATCTCTACTGGTCCGATTATAAAGAAGGATTTGGAACACCAAATCACGAATTATGGCTCAAAGGAGTTACGAACTTTGGATCGACTTGGTCAACAGCCTGGGGAATCCTTACTACGCAAAATACAGTTCATTCAGAATAAATGATGAAAGTGACAAGTACAGACTAAGAGTAGGCAGCTACAGCGGCAATACAGGTTTGAAGGAAATCGGTTCAATTATATTCATTTGTACAAATTTTATCATTGCAACAACCTATCTATCTTTTCTCTCCACTAAAATATTTGCAATCAAATGAATTTCCCAAGCATTTTCTAATAAAGTCGTGGTTAATGTAAACATTAAATGAATAAATGTGATGAGTATTACTTAGAATTTACTTTGCAAGCTCACCAATTACCAATTGCCTGTATCGTTCTGAATAATATTGGTGGCTGGATGTGTTACAAATAAACGTACTATATATCAGGTTTTCAATTCTTCTCAGTAGTGGAGAACAACCTTGACGAAAACAAATTAGGCGGTAAGCCTTCAGAACGAAAGCCCGGTAAAGGGCTTTGAAAAGTTTGGCGTTCCAGATGCACTGTAGAGTAATCTGATATGCTTTCATACCATTTTAATTAGACGTTAATAAATAAAAGTTTCTGTTTTAGTCGTTTTTAGCGTGACTGAATTTCATCTCTCTTTGTAAGTAACAACAACGGATATAGTCTAACTTTTATGGAGTTCCGGAAAGTATTAGGGGACAAACGAAGCGAAAGCACACCCTTCAATAATGGGAGACCGGTCTCTTTTCTCCCACCTGTTGATAGCTGTGTTGTCTATCCTTGTAGTTATTCATTAGATAGTGTAAAATCCCGATGAAATTGTATTTTAGGATGGAGCCGCTGGATGACTGAATGCAGAAAACATTTCTAGTTATACCTAAATTTTTATCATGCACAGTGTTGCTTTCTTGCCAACTCAAAAAGTCTCTAAAGATAACGTTTTTGGAGCTAAGATTATTCCATTGTCATTAACCTTGGTGACTATGTTCCAACAATAATTCACTACGTGTGTTTGAATTACATTACTAGTAAAAAAATGCATGGCATGTCTGAGGGAGCCTCTGATAGTCTGCGTAAGTATGTACAGAAACAAATGCATGGTCCCTTCTAATAATTGAATGAAGTGACTAGTGAAACTGCATTTCAGAGGTGGGGCCAGGATCGCCGACAGTTGAAACTTCGGGCATTGGTGGAAGAAAATATGAAAACTTCGTATATTTATCTCTCTTTCTTGGAAGTAAAAGCAGATAATGTCAATGCTTAAAAGCTAGAAACCAACTACACCACGATCAACTATGTCTCGTACACGAATGAAGTAGCGAGGGGGACAGGGGTCAGAAGCAAATTGTATTGATTTGAGATTTTGGTCTAGGCCAATTCTCTATTTCATATTGCAACGGCGCGTCCAATTCTCTTCCCTTGTGCATAACTCCCCATGGTTCCTACTCACAAAAGAATATGTATCTGCTCTGCCAACTATCTGCGTCCTTTTGTTCCACTTACGTGACCGTGTTTAATTCATAGCTCATAGATTCAAAGGGTTTTCTGTAAGCTGACTTTAAAATACAACTCTTGATATATACTTTACAGTTTAGAAGACAAAATCATTACAGTTGCTTACTTGCATCTATAGCAATGTCCTTACGCCTCCAGTAAGGCGATTTTCCCTTCCCAGGATTATTTTACTTATTTTCATCTTAAAGAGGAACTGATGTTCAATCTTACGTGAAACGTTGTTCAATAGTTTCTTGCACCTTTGCATTCTTAGGGAAAATTAAAAATTACAGTAACTTTTACACGATAGTTCAAAACTAGGAAGAAGAACTGTTGAGTAATAGTGGAAACATTTAATGCTGTGACAACATTTACAATTTTAATAAGTTTAATATGTGCTTCTAACACAGGTTATGATTCGATGGCTTATCATAATGGGAAAGCTTTTACAACTCGAGACCGTAACAACGACAATTGGAGTGATGGGAACTGCGTAACTGACCATTATTATACTCACTGTGGTACTTCTTGCAGCTTTCGCGGTGGCTGGTGGTTCGATAGTTGTCAACATTCTTCACTCAACAGCCCCTACGGAACAGGATGCTTTGATTGGTATAGTTTGCATGGCAGCTACTGCAATCTCAAATATACAGAGATGAAAGTAAGACCAATTTAATTTGGATTATGAATATAAAATAGCTTTTCGGAATGTTTCACACAACAATCATCCAGAATGGATATGTATGCAGAGCTGGTAAGAGGAATTGCTCAACCAGCGAAGGACGAAGATGCAACCTACTTTTTTATTTCATACCTGTGAACGATCACAGTTCAATATTTTTGTATACTTACATGTACGAAAAGCACCGCACACCTTTAAGTCATTGTAAAGAAAGTTTTGCAGAAATTGAAAGTTCATGGAAACGTTATCCTCTAATAAAAATGAGAAGTGTTCACCTGGAACGAGTGGCATCGTACCGTTCACTTTAATGAGTCGACTCCGAACTTTTGATAATTTTTGATAGTTCATCCTTGATAAAAGGGGGTGCTTTGTTACACTGGGTTCATCCCTCAAATTTATACCCCTTGACTACATCATTTTTTTACGATGTTTTCAAAATTTGACCCCTGCTGACCTCACATGACCTTTGAGCGCCACCAAAATTTGAATAACAAAAAATGACAAAACAAGAACATGTCTTAGAAGGGGAACGAGCTCGGGCCTCCTGTGTGGGAAACCAAGTACTAATCCACAACGCCATCAAAGAACTCATAAAGCATAACGTGTTTTCGATCATTCCATAGTCACAGCATCCTTTGCACGTGTTCATAATTAGGTAATTCGAATCTTAATTATTACTGTAACAGTTACGCTTGTGAAAAAGAAAAACTAGCTACAATGAAATAGTAACTTCTGTACACTTCTTCCTGTCTTATCATGGGAATTGATTTACGTCTAACGTGCAGTTTATGACCCAAATTTTGCACTTGATGACTAAAAATTTCCTCACTAACAGCACAAAAGCATTGCTTTTCGTGTTGCATGTTGTCGTGTTCCTTCTGTCGAAGTCCAAATATCACAAGTGTTAATGTTTTGGTGCAGTCCACACTTTCTTCCTGTCTTACCCATGCTGCGTCATTTGTGTCGAATGTTACGCCTGTAGCCCAAACATGGGGGACACACAAAACTTCACTCACATATTTCTTCCTTTCTTACCATGCGGCGTCGTTTATGTTAAATGTGGCGCCATGTAACCCAAACGTGGGGAAACACAAAATTTCGCTTCATACATATCTTATTACTGGTCACATTATGTCACCTTCACAAAAATTCACTACCAAAATACTGCAGCTTTTTTGGTAGTGCTTTCAACTTTACAATTCTCTGATATTTGATCAACGAATATGTACTTTGTGTCCATACACTGTGCCAGTTTTGACACAAAACTAAAGAGAGGCATCGTGTTTTACAAAGTTTTCAGTATTGGACCTGTAGTGAACTTAAATAACCTTTGACCTCCAATCAATAACAATATCATTATCCCTCTCAACATGACAAATCAATATGCTTAACATAAGTTAAAACTGTTCGTCATTCGTATTTTGAGATATCAAGTTTTACAAGCCATTCACAATGTTTTCGTAATATCTACTGGCCTCAGATGACCTTTGACCTCCACCAAAAGGGGTTCTTCTCACCATGACCCATCTACACACAAATCATTACAAGTGTATGTTTTTTCCTGTAATTTTACATTAACAAAGTTTGTTTATGACCTCTGGTGATGTGAAATGACTTTGAGACCTCCATTAAAAACAATAGGTTCCTCCTCTTAATATGACAAGGTTATTTACGAAGTATGGAAAGTGTCTGCCACTCACATCTTCGTATATCATGTTAACTACTATGCATTAAAGTTTTGACCGCTGGTGGTGTAAAATAACCTTTGACCTCCAACAAAACAATGGCGTTTTCCTCTTAAAATGAAAAATCTATATACCAAATATGAAAAGTGTCTGTCATTGCTATCTTGAGATATCATCTTCACAAGCCATTTACAAGATTTTCGCAGTTTAAGCCCCGGTGACTTCAGATGACAACCACCAAAGACAATGGGTTCTTCCTTTCATCACATCAAGGCTGCGGTAACGGCCAAGTCTTTAATTGGGACCGCTGATGGGGAGTTGAAATGTTTGGAGACCGGATAACCTTGAAGGTTTTGTTTGATGGACCTGAGGTGTCCAGTGATTCGGTCAGCCAGGCGACGTTTGGCCTCTCCCACATACAGGCAATGGCAACGTCCACAAACTAAAATGTAAACCAAATTTGTGGAAGTGCAGGTAAAGTGTTGGTTCACACTGAATCTGTTGCCGTTAGAACCCAAACTATTAATGAGTGTGTTCTTGAAAACCACTGGGCATGTGTTGCACCTACTACGACCACAGAGAAATGTACCTTGGGGGTTATCAGTGAGCTGTTGTGGATGGGAAGCCCGAACTAAGTGCTAAGAAATGTTCTTTCCAACTCTGAAGGCCGTAATGGGGGGTTCGGGGAAAAGGTCAGGGGTTGAAGGGTCTTTTCGAAGTGTGTCTACATTCTTGTAAATGGCACGAATGATAAGGCGTACCGATGGGTGATGGGAAATTACCAAAGAAATGCGTAGATTGGTAGAAGTCTACCATTCTCCGCCTTCGAGATGTAGTCACCTGTGTCCATGATCACGATCGCCTACCCTTGTCTGCCGGTTTGATGGTGATTACTGGATTACTCCGGAGCTCATCCAAGGCTGTCTTGTCTCTTTCATCGAAGTTGATTCGCGTGGGTGTTTTCGAATGCACTGGCGTGAGAAAAGAGTTCAGGTGACAGTTCACTCTGTCAGTAAAAGTATACATGTAAAGATTACGGTTGGCTGAGAGAGAGGGCTACTGATATTGGTGAAACGGGTACCAGATTTAGACTACGGTTTGATAACCACAGACAGAGCTTACGTACCAATAGTCCAGGCTTCCCAGTTGCTGAACATTTTAATCTCCCCAATCACCAGATATCTGACCTAAAATTTATTATTCTCCATGGCAAGTTTAAAAACACCTAGGAAAGGATCAAGCAAGAGTTGAAATCCATCATACGACTCACTACCCATATTACAGGGCTTAACAGGGACCTCCATTTTATGAGCAGTCAAACGAGAGTTACACTTGGTACTACATAAGGTCTTGTAGCCACTTTGCATTAGCAACTGAAGAAGAGTAGTAGTTACGCTCGAAATATTTTGTACTTGTTCAAGTCATTTAAATTCAAGTTGGAATATATATATATATATATATATATATACTCAGTATAGATGATACAGGTGTGTTAAAAAACCAACAAGAAATAAGAACAAGAGTTATAAACTCATGAAGTATATTTCGGTCTGCCTCAGACCTTCTTCAGCTTCTACTGATACAGTGATATAATTGTTAAATGACAAATTGAACCAAGCTTTCTAAAAAAGCTGTACAGAAGGCCTCGGGCCGTAATGAATAGAAGTGCAGTGAACGGTTACACATTGATCAGTGTGCTTTAGCAAATGAGTACCTGGATAAGAGGGCTAAATCCTCATTAAGACCCGTTACGTGTGATCTTAGCTTGTAAATAAATTTGAGTTCACAAAGTTTCCTATCGTTTTCATCGAACAGGCCTGTCCTAATAATGACACATTTTAGGTGGGCCAAGGTATGGCTGGGCTCATTAAAATAGGCTGCGACGGGTAAACCGGAGAGGTTATGTCTGATGCTGGATTTATGATTGTTAAAGGGTAAACGAAATTTTAGGGAGGTTTCACCCACATAGACGGCAGTGGGACAAATGTCACAAAAAAGGATATACACCACGTGCTCAGTGTCGCAGTTTCCGGGGGTGGGCACAGGAGGATATTGCCGAACCTGACTGAGCTATCCGTGACTATATGGTTACACACGAGGCAGCGGGGTTTGTTGCATGTTGTGTTAGCATTGGTGTTTGGGGGGCTGTTACGAACCAGCAAGGAACGAAGGTTCTGAGGTTGTTTCCTAGCCACAATGGGGGGTAGGGAGAACTGTGAAGGGAGGTTATCATCCTCTTTGAACGACTTCCACTCCTGTCTGACCTTTTTTAGAAATGGATCTATGCTGGGGTCAAAACGGGCAACAAAGGGGATGCGTGGGGACTCATTAGATTTGGGTTTGTAAGTTAATGCAGACGAACGGGAAACCTTCCACGCACGGGTGACTTGTTGAGATATAAATTTAAAAGGATATCCGCCGTCCATAAGGTTATTTACGAGTTCCCGTATGTGGTTGTCCCGGTCAGTGGTATTAGAACAAATGCGAATAATACGCAAAACTTGGCTATACACAATCGAAGCCTTTATATGAATAGGGTGGAAGCTGTCAAAACGTAAGTAGGAGGGACTGTCCGTGGGTTTCTTATAGAGGGAGGTCTTGAGTTTATTATCACATAAACTCACAGTAACGTCTAGGAAGGGTATGCTAACGGATGATTTTTCAGTGGTGAATTTAATAGATGGGTGAGTGGAATTAAAGTTAGTTACGAACTCCTCAAGGGCATCCTCCCCATGGGGCCAAACAAAGAAAATGTCATCAATGTACCTAGTATAGCAGATGGGGGTAAAATTGCTGGTGGTGAGGAATTTTTCTTCCAGTTCTGCCATAAATAGGTTAGCAAAGCATGGTGCCATCCTAGTGCCCATTGCTGTGCCGTTAATCTGTAAAAAAATTATATTGTTAAAAATGAAGTTGTTGTGCTTCAAAATAAACATAATTAACGATTTGATAGTTTCAATTTAAGTATCTGATAAGCCAGAACGCCGAAGATGGTTACCACAAGCGTTTACCCCCTCCTCATGCGGTATGTTGGTGTATAGGGATTTTACGTCCATAGTGACTAACATACAATTAACAGGGAGATCAGGTATACGAGATAATCGATTGATGAAATCAGTAGTGTCCTGGAAAAAACTGGGTATTTTTTTCATTAATGGTTGCAAACAGGAGTCGATATACCCAGAGAGAAATTCCGTTAGGGTGCCTTTGCACGATATAATGGGTCTACCTGGGGGCGTGATATGAAAACGTCTGGCAAGGGAAATAGTATCTTCATTGGGAAAATCAGTTCAAGTACATATATATATATATATATATATATATATATATATATATATATATATATACTATTTAAATATTTATGTATATATATTTATATATATATATACATATATATAAATATATATATCTATATATATATATATATATATATATATATATATATATATATATATATATATATATATATACCAAGTTTCCGTCATTGCTATCTTGAGATATCGTGTGCACAAGATGAGTGTCACAAACATCAATACACACCATACACACATTCACACACGACGTTAACATCACATAGATTCCTTGCCTGCCTTAGGCAGGGAATCAACAACCAAAGCAAAATTACAAATTAGCCTATGTCTGTACTTTTTATCACACAGACCCCAAAACATTTTTTGTATATTTTTTATAGTTTTAAGAGCTTCGAAAATATTTTTCATGTACAAGAAGGATGAAAACCAACTCTGACTTGTGTGATTGCATGGCGCGCAAAGCGCTCAAAAGTTCTGGGAACACATATCAATGTATATGCTACATATTGTTATGTGTTCCCCGAACTTTACATCTATATGTATATATATATATATATATACACATATATATATGTAGGTCAAAAAGAACTAGTGAATAGTTCTAAAAGTTCGTGAAAACGTCTACGACGTTTCGGGTTTACACCCTTTATCAGGTGGCAAAAATGCAACTGATTGTTGACACGACCAAACGTACAAATTAGAAAACACAATTAAATTGGGAAAACTGGCTAGGAAAACGGACTTTGTTAAGTGGTTAACACAGGTAACAACAATGCAGGAACTGCTGATTTATAAAATTTCAAGTCTAAAGTTCAGACCATGTAGGGACAGGATTCCAAGTTTTATGATGAGACGGTTTTCGGCAGCTAGGCGATCATGATCGGAGCCTCGTCACGAGATGGCTGCCAATTCGATTCCTTACTCACACCTTTTACGTATAAGACAGATTTGTTCCGACGACCATGATTTCGCTAAGGTTTCCAAACAGATAATTTCTTTCTTTAAACAACGCCAGTATCCACAAAGAGTGTTCTCTAATGCCCTGAACTGCATACAAGGAATTGATAGAGCCTCTTCCCTTGCCCCCAAACTGACCAAACACCCACCAGACGTATTCCGTTGGTCCAATCTTTTCACCCATCTGTACTTCCCATTGTATGTGCCATTTACAGGAATGTAGAGACCTTCCGTCATGACCCATCCATACGTGACCATTTTCCTAAACCCCCATATTAGCATTTAGAATTAAAAATAACATATCTAAAGCCCCCTTCACACTGAAGTAGTTCGAAGAACGTTCCTGCCCGTTCAGGAAATTTACTGAAACGGGATGGAACGGGATTGGGACGGGTTGAAACGTGTACTTTTGGTTTTTACTACGACACGACACAGTTTGAAGTAAGTGCATTACGACTGCAGACGGTTTGTACAACGCTCGTCCAGCATTCAGAACGGGGAGGCGTTACGTTCAATGTCGTTTGCAGTCCGTTCTTAACAAGTTGCTACCCGTTCTGGACCCGTCTACACCGTTCACAGTAAGTTTCAAACAGTTCAATGTGGTTTCTTCAAGGTCGCACTACGACCTGTCCGTTCAAATAAGCTCATGCCCAGTCTTGCCCGTTTGCAATGCGTTGTCAGGCAGTCTTTAATACGTTCAGAACGGGGATCTGGATCACGTTCCAGCCCGATCTGCTATAAATACGATCCGTGTCAACCCGTTCTCATTTCATTTCAGTTCTACCATCAGACTGCTAGTTGGAAGAGGCAGCAAACAGAAGGGAAAATCGAAAGGGTCCTCCACGAACTGCAGTGAGCAGGTTCCTGATGATGAGTATACTGGCACAGCTACTGCTCAAGAAAGGGAGGAGGAAGCTGTAGGGAGTGAGGCACTATCATCACTTCATTCTAAAGACGAAACACAAACTCATCAGGGCAAGAAAAAAGGCGAAAAACACTAACATATCTCAACCGTGAGCAAGAGGAATTGATGGTACAGTGGCTGCAGTCTAAAGAAATTCTTTACAATAAGAAACTAGAGAGCTACAAAGATACCAAGAAGAAAGGGTACCTGTGGCAGCAGCAGACGATGCTGCTGGGGAAGACTGTAGAGGAACTGCAAACGGGATGGACGTAGTTAAAATATAGTAGAAACGTAGTAGATTTGACTAAAAACTGATTGGACGTATTGACAATGTAGACGAAACGAGTAGATCTCAATAAAAACTGAGTAAGGACTTTTTAGAACTGAAGAGGAACGTGTCACAAACTTATAGACTGGTTAAAACTGCTTAAGAACGTAGTGAAGACGTAATGAAATGCAGTAAGGTCTGTCAGAGAAAGGGCAGAACGGGGTGGAATGTAGTAACATTGGTGATGGATTGTACTCCTATTTTTCCCTGTTAGCACAATGTTCAGCTCGTTTTTAACCAGTTCGTTCCACGTTCGCAGTAGGGCAATTTCGTTTCCAGTACGGCAATTTCGTTCGAAGTGCGACCTTACCCAGTCCTATTTTTGAACGGGTAGAACGGGATCGAATTTTAAACAAGGCTGACGTTCTGGACCACTCTCCCGTCCTTGCCCGTTCATACCGTTTATACTAAGATTGTATTCGGTGTGGGCTACGTCCAATCAGTGCATATTCCGTTCTTTCCCGTTCCACCCCGTTCTTCCAGAACGTAGTGCGAACTACCTCAGTGTGAAGGGGGTATAAGCACTTGGTCCTCACCGTCCATCCTCACGCAGTAGTGCCGAAGACCCCGTGAACTTTTCCATGCAACCGTGGGAGATGCAATACTGCCCGGTGGTCAGTCATGACAAAACGCTTTCCATTGTAGCTCCCAACAACAATCGGATATCTGGTTATTGTGAATGTATAATGACAGTATATTCTTCAAGCGTTTATTTGTAACGACGATCTGGCAATTTGCCATCCAGATTTATCTGCAGGACAACCTAAAACTACTGTTTAATCAGCAAGTTGTTATCCGAATGGAGATAGCACAAAAAGCTTAATTTATGCTAATGCTTTAAGACCCTTTCAAGTGTTAAAAGATTACAAACTATTAGCTGGTGATAAGGCTTATAAGGACTTATGCCCTTTATTTAATGCGTTCAACTTGGTTTCTGTCTCCTTTCCAACTCATTCATCTCAAGTAATACTTTAACAGAAGGCTTAAATTGAACAATGCTTTGATGTATAGGTTTGTATACCGCCATAGTATAGTAATGACAGGGTTTTTAAACTCAAAACGGCTGTTTAAAAGAACTAGATCAATACAAATGCCCCTGCTCTATCTAAAACGATCATATGCAAATGAGCTAAAGAGGCAGACGCATAATCCTTTAACTACATTCTGAATAGTTTCGTCAAGTTTCTAAATTAACCGGATATAAATCTATATTCACAATTTTACATACAATCAAGCTGACGTGGTCTCATTTGCAACACCAAGTGACACCAGAGAGAAAATGTACAGTACTTCTTTTTTGGCCATTGACAATGCTATGGCAATGGGTAAATTCGCCTTGCTTCTACTCCAGATGTAGCAAACGACAATCCTCTTTGTGTTAACTTTTAATCCAGTTTAGTGCTTATAGAATTCTTAAGAGCAAGATGATCAAATGATAACTAGATGACCTTGAATGAGAAAACCTCACTTCAAAGGAAATTTTGGCGAGCTATCTCCATTCGGATAACAACTCCCTGGTTTAATGACAAACATGGCATACGTTATGTAAGGAGCTAATTTATTTGTAAATTTATGGTTGCGAATGGTGGAATAGGCATAAACACATTACGATTAAATAATATATATTCACCGGCAAGCATGTGGCGGGAGGTTCCTTGTTCAAACAATGCATAAAAAATTGTATAGTACGAGGCTGTTTATTTAAAACTATGAAATGATATAACCAGATCGTTTCCCCGGGCACTTCAATTTACGCTGTTCTTCTCACAAAAGGAACAAATATGACGTTTTCAGGATGAAGTAGACGACCATTTTACTGGGATTTACATTTCTAAACGCGTCTTTACCTTAGAGCAAGTACACATGGCTATTATCTATCATCTGGGTTAGAAATAATCAATGATGAGCTTATCTTCCTACAGTAAATTACTGATAAAGCCACGACTGTAATAAAAGCAAGCTGCTTTGCTTTCCCAAGGACTGATATTATGCTTAATATCACAGAATGCTGTAAGATTATTAAATGTGACTGTAAGCTGGAAATACTTCCCATGAATTATATTTGTAATATTCTTTATGGTTGCATATGACAAGCAAGGAGATATTGCACACTGGCAGTTTCGCATGAACAAAATAATGTAAACAGTTCAATACTCGATCAATATTCTCAGTTCTTTTAAGTTTCGTGATGGCTGTCGTACGTAAATGATCTCTAAAACGACAAATATTATTGAATAAGCCAAGAAGATACTGAACAGTATGTTTTATAATTTATAGGTCAGAGCAGGTTACCGGTTGACCCCCTGCAAGGGTTGCCATGCATATTGCGCCACCTGGATTTTAATAGAATATTTAGTCGAACAGGGTTCACCTGTAATACTGCAACGGCAATGAACAACTTTTGTTTCGAATTTAACAGAAGTTAAACGCATATACGGAAGAGAACGATTTGAAGATTTGGCAGAGAGTTCGAAATATGCGTGTTTATAGGTACTAAATTTTTATGGTAAAGAATTATGTCAAAAGAGAGAGAGTGGGAGACTATTTTGTAAGTCTTTTAAATTTGCCTTTCAAAGTTGATTTTAGGTTATTTATATGACTGATATGCCTTTGACCCTGATATTTTACATTCCAAGTGTACTAAAATAGCATGTATAGTTTCCCAATTCGCCTTGAAACTTTCCAGTTACTACACTATGATAGACCCACATCTCAGTTCTCCAACAGTGTCAAGCCTGCTAAAGGTGTTTTAACCAAACATTAGCGGTCACTATATGACAATCATTTTGTTTTTGTAGAGAACACTGTGGATCTTTTTTATTAATTTGACAAGAGAGCAAATATGAGCGATATGTGAACCATAAGAGGAATTAATTAAAATTGGCAGGGGCTAATGGGAATCTCGCAACTCTCTTCTTAAGCTCCAACGGCCCCCGAGTTCCGGTTATGAATAGTATGGTCATGCTTTGATGAAAAAACCTGAGTTTTATAGTTCAAGTCTAGTTTTAGTTATTTGGTAGGCAACTAAATTTACTGTATTTTTGCTCTGGTCGTTAACGTACAGCAAACTGTTCTTCAAGTCTAGTTTTACTCAATTAGTAGGTATTTTAATTTAATACGCAGACCGCTTGAAATGTCCAGTGGTAAGCAAAAACTGGAGAAGGAACAATCCTGATTAGCATGTGCAATGAAAGGAAATCTGTTGAAATATGTAACTAGATTCTGTTAAAAAAGATCAATAATGGTCATTTATGAACACTTTTTTTTACAAAATTTAGTCAAGTTATTGACCAATTCAATTTAAATTAGCCTGATCTTTATCGCTAAGTTATTTCCTGTCACCAAAAAGTAAATAATAGTTTAATTTCTCTTGACTTTGGTTCAATAAAAATGCAAAAAAAAAAACATGTCTGGCCTTTGCGAAAGAAACAACGAAAACCTTCGTCATATTCGTATGTTAAGAAAATTCGCGTGCCACGTAGAACTTTGACGCCCATTATCAAGAATGTCTCTATATAATCCAAATTTTTGTCTCTTTGCTACATCATTGCCACAGTATCTGATAACAGAAATTTCCCTTGTTATTAAGATTTGATTTTTCTTTGTATTAGATTACCAAGAGTGAGAAGCAGCTTCACTCTGATAAGGACTTGCTGTCCTTTTCCACCATTAACCCCAGACTTCCTGCAATTCAGTGTTGAATTACCATTGGTGCATTCGTGAAGGTATTGAATATTCAATTTAATTTTAACACCCGATACTAGCTCACTGCCGTGTGACGTCCCTGACTCTGGAAGCAATGATAATATAAGCGATGTTTCCATCGAAAAATTATAACAAGGATATCAACTCTTAAACAGCTTCTTGACTTCATTGGAAACAATTGAGAACCAAAATTTCTGTATAATCTCTCCGTGTGGTTGTCTACTGATATCGAATCTTACATTTTACTAGCCAAACTTTTTTATAAGACTTTGGCAGGAAGTTACACGAACATGAATTTGTTTGGGTTTATATTCATCAGCCTTGCATTTTCTGAGAGCTTTCTAAGCACCAAAGGCATGGGTGAGTGATAGATTACTAATCTTCATTGAATTGTTAAAAGTTATCATTATCTGGGCGTATGTGTTCATACAGCATATTTAATCAATTCAAGCAAACCTGTTAAACAAGACTATCAATTGTTTTGTTTTATTAAAATTCACCAATGGTAATTTTTTTATTTGCACCTTTGTGTGTACTTTGTTATCAGTGCAAAGTATCCCCTCCACATTTACTTTGCCATCACAACAACCATTAGCTTTAAGTAGTGGCTAATATTGAAAATGATTTATCTAACACAGCGGCCTATAGGACAATCTTCCTCGTGAATTACTTCTAGCATTATTAACTCTGCACCACTAACATAACTGGTGCAGAGTTCATTTCAAAAAAAAAAAAATGTGAAGGAATAACATGGCCTAAGCGGAAGCCAAGATAAGTATGGAAAAGTATGTGTGTGTGTGAATGGGAGGGGGGGGGGGTGGAGAGGATGAAGCGCCCTTGATCCTGGTAAAAGGTAGGGTAAATGGAACATGTTCAAAACAGGGGATATATATTTCCCGTTCTGAACATATCCCTCATTACTCTCACTTTTACACGGATATATATATATATATATATATATACAAGTCAGGTATGTAATATATATATATATGTATATATATATAATATGTATATAACTATATATTTGTATTACTATTATGTTACATTAACAGTCTACTACACGTGAGCACTATTAACCCGCGAGTCTATAGCATTGCAAATCTATAATATGTATGCAACAAACATTGAAAACATAACAAAACCCTGTTATCCGACCCTTCAACCAAAGATATATTTACCCACCTCCCAATCACGTCATATACACGGGAACGGAACATTTCGAATCACCTTGTTCGGGCTGCTACTCCCTCCCACCCACTTGTCAAACCCTGGTACCTACCCATGTAAACGAAGGAGATGCAACACTTGTCTTTACGTTACCGGAAACCAACTGACCAGGGTTTACGACCCTTCGAGTACTTTCAGATCACCAACCATTTTACCTGCATTTCAACTAATGTTGTTTGTATTGTATTTTGTAGAATTTGTAAAATTCTTTATGTGGGGGGAACAAAACGTAGACTTGCTGACCGTATAACTGAACACTTACGCTCCATTCACAAGAATTTCACCGGTTTTTCCATAGCTGCCCATTTTAATCCCCCTTTTCATTGCAACATTGGCCACTTTTCTGTCACTGCAGCTATTGCCTGCAGAGGATCAAATTACGAACGTCTTGTTACAGAGGATAGACTTATTTTCTCTCATGGCACCCTCACTCCAAAAGGCCTCAATTCCAAATTCGATTTACTTTAATCCGCCCTTTCTTCCCGGTAAACGGCTTTTTTTCGTGTGTGTGTATTTTATTTACGTACGTCCTAGGTTTGTTGCACTTTGTCTACGTCCAGGTCTCTTTGGTTCCCATGTTCGGTGGAGCGTATCCTTAAGAATTGTGTTATCTTTCTTGTCAGTTGTACGTTTTCTTACCTTGTTGAAGGGTTTAAACCCGAAACGTCGTAATTTTGTAAAACTACTTTTTACATAGTATTTACCATGTTTTCTATGTATATATATATATATATATATATATATATTATAATATATATATATAATATATATATATATATTATAATATATATATATATATATATATATATATATATATATATATATATATATATATATATATTATTGGTCAAAGGTGTATATAATATTGGTTTCGATCTAACTTTAAACCAGTCCTAGGACAGAGCATAGCCCTTATCAAAGAAGGAAAGATATATATTTATGTACATATAGTAGTTCGAGAATGGTAGATCGACTATTTCTACCATACTCGACCTACTGAATATTCACTCCCGCACAGGTAGTAGTTACCACGGTAACAGGAGAAAAATTGAGCACGGCACTACTTGCACCTCGTTGTCACCAACCATGTGAGCGATGATAGCTTAGGGGTTAAGGCGGTCGCAAGGAACACACCAGATCCAGGTTCTGGTCTGTCTGAATTTATTTCTTCTGTTCTTTCCTTTGTTCATAAAGGATATCGCCAGTACCTGGGACTGATATGATCGAGACTAACTACTTTTCTTTCGGCCTATATATATATATATATATATATATATATATATATATATATATATATATATATATATATATATATATATATATATATATATATATATATATATATATGTTCAAGGTACTGCGTATCACTTATGAAGAATGCAGGTCAATTAAAGAAGTAAATTGTTCTAGAGGTTTGTGCGTTTTCTAATTTGAAAGTGTGGTCGTGGCAACAACCAGTTGCATTTTTGCCACCCAATGAAACGCCGTTGGCTTTTTCACAAACTCTTAAAAATGCTTACTATTTTGGATATATATATATATACTACTTTTGCATAGTATTTACCATGTTTTCTACAGCTTCATATATATATATATATATATATATATATATATATATATATATATAAAGGAATGCAATAAAGAGCATAACTCGTCGATTTTATGGGTACAAAAAATACAAAATGTATTTCAAAATTTTCGGTCCCCTGGGACCTTCGTCAGAGAGATCATAGGGCAAACTGTGTAAAATAATTGCACAAAAGCTGTATGTAATAACAACCAAAAGAAAGGATTAAACTGTTTGCTGGAACGTGCACTGATTTAGAAGACCAAGGTCTTTCTTAAGTCTGGTGATGTGTGATTTAAGCTTCATTATCCAAACAAGTTCGGTACGCTTTTGTTGTTCTGCGCAAATAAAGTTACTTGCAATGAGGATTATTTTAAGATTTTTGATAGAATAGTGGGGAAGGTTAAAGTGCTCCGCTACTGGGAATCCAGAAGCATTGCCGCTGATTGACTGATTTTGGTTATTGAATCTTAGATGGAAGGAAGTCTTGGTGTCACCCACGCCGACCTTGTCTTTACATAGATTACAAAGGAAAATATAAACAACGTTACAGGAATCACAATTAAGGTTAGAAGGAATGATCGGAAAATTTATGTTATGGATGTTGATACGTTCTTCAGTCGAAATATGCTTGTAGATTTTGCAGCGTTTTTTATTGCAGTGAGTGTTGCCCTTAGAGACGTAGTCTGAGCTCAGTAATTTGGAGGAAGTAAGAAGTCTCCTGAGGTTAAGGGACTGGCGCAATACTAGGAGAGGTGGGTCTGAATAAATGCCCGAAAAGACTGGGTCGTCTTTGAGGGAGGCAAAAGTTTGTGCTTGCAAGATTTATGGGATAAAAGATCCTGGCGATTGATTGAAGCAGTTTTAAGTATACCTTGTAGGGTAATATGGATAGGTTAGCCGTTTGTTAGAAAGTAACCGGTGGGGGAAAAATAACCGAACGATCGTAATCAGCGGGGTCAGGGCAAATACATTTGATGCAAAGTCATTGACCGTAAACTATTTTTTTTAAGTTTCTCAACATGAACCCAATCGAAATGTAACAAGTTAGTTAGTTAGTTAGATGGAGTTTTACGTCGCAGTTTCCAACCTATTGGTTCAAGTCGAGCCGGCCACTGCCTTTTTTCCAGTTGTGGCTCACTGGCTTGTTTTCCCTACTCCATTGCTTATGGGGAGCATCACGCACAACGGCAGTAGGTTCCATTTTTAGAGTCTTTGCTATGACTCGACCTGGGAATCGAACCCGGGCCTTCCGAGTGAGAGGCGGATGCTCTACCGCTAGGCAAAACAGGAAATGTAACAAGAGTTGTTCCTCTGTGGGTTTACAAAATAGGGAAGTCGAGATGGTTTCTGCGGCTAGTTTTACCAGTTCGTCAAAGAGAGCTATTTGATGGTTTAAAACCTCAAAAGTAAACTTAATACTTTCATGGAAAGAGTTTATATAGTCTTTAAAAAGTTCAAGGGCATCCCTATCATGGGTGCAAATGAAAAAAAAAATGTCTTAGATATAGCGATATAATGTGTTGGTTTTAAAGGGAAGCTGGATAGCATTCCAACCTCGGAAACCAGAAACAAACGGAAGTAGTTAATGGTTTACACCAGTGAGAATTCGAATTTCGAAACCGTTCAAATGTGTTATGCAGATGAAACGATAAAAATTATTAAAGGACTGTATTTTCATGTATGATGGAAATAGTGTTGGTCACAAGCAACAGATTGTATCATTCCATTATTTCTTTTGCAAATGTAATCTTGTCAAAAAAGTACACAAATTGCTTACATTCAATGTGGCGGTGCCACGGGGGGCAGGGAGGGAGAGAGCCCCATATCATTTGCAAGAAAAGGTGGAAAGAGAAAGAAAAGATGAGGAAAATAGAAGAAAAGGAGAAAACGAGAAAAACGAAAGGACGAAGCAAAAAGAGAAAGAAGAAGAGGAGGGTTGGAGTAGGCCTATATCCGATATATTAATTAACCCAGCGCTTCCAGGAGATTCCGGTCTCTGCCAGCCTTTAGATACCCTTTTATAATGCACAAATGAAGCAATGGAAAGCTTTCGATTTAGTTCAAGAATGTTTTTGTGGACTCCACGCACGTATTTACTGCGTAAAAACTTTCCCCGAATAGAAGGCAGTACAGTGGGGGGGGGGGGGGGATTCAGGAGATTTGTTGACAATATACCCTTCTCTTAGACAACACATACCATTTTCCTCTTTTATCCAACCAAACATTAGAGTTCACAACTTTATGAACATTTTCCAGTCATACAGTGGCGCCCTTACGAGGTAATGGGGGGGGGGGCTTGTGCCCATTAATCTATTTCAGATTGTTTTTAAAAGTTTTAACATGATCCCAAATGGTGTTTAAGCTATTGATTTCTGTAGGTGGCAGGATGAGGTGTGTTTTCGACCGAGTGATGGATCAATTGTAAAATCATTTTCTATCACAATGGTTCTCAAACTATCAGAATTTTCGCAAATACTTCGGAAACTACCAAACTTTTCGCGCTACGCGCACTTTAAACCTTACGACAATATTGCAGCAAAAGTTGAAAACTGTTTACGGTAAAAGAATGGCCTTGTAATTGGCAAATGTGTTTGTTGGGGAATTGGAATGGAAAGTGTCTCGATGCAGAGCCTGAATGCAGGTTTTGTCATGGGAATCTCATTGAATAAAAAAATCAGTGCGCATTCGTCACGGTTTGCAATCCATCTCATGACCATTATTAAGGTAATAATACAACTTTTTTATCACAACCCTTTTCTGAAAACCAGGGGCACATCTTTAGACTCTGTAGGGGTCTCGTGTCAGAATTGGACCTTCAATCTAATTTGTATGATGATATGGGAGGTCGAAAGTACGTATTTGCAGTTACACATTTCTCAAAACTTTCTACCGAGTGCTTCGCGATCAACCATTGTCCGTATAGATGGTGATATTTCATGCACTTACGACGAAAAAGCATTCTGAAACGCGCTTCTTAGTTCTTCATTCCTTCTACTATAGCCTACCTATTAGGAAGATCAATATCACCTCCCTGCAACTATACTTTCCCTCCCTTTCTCCACTGCTGGAAGCTGTTCAGGATTTTGGTTCAAACTTAGCCTGTAAAAATGCGATGGTTGTAACGTGCTCGTCGTCATATTCTATAGTATCATTTGGATGTAAGGTAATAAGCATCATGTCAGTGCCCCGTCTTATGTAATTAATTCAGAGCTTCCGGGGGCCGTATACCGGTGACTGCCAGCCTTAGCTATACTTTTATAATACACAATGAAGCGAAGGAAAATTTTCGTAATAGTTCAAGAATATTTCTGTGGACTCTACGCACGTATTTTGTGCGTAAAAACTTTTCCCGAATAGATGGCAGTACAGAAGCCAAAAGGGGCCCGGGGCTTCAGGAGGTTTGTTGACAACATACCCTTCTCTTAGACAACATACTCTCCTCTTTCACCTAACCAAAAATTAGAATTCACTAAATTACGGAAATTTCCTAGCCATATATTAACAGTTCCAAAAGTATCCGAAAGATAGCACCATACTGCATCTAAGGAAGCTTTAATTAACAAAAGTTTCTCAAAGGGGAGCCCATCCTCTTAGACCCCGAACCTCGGATGGAGATCACTCACCTCATGCTTTGCCCCCTATCAAAATACCCTGGCTCCTCCCCATTTTTGTTGAATATTCTCGCAATTGTCAGTTGCCAGTGTTTCTATTAGGGGGAGTTTAGACCATATGTATCTTTGTCAGAATTAATTATTGGATGTTTAAACTTTTGAAGGCCAGAGAGGCGAGAATTTCTCAACTAGTTATATTAGTCAATAAATACTTTTTGCAGCCTAAGGATTAAAACATGTTCGATATGATTGTTTTTATCTTTCCCCCTTCAAGCTTTAATATCCTATTTATTGCGGTCTAAATCCCGTAAATCTCTCAGTCGGCTTCTGGTACATATTTTCCACAAGACGATATTTTAACTTTACACTTTGGAGGTGTGTTGCATCAACAGTTTTGATCACCCAGTTACTGTGTTCATTCATTTCACTACACATTATATTTTTGACAGGTCTGTGTGATTTTGCCGATAAATTCCCGTGTGATGATAATGGGGCATCACTTTGCCTTAAAAGCGCAGGTAAGTGCAGTTTGACATGTGCCATACAACATGAAGTTAATACCATTTTAACTGGTAAGCTCATTAACCGATGTGGAAACTAGCGGCTTAGGAAGCATTACCTGTAAAGGGGCTAGTTGTTCAACATATTACCACCTCGAAATATTAACATGGCTGCTATCAACTTTAGACCTGAAGATGTTAAAAGTGTGAGAACCCTTTCTATAGAACTTAAGCCTTGCAAAGCCATCTAAGGACAGGGGATGACTAATTCTTTCCAAGGAGAAACTCGATGCTTAGATACCCTAGGGTTTATTTACAAAATTGAGTGGTTAGAAAGATAATCAAGGTGCTAAATTTACGGCTATGATTTTTAAGGCTAGACATCTCTCTCCTTGTGCAATTTCTCTTAGATCCGTACCAATGAAGTGATACTTTATACAACATTCTTCTCGATTTTCCAAAAAGGGTATCAGAGATTGTACTCCAAATTCATAATTCTAACAAAAATGCCCAAAACTGTATAAATTGGTGGCAAATGTTTGCCGCCAATAAAACCCCAAACAAAAGTAACCACAATGTTTAAATCTGACGGTAACCTCTATCACTAACATTGAACAATTGAAGCTATTTGTGAATTGTTTTGTTATTATTAATGAAACATTTTTTTCTTTATTGAAACTAAATTGATCCATGGTTCTCATTTTTATGACTTTTTGAATTTCCAGAATTGCAGCACTGGAGTGAGAATTATCTATTAATTATTGCAATTTGGCCTTGTCAATATATACATGTTTCATATATCTCAACACAAACGGTTCTTACTATCATTTGAACAACAGATGAAATATTATAGTATAAAACAAGATAATGCCCTGCATCCCTTACTTTAAATATTTCGTTCTCTTTTCAATTAAAAGATTTTTGTCCATTACAACAAAAATGACTGTTACTGTGATTGCAGATAGGTTAGAAATGTCACGTGACAACAAGAATTAAGTAATCATACTTACATCATGACACAAAGTTATGAACCTTAAGCCAGGTACTGTCTGTTCTTACCAAACTTATTCAGTCTCGTGCTCGTATTTGATGAGAGCTAGAACCATAATGTAACCCAATGCACATCCCTGTTTATTTTTCTCAAACTCTATTTCACCTCATTTAATTGTTGTTCTCATTATTTTCATAATAGGATGTAAAAAGCTAAATCATACCAAAACACGAGCAGGAAATCAGCTCACAAGTATGCAGTTCTCGGATAACCGTTCAACTCCAGATATCGTCAGCACCGGCGAACAACTTATTGATCATTCCACACCTTACTACATAACCGCTGATCAAGCAACGACTGACCAACTCATCACTACAACTCTAACGTGCCCTCCAAACATGGTTTATGCAAACTGTTCTACTTGTCAGGCTTCATGCAAGGACCCTAAAGGTTGTATAAGCAATTGTACTGAACCTGAAATGTGTGTCTGTCCCAAAGGATTTTTGCTTAAAGGAGATGGATGCGTGCGTGATGAAGAATGTGGATGCTTTGTTGAAAAAGCAGGTGTAATCCCTGTAAGTATTCCGTAACTATACATATATATGGACCAAATGAGCATTAGAATTTGACATATTTTTAGCAAAATCGTTACATTTTACAACAGTGCGATATATTTCAGACACTTTTTCTCAGATTTAAGCATACATTTTCTGTTAAAACTGGTAGAGAAATGTTCAAAAACTCATAAAGAAATAAAGAAATTATTGATGAATAACACATAATTATGTAAGATTGAAAAATACTGAATATTTTTGGGGGATGCTTTCATTTATTATGATCTTCACAAGTTGAAAAAAACAAAACGTGTTTGTAGTTTGGACGAGTCAAAGTTTACAATTTTAAGCTGAAAACCATAAAGATCTATCCAATTGTTAAATCTTATGTTGTATATACGTATACAAGCTGCAATGTTTTGTTTTTGCTATCCTGGTGGTGCCGCTTTCCTTTCAATTTTGATTGGTGATCTTTGGAAACATCTAAACCTTAAAAACATCTACGCCTTGGCAAAGTACTGGTTAATGTAATTTGCTAAATATTTCAAAATACCTTTTAACGATAGACAGAAGTTATGACAGGCAGCCATCCAACAAACTTAGAAACTCTTTTTCCATTTTACCTTTAATGTTTTAGTTTATAATAGTATGAGCATATTAGAACAATCACTTAAGAAAAGGATTTTAAAAGTAAACTTCCCTACCCGTCAAAATCAAACCAGCTACAGAAATTTCTTGCCTGATGCCCAAAACAAACTGGCATAGAGCTGCCTTTCCCTTAGCTGCAAGTTAGAGAATGGACACTTTTCCTGACTCTTTACATACGTGGTTGATGTATGTTAATCACAGGTATAGGATATGAGAAAAGACTTAACAAAACATGGCTTTTGTAAAAACCAGACGTGTTCATTCAAAAAATAAAAAAAAAAGTTTGTATAAATGGATTGAAACTTACAACAGCCAGTTGTAAACAAGCTTTTACAGAAAAGACTTACGAGGTGTCCTTACGGTGAAAAACATCGTTACGTTCAACTTGAATTGAAAGCTGTACCCATAGGCGTACGAGACTCTTCCAATTTGGAGGTGCAGAAAAAATTTTGCCCGAATCTCAAAAAAGTTGCCCGAATATCGTTGCAGTTTAGGTGCGTAAAATAGATCACCAGACCACTACATGCGCGCGAAGCGCGGGCATACGACCAAAAATTCGGGAGCTCAGTAGAAAATTCGGGCAGTCTTTTCACTTTTACTCCCTCTATGCCGGATTCCACCTATTCTGTGCCCGCATATTTGTCCTTTCCTGCCCGAAGTTTCGACCTCTGAATTTTTTGGGAGGGGGCATTCTGCCACCTGTCCCCCGTCTCGTACGCCTATGGCTGTACCGTGAGATAAGTGACGCTTATAGTACGAAAATACTTAAATCTACGCTTATAAGTTATAAAGCTATACATTCACTAGATTCATACAGCATGATGTTGTTCTCCTCTGCAATCCTTAGTATGCAAATTCCTACAGATATAAGGTGAGTTCAACTTTTTTTTCTTATATAGGAAGGAGCGATTTACATCTCGCCTAATTGTTCACGGCGATGTTCATGCAGCAGAGGTCAATTAGACTGTAATGATACCTACCGATGTAGTCCTAATGCAGTGTGCGAAGTACGGAACGACGTGCAAGAATGTTATTGCAATGTGGGATATGAAGGCGACGGTGTAAACTGCACTTCCCTTCCTTCAGATTGTTTAGATGTTTACAATACAATTTCTACTGAAAGTGATGTATACAAAATAAAACCAATAACGTGGCAAGGAGAACCGTTTGAGGTGTATTGTAACATGTTGGACGGAGGGGGGTGGACGGTGAGTATCATACTTGAGACACTATTCCCGCCATAATGTAAGAAAAGGATCGTACTTTCATACAAGAGTGGCTTTTCTCCCAGTTCTTATCTAAGTACGTTTTCACCATATACACATTGGCACTAAGGAACCAAGCTAGCACAAAAATTTAAAAAAAAAAAAACGTTTATAGAATGTTTTACAGAAACATATAAAACGTTTTACTGAAGTTTTTTTTAAACTCTTTAAGAACATTAAATGTTGAGTAGCATCAGCGTCGCCAAGAAAAATTTTTATAACGTTTCAGAGACATTTCGACAATGTTTCCAAAACCGTTTTACCAATGTTGCAAAAAATTTTTCAGCAAAGCTTCAGAAAACCTTTCATTTATGAACCCACCATAAAACATTCCAGCAATGTTTGTCAAAATGCTGTAGCAATATCCGGGATAACATTCCAGATATATATATATATATATATATATATAACGTTTTACCCAACGTTTTGTAAAACACTTCTAAAAGCGTTAAAATTGAGTCGCATCAAGGTCACAAAGAACGTTAGTATAACGTTTCACAAAAAAACTTTCAGCAATGTTTCCAAAAATGTAACATGAACACAAACACGACGTTGTAATAAATCATTTCAAATATTCAGGCATACATTTAATAAAAAATATAAGAATATGAATGTTTTAAAAGTATTTCTAAAATATCAGTTTGGAATATCTTGTACGTAACTAACGGTTTTGTATGAATTTCACAACGTTTTAAAATTGTTGCATATTATCATAAAAATAATTTAAGAAAGCATTTTTAAAACATAAATATAACGTAGCAAAGTCTTTACATTTGTCTGCAGAAATTTTATATAGAACAATGTGTTTTCTAAAGAAAGCGATCATCTTTTTAAAAGGTGTTAAAATATTATTCTGGAAATGTTTTATACAAAACTGTTCAGTAACATTAGGAAGACGTTACTAAAAAGTTGTTTGATCGTCTTTTCTAGAACGTTTTACGAAAACATTTTTGAAACATAAATACAACGTTTTAATAATGTTTTAAAAAATGTATTGGCATAAATGTTTTTAGAGAAAAAACATTTTGAGAAGTGTAAAAATGTTTTAAAAAGGTTTTAAAATGTATTTTATGAAATAGTTGGAATGGAACATTTGTGTAACAACAAATAAATGTTTCATATATTTTTGTCTGTAATAGGTATTCCAGCGTCGTGTAAACGGATCCCAACCATTTTTCCTGTCATGGTCTGATTACAAAGTTGGCTTTGGAACACCCAATCACGAATTATGGTTAGGAAATGACAAGTTACACAGTTTGACAACTCAAAAAAATTACGAACTTCGAGTTGACATTGTCAACAGTATGGGTGATCCTTACTACGCCAAATACATATCTTTCAATATCAGTGACGAGGTGGAAAACTATAGACTGGATCTTGGCAGCTACAGTGGAGGAGATGCAGGTTTGTAAACTACAGGAATACAGTAATAAACAATAAGATTATTGAGTCTCAACTTCCTCATATACATTTGTCGAAAACACTTCTAAATATTTGTATTCTTATTTTGTCTGAGCTTTATGTAGTGTCTTTGGGTGTTAACTCCTCTAGTTCATAAGCTCTAAGCTAGCAATTTCTGACATCAAAAAGATTTAGTTTATTAGTGGAAAACAAGAAAAAAATCATAGAACACCTCTCTCCGATGATATCCCATGATGTCGTGACGGTAAATGGGGACATACACTTTTATTTAAAAAAGCTACGAAACTGAGTTATGTCATCAATCTTAATCTCCTCTCTATCATATAAAAAATAAAAAAAAGTTACCGCCCAAGTGTCTAAAGAACTGATAAGTAAACAAAAGGAATAATCTGTAGCGCTGCATACCAGCAGATTATATAACATAGCATTGTATTTCTATGAAAGTATATTAAAGGGTCTTAACCACTTAAAAGACCTGTAACTAATGCGTTCTCTTCAATTACCGAAACATTCTTCTATGAGCGTTTCCATTTGTTCCAGTCTTAAGTGCTCAGAAAAACATATTGTCTTTCACCTCAGTATTATCCAAGTCATTTCAGTTTGACAAAAGAGGTTATTTTTCAGTCTACAATAAAAGGCATGTACAAAGAGCATGTCCAACATGTGTTCTTTTTTCCTTTTTGGTTACAACACAGGCGATCAACTTAGTCTTAACAATGGTAAAGATTTCACAACTCAAGACCGTGACAACGATAAATGGAATAATGGTAACTGCGCGGTAACTTCTTCTTCTGGTTGTGGTACTGGTTGTTTAACCAATGGTGCATGGTGGTACAAAGGGTCTCCTCCGTGCAGCCATGTTCACTTTAACAGTCCTTACGAAAGTAAATGTTTTCGCTGGACCGATCTTCCTGGGAATCCTTGCAACATAAGATACACGGAAATGAAAGTACGTCCCACTTGATTCAGAGATAAGACTGTCCAGGTTGTGAAACGTAATCTGTAAACGAAATTAGTTTACCACATACCATTTCTTGCTTTATCTGTCATGTAAATCGTTCATACCGCTTCATCCGTTTTACTATTTTCTAGATTATACACTCTGACCACATTCGTTCATACAAAAATGGAAAGATTTACAAATAGGCAGGGCTGTAACACCCGAGTCCGGACTCGGACTCAATTCCGGACTCGAGTCCAGTTTTTTCTGGACTCGGAATTGGCCCGGAATGGGAGGTCCTGGAATCGGAATTGGCCCGGAATGGGCTGCAACTGGACTCGGACTCGGAGCCGAGTCCAGCCGAGTCCACCTAAGTGAAAATTTGATGCCCCCTAGCATATTAGCTCATATTTACCACTGGGCTATCAGCCTATTATCTGGGAAAAGTGCCCCTGGGGATGTTTGCAACAGTGGGGGCATGGGAGTTATATATTGAGAATCAGCTGGGGTTGAAACTTACTCAGGTTGGAATTTTGTAGGTGGGGCAAGGCCTTTTTCTTGGGGAAAGGATTTGCTAAGTCCTCCTGGGGCTCCAGGCTAGCCAGGGGTACATGGGAAAATTAATTGGTCTGGTCTTGTAACCAATGAACTATTCAAGAATGTATGAAATAAAGAAGAGAAGGTTTTAACAAAAATGGCTCTCTAAGTTAGTTGGAAAAGTGCTACATGATACATGCCTGGTTGGACTTGTATCATGCCTAGTTCCTGTAATGGCAACAGTGGCATTAACAATTGTCATTACCCAGCTACAGAAATTCTTTGATTGAAGAACTGACACATCTTTTCAGGTTATTCAACTTAAACTGATTTATCTATTCAAGCAGTGACCACTATAGTCTGCAAGATGTGAAGTTAAATACAACAAAAGTGAAGGTTACTGTTGGGCAGGGTTGGAGTCAAGTCCACCTGTCCCAAGTCTGAGCAAAGTCTGTGTCGATGGTCAGAATCCAAGTCAGAGTCCAGACGGCCTTGAGACTAAGCTGTGTCCGAGTCAAACCAGGATCCGAGTCAGAGTCTGGCAGCATTTTTGAACATATCTCTTTTGATGGGGTGTATGTATGTACAGGTAGTGGGGGTGCTCACTGACCTCTAACTAACTACCAGAGACCTATAGTGTTTACTTACAACTCAAAAGCAGTCTGAGAATTGTGTATTAGGCTATCAGTGATTATGCCAGGACTGCCTGAGGGGGCAGGGTGCCCAAAAGTGGGGGGAAGGGGGGAGCAACCTGAAACCTGACAATGGGGAGGGTTGTGTAAGCACATCAAATATAATACAGGCATCACCTAGGGCTTGATTTTTGGCCTCCAAAGGTAAATTTTTATCAACGTCATCATGGTAAAGTAAAATGGCTTGACGGCCAAAGTTCATGCAGGCTAATTATACGTGTCTCTGGTTATATTCCAGGCTCTTTAATATATATGGCATGCTATCTCTGCAGCTACTGCAGGCTTCAGGTTGCATGGACACCTTAGTCACTAGTAAAGCCAACAGGACAATGTTTGTCAATGCCCATGCAAAACCAGCTGCAGTCATATATGTCTTCATTCATGTATAGTGCAGTGTATATAAGTATTGAACTAATGGATCGTATACAGCACACAGTTAAGTTGCAGCTTGAACAGAATGAGTTCTAACTGTTAGGCATAGGCCCAACAATATACTGCGGTTCAAAGTCCTTATGCTGGCTGCATGAAAGTTCTACAGTACATGTCCAGTATATGCAGTGCAGCTGGTCTTGCTGACAAGTGGTTACGAGCATAAGCGCTTGCTAGATAGATTTAACCTAAAAGTTTTTAAAAAGCTTCTTACTCATACTGTGTCTGCACCGTGTGTCGTCCATGAGGGAGATGAGTTGTTCATGCAGTACTGTACATGATGATGAACTCATTAGAACTGAACCATAAAAGTTAAAACCGTACCAGTCAATGAACTGTTTTCCCCAGGTAAGGCTGTAGTATACTATAGGTAGCAAGGAACTACGTAACTTAATGTAACGCTGAACTTTCTAGCAGAACTGGTACTACATGTACACATCTATAGTCTTGACTTACTACAGGTGCATTCTACTAATACTGTGTGATACAACATACACTGTACTTTAGATCACGTAGGTCTATATACTAGTGCAAGTGGGGTCAACTGGATCTGAGGACTGCCTTTAATTGTAACCAACATTTATGCTGTTGGCAGTATAGGCCTAAAGGCCTGTAGCCTACTCTCCCAGTTGATCCCCATCTGGCCACTACCTGCCCTCTACATATTACCCTCATCAAAAGTATAGTACAAAGGTCCTTGAACAACAGTAAATTAAGTTTACTAAAATTAAGCTCCATGACATGACTGATCTGTACAGTTAGTACTGCAAAATTCATATACATCAACAGAAGCTCTATTGACCTAGACATATGCTGTTATAGACAGTTTGTTTACATCTTATCTGGATCAAACTTACAAATGCAAGAACTACCCCCTTTGTAGCAGTTTAATACTAAGCCTTCCTTAGTATATAGTCTACACAGTATAGCCTTTTTGTAAAATTTGTGACAGAAGACAGGATGCAAAAATCACCTCCTTTAGAGCCCATAATAACTTTATGGTTTGAATAGGAGGATTTTAGGAGATTCACTGACAATGTACTGTAAGGCAAGGCGCAGAGCTATGTTCATTGTTTGCATTGTGTAAGGTGTGTAACAATCAATAGGCACATATTGTATCAGTGAATGGATTAGGCACAACTCAAGGTATTATTAGGTACCATACTGCTATAGTGTAGTTTGTATTTTCCTTGAATCTTCCAGTGCTTTGGAGATTTGTATAGTCTCCTCTTAAACTCTCAGACCCAGAAAATCTGACTGCTTTTGTTATAAAAACTGTTAATTGGCTTTGATTGTACTGTAAATAGTAGGTAGTTGCTCCAATACATCCTTGGTTCATACAACAAGCCCATGGTTCAAGTTGATTAAGCTATTCAAGCACTGACCATCAGCCTGTAGGATTACAAGGTGTGAAGTCCAATCATACAAAATGGCAGTGAATTAGCTATATGTTTAGGCATCAGAAAATAATCAATACTAATTTGCCAAAGTTGTAAGTTTTGTGTATTTGAAATCAAGTAGTGTAACAGGTATGAAAATTGCACTTTACTTCAAACCATAGAGATGATGACGTGTCAGTACAGGCATCAGCAGGTGCAATTGTAAGGATGTTGCGACATATTTTTGGGGGGTGGGTAGGGTGGGGTGGGGCTACAATATGTAGATTTAATTTGCAGCTGGGCTTTAATATATTTTAAGCTAACATTTCTGGTGATATCTATGTCTTCACTGTGTCCGGACTCATGACCTGTTACCCGTACCTGTACCGGCCCCCATCCGTACTCATGGCCCGGTTCCCATACCTGTACCCACGCCCATGGCTTGGTACCCGTTCTCATGACCAGCTGGTACCTGTACCTGCACTCATGCTCCTGTGTTTACACTACACCGCGGGGCTGCCAATTTCCAAGGATTTTACTGCACATTTATTTATGGGATGGACTCGGACTCGTCTCGGACTCGGGTCCTCTGGACTCGGACTCGGCTTGGACTCGGGTGGTACCGGACTCGGAATTGGCCCGGAATTGGGGTCACTGGAATCGGAATTGGCTCGGACTCGGATTAGGTGGACTCGGTTACAGCCCTGCAAATAGGTTGAAGAAAATGACCACTGTAAAAGCACACTGATTATATATAACAAGAATTTCGGTTACCCATTATTCACAAATCTCCTAATAAGGCAGGAAACTCAATAAAATAAATTTGATCGTGATTTAATTAAGACTGGATGAGATCCGCGGTCAGCAATCAATGTTTTCCTGTTTTAATTTAGCCTGTACATGCTTTGTTGTCTATTGGAACCAGAATCTTGCTGAACTGAAGATGTTCACAATGGTGATCTTCAAACCTCACTTTTCTATTGATAAAGTCTGGTATATCTTATTACCAACCGGGGTAGTTAGATAATCCTACCCCTAATAGAACGCAAGAAACTATTCGCACATGCTCATCTGAGCATTCTCTTCTCTTTTGTACTAAATTGTTGTAACAGTACTTTGGTTACACCTATACTGTAGTTACTTTGTGTACTATGTGACAGATTTATAGATATTTCAATGATTAGTGTAATTCTAGTGCTTTCAGTCACTTACTCTAATGTGAAAGCTGCCTGTATCAGGTGTTAAGGTTCTATCCTTATTAAGTTAACAGCTGCAATCAAGTGAGATATTACTGATGCAAACGGTTTCAATTAAAAAATATCATCATTTAATTGGATAATCAGTAACAGATATTATGGTTGAATTTAACTTGGATGTTTTCAAAGTAAACTACGTATAAAATTACCAAGACCTAGGAAATTATCGAAATGTAACTCAGAAAGTTCACATACATACCCACACGTTGTTTTAGACTTATCTTCAGTAAAACAAATTATAAAAAGCAATGGGAATTTCTTTATATCTTAAATGTCATGGAGTACTTTCCTGATATAGACTTTTTTTGGGAATTTGATGAAACTTACATAACCATTGCTCTGAACTTGATATTGTTGTGCGTCAGGTTTACTTCAAGAGCACTATTAAAGGATTCTAATTAGGCAAACACTTTAAGCGAGTTGTATTTCCAAATGACAGTAACGAAACTAATTGATGAGAATGTAGGTTTGAAATATTTACTGCAAAGCCTAATCAAAAATTAAGATTCCCAACGATCTGAAAGGTAAAAAAAAACCCTTGCTGCGAAATTTTAAAATCCCTACCTGTCTTTTATTTATTAGAAGTATACCTACTATATCAGTGCTGTAACGAGGTAGTCAAGTTTGCAGTCGATTCAAGTCATTTACTTCTTTCAATGCGACTCGAGTCGAGTCAGTGACTCGAGTCACTGTATTATTTCTATGAGGAAAATTATGATACAATTTCTCGAGTCATTTCTCTTCTGAAAATTAGGGACGCGAGCCATGACTCGTTACAAAACTGCCTACTAGCTACTATAAATGTGGGTATTTATCATGTCATTGTAATACCACTGTTGGCCTTAGAAGTTAGAAACGCACATCCCTAAAATTAGTGGCTTAGTGGTTTGATATTCACAGCAGTTTTATATCTTAAGAAGTGGCCAGAATATAAAAGCTACTATGTTTATGTCTGAAAGCTCACTTAATGCGTTTGGTTTTGGAATTTTTTTTAACTATATTATTACATGATAATCATTTTTGATTTTACTGCCAATACTTACCACATGTGGTTTTGTAATGTGGTGAGTCTGAAAATGAAAAGTGATTAACATCCTTAATGTAATAAAGCAATCGAAAACAAGCAACAAATCATTAAGAAGTCACAGTGTCGACTAACAAAAGAAAATGCTGGCATTGAGAAATAATTTATACAAATTTAATTGGTGTAAGGTCACATAGAATACGCGCCTAACACAACGTTTCGTGTGGACGACAAAGCTACTACCCGGCTAATTAGTACTATCGTCCCCGATGGATTTAGTTGTGGTAGCTCCTTCACAGTTGGAGACGGAAAAGCTTGGTCTTGGGGATCCTCTTTCGAATTTTTGAACTTTATATGATCAACGCTGACGCCTGCTTTTCATTGGTATCGAACATAACGTGCTTATTCGCCTTTACAGGACTTTGTATGGACCCTTGTACGGTAGCTGCAACGGCTTTTGCACGGGGCCTAAGCCTATTAAAGCATGGAACAACTACGTTAGTCTGTTTTAATTTTCTTATCTCGTTCAGAAATAGACTTTCAGAAATAATTATCAACTTAGGTTTGAAATAACCTTTCAAGGTTTAAAAAGTAGCAGTACAATGAGGCAAAAAAAAATGTTTTTCTGTCTTTCAGACCTGCCCAAAAGGACAGACAGGTGGGCGGTTTTTTTCCTGCTTGACCCCTCCCTGGAGAGTATAAGACAATAAAACATATAAACATGTGTTTATACGATGAACTGTTAGTGGTTTATTGTTAACATAATACCATGACAATGGGATATGCAAGTGTTTTTATATCACTTCAAAGTCCACACTCCACAGAAGGTCGAGAAAAAAGCCATCCCTCACTTTTCCAGGTCGGCAATGTCGACTGAAGGAAACTTTTCGTAGTATGAAGGTATCACACTACGCACAGCGAACAGCAGTAGTCACTTGTATTGAGTCTCGAGAGTATAACAACATTCTTGAGCAATGGCTGATCGAGTGGACTGTATCTCCGCGGGTACGCTGCGAGGTCACTGAAATAGTTGTATAGCGAACAATTGTGTATATCCGAACCAGTTACGTACGTAGGCATTCTCCATAGCCAGTGTTGCAGATAGGGAAGTCAGTGACACGGAACGTAACTCCAAGAACAAGCAGGCCTATGATTTCCCTAGAGAGTGTGTGTTTTATTTTTTTTGCATCCGATTGGATATTCAACATATATAAATACAAAACTAAGGCAAAAAACATATTATGAAAGTACAAAAACAATACGAGCGGATGAGAAATTACGTAAGGGCGGTCGAAGACAAACACAGTTTTTTTTTTTTTGCTTAATGCAAGGAAAACTAGACAGACGATACTGATGCTATATGGCTTAAAATTGTGATTTTGCAACGTTTCGGGTATTAAACTCTTTTACAAAGGCAACTTATATGAAATTAGGATGGTACCAGCAAGATTGAAAACAAGTTCGTACAAAGCAAATTGCATAAATGCTACCGACTTACTAAACCTCGCACAACGCAAAATGATTACTGTGCGTACAAGATACTACGTCACATTGGGTCATAGAAGATAAGATTTTCAATCAAAATTAATAAATAT
This sequence comes from Holothuria leucospilota, assembly GCA_029531755.1. Taxonomy (NCBI): domain Eukaryota; kingdom Metazoa; phylum Echinodermata; class Holothuroidea; order Aspidochirotida; family Holothuriidae; genus Holothuria; species Holothuria leucospilota. Next base: position 50,790,460 of record CM055971.1, read on the forward strand.
ATACTTAATATTTAGTGAAAAAGTGGAAAGTATTAAGTAACATTTTTGCTTGTTATCAAATCATACCTGTTTTCAAAATAAAAAAAAAACTCACTCCAAGTTAAACTGAATACATCTTTTATTTGAGCATCCGCCCTTCAGTCGGACTGCCATGACTTCACTTCCAGTGGCATGCAGATAACATCTGAACGTCACTTGTTTGAAGCGCAACATTGTGTATTGTGTAAATACCTCTAAAATGTAGTAAAGGATAGTTATGTGAATAGTTCGCTCGAAGGGTCAAGTTTCTGCTATCTCTCTCAAGAGAGTGTTAGTAAGGCAGTAAAAATTCAGATGACAGTAGTATGAAAGAGCAAATTCTCAGATGTTAAATTGTTGTAATCTACCACTTTCTTTATGTTCCTAGCACTTCGAAGATATGTATAAAATTCTTAACTAGAAATGCAAGTGTAAATAAATGAAAGAAATTTCAATATCAGGTCACAGTCCATGGCTTATAATAAACGTTGTAATGCTTAACATGAGGAATAAGCAAATTGTATGGGTGTCATAAAAAGTCACTTTAACCAAGGAAAATATCATTCTTTGTTAAGGAAATTGCTTTCGAAGAAAACTTTGTTCAGCGTTAAGAATGAAAGAAGCAGATATATCACAACTCCAAAATGTATGTTCCACAGTTTTTTTTTTTTTTTTTCTTGAAATAAATGTACCCATAGAAGAAACGTAATATAGAGAGTACTTTTTATTTGTCCTTAGAACTCGAAGAAGGAAATGAAACTGAAATAATGGATCTTAGAATCACAGACAGTATGATATGGTATGAAAAAATTCGTTCCCAGTCCTCACTTGGTAAACTACAAAACGAGTACAGTTTTGAAATTGCTCAAGGGGTTGTGGTTATTTTTGCTACCAGCATACTATAAGCTTTTTGAGAAAGTGAATGATGCAGTGTGAAGGGCTGTATCCTTCAATTGACCTACTGTGCCTTGATTAAGATGTTCCTGACATGGATTGTTTCCACTTACGTAGCATAGCATTGCTTAAACTCCAAAGGTAGTAAATGGCGGGTGATGTCTCTGATGCATAATTTACTTTAAATAGATTAAACAATTTATAGTACTTTACCGTTCGCGACAAATAGTTCTAAACGTATGTAATCACCATTCAAAACAAAACAGTGTCATCAGCGTATGAAAAAACTTTACTTCAATACCTATAGGTATTAACCCCTCTAAACCGGCATGCGAGTTTGCTTCTAATGCTTTGGTTTCTGAAAAAAATAATAAACAAAAAAGGGCTGGGAGGGGCATCCCTGTCTGACTTCCTTTAGAATAAGAGGAATCTGGAAGAAAGGTGGATATTGCAAAACACAGGCAGAAAAGTTATTGTAAAAGATATGGAACCAATGTTTGATATCATCACCAAAACAAAAGAATGAGGGTGATTCATAAACAAAATTTCAAGTTAATTTTGTGAGGCTTTTTCAACATCTATAACAACCATGAAGACTGAAATATCATTTTGGGAGTATGCGTTTTGAAGTCGTACCAAATCACATGTATTCATCAATATTTTTTCTTTCATGAAACGAGATTGTCCTGGGCCTATAATAGAAGAGAGAGCTTCCTTCAGTCTACTTGCAGTGGCTTTAGCGCCAATCTTGTAATTGCAATTAGGTTATATTAAAGTTGTATGGTTGGAGAGAAGAGAAGCATCTTTACCAGGTTTTGAATCAAAGTAATTCTGCCTCTCTTTGTTCATTGGATATAAATAAAGAATTCTGAAAGTGGCCAAAAATGTTCATATTATGTAAACAGATTTGGAACTGAAGATGGGACTGACGCGTTCATAGAAATAAAGAAGACCTTAAAACACTTTGGTATTTCATTTGTTTAAGGTAATCGGTGGTAGAAATTTTTGAATAGCCTCAACCTTTGTGGGAAACGACGTCACGCTCTCAGCACCAATCTGATGTCCTAACAATTCCAAAGAACTTACCCCTAAAACACAGCTGTTGTCATTAAGCAATGCCGTACTCGTCTAATCGTTACAACAGCTGCTCGAGATGCAGATAATGTTCATCTTTTGGGAAACTAACAACTAGGAGTTCATCAATATGCGCTACAACAAAAGGAAAACTGCGCAAAGGTCCTTCTATGAATCACCGGAATGCCTGCACCGCATTCTTTAACCTTAAAGGCATCCTTGCAAAGTGAAATATATCAAAACGTTAATGATAGCAGCTTTAGGGATGTCTTCCGTTGCCACAAGGACCTGGTGGTACGCCCCTTTCAAGTCAATTTTTGTTAAAATCGTTTTTCCATGGACACAAGGTGTTACTTTTCTGCTATTTGAGAATGGGGTATCGATCTGGCACAAATATATTGTAAACATGTTATAACATCCACAACCACAGGGTCTGCAGTCTAGCAAACTTTTTCCCAACTATGTAATGGTTTGCTAAGCTTCAAGGCGACGTCCTTATTCCCTATATCAAGTATGGGCTTCGAATCCCGAAAGTCTCCAATAAAGGGTTTGGGGTTTAAATCTGTAGAAACTGTTGAAAACCTGGACGCTACACGGCAGTAAAACCAGGGTCGTTTAAAAATTAACAAGACCAACTTAGATTGAGTCAGTTTCAAGTGTACGCTTAAAAGCATACTCTTTCCGTCCCGCACGAGTACAAAAGAAGACTGAGTAAGACGTTAGAAAGTTTTACCAAACGTAGGAGATGGAACGCATATATATATATATATATATATATATATATATATATATATATATATATATAAATACACACACACACTCTTTTACCAAGGAGGAAGCAGTTATAATTGAATCAGTGCTAGACATTGAACGTCAATCTCTTTTTCAGGAACTTTAACAGGAAACTAGCTTTTTCAGTTTGAAAGGGTGCCAAACAGCGTGCGTTGGATTTACAAGCAAGACTGGAAGCCAACTCGTCCTTTAAGTTAGCCAGGGGCAGCGACGAAGCCCGTTGTTCGCAGGAACAGAAGGTTTAACTCATCATTAAGAAAAGCTAGGAAGCGGCTCAACCTGGCATTTGTAAATTCAACACCAGTAACCGTCCTTCCTCATCATACCCCGGTCAACCTAAGAAAGATGGCATGTAGCAACGCAGCTCTTGAACTTCTGTCCAAGGGTCCTTCCTTTTAGCCTACTCCACGCGATATTAACTGGTTGAAGGTTAGGGAGGATCTTGACACATTTAACAGAAGACTTCGTCTAGTAGTGTACTTTGTTGGTTGTGAGGCGAGTAGCAAAAATGACACATTTTCTACTTTACATCGACAACTAAGGATTCGTAGTAAATGGCAGCCTCCCAAATCGAAGGATCCAGCAGTCGAAAATTTCATTTCTGCAGTTTCCAGGGAGATTCTTGACCCACAGAATGTTCGCTAATTTAAAGACAATTTGACTGAGGAAGAGCTCCAAGCTCACTACAATTTAAAGGATTCCATCAATATATGTATATCGACACAAGATAAAGGAGGTGAATTTGTTATTTTAGATAGCACTGAATATGATGATATAATTTTAACACAACTTTCCAACCCATTGCATTATTCCCAACTTGGAGAGGACCCTACACAGAATACCCTAAAGGTAGTTGCAAATTAGGCTCTCAAATGGTTAAGTAAAGGCCAAATTGACGACAAGATAGCGGGGAAAGCGTTTGGTTTGGTTAAGACCCATAAGGAAGGTAACCCCATTAGGCTCATAACCTCAGGCTATAACACAGCTTTCGAAAACCTGTCTGCTTTTACCAATATTATTCTTAAACCACTTGCCCAAAAGACCCCCTCGTATGTTAAAGATACGACGGGTTTTCTTAATAAACTTCAAGATTTTAGTTATTCTTCCTACTTAGGGCCTCCTACCTTATTGGTTTCGTGGGATGTCACTGTCATGTTTCCCAACATTGACAACAACTTAGGGATAAAAGCTGTGAAAGAAGCTTTGGCTAGAAGAGATTCTAGTATACCTTGCAAGGTATTTCAGAAGCTGTTGAAATTTGTTTATCGTTTAATAACTCATGTTTTAAAGGTAACATTTTTTTGCAAATCCATGGTACTGCCATGGGACCTAAGAACGCCTGTAGCTATGCAGATATTGCCATGGGTTATATTGACAAGGTTGCTTTAAACCCCAAACTTGACGGCGTTTCAGAGACCACATTTTGAAGTGTGTCCTCATGGAATCGATGCCCTTCATGAATTCACAGATTTTATTAACTCTATTTATCCAACCATTAAATTTTTTCTTAGATTTTTTAGATGTTTTAGTTTATTTGAATAATGGAGTAATTTCTACAGTCATGTATTTGAAACCTACAGATGGTCACTTATATTTATTACCCTCTAGTTCACATCCCAAACATAATTTGTCTAGCATACCTTACAGTATAGCACTCAGGATTAAACGAATCTGTTCGACACCTGAATTTTTAAAGAGTAGACTAAAGAAATAAAAGCATACTTAGTGGCTAGAGGTTATCCAAGACCAATTTGATAAGGTGAACAAGCAACAAAGATCTGTCTTACTCAAGCCTCAGAAAAGGAACACTTGTAGCCGCAAATAGCCACTTGTTTTACATTTTAATTCAACACTACCGACTATTAATGTCATCATTCGTAAAAAACATTCACGTTCTACATACCTCTCCCCATATGAAGTAGGTATTCTTAGAGAATTCTATCTTTATAGCTTATAGTTAATGTAAATACCTTAAGGAAAGGGTAATCAGATCAAACTATCCAATCAAAATACTGCAAGGAATACTGCTGAAGTGGGTTCTTACTGTTATAAATTTATTCGCACAAGATGTGACCTTTGCTTAAATTTTCCATTACAGGGTTCGTCGTTTTCTAGTTATGCCACGAAAAAGGTTTATCAAATTAAGAGTTATGTATCATGTACAAGTATATATATATATATATATATATATATATATATATATATATATATATATATATATATATATATATATATATATATATATGTGTGTTTGGGTACGTGGAACTTTCTTATTCTCGCTATATATATATATATATATATATTGTTACGCTTGGGCAAGTAGAGTACTGTACCTTTAAAGGGCAAGGCCGTGCGGAGCGCCTCGAGATTAAGTGGAGCTCCTGGGTTTATGTGGGGCGGCTCCGCTAAGCTACTCTCTATTCTACTGGTTTTAGACGTGTATTATGTCAGGATTAAACGATTTCTTCCCTACCCCTGTGGAGCATTGTCCCTGCACGAAGATTATCCCTGGCTTATGCTAATTCACTACGTAATGTTACCTAATGTTATGTAATGTTGCGAAACTCCTCATTTCCCCATGAAAGCATACATGGGTCAGTCATTTTCGGGTCACGACTTCTTATTGTTAAATGCAAATGTATTCATGTTCCCTTTTTAAATTAAGGCTCGTACGACTCGTATCAACACGACTTTTACTGTAAGTCTATTGTATTCAGCCTGGTATAAAACGCATGAATTAATAGCGCCCAGGCAGACAGAGTATTACTTTCAGAGTGTTAAGCAGCACACAGAAGAGTGTTTAGTCGCTTAGGCAGGGTTCTGCCAACGCCCTTCAGCGGCGGTTACTTTAACTCTGTGTCTGTGTACTACGCTAATCTACGTTCAGTTTTTCGACACCTTTCTAATTTAGTTCGAAGTTATTCTTATTTGCAAGTTTAGTTTTCTTTGAAAGGTTGTTTTCGTTTCAACACTGAGTGAAGGAACTCTCAGTTTCAAGATTATTACATTTTACAGAAATCTACGCTTGTTCTTCGTGTCCCTTTTTTTTGACTTGTTGACTTAAGTGGCCAATTAAAAGACACCAGCTTAGGCCAAGACTCCACACTGCTGCAGGCCGGATCGCTACCACGCCCAGGGTTCAACGATAACCCCTTCAACGGAGGAAAAACGTTGCATTGGTGGCAGCGGTGGGATAATTACAACCAACGGTCAACAAGCAGGAAAGGAACGAAAATGGCAAGTAGTTCTTCCGTTTCTAATGATCAGGCTGGTGCTTCCCTAGATAGTGCCGAAGTTTTGTTAAGTGAAATTCAAGCCCTGCAAGAACGCTATGGAAAGTTGCTCCCCGGTGAAGTAACTACTCCGAAACCGGAAGATGTAACTGGGAAACTTAGTACAGACGATAGCGATGAAGACTACCTTGGCCTCTCCCCCCACGAATGGTCAAGTAGGAGACACCATACAGATGTCCCTACACACGTGAGTGGGGAGGGCAGCTCACGAAAGGTGAAGTTCGACCTTGGGCAACACGTCACGATGAGAAGAAGACGAGGGGATGCTGGCTACAGTCCTGATCGTCGGAGGCAACACCAACCGGAAGTTGCCTCCACCCTAAAGCACTTTCCTATCGGAGGTACAAATACCGTACATAGACATGAAGACTCCAGGACAGAAAGTAGTGACACCTTGAAGAAACCACTTATGTTACCTGAAAAATTCGACGGTTCGAGCTCTTGGGAAGACTACCGTGTTCACTTTGAGAGTGTGGCGGATATTAATAGGTGGTCTCGAGAGGACAAGGCATGCTTTTTAAGAGCAAGTTTGAAGGGTGATGCCTTAGAAGTGTTGACCGAAATGACGCCTCGGGGCAGCATGGGTTTTACTTCACTTGTAGATGCCCTTGAACGGAGATTTGGACACGAACATCAAAGCCCCCTTTTTCGAGCTCAACTGACAATGAGGACTAGGCAAAGAGGTGAGAGCGTACAGCAGCTGGCACAAGCTATTCGTAAGTTGGTGAATGGAGCTTATCCTTTCTTAGAGAGCAAGGCCCGCGATGACATTGCACTGGAGCACTTCAGGAACGCCTTGGATGACATGGAATTGCAAAGGGCAGTATTTATGTCAAAGCCACAGTCCTTGACGCAAGCTGTTTCTATCGCCGCCGAAATGGAATCTTTCCAGAGGGCACAGTTGCATCATACTAGACGAGGAAGTAACATTCGTCATGTAAAAGAGGAGGATGATAGAGAAACTGCTCCAGCCCTTGATGTATCCAATCTCCTGAAGTTACTAAACGAGATGAAAGAAAGTTTGACAGAAATCCAGAAGTGGAAACGGACAATGGAAGGGAGAGGTGACCGGTCGGACACCTCACATCGTGGTCAGCGCCGGGGAAATCCTTGGAAATGCTGGAACTGTGGAGAGGTGGGTCACTTTCGAGAACAGTGCACTAAACCAAAGAGAGATACCAGTGCTCAGCAGGGAAACGGACCCGAGTCGGGCCAGTAGGCCCTTACCCGGCTCAGCAGGATGGTCAATCAGGGCCAAATCCAGAGAATAAGGTACCGATCTTGAACCACACCAATACACATGAGCCTGCACTGGACCCTTCAGGGATGTACGTGAACGTCAAACTTCATGGCCAGGAGGTCAACATGCTTGTAGATACTGGTGCAACTATTACAGTTATTTCCAAAACCCTCTTCGACAAACTTCCTCATGAGATCCGCACCAAACTCAGGAAAAAGAGAACCTATATTTGGATGGCTGACAAAAACAGTAAGATGAGAGACATGGGTACGATCTGCCTGGATTTAGACTTTGAAGGCTGCCTTCTTAAACAGGATGTGCATGTCCTTGAGGCTGATTGCGGCGCTATCTTGGGACTAGATTTTATGATAGAGCATCGCTGTAACTTGGATTTGACTAGAGGCACGATTTCTGTCGACGGCTTTCAAATACGGTTAAATCAGAAAGAGAATGCACATTCCCTTTACCGCCTCAAGGTAACGGAGACAGTTTCTATTCCCTCCGGTCACGAAGTTATAGTTCCTGCCGAGCTTCTCAGACACGGTCCAGGAATGCATGTTGATAAGTGTGAACACCTTGAAGTGGGACTAGTCTCACCCCTCTTGAGCTTTTACGAAAACCATGCAATTGTGGTAGCCCATGCTCTGGTTGATGCTTCCAAGCGAGTGATTCCACTTAGAGTATTTAACCCAACAGAAGACAGCGTCACCTTGTATCAAGATTCCCAACCAGCATCTATTGACTTTGGAGTGGACCTTATTGAAACTCATAGAGAAGATACCCTAGACGGTGAGTCGAGTACCATCCGAGTAGTCAATGAAGAGGAAACAAAACCGGCTGATGGCGTGCCACGAGAAGATTCATCAGGAATGGCCGACCACATTAAGGAGCTTGCCGGGAGGATGACTGGGGATCTGTCTGACACCCAACGGAGTAAGGCAGAGTCACTGCTGTTAGAATTTGGGGATCTCTTCAAGAGCCCGAAAGGCCCTATTGGCAGGACCGGCCTTGTGAAGCATAAAATTAACACCGGCGACAATATACCCATCAAACAAAACCCCCGAAGAATTGCTATTCACAAACAGGCAGAAGCAGAGAAGGAGATAGAGAAGATGTTGCAAAGTGGCGTTATCACTCCTTCCAACAGTCCATGGGCGTCCCCGATTGTACTGGTGAAAAAGAAAGATGGGTCTACCCGTTTTTGCGTTGACTATCGGAAGCTGAATGAAGTCACCATAAAAGATGCCTATCCTATTCCTCGTATCGAAGACAGTCTAGAGTCACTGGAAGGATCCAGGTGGTTTTCGACACTAGACTTAGCCAGTGGCTACTGGCAGGTGGAAGTAGATGATAAGGATAGAGAGAAAACAGCTTTCGTCACCAGAGAGGGCCTTTATGAATTTACAGTTATGCCTTTCGGGTTATGTAACGCCCCAGCCACTTTTCAACGGCTGATGGAGCGAGTTTTGAATGGCTTACAGTGGGAAATTGCCGTGCTGTACATTGACGACATCGTGGTGCATGGACCAAACTTCGAGGAGCACCTAAATCGACTTAGAGCTGTGTTTCAACGACTTCAAGAGGCCAACCTAACCCTGAAAACTACAAAATGTTCCCTGTTCCAACGACAAGTAGAATTTCTTGGACACATTGTCTCTGGAGAAGGAATTAGCCCTAATCCTGGTAAGGTAGCAAAGGTTGTCAACTGGCCTACGCCGGCAACGTTGAAAGAACTCAGAAGTTTCTTGGGTCTTGCAACCTACTATCGCCGCTTCATCAAGGGCTTTGCTGACATTGCACGTCCCTTGCATGCTCTCACAAACAAAGGAAAGGCTTTCGATTGGACCGAAAATTGTGAAGAAGCATTTGCAACTTTAAAGAATAGATTAACAACGGCCCCAATTTTAACGTACCCAACGAAAGAAGATGACTTTATCCTTGATACAGACGCCAGTCAGTATGGCATTGGAGCTGTTTTATCGCAGAAACAGTCAGGCAAGGAACTCGTCATCGCCTACGGGAGCAGACTACTTACGAAGCGGGAGCGAAATTACTGTACAACAAGGAAGGAAATGCTTGCAGTTGTCTACTTTACAAAGTACTTCAGGCATTATCTGTTGGGGCGCAAGTTTCTTCTTCGAACCGATCATGGCAGCCTGAAGTGGTTATTTTCTTTTAAGGAGCCCGAAGGGCAGGTCGCAAGATGGCTGGAAAGCTTGGCATCCTTTGACTTCCACATAGAGCACAGAGCCGGAACCAAGCATTCAAATGCTGACGCCCTATCGAGAGTGCCATGTAGACAATGCGGTCATGGGTCCGAAGTTACACCACCACTAACTGAAACCACGAATGGCCACGAGACTGGTTACCAGGATGAGAAGAGAGGGGGTAGTCTGAAGAGGGTAACCAACCGTAACAACCAACCGGAACCAGTGTTGGGCGTAAACTGCATGACTAGTGAAAGCCTCCGGAAAGCTCAACTTGAAGACAAGGAACTCAAATTCTTCATTGACCTACTAGAAAAACACTCACAGAAGCCATCATGGGAGGAAATTTCTGGTGAAGGGGCTGATATAAAATTCTGGTGGTCTCGTATGCAGCAGCTGCGTCTCATTAACCACGTCCTCTACATGAGGTGGGAAGGAGGGAGAGAAGATGACATCACCTTTAAGCTAATAGTGCCCAGGTCACTGAGAAGTCAGGTGATGTCGCAACTCCACGACGTAAACACCGCAGGACACCTTGGCTGTACCAAGACGTGGAGCAGGGCAAAGAACTCCCCAGTCTACTGGAGAAATATGAGGCAAGACATCCACAGGCACTGCATACAATGTCACCAATGCGGATCCCGAAAGAATCCAACGAGGAAAAACCGCGCTCCCATGCAGAAATACCAGGTTGGACTACCCTTGGAACGCGTAGCCATGGATATAGCTGGACCGTTTCCAGAGACACACCGGGGCAACAGATTTATTCTGGTAGTTGGTGACTATTTCAGCAAGTGGACCGAGGCGTACGCCATCCCAAATCACCAGGCGGAAACGGTTGCGAACGCTTTTGTGGAGCAGTTTATTTCAAGGTTTGGTACACCTCGTGAGGTATTTACCGACCAAGGGAGGGATTTCGAGTCCCGACTGTTCCAAAGTATGTGTAAACTTCTAGGGATACAGAAGACACGCACCTCACCCTTTCATCCCCAGTCTGATGGAATGGTCGAACGGTTCAACCGTACCGTTGAATGCATGTTGACTAATTTTGTTTCATCTAATCAGAAGGACTGGGACCTTCATCTCCCGTTTGTCACCATGGCATATCGAGCCAGTGTTCATGACTCAACGAAGTACACCCCTAACATGTTAATGTTAGGAAGGGAGGTAGAGATGCCCATTGATCTAATCGCCGGCCTTCCGCCAAACCAGACTAGGGACACCAACGGAGCTAGTGAGGGAACTGAGGGCTACAAACTTCATACGGATTACGCTGAACGTCTAAGGGAAAAGATGAATGCGAGTTTTGAATTGGTGCGGAACAATCTACGAAAAGAAATGACCCGACAAAAGAAACACTACGACAAGGCCAGCAAGGGACACCTTTTGTACAATGTAGGCGATGCTGTATGGCTGTACGCACCAACCAGAAAAGTCGGTCTCAGCCCTAAACTACGACCAACTTGGGATGGACCCTACATAGTGACTGCAAAACTGAATGATGTCAACTATCGCATACAGAAGAACGTAAAATGTAAACCGAAGGTGGTACACGCAGACCGTCTCAAGCCTTATACAGGGCCCCACGACGCTTCTTGGTGGAAAGGTCCCAGCCAACCGGGCCACGCCCAACACAAAGCCGATGCGAGTGTGCAATGTCACATACCGTTAAATTCCGGTGATGTAGGAACAGCTCCTGATTACCCCCTGGGGGAATCTAGAGATGCCGCTAAAGCACCAGCAGAGAGGACCCCGGTGAGTACAGGACATGGAATAAACCCTGGCCGACAAAGATACAATCTGCGGTCCAGACCGAAAAACGTGTAAAATTTTACGGAGTCTAAGTAGAGGAGTTCAGCGCCATTCGGATGCTGAACTCAAAGTATGTGTTAGGAAATGATCTTTTTTTGCGAAGGAGATGGGGCTTTAATCACACAGACCAATCGGATTTCTTGTGTAGGGTCACCCCAATCGGAGGTGACCAGCCCCAGGACAGCACCATTCGGCAGCTGTCCACCCTCTCCCCGCAGATTATATGGACGAGTTTTAGGAGGATTTTTTTTTTCTTAAAAAAAAAAAAAAAAAAAAGCTCAAAAAAAAAATGTGAGCGAGAAAGGCTTCCATAAAAGTAGTGTGAGGCGGTTGCCTCACTTCTTGGAGAAAAGAAGTAAAAGAAAGTTGCGGCATCTGTGTGCACTTGTGAGCTTTCAACAGGTGAGCTATCTGCAACAATTCCGCTTCAGATGAAGTTTAAAGTACGATCACTAAGGAAAAAGGATCGCGCAACTTTGCTTCTTTAGTTAAAGTCAGCTGCAGATGCCTTGCTCTTTCTAGCTCTAGGCATTCAATGTATAGATTATTAGGAGAGCAATCTGAACTCAATTGAGTTAAAGGAGGCGTCTCATCCATATACAGCGTAAAATTATTTTAAGTCTTTTTCTTCAAGGTCTTAGGGAAGGAGTCTGAAATTCTGACTCTTGTTTTGATTGCTTGGATTTTGATGATTCATGGTAAGTATGAAAAGAATAGGGAAGCAGATAATAGAAGGCAGACAGTATAAAATGCTTATTGCAGATGTATACTGTCTCAGAAAGTTTCAGAAAAAGTTCTAAACTAATCCTAACGTATTATCACAGCCATGTATGAGTGCAGAGCTTGCAATTTAACTTTTCGCCGCTCTAGCAATCTCAGGCGACACCAAAGAACTAGTTGCCCTTCCTTCGGACACCAGAGGACCGAAGTGTATAGCGGCTGTGGAGGTCAATTTTACCGACGAGATGTGCGTCAACGGCACGAAGGGAGGTGTAGGGGTACCGGGCGCGAACACGACCAAACGGAACGTGTTCGCACACGGGCGCTCCAGTCGGAAGCGCCCGTGGGTCAGCACCAAACGGAATCTGCACCTGACGCCATACTAGAGGTATTTGTGGACCCTACGGAAGACCTCGCCCTCGAGATGCAGAATCGAAGACAGGCCTCCACCCAGACCTCAGCAGAGAACTCACCGCCGGGAAACCTGCATTTGAGGAGGGGGGAGCAAGTGCTCGTTCGTGGTCGGAGCTACACCCTCCCGACAGATTGTTTAATGTGTGTAGCACCGGACGATATTACCTTAACAGAGCAGGCTACGCAGACCACGGAGACCAGCGGTTTGGACTTCAATGAACGATGGAGTTTAAGAACAACGCTGGTAGGTTTTGACACTGAAGGAAATCCCCTCTCCCGGTCAGAAGTTAGGCATGAATATAGCTGTCCGGTGAGAACGCTGCGTTCCTACGGAGGGCCGTATAATCAATTTTTTGTACCTCCCGAGTACGCCCCTCACCCACCATTTGGAGGAATTATCCCACCGGGAGCATCTTTGCCGCCACGCCCTCCAATGGCTAACCAGCGAGGATATGAAAAAATGTTCCGGAGGGAGACTGAGCGTCATGCCCGTGGACTGTAACCTGTATTTCATTGGATATTTTGAACGTGACTAAAAAAATTTCCTAAAGGATATTTCTTTGGAATTACTTTCTATCGAAGACTTGAAATGTGTGTTTTGTTCAATTGTTTTGTTATATGGGATACGGACTTTTCCTAAAAGATATTTCTGTCGTTATGTGAAATTCGATTGACAATCTTTGTTATTTATGTGATATGCATTTCGTAAGGATATTTCCTGAAAACACTTTTGTTGGTAAGAAAGTTCATTTTTTTTTATTTTGTTTTGTTTGTATGCTAAGAAAACTAATATTACGCGAAGTAGCGTGAGAAGTATTTTCACATAAACAGATAAATGCAAGTTATCTATTACAATTGAAAGTTGAATGTATACAATTTTCCAATTTGTAAAAGAGTAAGACAATATTCTACAGAGGTATCGTAATTTGAATTTTCGATTTTTATCATATGAGGTCATATGATGTTGTCTAAGTAGAGGAGAGTGTTACGCTTGGGCAAGTAGAGTACTGTACCTTTAAAGGGCAAGGCCGTGCGGAGCGCCTCGAGATTAAGTGGAGCTCCTGGGTTTATGTGGGGCGGCTCCGCTAAGCTACTCTCTATTCTACTGGTTTTAGACGTGTATTATGTCAGGATTAAACGATTTCTTCCCTACCCCTGTGGAGCATTGTCCCTGCACGTAGATTATCCCTGGCTTATGCTAATTCACTACGTAATGTTACCTAATGTTATGTAATGTTGCGAAACTCCTCATTTCCCCATGAAAGCATACATGGGTCAGTCATTTTCGGGTCACGACTTCTTATTGTTAAATGCAAATGTATTCATGTTCCCTTTTTAAATTAAGGCTCGTACGACTCGTATCAACACGACTTTTACTGTAAGTCTATTGTATTCAGCCTGGTATAAAACGCATGAATTAATAGCGCCCAGGCAGACAGAGTATTACTTTCAGAGTGTTAAGCAGCACACAGAAGAGTGTTTAGTCGCTTAGGCAGGGTTCTGCCAACGCCCTTCAGCCGCGGTTACTTTAACTCTGTGTCTGTGTACTACGCTAATCTACGTTCAGTTTTTCGACACCTTTCTAATTTAGTTCGAAGTTATTCTTATTTGCAAGTTTAGTTTTCTTTGAAAGGTTGTTTTCGTTTCAACACTGAGTGAAGGAACTCTCAGTTTCAAGATTATTACATTTTACAGAAATCTACGCTTGTTCTTCGTGTCCCTTTTTTTGACTTGTTGACTTAAGTGGCCAATTAAAAGACACCAGCTTAGGCCAAGACTCCACACTGCTGCAGGCCGGATCGCTACCACGCCCAGGGTTCAACGATAACCCCTTCAACGGAGGAAAAACGTTGCAATATATATATATATATATATATATATATATATATATATATATATATATATATATATATATATATATATATATATATATATATATATATATATATATATGTATGTATATTTATACATACATCCGGGTACGTTGATTATATCCTAAAACCATTTATCAAAGATATACCCAGCTATGTTCAGGATACCACACACCTGCTTAGACTGATTAATTCTATACATGACCTTCCCCAAGATTTTTTTCTGGTAACTATGGACGTGTCTTCCCTTTACACCAATATCCCCCAGGATGAAGGTATTAAAGCTCCCTGTGGATCCCCAGCTGGTAGATAGCATGGGTCCCATTTAAAGTTTCATTTTAAATAATAATATTTTTCCTTTAATAGTAAGTTTTATTTACAAATTAATGGCACTGCCATGGGTACCAAGATGGTACCTAGTTTTGCCAACATTTATATGCGCAAACCTGAACAGGAATTGTTATCCACTTTTTCGTTTAAGCCCCAACAGTACTGTCGTATATGGATGATATTTTCTTTATCTGGACCCACAGTATTAATGCATTTAATCAATTTAAAATACATGCTAATAACTTTTTAAGGTCACTTTTCAAAAATCATGTACTGAAATAGCTTTACTTGGCGTTTCTTGCCAAACGTGTGTGCAATGATTTTTTTTTTCCATTTCAGTCTATTACAAACCTACTGATACGCACATGTATCTCAATTACAACAGCTTTCTCAACAAAAGTATTAAAAATTCTAATGTATTTAGTCAATGTTCAAGGATCAAACGTATCTGTTCGGACCCTATTGATTTTGACAAGCAGATCTCCCAGCTCACTCCCTATTTCCTCTCTGCTGGTTACCCCCTTCCTCTTATTAGGAAACAGATTAACAGAGTTAGGAAACGTTGGCGTTCAGAGCCTCTAGAGAATCGGATCAAAGCTCCCAGCTCCCGTATTTCCTTTGTCACTAGCTACCACCCTACTATTAAATGGCTGATCTGTAACCTTAAAAATGACTTTGAGTTTTTTAAAGGAAGATAATTCCCTTATCACTACTTTTCACCAGCCTCCCCTTTTAGCCTTTCTCCAACCCCCTAATCTGAAAAAAGGTACCTTTTCAAGACTCCCGGTAGATCGTAGCCATGGTGTGGGTAACACTGGTTGTAAAAAACCCAGATGTAACATTTGCTCGAACATCACTTTGGGACCCAAAGTCTTTATTCCCAGTGTCACTTGTCCCATTAAACCCCCTGCCCTCACGTGCGATTCCAGCAATGTAGTTTACATTTTTATGGTACTTTCTGTAATTTTGGTAATTATGTAGGAGAAACAGGTATTGCTATGCGTTTAAGATTTAATAATCATAAAAAAATCTTTACGGGGAAACCTGCCTGGTTTCCCAGTGGCGGAACATTTTATCCTTGCTAACCATTCACTTGCGAATTAGAAATGCATTCTTGTAGGTTCTTATTTCAGTTCTTCAGCATTACGTAAAGGTAACAATCTTTGAGAAATGACCAGGACTAGAAGTTCTTCTAGACCTAGTCATCTCTAAAAGATTATTACAGTTTCGTGAGTGTGAATCTATTATTGAATCGTTACCCAACGAAATTATTGACAGAGAGGGTCTCTCCGGATTTTCTGAAATCAAACGTAGAGTGGACGTTGTTATTCACGGATTTTCATGCTCCCTACATAAGAAGCATAGGGCTAAACTCCTTAAGTTTCAACGTAATCCTTTGTTACCCAAGCACCCTTTGATCTTTTTATTCTGGCTTTTTCTCCGTTTAAAAGTTTCTGTTCCATCGTTTTATCTATTTAGTTGTTAAACGTGTTTCTGAAGAAGGGACCGGAGGTCCCTAAGGCTAAAAGATTCTTCATGTTTTACCAGTCTGTTTGTGTATTACTTTTATATTTCACTGGATTGGTGCTTCGTCTCACAGTGTATATATATATATATATATATATATATATATATATAAATCCAAATAATAAGTAAACTCTATGACATTTTCAAGATACAAATTTGTTTCGTATGGGCTTGTAGACCATTGTAGACATTTTAAGACTGAAATGTGTGGGCTACAAGCCCATACGAAACAAATTTGTATCTTGAAAATGTCACAGAGTTTACTTATTATTTGGATTTACACTCGCTCCCATCGGTTGAGCACTTTTTCCAGTGTTGTTTCACAACTATGTATTGTATGTATATATATATATATATATATATATATATATATATATATATATATATATAAATGAATATATAAATATATATGTATATATATATATATATATAATGAAGTATATATATATTTATATATATATATATGTTAACGGAAATACTGTATAACAACAGTACTAGAGAAATGAATGTCTGGATCTCGAGAAAGATACGTAACAGCAGTAGAGGCTTGAAAATTGGTGAATAAACAGCCGTGAAAGATTTTTCCAAAGCTTTCGAGCAATACTAGCTTTTGTTTAGTGCTTGATCACAAGAGTGACAAGGAGCGTACGAAACTTACAGGTTTTAAATTTTGAGGACAAAGAGCCCCATTGATAAGTCGATTAGGACTATCATTTTGAGAGCACTGAGAGAAGTAATCTGAATAAGCTTTTTGAAAGAGGTGTGGGTTCAAACGGATTACCTAGGGCTGGAGTGTAATCCCTTCACAATGGTGTTAGGTCGCTTCGGATATTCAGGCCAGAATGCGTTATTGTCTGTAGCATACCTATATATATATATATATATATATATATATATATATATATATATATATATATATATATATATATATATATATATATATATATATATATACAGAAGTATTATTGATCCAAATTTAAAGCGATCCTAAGATAAGGCATCTAGGTTGAAAAAAAATACCAGAGCGAAAAATTTAACCTCACAAAGGGTTTAAATGTGCCATCAGGTGCTTTCTGGGTAGCGTCTTTAACCACTAAGCTATCACGACTTGTGATTTTCAGACGAGACAACAGGCTACGTATACCTCACTTGACTCGAATTTCCCTCGTTGTTTCCATGGTTGCCCCGAAGCGGAAATGGTTATTCAATAGGTCGAGCATGGTAGAGCGACTTTTCATATGTACGTCGAAGGTTTATATAGTATCAGTTTCGATCACAATTTAAGCCGGTCCTAAGATATGGCATAGCCCTTATCAAAGACGGAAAGGTTGAATGCAAATCACAGAGAGAAATTTGAACCGCACTGAGGGTTTGAAACTGCAATCATCTGCTTTCCGTAAAGCGTCTTTACCCACAAATTATCACGGCTGGCGATTTTCAGACAAGACAACAGGCTACAAGCGTCTCGGAGTGCGATTTCGTCGGCAATCATCTAAGTTTGAAATGCCAGATGTTTCTCTTATACTAGAAACCGACGCAGATAATAGACATCAAAATGACGAGGCTGGTAACCCACACATGCTAGACGCAGAATTGTAGACGAGTGGTGCCAGATTGGGGAGGTGGTGGGGGCCATAAACACTATTGTCGGGGAAACTCCATTTTCGTCGGGGAGCCTTGATGAGTGCGATAAAGTATGTAATCTCATGTCGACGACCAGCAGCAGCACCAGATTTCTTGATTTTGACCTGAGCAGGGCATATTGCCTTATAAAGACTACTATCTTCATATTTTCTTCTATAGTAAAACCCAAAATTTTCGCCGAGCTTCGTGCGCCGAAATTTCACTTTTGCAGCCCTTTCGGAACTCGGCCTATCCATCGGGCAGCTTGGTGTCCACCTGGCACCACCCTTATTTGAAGAGACAAATTTGTGGTAAAGAGTGCGATTTCCTTTAATCGAGAGCGCCTGAAAAGCAAAATTTTCTGACCTCAGCCCCAAGCTGGGGCAGGAGTCGGGTTACTCCTATTGGCCACTGCAAAAGTGCAAACTACCCTCTTAACAGGTTAAGGAACCGCATACTATGAAAGCTTCGTTCCTCTGCCTCTGTTTGCTGTAGATGCAGCTAGCTTGAGGACCTCTTAAACAGGGATGTCGCACTTTCAAATTATTGTACTCTTTCGAAGCCTGAGATCCTTCCCTGCGGCCATCGACCTCTTTCCAGCCTCTCCATTTGGCCTTCATCTTCAAAAAGTTTGAGAACCACTGTTCCAGAGTTACGAGTTACAAGTTACCGTAAACTCTGAAAATGCGCACATCATCCTTCACCCGACGACATGCGTGAGTATTTTTGACAACAATGCAGGTGACGGAACTCCAATATATTGGGTTTTTTTCGAACACCCACTTGCATTTATTCTACTTTTGCCTTAAATGTACATAACCATGATTAATTGTCTTTGAATTTTTGCCCGTCATCTTCATTGCCTTAAACTGGTCAATGATACTTAACATGGTATGTATGTTAAACCTAATTTACACAGACGAAAATTGTAAGGAAGGTCTTAGATGTACCTTCATAGCACTGGTTTATCATTTTTCTGACCAAACTGCTAACTTTATGATGAAACCTCTCCATTTCTTGCATCGCATTTACAAATTTCTCTTGACGCAAAGAGAAAGCAGAACTTCATATTGGGTCACAGACATCAAAAAGACTTACAGTGTATGTTGAAGTGGGTCAATATTTATCTATTTTATTATACAAAGGTGAATAAAATCTCAAATAAAGCAGGTTTTATAATTACCGCCGATTGTAGAATCTTGTTCACGAAAGGTAACTCAAATAAAATAAAACATTTTGATAATTCTTTTCTTATCGAATCATTCCCTTACGAAAAAAGTGTGGCATGCCACATGTAAACACACGTAATCACGTGTGGCAGAGCATATGAAAATACATGAGGAAAAAAGTGTGGTTATGCGTTGTGACACATGTGGTATTGGAACCAATCTGACACACAGGACCACGCTTTTCCCTGCATGATTGTCACACCTTGAAATCTGGGTCAAAGTGGGAAAAGCTGTCTCAAGTTGACACATGTGTCAGAACAGGGCAAAGTGTGGCAAACAAGGCCAGTGAACGAAATCGAACTATTGAAATTACTTTACTCAGCACCACACTTCTCCACACATCTCTACACTTTGCCTACTTTACCCCAGTTTGCCTCCTGTTACATGTGTCAAAGCGTGATTTTCGGTTTTCCACACATTGCCTCATGTTCAAACTGTGAAACTGCTGGTCAATGCATAGCATTTTGGAAAAGTGTCTCAACTGTTTATTATTGAAACACATTGTCACGCAAAAAATCACAGAAATTGCTCGCCTCTCCACACCGCACCATATTTTTGCACAATTCGACACAGTATTTCACGTGTGGTATTGGAACTTTTGCCACACATTTTTTTTTTGTAAGGGTGGGGCCCATTTAAATGGTTTAAGGAACACGTTACAAAAACAATAAGATTTGCCGTAATCTCTCACTTATCTCCATAGCCTAGCTACTCTGAAGAACAACCATTGTCTTTGGACGCTCTCTTTATCTTAGAGGGAACACCTTTTCCGTTCAAACCTTCGTCTGGAATCTGCAGTTCATCAAACTTTGGTTTGTAAACCCTCGAGACTTCAGACTGAAAGCATAAAAAATTCAGGAGTTATCTATCGTCCATTTTGCTGTTAAATTTTGACACTCATCATTCATTCATGATTATCATAGGCAAGCATTAGAATCATCAAACTATGGAAAAATTTTGAATTTTATTTGAGGAACACTTGATTGTATGGGATTTTTATTGAATACTGTGCCCTACTTGAATGTAGAAAGAAATGAAGACTGTAGGGGAACTAGTCCTGTTAGGGATTACGTAATGTAGCACGACCTCTAAGGCTTTTTGACGGAGTTCTGACATTTACTCTGCAGGTAGAAGCAGCCCTCTTCGACGGGAGGAGGGGTGTATCCCCCTCCCTGGTCAGTTGATCCACTTGCAACCGTAGGCAGCACAGCGAAACTCAGAAATGATTTTCTTTTAATATTTGGTTAATAATTCCAAAGAATTGCTTAGCTGAAAACCGTGGTCATTTCAATCAAGTCTTTCCACCTCATATTTTTACCGAATATTCGCTTGGCAATTTCTCATTTTTGTATTTAAAATGCTGTATGTTAAAGAAGTATGCGTTACGTTTTTTTTTAATTTCTACCAGACCTTTCTAATTATAGTCCCCACGTTTTAAAAACAGACCTATATACAACTTTTTTAATTAAGAACTTTACATCTGTTTAATTTTGTTTTCACTGTTTCCATAAAACGAAATTGATTTTGCAGTATAACCTGTTTGAAGAAAGCGTGGTTGGAAAGAAAATACGCTGCAATTAGCCTTACGATTTACACATCTTTGTGATACATCAATCTGTTTCCTACATGTTTCTCCTTTGCCAATTGTTTCCATGGCTACTTCTGATATACTTATTCTGACTGATGAGGAGCTTTTATGAATTTCGTTTTTTGTCATAATATAGTATAAATACTATCTTGATTCTGACGCTTCACTTATAAGCAGCTCTTTTATGTCGATAATGTCGGCGTTAATAAAACGTAACAATTAAACCAAGAAGCAAGATTATTATATTCCATTGCGTTATCTGTGTCATGTGCAAAAGCAAAGTCACTGTACTTTAAAGTATAATATGTTTTACGATCGCTTTGACTTCTACTTAACATGGCTGAAGGACTCGAGTCCGGACTCGAGATCAAGTCCGGACTTAAGTCCATTTTGGGGGACTCGGACTTAGACTTGGACTCGGGCTCTCTGGACTTGGACTTTGATTTAGACTCTAGCTCTCTGGACTCGGACTTTGGCTTGGACTTGAAGTCGAGGCTATCTAGACCAGTCTTTTTCTTCATCACATTATTCTTTTTAATTTCATAATTCTCCCAAAAGGAACAGCACTCACCACGTACTAGGGCGTAATTTTCTTTGATATAGCCCAGAGTAGGCTACTATAATTATGACAGTAGGTCTACTGTACTGTGGGTATGAGAGTAAAAGGACCTATGAAAAGATCTTTGTTTTAGGAAGTTTTCTCAGTTCCTTATCATCATCTCTACCACCAATTTAATTTGGTCTGTGATACAGTATGTAAGCTCACCAGGGAGTAATTGCATGCATATGTATACAACACTATGATAATACTTTGGTAGGCTCAACAAAATGGATTAATGCTGACTGTGTTAAGTATGTATGTGTGTAGAAATAAGGTGGGAGGGGTGCGGAGTTGCTGGTAACTTTAGACATGTTTTGTGATGGGGGGGGGGGGCAGCGCGTTAGGTTAGATAGTGTCATATGCATGATTGAATCCAATTGTAAGACCTACTATACAGTAAGCTCCTTTTAACAGGCTACAGTTTAGATTTTGTTGTCTGGGTTGGACCTGTAAATGATATGATAAGCTTCAGTGTTTATGGTACTTGCGTTTACATGTAGAATTCAATTCTCTTTATCACTAGCACTGTGGAGTAGGCTATATATTTACTCCTGGCCAAATCAGAAATGGAAATTCAAACCAGTAGTCAATTTTCCACTCTCATATATTTTTTTAACTACTGTACCCAGTTGTCTACTTAGATTCATATGGGAGGGATGGGTTAAGTGGTCACGGTAGTTTTGTCGTATTATATTACTATATTACAGGGAGTCTTTATGCTGTATGCTAATGCTGCATAATAGTGTATATACAATTTCCCTATAGGCCTACGCTATAGTTATATATACTAATTTTTCACCTAGCCTGCTGTACCCTTTGTCTAAAAGCTACCCTACTATACTTTACTTGTTTTACAATTTGAGAATTGGACTCGCACTTGGACTCGAGAACATTGGACTCGGACTAGGACTTGAACTTATGGACTTGGACTCCGGGTTGGTGGACTTGACTACAGCCCTGCTATTTAAGCAACTCGGTACAAGATCCTTCATTTGCAATAATAAACCAAGCATTAAAACGTTAACGTGCGTACGTGTTCCTAACTCAATATTTGAACAATGGACAAATGTATTGGCAATGCTTTTCGTTTTCAATACATGTGTGTAAGTCAAGACCTATATGAAAACCAGGCATTTATAAGTACTGCTCCAACACTATACCATATGGGTCTACAATATCGACTGTAAAAGATCGTAGATAGCAGCCTGATTCCCGAACCTAATCAAAATTTGTGCACAAATATTTTTTGTCTATTATTATTCTGGTTCCTTTACATAATGTTTTTCTTGATAAGTCTCCTCCCTCCCAGGAGTTCGTCTTTCTGTCTTACGATTATTCCCACCTTAATGGTTCTTACACTGAGATGAAGAAACGAGAGGTTTGAAGAGGAAAGTTTTCTGTCAGTATTCACATTACGGTAAAAGGAACAAGTAACATGTTATTGGACGAGTTATTATTTGGTAAGTGTTACCTAGGCTACAATTCTATTGGACTTAACACATATGATGAGTCTGAAAAAAAAAACAAAGCAAGCATTCGAACGTAAAATGTTTGGTTGTTATGACCAAGCTAGACCGGTTTCAGTCGTCCTGTTCATATGTTATATACGGTGCAACTTCATTAGTAGCGAGCCGTATTGCGCGGTTAAGGTTAAATTTAATATGCTTTGTACTACAGCATCTGAAAATAACGTTATAGTAACCTCCCGAAAAACGATCGGTAAAACCCATACAATGCACTGTGGGCGAGATTAAGCGATAATATACCGTACAGCTTCAACCAGGGCTTCCACTTTTCGGGGACCGCAGAGAAGGGGTTGGGACTTTAGCGTCCCAGTATTTTTCATGGTGGGCACTCTTTCCCCCTTAAATTATTAGTATATCGTGCATTAGACATATCAAGAATACGTTCAGCACCCACTTCGAAGGCTTTCCGAGGTCCCCACTTCTTGGAGTACTTGCTAAATATTGGTGGCTGAACATACCTTTAGCCACCCACTTTTTTCGTTGGGAGCTGAGCTCCCCAAGCCCCCCCGGTTCCACCGCCACTGATATGACCTCTTTAGCATTTTCAGCTTAACCCAATTGAATCCGTTAGCCTAACATGGGAGGTCTTCATGCGATTGGCTAAATTTCCTCAAGTGTTATGAAACTTCTCTTTAACCTTTCTTATCTAAAACAGCAATAAAAATTAAATGATTGCTGATTTTAAACTAAGAAAGCACGATTTTTGATAGGTTTGTAGGGTAGGACCCATCAGTCTCCCAAGTGCGTTTGCCGCAGTCAATTCCTTTTTGTGTATCTTTCTCTTCCTTCGTGGCAAATTGGGATCGGACACATCCCAGAATGTAAATTACGATGTGGAAATTAACTAAAAAAATCGTGTGACGTGGTAAGTTTCGACCGATGTCTTCCCCTTATAGGCGTAGGAGCCGAAGTCGATGGGGGGGGGGGGGGGCTTGAACGAATATAACCAAAAATTTCCACGCCCTCCACGCAGGTTTTACATGTTAATGTACATATCATATGGGCATTCATCGTTTATCACATCGCATGCTAATAATATACAATAATTTGCCTTGCTTCTACCTTTTTGAAAGATTAGGTGTCCTTACATGCAGTCGTGTGCTATATATGCTACCTTTGAAGTGAAATTTGTGTTAAAAAATTTACGTATTTTAGGTAGAAAAAAATCAGCATCAGTGAGGGTGGAACATGGCGATATGGCCCTTTACGTACACCACTGATAATCATAATATAAGTTTAACCATTAAAAACACACTGATGAATTAATACGGAATATATAGGTGCTGGTGCAATTCAAATCAGAACTTTATATTAATTACCAAGGAAGTTTTTAATTTATTAATACCCTTTAGCTATATCACTGCATTATTTTTCTTTCAGTAGGTACCCGAAAAATTCTCATCATTTTGCCCGAATTTTCACAAAAAAAAATTGGCTGGTGGCAGAAGCCCCCAGCCCCCTCCCCCCCCCCCCCGCCCCGAAATTCCATCGATCAAGAGGCTTTTTCACTAAGATTTCTCTTCATGTGCCTTTAAGGCTGTATGTGTCTTTTGATCATTATGTAACAATAAGTGTTACAAAAAATACGATAATAAAATGGAGAAAAAGCAAACTTAGTATTCAGCCAAACTAAGTTCCCATCGTTATAACTTTTCACTTTGCTATGAACCTTATACATATTGTTCATATCGCCTATGACTAAATGCATGCACCATTTGCTTTCGTAAAAGTAAATAAGGCTTTTTGTCTCAAAATGAATGAGTGCAAAAACTCAAGCAGTGGCTTCGTTTCGGAAATGGAAGTATCTATATAAGTAGCAAATTCATTGAAATATAAATTTGTAATTTTAGGAGGATTCAAGGCGTGAATCATCACGGCTGATCGCTACCCAGGCAGGTAACCAGACAAGGTACTGAAGGGAAGGGTGAAACATTTTCTTATTTGGCGAGATCTACTAAATTGATATAAGGCCATTGTAATTTTGAATTTTCTGGGAAGAAGTTTTTAGATCGGCACAGCTTCTCTACCCCCAGCCCCCCGACACCTTGACTTCGAGCCCGAAGTTGCCCCAAATTGCCTTACCCTTTATTAATCTAATAATTAGGACAAGTAGGGGATGCCTCGGATAGAGCATACTAATTACAAACATTTTACAAATTAAAAAGTGATCGGCCCCCCAGAACTCAGTGACGTAACTGAAGTGATGATATGTCGGGATATACAAGATACCTATAATGTATCCTAGAACCGTCAAGTTACCATCTTATGGTAACTAAAATAGGAAATCAGGAAACGCGGGATAGGTCTGGTTTAAATGGTAAAGAGTGATCTAACTTGATAGTAAGCCATAGCTGGTATGTTATTGCTAGACGCGTTTCGACGGTGGAAGATAAGTACCAGGTCTAATCAGTTAGCGGTAGGGTAAAGTCAGAGATAGAATGCAAACGAGTTGTCACCTAGAAATTTGGTGATCCAGTCGTGAAATCTGAATTCTCGTATTTTTTGATAAGCTGTTGCATAGCTAGCAATAGAGTTCAACAAATGGGTTGCATGATAACAACAAGACCCTCTCCCCAAAACAGTACTTCACTTGATGGAATGATTTGAGAGTGTCACGATTCAATGCTTCTTTTGAGTACTCCCTCTTATTTCACCAAACCAAGGAGTTACTCCATATTTCACAACTCACTGAGAAATATAATATAACATAATTTTCAAAAGGCATTCATGAAATGGGATACCCATATACACTAATTCAAACTGGGGTGACTTCATTTTCTCCTCAAATGAAATGTCAGTTTTCTTCTTAAAATCTGAAGTTGTTTCTTAAGCATGAAACCTAAAAGACTGTTTAGAGCATCTTTAAGGTCTTTAATGTGTCATTTTCTTGCAAGGCCTACGCTGTCGTTACGCGCTAACCAATGGTGGGGTGGCCCCTCCCAGTGTCGTTCTAACAGCGCTAGGAATAAATCCGCACAGGGCCACAGCCTTGTAAGGGTGCCATGCCACAGCCAAAAACTTAAGTAAAAAGATTCAGTAAACGATGACCATTTCAGATCATGTTATCAGTCCAAAGCTTTACCAAAGACAACACCATTTTGGTTCTAGGAAAACTTAGTACAAGAACAATTTCTCAGAGTAGGAGTACCATCCCTCTCCTCAGGCAACATCTCCTTCAATCACATCCTCCCAAAATAGGAAAGACTCACTATTTAATGGGGATTCCTAAACATACAATCAATTCAACGCTTTACGAAGCTTTACCAAAGATAGCATCATTTTCCATTCAATCCACCTCGCAAGACCAAAATTTCTCAATGCGTAAAGAGTACCATCCCATTCTCTTAAACAACACCTCTTGACTTTCGCTCAGTCAGAAAATAGGGAAAATATCATTAAAATAATCAGATGATGGCAATTTGCAAAGGTATAATCTGTTCAAAACTTTGCCAACGATAGCACAATATTGCACCTAAGCAAAACCTTACATGTACCCGACCCCTCAGCAATGACACTCATGCACAATTAAAGAGGAAGAGTCTACTCGAGTGTCAACTATCTGCATGGATACGCCACTTAATGCTCCGGTTGGACAGTATCATGAACTGCCCCTTTAAGGAGTTCGACCAGTCTACGGCCCTGGCAACTAAGGACTGCAGTAAAAAATCTAGCCATCCTAAGAACTTCCACAGCTGCTGGTGATAAGGCATTTTCTGTAGCTGCTCCTAAACTATGGAACTCTCTTAAACTGAAAATTCGCTGCTGTACCTCTTTGCCTACCTTTAAGAATAATCTTAAAACTTATTTGTTCACTATTGCTTCTGACTAATATTTTACTTCAATAAATAATAATAGTTTTACTTCAATCCGCCACGTTCCTTTTTTACGCCTAGGATTATATTTTACATAGGTAGATGGCGCTTTAAAAACGCTGAATCATCTTCATCGCCATCGTCATCGTCATCATCAGCATATCAACTAAAGATACCAACTGCAAGATCCTGCCATGGAATGAAAAACTACAAACCTAGAAAACCGAGGGAAAATTATTTGTAAGGATTTTTAAAGCCAATTTTCAGTGACTTTCTACAAGGGTTCCTTGTAAAAGAGAAAGAAATTTCAGTTCATACCCTCTTAACCCCGTACCAAAACCCCTCTCCTAATCCGAGATATCAAATATTAAAAACTACTTCTTTCTGTCAACAATACCTCCAGTTCTCATCAAGGTCACAGAATATTATGTAAAGTGGGCACATTGCCTCAGATTTCGTTTGTTTTCCTTTATAATTGAATGTCCTGTTGTCCTTGAATTTGATACTGTTGGAGTTCTGTTGGAATGTTTTGAATATCTTTCCATGTAGGTTTAGCATAAATCTACACCATATGTAGGGCATAACAAACAAAGTTGCTAAATATTCCCAACAACAGTGTCAATATCATAAAGAAATTCAATGCTTTGTCAAATTAATGTGCCGCGATGACATCACAGATTTCCCATAACGCACTTTATTTTAAAAAAAGTTTCTTTGAAAATTTCTTTCAAATTAGTATCTTCCAAACGCTAAAGCTATTGAGATGCGGCTTTCACCTCCTAAAAGAGAAAAATTCTGTATTTTTTGAAGTCATTGATTTTCGTCACTGGCAAATCCCTTTAAAGCGGACTGTACTTCGACTAGTATGCCTGATTGTACAGGAAGACAATCATTCCGAGGGGAGCAGGTGAGAGCACAATCATGGCATGAATTTTGCTCGAGGAATGTGTTTGTTTATGGGCTGATTCCTTCCCAGCAGGCAAATGCTTCAGGTGAACCTACCTTCGCCTAAGCCCTTTTATTACAGTGGAGACCACTTTCTCTTCATGGCCGCTTTTATATTAAGTAAATTGTAACGAAAAGTTTCAACCCAAGGCCACAGTACAAAATTTTGTTACGTTAATTAATAGTTGCGACAGAACTAGCTAAATCTAAACTTATGGTATCCGCCAATTACCATTTGAGGTCTTAGAATAAACAAATTTAAGTGTTTTCAACGCTTAGGGACTCTTACAGAGAAAACTGTGGAACTTCTTTCGTCTGGTTGCATTCCATTTGCTTACTTCGATTAAATAAAATGTATTGGTCAACACTTTCTCTCAGACATTATATCTGTCTGTGACGTGAAGAGAGCAACATCGTCCACCAAAACGCCTAAAATGCCACGATTTTGTCCACCCAAGATTTTTCAATTAGCTTTATGTTTGTGGTGGACATCTAACGTTTTCTGCCAAGTATCGGTAAGTTTTCACTGTTGCTGTTAGTTTTCAAGAAGTGAATATTTGCGATCTAAAAATAAAGAGAAAGCAACAAGAAATAGTTTTGAAGCCCTTTGTTTTGATATTGAGTACTAAATATCTAGATTGTAAATTTTGCCAAGCAAAATACGTCGGAGCAAGTCTTAGTTCAATTCAATTTCTCCAGCAGAATTTTTTCGCGCAAATAGATTTCACAAGAAAGGAAGATTTTCCTGTTGCAGTAAGCTGTTACTGCACACGTAAAGTAGAAGCAATTTAAAGTACTCAAGTTTGCATTGGCTTTGACGTATTAAAAATAGTAATATTTACTGTTTTTAATATATTTTGTTCATAAGAATAATGCATTTTAAACAACTGTCGCAAAATCAGCAAGAGAAAATATTATTCTTTACTTAGGTTTGCATCAGAACTTTAAACTGATAAAAAATGAACCGCCTTTAAGTCTGTTTTCCACATGCTTTAAATGTAACGATTGAGGTTCCTTTGCGTCAGAACGTATGTTATTTCCACAAAATGTGTATCCGCGGAGTGCAATTGCACTTCTAGAATCATTTAAATGATCGTTTTGCGCCGATACGAAGGTCTACGAATTTGGTCTCAAAAATGCCATAGGCGTCTTTAGCAGGTCCCATTCTACCGTTTAGAGCCGGTTTCGGAGTTTCTGCGACCTTTCTACATGATGCTGTAATTTCCACAAAATGTGTATCCGCGGAGTGCAATTGCACTTCTAGAATCATTTAAATGATCGTTTTGCGCCGATACGAAGGTCTACGAATTTGGTCTCAAAAATGCCATAGGCGTCTTCAGCAGCGGAGTTTCTGCGACCTTCCTACATGATGCTGTAATTTCCACAAAATGTGTATCCACTATGCAACGTATGTTATATTTTAAACATAATTCCACATTTTACTTACGGAGTTTCGATAAGATCTTTTTACATTTGTCTGTATTGTCATAAAACTACCGACCAGCTTCAACTGAATACATTAGCTTCGTATTAACAAGAGGTCATGGAGAGAAATTTCATACAAATTGTAAAATTCCTGCGCCCAAATATATAGGAAGTGATAAGATGCGTCGTCACCTTTCAAATACAAAAGCATGTACGACAAGTTTTAACTTTCAAGTCCGATAAATATCAACTACACAATGTCAATATACTTTCACAGAAAAAATCGCAAACTTTTACAAACCTGAAAACCCGTCCTATGCTATAGATATTACTTCTATAGACAGTTTTGATGAAGGAGCAGTTTGATTGGGAAATTCGAAGCAAAATTAATCGTTGTAATCATTAAAATTCTCCCACAACCATTTTTTTTTAAATAACCATCGGGTCCAGTTTCACTGAGCAGAATCAAGACCGTAAGGGAACAATCTAGATTTATGCATCTGTTCATACAATAAGCACTATCATGACATAAGATCATAAATCATTGCATGCTTCTTTTGTTCATTTTATCTCGTTCAATGGAACGTATGTCGAGCCATTGGTTTTGGGTGACGGTGGAGAGAATTCTAAGTTAATTCTAAGTTAATTACTAAGATTATGTTATCTTGTGTTCTGCTCACAGAACCTGCTTGTAAAAGAAAACAATACACGAAGAAATACTAGTTTATTATGTCCTCACAGGGGTTTAGGTTCCGTGACATTTTGGCACAGTCCTTGGGTGGGCGTTGGGAGAAGTTCATTCGTTCTGAGTGTTTCGTTGTGTTCACTTTGGTTCGATAAGGTTACAAACTATTCAGGTGTAAATGGGATGGAAACTGGCTTGTATTAAAGAGTTTCCCTTTCAGGCCTACTAAACAATTTAACGTAATGCAAAAATAGGTAAAGGTATTTAGATAAATGGCAAGATCTTTGAACTTCATCTAGTCTTGAACTTTATTTAATTAGGTTCCATGCTATGACGAGATGCACAGGTAGACGAGAGGTTTTGACGAGTTGGAACGCCCACCCAGTAGTCGGGCTGAAGCAAAAAATAAGAAATCTAGTTTTCTTTGCAGACTTTCCCTTAGCTCTTATATAGATTTTTGTCCGAAACTAAATATCTCATAAAAATGCCCTAAAAGCCAAGTGGGTGACAAACGGCGCGGATTACTTCCTCCCAACGCCTAACTATTGCAGTGATCGATAGTTACAAAAATGCCAGAATGCTACAATGCAGCATTGAACAGCATCTGACAGGACAATGCCGCTACGATTTTCGTGAACACGTTTTCACTGTAAACGCCGACAAAAAGAAAACAAAAATTCAAATGAATGTTTGATAATACATGCCAAGTCTTCTTTACAAGAAGTCTTCTCGCAGTAAGGTTACAGTGTTATGTAAAAACAGGTATTAGTTTTCATCGTATTTGCAATTAAACTGTTTGTGGTAGTGGTAGTACATATACCTGCAAGCGCTTGACCATAAGTCATATATATATATATATATATATATATATATATATATATATATATATATATATATATATATATATATATAAATGTGTACTTGAACAGTAATGAGAAGACAGAGTTGGCAAATTTTGCTGTTTGATGACATATTTTTAAAATAAAACAAATTGTCAAATATAGGAGTTTAGCAAAGTTGTCATAACGCTTAAAGCTGTATATATATATATATATATATATATATATATATATATATATATATATATATATATATATATAAATATATATATATAGGTCGAAGTGCTGCGTTGCATAGGGTAGAAAAGCAAAGATGTAGAAATCATGGTAGATACTATGAAAAGAGTAGTTTTAGTTTATTACAACGTTTCGGGTTTAAACCCTTTAACAAGGTCAGTTGTACGTTTCCTACTTTTGAAGGGTTTGAACCCGAAACGTTGTAATTTTATAAAACTACTCTTTGCGTAGTATCTACCGTTTTATTTATACATATATATATATATATATATATATGTATTGTTAATTTGGGATTAAGGGGATTGTATGAAAAAACGTGCCTAAAAGGGGAAATCGTCTAAAAGGGGAAAAATTCAGGTCGACTTTGCAAAATCACACGCCTTTTATATATGTAAACGAATGGTAACGTCCGTTTCACCTCATAATTTACATGCAATGACTTCAATGTTTACCAAGTTACTTACCCGTATCTGTTAACACGTACGGATGGTGGGCCATTGAAAAAGCGTTGTTGTATATCTGGTTTCCAAAAGGGGAAATATTTTTAATGTATTTTATTGTTTTTTTTCGCCTTAGTGAAACTGCGACATATATATCGATTTCCCCGTATGGTAGGAATTAGTGATATATATATATATATATATATATATATATATATATATATATATGTGTATATATGTATATATATATATATAAAACAATCAAGTAGTTGTTTGCCGAGCCGGCTAAGAGTGCTCGATACACAATGTAATAAAATGCAGAGCAACGTGATACGTAAATGTTCAGCAGTACATGATGGATATAAAGTCACTACCCGCAGGTTTCGTGCGAACACAGTGGCACTCTTCAGGTGACTGACGTACGGTTGCTTGGGTCCGGCGAGCTTGTGGTGGGTTCGTTAAGGTTGGTTGAACTCCTTCAACAGGTTTGAGTCGAGTGTCTACAGGTGTTTAGGTATTCGCTGCGTTTGTTGAGTAGGCGGTTTGTTGTGAAAGACATTATGCGGAACTTTTCTTCAAGACATAAGCTGCAGTGGGAAGGGGTGGCAGGACCGGGAGGGGGCGTTGAGATGATGGACCATTTTATGCTGTAGGGGGTCCCTTGCCGCTTTAATTGCCAGATGTACTTTGATAGTTCTGTTTCCTTTTCGTATTTACTGTTACGGAAAGATTTTTTGTGGTTTGCATAACGGTTTTTAAAGCTGCCACCTGTCATGCCTATATATGAAACGACATCACTAGAGGCACTGGAGATATCGGCTTGGTAAACCACACGGGACGTTAGACAAAGACCCTGGACTGGACAGTCGTTTCTTATTCGACAGTTGCATAGTTGTGTTTCCGATTGGTCTCTAGCCTGGCGTAGGACTTTCCGGTTGTGCGACTGGATAAGGTTCCTATAGAAGGAGTTCAACCAACCTTAACGAACCCACCACAAGCTCGCCGGACCCAAGCAACCGTACGTCAGTCACCTGAAGAGTGCCACTGTGTTCGCACGAAACCTGCGGGTAGTGACTTTATATCCATCATGTACTGCTGAACATTTACGTAATTAGAATTATATATATACATATATATATATATACATATATATATATATATATATATATATATATAGATATATATATATATATATATATATATATGATGAAATATGGATCTAAAGTACTGATTTTGAAAAGCTATGAAATTTTACAGAAAGCATGATAGTAGAAACTGCAATACTGGCCTAACAACTTAGATAAAGCAATAAGGCATGAATGCATTGGGACAAATGTTAGGGAACAACAATTTTAAACTTAATCCGAGACTCATCAAGAAAATAACAGGACAAAAAGTAAAACACTGACTCCCGTCTTACATCTCTATGTTTGTTTGCTCTATACTGTAATTCAATTGATGATGAACGTATGTTTTGGCTGAGTTTGTAAGGCATTCCGCATAAATCTTCGTGTCAATACTGTCCAAAATTTGTCCTTTGTGCTGCACGAATCGATTCAGCCGTCGTATCGATAATCTAAATAATTTTAACTAGGTAGCGATTGTCACATGAGAAGTGTGTGTTTATCTGTGGATACCACCTAGGCCTGTCTACTTTAAGCATCTAAGTACTAAATAGATTAGCCCTCCCTTAAGTCGTTAAGGAATTTACTGTTTTTTTTTGTTTTTTTTTCATTGTCTTTGGCAGCGTTGATCTCAATACCCTCTTGGACGAATGTTACCCATACTAATCTTGCGTCTATCAGTTCACATAGGTTGATCAAAATAAGGATTACCTAGTAAAAAACTGGACGAAAAATTACTGCTTTTGGACGATTTCATCTAAACTCTTCCAATTTTGTCCTGCCATTAAAACTCGTCAAGGACAATTATACATTCCAGTACCGCTACCTGGAATATTTCATTGTAAGACAAGATCGAATTAACCAGCAGGGTCGTAAACCTTCAAGGTTTCTTTGTCTTATGGAAGATAAATAAAGTTTGTCTTTCAGAGGTAAGCGACAATAATAGGAGCAGAAAATCCCTATTTAAAAGTGGAACAGGCGTCCGATTACGCAATAAAACAT
This sequence comes from Holothuria leucospilota, assembly GCA_029531755.1. Taxonomy (NCBI): domain Eukaryota; kingdom Metazoa; phylum Echinodermata; class Holothuroidea; order Aspidochirotida; family Holothuriidae; genus Holothuria; species Holothuria leucospilota. The sequence goes on from CM055971.1 coordinate 50,823,728, forward strand.
TCTTTCCGTAGTAACCTTAAAAAATCTCCCCAGATCGTCTCATTTTTCACTTGGTAGATATATGAATGAATTAGAAACTTGAAAAGTTGCATAAGACCTTACGTGTATTTCGCCATCAGTAGATGAGTTTCAAAGTCACAGGTCTTCCTTCAGGTTTGTCCCTGAAAATGAGCTGTTTTGGATATTATACTTCTGCTTTTCCCTCGTCAGAAAGCAACCGCCATTAATTGATCTTCAGGAGGAGTTGTTTCTTTTAGATTGCGTTTTCTTGGAAAGAGTTCAATGTGCGGTATTTTTGTTTGCATTATACATTTGCTTGCTGTGGCTCTTATTAAATCACAATTTGACGGTACCGACCAATATGAAAGAGGGACAAACAATACAAAAGATTTGCCATGAAAACCTTACCGCTAACGTTCAGACGCCAACGTTCAGACTCCCTTAACCATTGCACCATTGTTGGCTCAGAGTTTTGCTGTATTAATTGGACAAAAACTTTCTTACTTTTTTCTGAACGTTACTAGGAAAAATAAAGTGCTGCGCCCTACTGTTTGTTACCGTACGCTATCAATATTCATTTCAGAATAACTATCCAAACAGCAATGGACCAAGCGATAGCAGTATCGGTATGTATAACATTTTTTCAACTTTCTACGTTAAGTCTTTAGTGCCTCTAACGATTGGTGTCATTATGAATCAGGCCTCTAGTCAGACAAGGTACTTAAGGGACCAAATAAGTGGGGGGGGGGTGGGGTGAACAGCTTTTAGCGATTATGCTTGAATGCATTCAAGCTATACTGATGTTTCATTTTCGGTGGTTTTCTAAGGGGATGTTACCCTCTCACCCGCCCTCCTCCCAGCTACGGGTCCTGTTTTGAAAAATAATTACTTGTACTAAGTGGTACAGAACCGAAAAGCAATTCATCGTAGGACTACTGTCTTAAGAAAGGAACTGTTTCAAGTACCATTTAGTCAGGGTACGCAGATTAACTTTTTCCACATTCTAGAGAAAAGTAAAAAAGTTTTTGTTAGCTGGAGAAAATATCTTACATATCTAGAAACGCCTCACATTTACATATAAAAAGTTTGACAGCAGGAATATTCCTTTTGCAGGCCCCTCATATTTCGTTTATCGAAAATCACAATATCCGAGAGACTGCACCGAGATTAGAAATCAATGTTCGATAAATAATATGAGTGTAATACAGAACCGAAAAGTAATTCATCGTAAGGCTATACTGTCTTAAGAAAGGAACTGTTTTAAGTACCATTTAGTCAGGGTACGCAGATTAACTTTTTTCACATTCTGGAGAAAAGTGAAAAAGTTTTTTGTGACCTGAGAAAATATCTTAGTACATCTCTAGAAACGCCTCACATTTACATATAAAATGTTTGACAGCTGGAATATTCCTTTTGCAGGCCCCTCATATTTCGTTTATCAAAAATCACAATATCCGAGAGACTGCACCGAGGTTAGAAATCAGTGTTCGATAAATAATGTGAGTGGTGTCTATCTCGTCAAACCAGATGGCTATCCACAATCTTTTAAGGTTTATTGTGAAAATACAGAAGATTCCGGAGGATGGACCGTAAGTGAAAACATGATTTACTTAAAAATTGTTCGTACAAGTGCTTGGTATGATTTATTCACGCAACTCTTGTACTTAAATTCGTTTTTGGAAAGAGAATAATTGTAAAAGTTTTTTTTTTCCAATTGAATGACACTTTCTAAAATGTTCTCCTGTTTGTAGTTTTTGCATCTATTTTTTTCTCTTGTTAAAGTAGGAAAGCTAGATAGCCTGTACAAACTGTGGCTCTACACTCTAAATGCAAAAGAGTTAAATTCACTCAAACAAAGACTGTAGTTTGGGACCACTCCTTGTAAGAGTGAATTTCACACAGGGTGGAGTGAAAATTCACTCCGAGTGGAGCGATATTTCATTCCATGCGAGTGAAGTATCGCTCTGTTTGGAGTGAATTTTCACTCTACCCCGGGTTCAATTCACTCTTTCTAGGAGTGGTCCTAAACTACAGTCTTTGTTGGAGTGAATTTCACTCTTTTGCATTAAGAGTGTAGTCAACAGGCAGGTAACTTAAGTGCACATAGTTTGCGTTTTTTGAAAAATTTACGTTTCAGTTTACATGGTGTCATTTTTTCAGGTTATACAACGCCTTGAAGGTGGATCTGTAACTTTTAACCGTAGTTGGACAGAATATAAAATTGGATTTGGTTTTCTCATCCAAGAGTTCTGGATAGGACACGACAAACTATCATATCTAACGAACCAAAAGATCAATGAACTTCGAATCGATTTCACAAGTGCCGATGGCCTGTCTTTCTACGTCACGTACAGCAGTTTTCGCATAAGTGATGAATATGGTGAATACAAGTTGACTAGTATCGGGGAATACAAAGGAACAGAAGGTATTATCAATCATCAATATACCTATAGCGGAGTTTCACCAACGTCACGTGGTCGCGCGTCTCTTTGGTTTTGAAGAGCAAGATCGCGCGTCTTTCTGGTTTGAAGGGCAATCCAGAGAAATCCTAAGCTTAAGCTGGAAGGCGCGTCCCACAGTAACAAAATGCATGGGGCTGAAGGGTCACATTCCGCGGAAATGTAATTGTATGGTTCAAGTATTAGTCTTATACACCCACAGAACTGCTTGCGTAACGGACTACCTTGAATAGGTAACGCGTAGTTTCCAAGTGAGCGTTCAAGGAAAATGACCCACGCTCAGTAGGCTAGACTGCGTGCTACCAAACGACGACCACAAAGTCAACTTACAACTAAATGGTGAATTGTCTCGCAATGTCTGCATGATGATATTTCGAGAGTTACTTCTTAGCCATTCCAACTCATAACGCAATATTTAGTATTCAATAAATATCTTCCAATAAAAAATGGTGATCTGGAACAACAACTTTGTTTTTCAAAACTTATGGCCGAATGTTTACAAAAAAATTGATTTGCCCTTTAACAGACCTTGTCGATAGAGTGGCGGAGGGGACCGGGGGACTTGGGGGCTTAGCCCTCGATGAAAAAAGTGGAGGGCTAAAGGTATGTTCAGGTATGTTCAGCCCTCCAATATTTGTCAAGTACTCCAAGAAGCGGGTACTGCGGAGAGAATATCGAGTGGGTGCTGAACATGTGTAGTCATTCCAAGTCGTAATGCAATATTCAATAGTTAGTAAATCTCTTCCAATGAGAACTGTGGTCTGGGACAACAGCTCTTCTTTCTCAACACTTGTAGCCGAATGTTTATACCAGAAAATTTATTTGTCTTTCAACAGATAACATAGATACAGTCTCCAGAGCCATATAAAAGCCTTACTCGGTTCATACTACATAGTCTTTGGCCCTAATAATGGGATTTAAAATTTATGTAGCACCTTTTAATTATTCTCTTATGATAACACAGAAATCAACCACTCTAGTACACCCTAGTGAGTGTATGTAATGAACTGTTCAGACAACATGGGTAGTTTCTGATCCTGGAGATATTGTATTTGTCACCTCTCCTTTTAGTGGGTCATCCCCACACCCTGATCTTTGCACAGCTAGGGCTTACCAATCAGTTACCACCTCCCGTGGATATTTAATAGCCAGTCTGGGCCACTAAAGTGGAAAGCCAAACTGAATTTCCGAAATACCTCCTATCAGCCCTTCCATTACTGGTTATTACCTACGCAGGTCAGTAGTTATTTTCGGGGCCAAAGCGTATTGGGAAGGGCTTATATACATGAATCCATCATTAACATCTGTCAATGGAATTAGATCTCTGGAAAAACGGGAGTTTAGCCATCTTCAGTGGGAGCTTTGGAGAGGCAAACAACTTTCACATCTTCTTGCGAGGTGCTGAACATGCCCTCAAACCGGACGCACCTAAAGCTTAGGATTTCTCTGGAGGAAGCTTCCATTGTGTTACATTAGTGTCTATGGTTATGCTGTGCGCGTGTGCTGTAAATACATTTACTGCGAGTGTGTTTTGCCCTTCAGTCCCTGACAATCTCACTCGCGTGACGTCACATTAAATCCCTCTATTGCTCTGTCTATTATCCGTGATTTCTTCACTTACCACGATTATTTTCACTTACCACGATTATTATAAATAAAAGTAAGAACTGCTTTTATATCATTTCCTTTTATAGATGTGCTGAATAGTTATTTGTGTCCGCCAACTAGTGTAAGTACATCTTCAATGCTTATCTACATTTTGTCACAACTATCGTTTTTACACAGTCTCGTCAAAGTAAATTAAATACTTAAAAATAAATTGTAACTCATTGTAGAGTATATTTGGTTAAGATCCTGAAGAACACTTCAATGACATTCTAAAGCCCGGTTCACACCGTCACCGCGGACTACCTGTGGCCCTCCGTCGTAGACAATTTGCATAAATCGTAGACATTCTGATGCACCGACTGCATCCAACTACGATTGAACATGTTCAATCGAGCCGATGGCTTACGACACGTCGGAACTCTAGTCGTGGAATTGGCCACACCGCCACGACCACAGCCGACGTGGTGAGTGGTCCCCGTCGTGTCGTGGATTGTCATGGCAGCGTGACCCGGGCCTAATACGTTTGAACTTTTAAACTTGTAAATTTAGAAGTATTGTTTACATTTGACTCATTCCATAATCTGAATGGTCTCCTACAAATAATATGAGACTTTTTTTAGTTGAAAGCAATCCTCGCAATTTCAGGAAAAATGTGCCACGAGAAGATACTATGTAGTTAACTACAATTGGTAAATTTTCTATTTGTCATTTCTAGGAAGGAAGGGCTTACATTTCCCAGAATTGTACACACCGATGTTTTTGTACTAATGGTCAGTTTTCATGTGATGACACGTACCAGTGTAGCCCCAATGCTGTTTGTGAAGAGCGGAACAATGTTTCTGCAACGAAGGCTTTACAGGTGACGGAGTCACATGCATCGTGGATGTTACTCCCTTAGATTGTCAAGATGTATATGACAGCGTTTCTACTGAAAGTGGCGTTTATAAAATAAAACCGTCAACATGGCCAGGAGAGCCATTTGAAGTGTATTGTAACATGACCGAAGGAGGAGGCTGGACGGTAAGCAGAATGCTCAGTATAGTCCAATGGTTTTTTTTTCTAGACAACAATTCCTCTACGTTTTTATCAGTAAAAGAAAGAATCTTTGTACTAGAGTAACTCTGCAAACTTTTGTTCAATTATCATAAAGATAATGACGTAAAATATCAAATTCGATAATGTGCAAACAATCTTTATTCCATTCTATCCCACCTATTGCTACCCACTCCAATGAGAATGCACCATTATTTGAATATAGACTAAGGCGAAACAGCACAGTAAACAGTGCACACGTACATACCGGCGAACAGGCACTCTAATACTAATTTAGGCCAACGCCTAGCTACATACGTGGACATTTTACTACATTGGCCTTTTACGAAAACACAACAAAGGTAAACTCAAAGTGAAAAACACCTATAATGGGAACGATGTTTTTAATGTTAGTCTTATTCTGAGAACGCGGGAGACTTGAAACTGTCTCGATATGGAAGTGCAATTTGGATACTTTAATGGTTATAATAACAGAGAAAGTCTTTTAGATTCATTCAAATTCTTGATGGTCAAACCATCACTCCCTGGTCTAGCAATATCACCTTGATTGTGACATCTGAGGCTTGGACTGTTGTTTTGGAATGTCGCACTTCAGGTTAGTGTTTCTCGTTGATGTTCAATATTTTTATGTGGAACAGATGTTTGATTAGTTAGGGCACCTTTTACATTAAAAGTAGGATTTTTGATATATCTGCATGTAAAGAGCCTGGATGTGGCAAAGTGCACAAGTATACTAGAAACGTTAGTGAGAGAGACGGTGTCTTCTTGATTCGTGTTTGGAAGTAAAATCTGAAGTGGTATTAAGGTCAAACTGTTTCTAAACAAGTGAGTGTGTTTTCTTTCCTTTGTAAGCGTCTTGTGTACTGTGTAATTTACAATCTACGTAATGACACTTTTCCTATCCGAATGCAGGAAGATCTGCTTTCACATTAAGCAAACTACATTTTCTACACTCCGGTACTTACATCGTGTGACACATGACATATTCATTTATTCTCAGGCGTAGTTTAAGCTGCTTATGGTGAGAACGCTTTTTTAAAAAAATCGCACATTTTCACAGTTTTTACGGCATTTTCTTTAAACTAACTACTCTCATTCTCATTTTTAGTCACAAAATAGATTTCATCCATGAAAATAATAGTCCATGCATTCATTAGCGTCCGGAGGGGGTGCAAGGGGGCACTTGCTCCCTGGAAAATCAAAAACTGAAAAAAACGAAGAAAAAATAAAGAAAAAGACGAAAAAATATAACATCAACATTTCTTAACAGTTCACTCAGTGTGAATTTCTATTCTCAAAACAGGAATTGAATAAGAATATCAACACTCAGGCCCCAGCAACCCCCCTCGAGCATATTTTTGGTATTTTTTTTTTTTTTTTGAAGTTTATATTTATGATATTGCTAGTATTTTCCCTTTTTATATACGGTAAAGAGGCCTTGGAAGTGTCATTTCCGGAGATCTGGGAAGTATTTTGGGCCAAACTTTCCTTGCTCTCCGGGCCAACTCATGGTGGTGCGGAGCGCTGAGAATTTGTCTATGCCCCCCCCCCCCTCCTTGACAAATTCCTGGCTACGCCTTTGTCAACACTGTGTGAAAGTAGCATCTAATCTCTTTTCTGGGAGTAAAATATTTCCCATGAAAAAAGTTTGGCCCCCCATGTTTGAGGGCAACCCCGGAATGTTTGTACAGACTTGCCCTCAGACATGGCGGTTGCTAACCCCTAGCTGTGACGTCACTGAAAACTATCTATTGGCGGCATACTGCACTGCGCTATGTAAGGACGCGTATCTAGATGTGGAACTAATACGCTTTGGAAAATTTTCATATCTTAGCAACTTCATGAAACCGTTTACATCGTAACACAGAACACAAAACGCGAACCAATGATGTGCATGCTAAGGCGCGCGTGCACTTGAGCACGAGCGCTACGACGAGTTTGAGCCCGTGCATACACGTCATTGGCGTGGACTATGTCGGGGGCTTGGAAGCACATCATTGGCCAGTGTGCATATGAGCGCGCGTGTTTTAGTTTTCCTACATACATAAACCTCAGCTCAGTTTCTGTGAAAAAAGTACGCGGTATGGTCGCGCGCGCTACAGCTATGCACATGTAAGATATGAACAGTCCATAGCAAGCGCTTGTAATAGGCTGTTCAGTGACAGTGTTATTGCGAAGGCTAAGCACGCGCTACTCAAGTATCACGCTAGCACAAGTGTTAGTTGAGATGATGTACCTACTAACGCGCGTTACCATGCAAATGATTCGATGTGTGGAAACGAAGGATGAGCTGTCTTGTACTTGCACAGAAGTGCTACTGACCGTGCCGCCAATGACGTCACGTCTTGAAACGCGCTCACTACGCTTTTTTCGCTTTCGGATTTCAGATGGACTGAGTGTGGCCTGTTTTGAGAATTCACAAGGTTTTATTCCAGTGTATATGGACGTTGTTTAGACAGAAAAACATTCGCTTTATTTCAAGATGTGCCCAAAGAATATTTACTGAGAAACTTACTTTGGTCGTGTCATACCCACTTTAAAGAAATATATAAGACATTTTATATTTCAGTTTTTCAATATACACGGAATCACTTAAGTAAGTAAAGAAAATCTAATTTTCATTTCTGTCAAGGTAATCCAGAGACGGATAAACGGGTCTCTGAACTTTCACCTCTACTGGGTTGATTACAAAATAGGCTTTGGGACTCCAGATCACGAATTGTGGTTGGGGAATGATAAATTGAACAGTTTGACAACACAAAAAAACTACGAGCTCCGGATAGACTTGGTTAACAGCTTTGGGGATCCATACTATGCTAAATACAGCTCCTTTAGTGTCAGCGATGAGAGTGACAAATATCGATTGAGTCGAGGCAGCTACAGCGGGAATGCAGGTTTGTTACCAATCAACGGAATATGTTTTGTTTTTTGAAGTAGGTCTTAAAATAACTAAAAGGAAAACACGGATTTACATATGTACTGGTTGTAAATATTCTTTACCACCCTTGTATGTATACCTCAAAAGAGTGAGACATTAAAGTAGTGCTATGCATGTTACAATACTACACAGTCCATTGGAAGTTTGACTACAAACTACAAACCTTTGTGCTAGAATTAGAGGCATCAGTTCTGCTCTCATTCGTAATAACCAGCAACCTTTGATTGATCACTAAATCGTACCCAATTTGCATTTTTGTCACTTATCCATTCGTGAGTGAGCGAAGCCTTTTTCTGTCTAACTACTATGAAATTCCGGCCCTTCATATGAAAGGAAGGTTCGTATCTATACTTGCTCGAATTAAAATTTTCATTCCGACAGAGAGGATTGGGTGGGGGCACGGGTAGGCAGCTTCCTAGCTGACACTGCTACTGTTCTAGTATGTAGGTCAAAACACCCTATCATGTTTTTATTTGATGTAGGAAAAAGCGAAAAAACGAACTCTTCTGGAGGTTTGTGAGTGGTTTTCAAAATAACTTTATTATGGTCAATTTTGTAAAAAAAAAAAACAGTTAAATTTTATTAGAAGCACTTGTGAAAATCACTACGCTTGGCTTTACTGCAAGTGAAGTTAAAAAACTGAAGGTGCTATAAACAGGATGATTGGTCTCATGGATATATCAAGATAATTTGAAACGTTGAAGAGATGGCAGTTTCATATCTTTAAAGAAATGTCTATACAATTGGGAAACGTGTATACCTCTTTGTTGTTTCACGCTATCCCCGGCCTTTTGAGCTCATATAAGCTTGGATTTGTTTATATGACCAACGGCCTTTCACTTATGCTTCATTATATTCCCTGGGAAAAAGCTGCGTAATACCGAGTCAACTCTTTCGCTACCAGAGGAACTTTCTGGGTAATAATAGTTCGTGTCTAGCTTAAGAATTACAAAGAACACATTAAAGATGCTTCACGATTAATGAAAATGTTAAACTGGTAGTTATAGAGTAAACCAACTTTTGTCTTCCCCACCACAGGTGATTCTTTGACTTTTAACAATGGTCAACCATTCACAACTCGAGACCGTGATAATGACGCAAGTAATGATGATAACTGTGCCACCCTATATTTCAATCTTTGTGGTTCGTATTGCTTTTACAATGCTGGATGGTGGTACCATAACTGCGGACATTCACTTATCAACGGTCCGTACGGAACTAATTGCTTCTATTGGCATTCACTTCCTGGCATTCGCTGCAACATGAAATACACGGAGATGAAAGTTCGACCGACTTGACTGGAATACCAGTAAACATTTTTTAAGTTAATTCCACAATATTTTTGCACTTAGCAACGGAAAACAAAACGAAACTTACTTTAGCTAAGCTGACTTTTCAGAACAAGTCCCAATACAGCTATTCAGTGAGTCTGAGGACCTTTATAATGGAATGTTTGAGTGTGGTAGGTCAACAATAATTCCAATTTGAAAGAAACGTCACGGTAATTAATTATAATCGATGGTAACACAGTTTGACAATCTACAAGGAGGTGGATCTTGCCACCACATATAATAAAATGATCCATAGGAAATTTACCGCACTCTTGGTGTCTAAAATGGCGTTTTTTTTTTCTTTTTGAAAAAAGAGCTTTTTAGAACTCACATTAAGAGTGCAATTTTTTGCTATTGGTAATTGCAGCTGCTCTCAAAAGCACTTTGTGGAAATCGGTGACTAAGTTGATATATTGATTTAGTTTTCGTCCTAGAAACACCACGTTTTACATGCCAATATAACTTTTTAGCTTTGAATAAAATAACACCATAAATCACATAAATAAAAAGTGTGACTTATTCTGTAGTTCACTTGTATATCTCTTGGGGTTTTCGTGAAAATGAGTACTTTAGCTCGGATGATAAGTTTGGTTGGGCAGGGGGTGGTAAAGGGCAAAAATCGCCGTCCAGAATGACAAATATTGCAAAAGTATACCGACAGCCCCCGACAACCCGTATAGCCCTCAATACCAAATCAGAGAGGAATTTACAAGTTTGACCACTTAAAACAGTAGTTCTAAAAGAACAAAAATGGAACTTTATTTCATTGATTTGATAAGTGACCGAACGCGGATCCAAGGCATTTTAAAAGGAGTGGTTCACTTCTTGACAGCAAAACCAACGTCTTTCATACCGAAAGAACGAAGCCATTTTGATGGATGGGGGTGTTTTCATGAGAAACGTGTGCTTTTTAAGGTTTTTGGTGTTCAACCTCTGGTGACCTCAAATCACATCTGATCTTCTTTGAAAAGGCAAGGGTTCTTCCTCTGAATATGATAAATTATAAACCAAGTATGAAAAGTGGCTATCATTTTTATCTTCAGATTTTGTGTTTACAAGCAATTTTTACGAAATTCGTATTTTTACCTGCGGTGATCTCAGATAACTTTCAACCTTTACTAGGAACAATACTTTCACTTCTGACTATATAGCGCATCCACTTGCCAAGTACGAAAGTATCTATTCTAACTACCTAGATATATACAGTTTACAACTTTTTCGGCCTTGGTCTCCACCTAAAGAGATAGAGTTAGAGTTAGATGAGGTTTTACGTCTCAGTTTCTGAGTAATGGGTTTAAGTCGGGCCGGCCGCGGCCTTGTTTCCAATTGTGACTCACTGGCTTGTTTTTCCTACTCCATTGCTCATGCTGAGCACCAAGCACAAGGGCAGTAAGTTCCATTTTTAAAGTCTCTGGTATGACCCGGCCAGGAGTCGAACCCCACAAGAATAGGAATCTCCCTCTTAATATGGCAAATTTATGTGCTAATTATGAGAGGTATTAACCATTGCTATCTATCAAGCGTCACAAACACACATCACTTACACCCACGCGCACACATGCAATCGACAGCTAGAACGCATAGATTCCTTTCGCCTTTGACAAGGAATAAAAAATATACTAATGAACAGAGAAATTACCAGGAAGTTATAATACAATGGATGTCCTTTTTGATTCCTTGCCGTAGCCGTAACGAATCTCTGCAATCACTCTGGCGAGTGTGTGTGTGTGTGTGGGTGGGTGTATGTATGTATATATGCACATTTCTGACGCTTAGGTAGTACACACGATGTCTCAAGAAAGTAGTTATAATAGATACTTCTACTACTTGGTAACATGTTTGGAGGATACCATGCGAATAATGAATTGCCTTCGCTTTAGGGTTATTTTTCACCTTGCCCCAAAAATTCTTTCAACGTATCATCTCGCAAATTTCGCCAATCCTCATTTCACTGTGTCATTTTTCTCCTTTTGTATTATTAACATTTCCTGTATTTATCTTCTGTATTAATCTGTTTGACAGTCACCCTTTTTCGTTTTAATTAAATTTTATCATATTGTAAGGATTGCACCCTCATAAAGTATTTCCCGCGGTGCAGATTTATCCTCAATTCAATCAATATATTAATGGTGTATAAAATAAGCAACACGAGCCTTACAACAGAAAGCTGAACCTTCAAAATGGATACAAACGCACCTCTGTTCAATAATATAACCCTAACTATATGCTTCCGTAATTTAATTAACATCTCTCATACAACTTTCAAGCTACCACAATGTTAGTCATTTCCCTCCACCGTCTAATTGCCTTGTAAATGAACGTCACCATATCAGGCCCTCATATAATAATTTATCAGTCGAGCACATATGTAAGAAAAATTTAAGGGCGATTAGAATCTCGTGTTACTGAGTAAAATGCAAATGATCTCACATATTTAATACCCGCCAGATTTGGTACTGAGTTCGAGATGATTGACACTTTGTGGCTTTAGTTTGAAGAAGCGACGTACTTAAAGTTTGATTTACCGACACGCATACAGGGAGCGGCCCTTAGTCCAAACAATGTATAAAACTTGTTTAGTATTAGACTATTTATACAAAACGAAAAAGTGATAGGACTAAATCGTTTTTCCTGGAGACATTACGCCGTTGTTCTCACAAACGAAATTAATAAGACGCTTTTCAGGCTGTACTAAACGACCATTCTATTGGGAATGAGAGGTCCAAAGTCGTCTTTACCAGAGCAAGAAAACATTGTTATTAACCGCAATCTACTCTAAGGTTTGATTTATTAATCTATGATGAAAGTATCACCCTGATGTAAATTACTGGTGAAGTGATAAGCCACATCTGTATTAACAAGTCGTTTTGCTTTCCTGGGGACAATATAGTATGCTTAATATCAAACACTGCCCGCAGGCAGTTAAATGTGACTGTTAGCTGGCAATATTTCCCATGAACTGTATTTGTAATATTTCTATGGTGATATATTGCAGACAGGGCGATATTGCATCCTGGCAGTTCCGCATCAACAACATAAAATTGATGATTCACTGCTGCGAAACCTCTTAAACTTAAGAGTGAACTCGATCAATCTGATTTCCGGTTTCTTTTCAGTTTGAAACTTGCTTGCGTACCAAAATGACCTTTAAAACGAAGTCTATTGTTTTACAAGCCAAGAAGATACTTAAAAGCACATTTTTGTAATGTATAAGCCAGCGGTTTAATTGTTGCCTACTGCAAGGGTTGTCATGCCACGCCACCTGTTTGATATGCAATCTAAAACATCGCTTGCTTTTACTAGAAGATTGACTCGAAAAGTGTTCACATGTAATACTGAAACGGCTATAAACAACTTTTCTTTCGATTTTTACAAATTAAATGCATGTTTGGAAGAGAATAATTTTGATGTTTTGGCAGAGAGTTCGAAATAAGCACTTTACTTAAGTACTTTATGTTAGTGATAATATAATATGCCAAACGAGCGAGTGGAAGACTATTTTGTGAGGCTTAGATTTGCATTTCAAAATGGATTCCAGGTTACTTTTAGCAGCTTCAGGATTCCTATTGTGTCTGATATGCCTTTAGCTCTGATACTTTACATTTCAAGTAATAAAATAGATGTGTAGTTCTCCAAACCGCCGTGGAAGTTTCAAGTTACTACTGTAAGATATATGTAAGTAACTGCTGAAGGTGTTTTAATCAAAGATTAGCTCTCAATATACAGCAATCATTTTGTTTTTTTTAAAAGACACTGTGGGTCTTTTTGCTTAATATGACAAGAGAGCAAATGTTAGAGATATGAGGACCAAAAGAAGAATTAAAGAAAATCAGCAAGGGCTAATGAAAAACTCGCAACTCTCCTGTTGCTCCAACGGCTTCTGAGTTCCGGTTATGACTGGTATGGCTAGGCTTTGATTTACCACCTGAGTAACATTTTTTCTGTATGCTTACTTACCTCCACATGAGCAACAAAATGTAGCTCAAGTCTAGTTCTAGCTAATTGGTAGGCAACTTAATTTACAATGTAGATCGCTTGAAACGTAAAGTGATAAGCAACACCTGCAGAAGGAACAGTCCTGATTAGCAACTGCAATGAACAGAAATCTGGCAAATGTGTGACTAGATTCTGTTAAAAATTAACTATGGTCTTTTATGAATATCTTTTCTACAAAATCTAGACTAGTCAAGCAATTGATCAGATTAAATTCAAATTCAGCCTAACTGTCACCAACCACTACACAATAGCTACCTTTTGCTTGAAGTTTGTTCAACGAAAGTGCAACAGGAGAGCATTTTTGACCTCGGCGAAAGAAACAACCCAAATATTCATGCTATCATGTTCAGAAAATCCGCCTGTCACGTAGAACTATGACACATTATCAATAATGTCTGTGGATCATCTACATTTACCTCTTTCCCACACCATTGCCAAAATGTCTGATAATGGAAATTTCCCTTCTGTTTTAAAGATTTGGTTACCCTTTGTATTAGATTACAGAGAGTAAGAAGAAGCTTGACCCTGATAGAAGGCTTGCTACACTTTTCCACCGTTAGTTCCAGACTTTCTGCAATTTCCATACGGATTACCATTGGTGCAGTTAAGAAGGTATTGAATATTCAAGTTAATAACAACACGCGATACTAGTTCCCTTCCTTGTCAAGTACCAGGTTATCGAAGTAATAATAACAGGAAGGTTGTTTCTATCTACGTTTAAAAATAAAAATCGTAAGAAGAGAATCAACATTTAAACCGCTTTTTCACTTCATTAGAAACAAATCGGTAGCTTCTTGAGAATCACAATTTCTGTATACTCTCTTCGTGTGGTTGTCTACTGAGTGTCGAATCTATCATTCTGTGAGCCAAACTATTTAATAGGACTATGGCAGAAGGTTACATGAACATAAAATTTTTTGAGTTTATATTCGTCAGCCTTGCATTTTCTGAAAGCTTTCTAAGCACCGAATCCATGGGTGAGTGCTAGATTAATTTTCATTGAATTGTTAAAAGTCAACATTAAGTAGGCGTATGTATTCATATAGTATATAAGTTCAAGCAAAACTGTTAGGCAAGACTACCAATTATATGGCTTTATTCAAATTCACCAATTGTAATTTTTTTATTTGCACCTTTATTGTGATTTTTGGTATCAGGTACAGAATATCCCCTTTACATTTACCTGGCAACCATAACAACCGTTAGCTTTAAGTAGTGGGTAATATGGAAAATGAATAACTTAATACAGCGGCTTAGAGGACAATCTTCCTTTTGAATTCTTCTAGCATTAGTGGTGTTCAGCTTATTTCAAAGAGTGTGAGAAAGTGAGTGAAAGCGGACGTAAATGAAAGCCAAAGTAAGGGTGAAAAGGGGGGTTGTGTGGGGGTAAAGGGGGTGAAGGGTCCTTGAAGCTCTTGAAATAAATAAATAAATATATATGAGCAAATTCACAGTAAACCAACACAGAATTATTATATATGCATATTTTGTTTTTTAATTAGTTTCATATGTTTTATTATGTTTTATTATGTTCCTCCCGCTAATGTTACTCTCGTTATGAAATTGTGTTCGCCCGTTATAAATAAATGTTGATAAAATGCTGAAATTAAAAAAGTTTACCATATATGGTCCTTGCTTTATACCTAGAGGTTTATATGACTGTGATAATTGATAATAAACATGGTAACATCAATTACTGATGTTCACAGGGTAATTTACAATTGTTGGGCATACATATGCATCACATAAATGTATGTTGAATAATTTCAAATGTGCTTCTTGGGTTCTGTGTACATCATATTTTGATGTTACCTTGTTAATTATAAACCATCACAATATAGCCACCTAAGTTATTGCCAAGGTCCATACGTATGGCAAACCCTTTGAGTTTTAGCATTTTATCAACGTTTTTTATAACGGGCGAACACACGGGTGTAACATTGACATACATTTACAATTTATGGTTTCCTGAGCTTAATATTGATCAAAAAGTGCCCCCAATGGGTTAGTCATTAAGTATTACTACATATCATCCTCAGAAAATGGCAATAAGAGTGTACATGATAAACTTTCTGAAAAATAGCCATTTCTGTTTTTTATGTCAATGTGTTACATCCGTTATCTTTCTTGATGTATGGCAATGTTCGCCCGTTATATTTTCCACAGGACCTACATAGAAATATTATCTTAAAATTGAGGTAGGAAGATGAAAATTTTTAGGCTATCTCTGTACATCTAAGGATTAGCTCTGGACATAATAAAACATATAATAACTAACATAGAATGGAAATTAACCCTTACGTGATTCTACCGTGTTGGTTTATTGCGTAATTGCCCATATACTTATATATATATATACATATATAAAGACATATATACATATATATATATATATATATATATACATTTATAGACATGTTACATACACATATACACGCGCATATATACATATACACATATGTATACACTGTTGTCAAGGGGTCCGCTTATCGGCGTATTTATTAGGACAGTAAAACGGAAGCAGTTGATGTTTTACACAAGTAAAAATTCTTATTCCCAGACCGTCCACCCTTCATATGCATTATACAGGTACTGAACACTGAAATATTAGACTTCGTTTTGGTGTTGAAGGTCGTAGTCAAAGATCTCAACGTGGGCATCCATTGGGGCTGTACAATCATTTATGAAAATTGTGGTGGCTACGAGCAACAGATTCTATCATTCCTATATTTCTTTTGCAAATGTACTCTTGTCAAAAATATACATATTGACTGTATTTACCAAATATTCACGCTGATCTTTTAGAAAAAATTAATAATGCAATATAACTTTCATAGCAACATTTCTTCATTTTAATTTGGTGTTGAATATTCCTGTAATTATCAGCGTTTCTACTAAGGGAAGTTAAGACCATGTGTACCTTTGTCAGAATTATTTATCGTTCGTTTACACTTTTGAAGATTAAAAAGAAGAGAGTTCTCAACGACTTGTAATTGTCAATAAATTTCATTTTGCTGCCTAGGAATTTAAACATGTTTAATTTTTTTATCTTTCTTCCTTTAGTTTTAATATCCAATTTATTGCGATCTAAAGCCCATAAGTTTTTTGGTTCCTGGCATACATATTCCATAGGACGATCTTTTAAATGTACACTGTGGAGGTGTGCTAAATAAACAGTTTGATCACATACTTATTGTGTTCATTCATTTCAACACACATTATATTTTGGACAGGTCTGTGTGATTTTGCCGATAAATTCTCGTGTGATGATAATGGGGGATCACGTTGTTTTAAAAACCCAGGTACGTTCAGTATGACATTTGCCAACCAATATAAAATTAATGACATTATAACTGATAAGATCCTTAACCGATGAGGGAACCAGTGGGGTAGGCGACATTACTTTTCAAGGGGCTATTTGTTCAACATATAACCACCTCGAAGAAACAATCTGGTTACTATCAACTTTGGACCAAAAGATGTAGGAAGTGTGTTGACCTTTTCTATAAAACTTAAGTTTTGCAGAAGCCAGCTAAGGACGAGGGATGAATAATCTTTCTGATAGTTGTAACAGAAACGTGGTGCTAAGATACTCTAGAGTTTATTAATTTTTCTTTATTATTATTATGGCTAAAATTTACGACTAGGATTTTCTACGACTCTCGTTGTGCAAGCCCCTTTAGATGAGCAATCTGTACAAATGAAATAAAGACTTTATACAGCATAGTTCTTCTTGGTTGGTCTAAAAAGGGTAGCAGCGATTATACTTGAAATTACGAAATAAAAATGCCCATAAATGTATCAATTGGTAGCAAATACTTGCTACCAATAAAACCCTAAACAGAAGTTACCACAATGTCTAGATTTAAAGGCGGCCAACTTTGTCACCTGCAGTACACAATTAAAGCAATTTCAGCAATTGTTTTGTTACTATTAAAGAAAACCTTTTTAAACCTATTTTTACCACATTGATCCATGGCTCTCATTTTTATGACTTCTTGAATTGAATGTCTTTTCCTAGGAATTGCACGCACTGTAATGAGGATTACCTATTCATTCTTGCAATTTGCACTTTTCAATGTATACGTTTCATATATCTCAACACAAATGATTTCTTACTATCATTTGAACTGCAGATTATATATTATAGTATACAACATTATAATGCCCTGCTTCCCTTACTTAGAATAAAATCATTTTTTCCAAGTTAGTGATATTTGCCTATTAGAACACTGTAATTGCGATTAAAGATATTTTAAAATATCATGTGACAGCAAGAAATAAGTTAGCATACTTTGCATCATTAATAAACTAATGAACCTTAAGCCACTTTCTGTTCTTACCAAATGTAATTTAGTCTAGTACTCGTATTTGATGAAAAAGCGTGAACGTAACCCAATGCACATCCCTAATCATTTTTCCCTTACAAAACAAAACTCTGTTTCACCCCCTTTAATTCTAGTTCTCATGACTTTCATAATAGGATGTAAAAAGCTAAATCAAGCCAAAATACGAGATGGAACTCATCTCACAATTACGCAGTTCTCGGAAAACCATTCAACCCCAGTTAACGTCAGCACCGACGAACAACTATTTGATCTTTCACCATCTGACTACGTAACCGCTGATCAAGCAACGACTGACCAACTCATCTCTACAACTCTAACGTGTCCTCCCAACATGGTTTATGCAAAGTGTTCTATGTGTCAGGCTACATGCATGGACCCTAAAGGTTGTATAAGAAATAGCACTAAACCTGAAAGGTGTGTTTGTCGTACTGGATATTTGCTTAAAGGAGATGGTTGCATACCTGATAAAGAATGTGAATGTTTTGTTGGAGAAGCAGGTGTAATTCCTGTGAGTATTCCGTAACTATATATATGTGGACCAAATGAGAATTTCAATTGACACATGTTAGGCTGCTATATTCACATTCAATACGTTTACCAAACATTACGTGGCGGGCCACTTTTGGCAGAATCGCTACATTTTACAACCGTAGGATACATTTTAGAAACTTTGTCTCGAAGTTAGCCATACATTTTCTGTTAAAATTGGCAGAGGAAAGTTCCAAGACGCGTAAAGAAATTGTTCATAAATAGCACATGTGTAAGATTGGGAGATACTGAATATTTCTGGGGGATGCTTTCATTCATTACAAACCTTACAGGTTGAAAATAAACAAAAGGTGTTTGTAGTTTGCACGAGTTAAAATTCACGAGTTTATCTGAAAATCAGAAAGATCTACCAGATGGTTAAATCTTTTTAGGCTCCCTATACGTAGATACAACAAGCTGGAATGTTTTTTTAACATCCTGGTGGTGCCGTTTTGTGTCAAAATACTTTTGAACGATAAGCAGACGTTATGACAAGCAGCTATCAAACAAGCTTGGAAACTCTTATTCCGTTATACCTTTAACGTTTTAGTTTATAATAGTATGGGCATATGAGAACAATCTCTTAAGGAAAGGGGTTGAAAAGTAACTCTCCTACCCGTCAAAATCAAGCCGGCATCAGAAATTTCTTGCCTGATTCCACAAGCAAATTGGCATAGAACTGCCTTTCCCCGATCTGCAAGTTAGAGAATGGACACTTTTCCTGACTCATTACAAAAGTGGTTAATGTGTGTTAATCACAGGTATCGGATATGAGGAAAGGCTGAACAAAACATGACGTTTATAGAAACAAGACGTATTCATTACAGAAAAACAGTCTGTATATATGGATTAAAATTTACAACATCCAGTTATAAACAAGCTTTTACAGAACATACTTAAAAGCGGTGTCCCTACGGTGAAAAACATTGTTACATTCAACTTCAATTAAAAGCTGTACCGTGAGATAAATGGCGCTTGCAGTACAAAAATACTTAAATCTATGCTTATAAGTTCTAAAACTATACATTCACTACATTCATACTGCATGATGTTGTACTCCTCTGCAATCCTTGGCATGCAAAATTCCTACAGATAGAAAGTGAGTTCAACTTTTATTCCTAGGAAGGAGCAATTCATATCTCGTCTAATTGTTCCCGACGATGTTCATGCAACAGAGGCCAATTAGACTGTAATTATACCTACCAATGTAGTCCTAATGCAGTGTGCGAAGTACGGAACGGCGAGCAGAAATGTTATTGCAATGTGGGATATGAAGGCGACGGTGTAAACTGCACTCCCCTACCGTCAGATTGTTTAGATGTTTATAATACAATTTCTACTGAAAGTGATGTCTACAAAATAAAACCAAGAACTTGGCAAGGAGAACCGTTTGACGTGTATTGCAACATGACGGATGGAGGGGGCTGGACGGTGAGTATCTTACTTGAGACACCTTTTCCACCATTGTGTAAGAAAAGGATTATTCTTTCAAACAAGAGCGGCTATTCTCCATATTGTTATCTTAGTATATTTTCACCATATACATATCGACTCCGAGGAACCAAGCTAGCACAAAAGTTTAAGAAACGTTAATGGAATGTTTTACAGGAACATATCGAATGTTTTACTAAAGTTTTGTAAAAGTGTTCAAGAACATTGATGTTGAGTCGCATCAGCGTCTTCAAGAAGGTTTATATAACGTTTTAGAGACATTTCAGCAATGTTGTGGAAAACGTTTCGGGAACGCTTCAGAAAAAGTCAGTCAGGTACCCTTCATAAAACATCCCAGCAAGGTTTCTAAAATAGCTTTTTAGACATACAAAACGTTTTACCTAAAGTTTTGTAAAACACCCTTACACAAAAACTTTCAGCAATGTTTCCAAAAATATTTAAACATGTTTTTAGAAACCCTTTGAGCAACGTCCCAGAGAATTTGTCAGCGGATTTCAAAAAAAAAGTGTTTCATCAACGTTCAAGACACCATTTTAGCAAATTCTGAAATACACTTTTCAGATTCTGTTAAAAGGTTTAGCGACATTTCAGAAAACGTTACAACAACTTGCTAAAGACATAAGTGCAAGCTAGGCTGCTTAAAATATTGGAAGGGCATTTTGACAATTAATTGCAATGTTTTCCAAAAAGTTGTGACAACTTTTGAGGGAGATGTCAATGAGAGGTTTATCATAATTTTTGAAAATACCTAATTTTCAGGAATATAAAAACCATTCTGTTAATGTTAATTGTTAGAAGTTGTTTCTAGAAATATTTTACAGAGCATTCCAAAAGTGAAAGGATGTAAATGTTAGTTGTTTCTGTTGAGGTTTTGGAAATGCTTCCATAACATGAAAATTACCGAGACTGATAATATGATTAAGAGTGTTATCACCATGTAACCGACCGCGTTTTTATTACCCTAGTAGAATAATTACCACCCGAGTAATGATTTCCTACGTTTTCTCTCTAATAGGAAGTTGAAATTACTCCATGATCTACTTGAGAAGGCATCGCAAAAGCAAATTTCAAAATATATTTCGCTTCAATTTTATTTGCCAATTAAGTTGAATTTGATATTAACTTGTGTCTGTGTGTTTCCATATCTGGTTTGTGTTTAAATTGTGCTATACGCCTGGTGAAGTTAACAGTTCTCGCGGGAGGTATTTCTAACCGCACATCAAGCCTACGTAACATTAAAACACAACATACTACTGTAGGCTACGTAAGCCGAACCTATCGCCTTGTTACATGAACGTATCATGCTGTCACGAAAACAAAATCACATGCAGTGTGAAAGCTACTAGCAGGGAATGAATAGGTGTAACGTAAACGAACACGGGCAAACACTATAGGCGTGATAGTTTATATCATAAGATCACGTAAGATCCCGTTAAACAAATCGAATGTGTCCGTTGTTTACAAAAGTTATTTACGATATTTGAATACGACTTCATAAGTGATGCACATATTTAATTCAGAACAATATCCATTTGTTTCGAATCTGTCTTTAAAACCATGTAGTGTTGTTTGAAAAAAACATTTGGGAACAAAATTCACTTAACGTGCAGCATCATATTCATTCTCCAAATTGATGTTCCGTGCAACTGGAGTAGAGAAAACAAAATTATGTCTACATTTTTGCTCAATTATATTTGAAAATGAATTCCCTTACTGAATTGCTCACAAATTTATATTGCTATTTTAAGTAATTGTAAAATGTTTGCGCCAAAACACAAGTTGAAAAAGAGGAAAAATGTTTCCTCATTTTCTATGCATGCCCGACATTTAAAATGGAGCATTCCAACGTTTTTTTCCGACGTCACTTTAGATCAAGTGCTTAATTGGCCACGTGCATAGCATATTAAGAGCACACAGATAACAAACGGACGTTCGTAGGTGGTATCTACATACACAGTGTGTTCATATCATACCTACATTGTTAGTCTGGGCAAGATTTTACTGCTAGAAACAGGACAAACTGTGTGTAAGTTGAGGACCTTTACAAATAGTCCAGGAGCCAAGTAGCTGAATCATCATGTTATGAATTTGCTCACAATTTTAGGGTCGAAATTTGAAAAATGTCAAAAAATGGATTTATTTTGCTTTTCATTTTTATTTCAAGAACTGGAAAATAATATGTTGGGAAATGAAAATGCTTCCCTCGAGTGTCATAAAGCAGTTGATAACCTTGATACGTTTTCCTGCGAAGATGGCCTAACAAGCCATAGGGCCCTGACTCAGAGGAGGAATATGGGATAACCATTAGGATGGTGCCAGAGTCACATCCAGTGTCCAATGGTCATTACTATACTATGATGGGAAAGTAGCAAAACGAGGAACACCAATAGATATGTATGAGATTAAGGCAACAGCCATCCAGAATTTCTACGTCACAAACAAGTGGAAACAAACGTATATATATATATATATATATACGTTTGTTTCCACTTGCTTATATATATATATATATATATATATATAATATATATATATATATATATATATATATAAAATCATCAGTTGTCCAAAAACAATTACTTGTGTATTTCGCTTCTGTATAGGTCTACATGTTCGCAGGTTGTGTAAGATTATCAACCGACTACTACGACACCCATGCTTCGGCCATTATATGCTAAACAGAGCATAGGCATACTAAGATGTTGAATCACACTCGTGTAAGCAAATATTTAATTTCTGGATAACAATTAACAGTTCCAATTGTTGTAGGATAGAATGATACTATTGATTTGGCTAAAGCTGGATGACTCGGCAAATGACTTTACTAGAACCCGAAATTATGTTTGAATTCACCCAAATTACCGACATTTGAGCGCCAGTGACAATGTTAAGAATGAATTGACATAGTCATAACATGAAAACCAAGCTACATGTCGTTACCATCAACAATCGAACTCGGAATGGCTGCCCTCTGCGTCTTCCGTGATCATCTTGCTCGAGTTAAGACAGTTGTCGTTATCTGAACAGTTGCACGCTTCCGTGCATGGCATGTGGTTTTTGGCGCACTTGCAGTTTCCTCTGCATCCCTTAGAACACCCACACTTGATTAATTCCAGCAGAGTCTTGGGCGCAGTGGACAATGCGCCATCCGTGACCTACTGGTAAAGGCATATCTGGTTTGATTTCTGTATTTCTTTCTAAATGAAACACTGGTAACCTGCTCTATTGGTGAATTGTATCAAACTGTCCTTCGATGGCGGTATTGCATCATTGCGTGCCTGCTTCTGCCATAAGAGACGATAGCTAAGATGATTGATGTCTCCAGCTCTTCCTTCCTGTCGTAGAGTGATCCGACAAACAGTTCCATCGCTTCCAATACTCTAGTACTCCAAGACCATGGATTGCTTCGAATTTATCTGCATCCTCAGAAAGAATCTCCCCGGCTTTTCATTTCTATATCCCTCTGAGGCTGCTGGTTTAGTCACAACCGGAAAGGGCATGAAAGCTGAGGAAGCGCTTTCATAGTTTGTGGCCTAACCTCACGGCGATTTGATTCACAGGAATGTAACGGGCCTTGTCTTTGACGGCACTCCTAAACCAAACATCTGAACAAATATTCGAGCAGAAATGAACACAGAGGACCGCAATATCTGTGTCTGGTGACCATATAACTATTCTCCCAAAAGTGCCGGAGGCGTGCACTGTATGTAAGAGTAGACGAGTGTCGGCTTCTTCGTGTGTTGATGCCAGCATTGAAATATCTTGAAATGTTCCATCCTTGACCATAACGGCTCTCTCTGCATTAGAGAATCCACCACCCAACACAAAAATCTGTCCTACCTCCAAACGGAGGCACGCCAAATTTACCCAGTACATGCTAACAAAAGCAGCAAAATTTGCCTTGTTCTCCGGATTCGAGATGAACCTATCCCATTGCTTCGATATCGGCGCGTTTAGTCCACTTATGTAAACCTCGTATCCCTCGTGTCGTTGTCGTCGTTCTCGCTCCTCTAATTTGATGAAATGCTGTTTCTCGTACCTGTCAGTCGAAGACAACATCAACCCGTTTCACGCCGGGTTTCTGGTACAACTGGAGGACTGCATCGAAAAGGTCAGCTGCAAGGTCCCCGAATGTAGATGCTCCCGCATTCTTCCTCATCTGGATCAAGGCTATGCCATCTACAAGCCAGGCTGTGACAGCATCCGTGATCAGCAGCGATGATGAAACAGCAACATCTTTTTCGAGGTTTGCCATTAACTAACTCTTGGCCGGTTTGTGGAGAGTGCCATCTGGCTTGACTAGTGACATGGGTACAGAGTAGAGTTTGAACAAGAATAATTGTGAAAGGTTGATCTTTCTGGAATTGGCTACAACAAGAATGCAACTGAAGAGTTCTGTTTAAAGCTCTTCGTCTTCTCTTGCTTCCTCAGACGTGTGGATGTCGGTAGCTTTTTTCTTAGTGATCCCAGAAGACGTGTACCTGTGGACACATAAAATGAAACTTTACTAATGTATAATGTTAAACAGCAACTGTAATTCCATTTAGCTGAGTTGAAGTCACTTCATAATGAAGGTATATATAACATGATGTAATGTAACAAGTTTACATATTTGTCACTCAATTGTTATTTGTATATTTTTTTCTAGTTGTTAAGCAATCTTAAAAACAACGTTATCATGAATTATAGATAATGATGAGATCCGGCTATTATACAGTGCTTTACAACCGAAGCCATTTACATATACCTTGCGATTTAACATGTAACATGTACATGAGCCGGGCCCTTTGAAATCAGGCACGCATTCCAAAAATCGCGGAAAATGTGTGGTAGCCGTTGCAGGAGCCTAATCCCAGGCTTCTTAGGACAGCTTACTGAGGGCCACCCTGTGCAAAAATGCACTGGTGGGGTATGGTGAGACGGTATGGTAATGGTCTATAGGACACAGTGGGGCAGTGTCTCACTCTGCTTACTTATGCAACGGTGGTTCTCTGAAAATTGACCTTACCTTAAAATGGTTGCTAACACAAATCTCATCACACGTTATGCCACTTTTTCGATTCCCTTATTCTTAGCATTACAAAAAAAATCTCATTGTGCCCCATATGCTGCCTAAATGTACCCCACTAGGTGGGGGCATAATGAGAAAAATATTGTTCAAAATTGCATGGGCTGTTGCGACTTTACCTCTGATTGAATTTCTCCAGAATGTGATAAAAACATAGTGGCAAGTATAAAACACACATATTTTGCTTACTTAATATTGTTCTCCGAAGAGTTGTTGAAAATAACTTTTGTGTCTCACTGGACCACAGGTGAAACCACACGTGAACCTTAGTGATCAGTGCTGGATGAATCGAGACCGGCCTTGGTCTTGAGACCGGTCTCGAGTCCCGATTGTCGTGACTCCTGGCTCGGAGTCGGTGCTCAGGACTCGAACTCGGTCTCGGATTTGACCGACATGACTCGGG
This sequence comes from Holothuria leucospilota, assembly GCA_029531755.1. Classification (NCBI taxonomy): domain Eukaryota; kingdom Metazoa; phylum Echinodermata; class Holothuroidea; order Aspidochirotida; family Holothuriidae; genus Holothuria; species Holothuria leucospilota. The sequence goes on from CM055971.1 coordinate 50,848,913, forward strand.
GACTCGGGCCGAGACTGGGTATGAGACTGACTGGTTTTTCCCATGTCCGTAAAACTCTGGTCTGAAAAAAAACTTTGCTGAAAATGTCATTACGTACACTACGTGTAGGTACAATAAGATTACTACATGCTGGGTACAGAACATTAGCCAGTGTGTAGTATGAACATTTGAACACTCCAGTGCGAAATGTTGAACACAATGTGCATGAGATTGCACTTGTAAACCTGTAGTAAGCATTCAGTGTTAAAATGTTCGAAGAATTTACCTTCAGGTCTGAAGGTGGTTTAGTGTTATTTATATCCAAAACCGTGTACCAGACGGGGGTTGAAATACAATGTTGGCGTCTAGTCTGTCCAGGGCCCTAGTACTCAAGCTTTTGTTTCAGACCTGGGACAATTTTCAGGAGCCCACAGGCTGGTTAACTTGTTATAGTAATGTCAAATCATGTAGTGCAACATCATAATCATATCAGATCATTATTTTAGCATTCAGCATTCACTATGTGCTCCTCTTGCATACCTCGATCTTATTACCTGAAATACTTGGGACAACTCGGTCTTAGTTTGAAGATATCAAACCCATGGGTTATTTTTTGAAAAAAAGGTTTCTCTAGTCTATGAGATTTTACCAAGTAAAATTTTGGGGTTTCTTTGGAAAAATTGCAGCAAAGAACAAATTTTGTTAACTGTCCTGGAGTTTTCCCAAACCACTTCCGATGGGCAGTGAAGTTATATGGGTTATCGGGGGCAAGGCTGGATTTACCTTTGGGGGCCCTGGGCACAAAAAAAAACGTAAGGGCCCCTTTGAACATAATTCTTTACACGACTGCAGGGGCGCAAGTCACGAAAGGAGGGGAAAAGGTTGCGGTCACTTTCACCCGCTTCCCCACTCGAAATGCAGTCCATAGTTTTCCTTTTCGCGTACATGTATGCCTACAAAACGAAAATTGGCACAGATAATCTCCACAAACTACCCACAAATACAATAATGAAAGTGTGTGGTGGCCCCTGGGCACGTGCCTAGGTGGCCTATTAAATCCTGCCCATATAGGAGCATGGGGCGGGGGAGCGTTCAGGTAACCACTGTATACCAGGCACGAATCCAGGCGGAACTCAGGGGAATTTAGCCCCTTCTCGTCATAGCCATAAATCTTTAAGTAGTTAATTTTTGATGTTGGAATTACTGTCAGTAGTAAATAATTCAATTTCATATACGGTAACATGGAAACCTGGAAAGCTAGAAAAGCTGATTTTTCTCCTCGTGCACTACGCGTGTCTTGAAGCATTTCTCTGCTCTCGAATTATTTGGTCGGCCCCCTTTTTGGAAATTGTAGATCCGTGTCTTATTAGTTAGTTAGTTAGTTAGTTAGTTAGTTAGTTAGTTAGTTGGTTGGTTGGTTGGTTGGTTGGTTGGTTGGTTGGTTGGTTGGTTGGTTGGTTGGTTGGTTGGTTGGTTGGTTGGTTGGTTGGTTGGTTGGTTGGTTGGTTGGTTAGTTAGTTAGTTAGTGTTATCTAGAAAAGAAAAAGGTGGAATGATGGGGTACAATGAACTGAAAAAGTCGGGGTCAAACTCCACTAAAGAGTCCAGACAAATCCTGGAGTCATGCCAAAAATTTCTATACAGCTTACTTTTCTTGATAAAGTCCAAAATAAGGGAAGGATCTGTCTGTTCAAATACAATTTTCAGGTCTAGCACAGCGTAGTACTTCTGGCGAATATGGGAGTATTCATAACAGTCAACGAGAATTTGACTGACGGTGACAGCACAATCACAGGGTATACATTGTGGTCTCTCATCCCCGTGAAGTAAATAGGCATGGGTAAGGTAGGTGTGACCGATGCGAGCCCTAGTCAGAACTAAATCATCTCTCCGTTAACTAGGGGCTCCATGCCCCACCCCCCAGTTCCGACCGTTGGTATAAGAGGAAATTTAGTGGTCTTTTGTATTGTTAAGTTTACTTATTGTTTGGATCTATGGCCATCGTTAATATTAAGGAAAGGGATAAAGGTTAGAATAACCTTTATAATTTTAATTCTCGTCCTCTTGCACTCAAAACAAAACAAGTTCAATTAAGACAGGGACTCGGGGGACTCGGACTCGGACCTTGGGATTCGGACTCGGAATCGGACATCAGGACTCGGATATTAGGGACCCGGACTCGGATTGGGTGAACTCGACTTCAGCTCTGTTAGTGATGGACACTATAAATCGGTTAAGCCAATGCACGGTGTGATATCTAAATGTTTTGACACCTCTGTGTTCTGAAACTGTAAATTAGGAGATGTATGTATGGCTTCGAGGGACAGATCTAGATTTTGTTTTTCAGTTAACAGAGATATTGAGATTTACATTACTGTTTCTGTTTTATCTCTCTTCTGGACAATGACCTTAACCCAACTCCTGATCCTAACCCCTTAGTTAGACTTCAGAAGCACAGAGACATCGGAACATCGAACATTCACCTTTAAAAGTTCAATCAATACTGCATATGACTGTTGACAGTGGTAGAGCTGTAAGGAATCTGCACAACATACTCCAAGGCACTACACAGTAGATGAGGCCTTGGTAAAGTTCCTATGAAAATTTTCTAGTAAACACACTCTGCCAACAAGAAATCTGTGCAGTGAAGACACAGTTGACAACTCAGTTGATGAGTGCATCACTGATGCTTCTGTAACGATGCAACATGTATGGTTGACAAGCATCACACACTACAAGCATAGGCGTAGGAAGTGGGGGGGGGGGGACGGGCTGCAGCCCCACAACTAAATATTTTTTTGTGAAAATTCGGGCAATATGCTGAGAATTTTTCGGGCACCTACTGAAAGCAAAATAATGCAATGATGTAGCAACAGGTAATTAAAAACTTCCTTGGTAATTGTAATTGTACTGCCAAATATTTTGTTATGCCATGCTTGTGTTGACACTGTCCAATATTAGGCAGACCAAATACTTTGGCTTTCTGTTCTCTCGTTGATATGGCCAAATATTTTGGCATTCGAGATCTCATTGAACATTCACGTTGACACTGACAAATATTTGATCACTCCATATTCACTTATGTGCCGCAAAATTAAAAGCAAGATCGAATAAACATTGGCACCACGGCATACATTTTTACACGAAATATGGCTAAACACTACGATGTAACTTTAACGGCTGTATAAATTGACACCATGAAATCATTTAGGTAAACCAACATGTACTGGTGTAAAGTGCGTGCTATATTTGGTTGGTGTATTTAGAGGATCATTGGGCCATGCCTCCTTCATCTTAAGTTACCTTTTTCACGACAATTTTTGTCATCTTTGCTTTTACAACCAAAACCAAAAAACATACTTCAAGGGGATAGGCACATGAGAAGGAAACAGGAGGCACCCCCATTTTGAAAAAAAAAACCGAAAACATGGGTACAATCTTTAGGAAGTAGGACACCTTAGTTTAAAAGGTTCATAGATCAGGGCAAATCCTTGTGCCCCTGAATCGAAATGGTCCCATTCACTTATTTCCAAGGTATTGTGCTATTTTGCTTTCTGATAGTAGGAGAAAGAAGCTACACAGAGTTAGTCTATGGGGCACTGTCATTGTAAGAAGTGACGGAGAGTTAATATTTTTAGTGTCTCCATGTATATGGGTATGTGCCCTCAGTGTGCCATTTTTTTGCAATTTCACCAGTGACATGCAGCAATGTGTTTCCCGATCTTGTTTATGTTTTAAAGATGGGTGGTATGAAACATATTCAAGGTGGCTTTGTTTTTCGAAAGGGACAATAAGGTAGGTTTTGTTAGTTTTCAAGAAAGCGCAGTCAGGCTGAGAGCATTTCCACACGCCAAGTGTTATGCAACACCTTCATGATGTTGCGGTCGTACACCAATGTGCCCCCGAAACTACGGCTCGCTCTAGCTCTAGGTACTTCACACTGATTTACAATTCCTTGAATGGAAGTAAGATAGAAGTAAGGTCCATCGTGACTTTTAATGCCAAAAGGGGCAATGGGTTATCGTCAGATTAGCACCCCCTCCAGTGCTAACTGGCTTTTACTTCATTTAATCAATAAGCATGCTCACTCTCCAAGAGATTATTTCAACCTCCTATTTGGAAAATTATTTTGCTATTGGGAAGGTAAGGGGTATGCGCTGTTTGGCACAAACTGCATTATTCAGGACCTGAGGGCACTTTCCCTTTTGGCCTCACTTGCCCTCAACAACCTGGACTGGTGCTCTGCATTGAAAGTTTTATTGGGTCGAGCAGTTTCCAATGAAATGTTAGGCAAGGAGAGCGAAATGTTTCAATAAAGACCTAAGCGTTATCAAAAGGAAGTGGTCTGCTAGTCTGGACTAGGTGACGGCTGAAAGGGCTCCCTCGTGCCAATCAAAGGTTGTCAAATAATTGTGGCTATATATGTTACATATAAACAAGCACAACATTGTAATAAAGCATTTAAAATATTTAGGCGCACATCTAATAAAAAATAAGAATATGAAATGTTTAAAAATTCTTCGAAAATATCGCTTACCTTTCAAAATGTCTCTTACAACACATTTTTAACAATTGCAAAACGTTTTAAAAATGCTGTGTGTTATGTTAAAACCATTTTGAGAAAGCATTTTAAAACATAAAAACAACGTTGTAATAATGTCTTTAAATTTGTCTGCAGAAATGTTTTAAAAACAGAAATTTTGAAAGGACATAACCTTTTAAAAATGTCCTAAAGATATCACTTTGATTTTTTTTATACAAAACTCTTTTGTAACAATAAAGAAACGTTAACTAAAAGGTTATGTGATCATTTCTACAAGAAATTTTTTACGAAAACATTTTTGAAACAAAAACACAGCGTTTAAATAACGTTTTAAAATGTGTTAACAAATATTTCAAGAAAAAGACTTTTTGTGTTGCACTATATGTTTTGAAAGCGTTTGGATTACCTGAGAATATATCTTTGTCTATGAGTAGGTATTTCAGCGTCGTGTAAACGGATCCCAACTATTTTTCCTCTCATGGCCTGATTATAAAGTTGGCTTTGGAACACCCAATCACGAATTATGGTTAGGAAATGACAAGTTACACAGTTTGACAACTCAAGAGAATTACGAACTGCGAGTTGACGTTGTCAACAGTATGGGGGATCCTTACTACGCCAAATACATATCTTTCAGTATCAGTGACGAAGCTGAAAACTACAGACTGAATCTTGGCAGCTACAGAGAAGGAAATGCAGGTTTGTAAACTACTTGATTATAACCATAGACAAAAGATCATTGAGTCTCAGCTTTTTTATATACATTTTCACAAATACTTGGGCTACGTTTATAAATATCAGTAGTCTTATTTTGTATGAGCTGTATATATATTGTCTTCAAGAGTTTAACTCGTCTAATCAATAAGCTTCATTCTAGCTATCTCTGACATCATAAAGGTAAAGGAAGAATATATACAAAAACGCTAACATGCACAATGTATAAATAGGAGAAAATGCCAAAATTCGTGTATTTTCTCGTTTATCAGAGGAAAAGATAAGATCAAATTCAAAGAACCCTCTTGATGATATTTCATGGCATCCGAAAGGTTTTATCTTCCATCTCAGTAAATCACTTTGTCGTCCACCTCAGTAATATTAAAGTCATTTCAGTATGGAAAAGAGGAATTTTTCAGTCTACATTAAAAGGCGTGTGCAAAGTGCATGTCCAAAATGTGTTCTTTTCGTTCATTTTGGTTACAACACAGGCGATCAACTTAGTCCTAACAATGGTAAAGAGTTCACAACTCGAGACCGTGACAACGATAAATGGAATGACGGTAATTGTGCGGTTCGTTCTGTTTCTCCTTTGGGTACAGATTGCTCTAACAATGGTGCATGGTGGTACATCGATTCTTCTCCTTGCAGCTTTGTTCACATTAACAGTCCTTACGGAAGTGATTGCTTTCGCTGGTCCGGCCTTCCCGGGAGTCCTTTTAACATAAAATACACAGAAATGAAAGTACGTCCCAATTGATCAGAGAAAAGATCATTGTCTGGGTTGTGATACGTACACTGTCAACTAATGAGTTCAGAGCCTACCATTTCTTGCTTTCTTTTCTGTATTATTTATCGTTCATACAAGGTTTTGCATCCTCTTAACTATTTTCTTAAACATGCATTATGACCACATTCGTCATACGAAAATGGAAACGTTTGAAAGATTTACAATGCAGGTTGAAGAAATGGCCACTGTGAAAGCATATTGATTATTAAACACAAATCTCGGTTTCCCATTATCCACAAATTCCCTAATTTGACTTAAGCAGGAAATCCTCATTCATATAAATTTTATCGTGATCAAATAAAGACTGGTTGAGATCCATGGTCAACAACCAGGATTTTTCTGTTTAAATTGAGGTTGTACATGCTTTCTTGGCTATGTGGTCCAGAAGCATTCTTAATTGAAGACGTTTACAATGGTGATCCTCGAACCTTACTTGTCTATAAACTTCAATATTCATTCAATTTTGCAAAAGAAAGGCATTAAGCTGCATTTATGATGAGATCGAATCGTGATCAATAGTTGCATGCATAAACCGATTTACAAGTTTTAAGTAAAGTCACCCACAGTCCATCTGAATTTACAGTATTTTCACAGTACGCTCCAAGGGCTGTTGGGTTGCTATCTGGTTTGATAATATATACACCATTCAAATTAAAGGAACATTGATTTCTGACTTCTATGCAGTCCCTCCGATGTTGTGGTTGGTGATAATAGAAATAAGAGTAACCTGCAATAGGGATAGTACCTCTGTTAGCCGGTTGTAGGTTGTGATTATTCAGCTTGATTTTGCAAGTATGCATTAATTTTTCTAAAGATCAAAATTTATTACTAATGTAATACCCACTTTCTGTCAAATGTGACACAGTTAACGTACGTACTAATGGCGTGCAGGTTGTTTAAATGCTCTTCAGTTATTGACGATGTACCTTTTGTAACAGCATCATGACAATAAATTAATATTACATAATTAATATTACGTAATTAATATTACATAACAAAACAAGAAGAAATTGTGTGGGAGATCTTTGCTTAAAGACAGACTGTCATCACCCCAAAGTATATTTTTAGTGTATGTATATCAAAATTCTCAGTTGGTGACTGCTGTTTGATTGACATCAAAGTTTGAAAATTTGAAAGATGCAGGGTAGCTCACATTCCACACAAGACAGAGAGAGTACTTTTATTACATTTTATAGCCTTGTGTGCTCACCAGGACATGGCCTTAAGCAATAAAACAGGTTCATTCTTGCACAAGGAAGAGCCTCATACAGTTATGGGAGGAGCTAGAAGATGCATAGTTGGGAGAATTGGAACTGTCTGGGATCATGAAAATTCCCCTTTAAGGCTAACGTAGGGACATTATTGTGTGAAATTTCATGCTATACTCACAGATATTTTGTTCGCCCGATGGACTATCTGGGTAGTTGTTCTTAAATAAAATGACAACAAAATATCTAAAGAACGTCTATGAGGTAGATTATTTAGACTTTAAACTCAGGAATGTGAAAAGATAGTTCGTAGTTTAATTCTTTAAGTCTAATTGTTATTACTCCCTCTGTGGTAAGGCTATAATATAGAATACCAGCACTGATCAACGATATGACATTTCAAGGAGCTAGGGTCGGCGTGGTTCGGATCTTGGCATAAGGGAAAATGCAGTTACCCCAATCTGAATTAATATACCTTGGTATCCTAATTTAGGAAGGGCTCCTTTAAAGTTACTTGTAAGGAAAATATGACAAGACTTGTAAGATCTAGCTGATCATTGAAAAAAGCTTATTCCCTTTAATATCTCTTCTCTTACTCAGCTATAATATCGACGAAGTAACGGCATGTCAGGACAAGCAAAATCAAAATTATAACGAAACGAATTCGCTTGTCCTTCAGACAAAGGAAATGCAACTAAATTATTTTTGTTGACTATTTTTTATTATAAAATCTAAAAGCTCTCCAGGTCTGATTAACTGGAATCCCCCCCCCCCCCAAAAAAAATAATAAAGTCAAATATTTTGTTGGACTGTGTTATGAATCGGTTCATTTCTTTATCAAATATAGTAAACATTTCACGAGACTCTATTTCGGAGCGGCCAGATTGACAAACATTTCGTTTAGAGTATAGCACGAAATGCAAAAGGAAAAGGCGTAAAGCATGAAATACTTTTGCATCACCGAAAAAGTGCAGCGATATAAAGCATTGTCGCAAATGTATCATCCAACAAGAATACCTTTTAAGGCACAAGCTCGACAAAATCCCGCTTAGCTAATTAAGACTGCATGTTCCACGATATGTAATTGTCTATATTGAGCTATGTATTATTTTTCTAAAAGATTCATATACCAAGTTTGCACTTTCAATTGACCTAAATCGATTATTTAGCTACCAAATGGAGGAATAATGGCATGTTAGATACCACATGACTACAAAAATTGGAATACTAGTAATACAGTCTTTATTCAGTCGAATACCAAGGATGACACTACATTGTTTTCTTTTTAAAACTTACGTAAGAATATTAACACCATAGAAAAGGTACCAATTGTTGATTAGCCCTAACGGCAACCGCTCATACACTCAGGGCTAGGTAAGTCCTGCAATGATACAACTATGACTGATTCATGTCTAAAATGTTCTCCCCATGACTGTATGGCAAACTCCCCTTACGACCGTGGCTGATGTGGCAGGCTCAAAGGTAAGGAGTGGCCATCGGGCTCCCCCATTAAATTTTCTTCTTCCGGGAAAATTAAAAAATGTTTTCCTTTAATAAGTTTTAATATATCCTGCTCCCTAAAATATATTTTGCACTGATATCTCGCTCCCTAAAATATATTATACACTGATATCTCGCTCCCTAAAATATATTATGCACTTATATCTCTCTCTCTAAAATATATTTTGCACTGATATCTCGCTCCCTAAAATATATTTTGCACTTATATCTCGTTCCCTAAAATATATTTTGCACCAAACGTGCACTCTTTTAGTTCATTATCTAACTACTGTCCTGTTCAGTCGGCTCTAGTTTTTAAGCTAATTATTTAAACCCTGTGAAAATAACTTTACAACTGGTACAATTGTAACTAAGGTATTGTTTTAGTTAATAATTTATACGAACCTGTACACTAATTTTAACTCACTATCGATTCATCACTGTTTGCCGTTTAGTAATAAAAAGGTTAGTTTGCACAAATTTTTCACAAGGTATGTGTTTGTTTTAACTAATGGTTTCTTTAACAAATGGAAAACTGTGTCATATGTCGTTGTTGCCCTTATTTAAGAATTTATTAATGTGTCGAACGATGTACTTAAAGAGTTTTATTGAACCACTTCATTGAAAGTTGAAAAGGGATAATATATGTAATCACTGACTAATAAACCAGGGCAGGAATGAAATTGACAAGAAAATACTTTAAATTTTGTTAACAAAACTGAATTTTAGATTGCTTCGTTAATAAACAAAAAGCAAAAAAGTTCAAATGCAGAGATGCGTTAGTAGCTTCTCTCTATTGCAATAACTATGGAGTACTTCCGAAAGTGTTATGTTGCCAACCATCACGCACCTTGCGTGTTTGTTAAATACTATGGGAGTATCAAGAAATCATGATGCTTAAATTAAAGGTTTCAAATTGATACCTAAGCAACTTTAAGTCGGTGTGCATTTCCATGTGGAAAGTTATAAGGTCATATTTGTCATTCTGTAAGCTTTTCATAGATATCGTTCATGGTCATAGTTTCTCGTGGCTATTTTATGTTACGTTCAAGGTAAGGCAAGGGTTAACGTAACTAGTCCAATATGACGTTTCAGATTCGCATTTGCATGAGATGTAACGTTGAAGTATTATTTTAATAATCCTCCCTCTAAAATATTTCCAGAAGATTACAAAAGTCTGAGTATTGTTTTAAATGTACATGCGCTTTAAAATATTATTATTAAGTTGGGTCTTAGCATTGTATTAATGCAATGTCCAGATACTGAAACTTGTTCATAAGTGAAAATTTTCGTGGTTTATCACAATTTGTTTAAGTTAATTTTCCTTATTTGAGAGAGTCAATATTAAGACTTTTTAATAGAAGTGCTAGCTGTCAAAAACATAAAACTTAAAAGGAAGGTTAGTCACTTACAAACACTTGAGTTGAAACACTTCCTGAAGTCTAACACAAATTCAAGAATGACGGAGACAAGGTTTGGACGTTTTAAACTGTGACATTTATTGGTCTGTCTTTTAAGTGCATAAAAACGAACACTGTCAAACAGAAAGACCCAAAATCGGACCGGCAAAAACACAACCATGAACTATTTTAACTATTTACAAGTATTGGCATTTATTGTTCCCTAGATCGATAGCTTCTAGTCACAGCTTGAATGATAATATGAATAAATTGAGCCGTTGAGTATATGTAACCAACTTTATCACGAAAGTGTCAAAGGGACCACTGAATAGGATAAGTGACGTATTTTAACTTAAAACATGCATGCAATCGGGCAAAGTTTAAAGAACAGCAATTTCTTATTGACACTATAAAACACTTCCTTCGCAGGTTTTTGCTGAGTACTTAGTTTGCATTGCGACGGTTCTTTTGCTATTCTTATGTTAATGTACTCATTTGCATGTTATGTATTTCATTTGATGTAAATTTCAAGCCTGCATACAAAGCAGCACATCAAGAATATACGCTCTGAGTTGTATGTTTGCCATTGCATTTGCCTGGATCGCTTAGTTTGTATATGTTTGGTTTGTTCCCTGGGACCGACACCACAGTTTTGATAAATGAAAAGTTCCTTTCACAGTGTGTTGGAAAATTTCGAAATTAAACCTGAAATATTTTTGTAATATCATGAAACAAACATAAGGCTTTTCATAAAAGTATTGTACAGTTTCCTATATGGCGTCTTTTGGAGTTTCAAGTGGAGGGGGGAGGGGGGCTTCTGGGAGCTTCGTGAGACCTTCGTGACCTAGTTCGAACGCATCGTACTCTTCGTACGATGTCATGTAGCCTTCGTGTGCCCTTCGTGTCGCCTTCGTCTGTCCTGCGGGTATAAACTACTATAAAACTGTGTTAAGGTGTTTAGGTCCCCGGGGAAACGATCTGTTTCGTTCGTGTTACCGTCGTATGTGGTTCGGGTACCATCGTGTGACCTTCTGTAGGCATCGTACCAGCTTCGACTTTTGATTATCTGTTGACCAATTTCAAGGCTATTATCGCCCGAAATTCCAAATTCCATATTCATGTGACCATCTGGTGTCAACTTCGGGACAGTGTGACGCCTGCATAATGGTGATACGCTTTCCTTGTTTTTCGACATGCTTGGCTGTCCCCCACAGATTTATAGGAATGGTTAATCGTTATGCGCAGATTTTAAAGTCATTTCTAATCGTGAGCCTATTCAGTCTTTTGAATATAGTGGAAGTGTAGGTTAAGCAATTTAACTTACACCAACTCAGCTCGGTATGTGGGTAACTGTTCATTAATACCTACAGTAGCTTTCAGGTAAAACAAGCACGCCTGGAACGTAGAAACCAGATTTTGGGATGGTAGGTAAGTTTTTTTTTTATCTAAGTAGAATGCATACTGTATTGATGCAGGTCATGTTTTGTTCTGGATAGAATAATATCACTTGCAAGTTGGAAATATGTACCGAGAGTAAAAGTAACGTCGAACTGAATACATCTTCTACTAATGCTCGTTGTTATGTAACTAATGTGATCTGGACCTGGTCGAGTATGATACATTGCCGGCAAATAACTGATATGGGAACATTATGACAGTATATTCTTCTAGTTTTTAGGTGTAAAGACCTGGCATTTATCTGCAGGACTACAGACAACTACTTTTTAATGACAAATATGGCGTTCGTTACGAAAGGAGACAATTTATTGTAGATTAAAGGTTGCAAATAGTGGAATATGGCATAAAAACTTTGCAATTAAATACTATAGATTTACCGACACACATGCGGTGAGCGGTTCCTTGCTCAAGCAATGCATAAAAAATTGTAGACCAATAGTACGAGGCTGTTTACTAAAAAAATAAAGGGATATAATCAGATCGTTTCCCCGGGGACCTTAAATTACGTTGGTCTTCTCACAAAAGGAATAAATAAGACGTTTTTCAGGTTGTGAGAGACGATCATTTTACTGGGAATTACAGTTGAAACTCGTCTCTACGAAGAGCAAATACACCACCATCTATTCTAGGGTTTGAATTAATCTAAGATGAACGTATCTCCCTAATGTAAATTACTGGTAAAGACATAAGCCACAACTGTAATAACAAGTTGCCTTGCTTTATATTTTATGGTGACATATGGCAAACAAGGAGATATTGCACACTGGGCAGCTCTGCATGAGCAAAAAAATGTAAACCTTTCAAGTTCGATCAATGTGATTCTACATGTCTTTAACTTTGATGCTCGCTGTCGTGTTCTCTAAAACGATGACTATTTTTAAATAAGCCAAGAGGATAATTCTCAGTATATCTTGTAACTTATAAGCCAGAGAGGGTTAACTGTTGAACCCCTGCAAGGGTTGCCTTGTCTATTGCTCCACTTGTTTGATGTGGAAACAATCATAAAATTTCGCTGGATTGTAATTAAATATTTATTCGTACAGGGTTCACCTGTAATACTACAACGGCAATGAAACACTTTTCTTTCGAATTTTACAGAAATTAAATGCATGTACGGAAGAGAATGATTTTGAAGAAAGGCAGAGAGAATATGCATGTTACTTAATTTAAGTACTAAATTTTTAGGATAGTATATTACGCCAAAGGAGAGAGGGGAAGACTGCTTTGTGAGCCGTTCATATTTGCCTTTCAGAAGTGGATTCTAGGTTACTTATAAGAGGATTACTTTCAGGATTCCTATTGTAACTGACATGCCTTTGGCCCTGATGTTTTATATTTAAACTCTTCTAAAATATCATGTACAGTTTTCCAATTCGCCGTGGAACTTTCCAGTTACTACTGTTTTATAGATCCACATCTCAGTTCTCCGAAAGTGTCAAGAAACTGCAGGTATTTTTATTAAATATTAACTGTCCATATAAAGCAATCATTTTCAGTTTTTTTTTTTTTTTTTTTTGTTGAGGACACTGTAAATCATTTTGATTAATTTGAAAAGAGAGCAAATGAGCGATATGTGGACCATAAGAAGAAGTAATTAATATCTGCAGGGGCTAATGGAAATCTTGCAACTCTTGCTTCAAAGATTCCCAAGTTCCGGTTATGACTGGTGTGACTATACGTTGATGTAACAACCCGAGTTACAATTTTTCTGTATTGTTGCTCCCCTCCTTAGGTACAACAAAATGAAGTTCAGGTCTAGTTTTAGTTAATTGGTGGCAACTAAATTTATAACGCAGGCCGCTTGAAATGTCCATTGATAAGCAACAACTGCAGAAGGAACAGTCCTGATTAGCATTTGCAATGAACTGAAATCTGATCAAATATGTGACTAGCTGTTAAAGAAGAACAGTAATTTTCATATATGAACATCGGTTTTACAAAATCTAGTCAAGTTATTGATCATATTTAGTTCAGATTAGCCTAACCTTAGTTATTTTCTGTCACCAAAGGATGAATAATGACTTAACTCTGCTTGACGTTTGTTCAATGAACTGCAACAGGAGAGCATGTCTGGCCTCCGTGAAAGAAACCTAAATCTTCGTCATATTCGAATGTTCAGAAAATCGGCAAGTTGCGTACAACTATGACGCACATTCTCGAATGTCTGTATATCATCCACATTTGTCTCTTTGCTATATCTTTGCCACAGTGTCTGATGCCATAAAACGTACATTGTTTTATTCTTCAAAGATAGTGAATAGTGATAGTGATTGTAAATCGAAGAAAAGGTCACCACAGCTCATTCTGAAATTGAAGTGGTTAAAAAATTGTAATGGCATGGTTTAAATTACAAAATTGATAAACTAACGTTCCAGTTTAACTCACATTTTCGACGAAAAGAAAGCTTTATGCACTTTTCACCTGTACGATAAATATTCCTTCCCGTCATGTTCTACTCCTAATAACTGCAGATTGTAATAATACTGATATAACCTTATTTCTGCCTGTATTTCATCCTATTTTAATTCAATTACATAAAGGTATCGCTTCTTATCTTCATCCCGGGAAGGTGATAAATGAAGAAAGCGTAAGGTATAATAGTTTTGAAAAAAAAAGTAATTTTGTAATTCAGGGATAATCGCCTTACGCATTAGCTCTGGCGTCCTTTGCCTCTACGTTTAACAGCATGGTAAATACGTGTTCCGTACCCCCACCAATACAATTAAATTATACATAGATAATTCAAAAGGATCCTGATCAAAGATTAGACAGCTACTTCTATGTAAAAGGTTCGCAGTAAATCAAGGTTAAAATCAACATTATCCTAATAAAATTGATGACTGAATTAAACCCTCGTCAAATATCAGCATTTTACTGATGCGACGTTGGCAGACATCCTTGATTATTTTATGAAGTGTAAGCACGATTCTGGAGGAATTTGCCTGGATGTTTATAAAGTTAAAATACTCATAAGCCCCAGTCATTTACTTGCCTCACTCGATTTTTGTCGTTGTTGTTGTTTTGTATTTGTTAACTGTGTTAAAGGAGCATGTTTGTATACGGTGGCAGAGACTTTATGTACGATAATCATACTGAAAATAAGGACAAATGAATGCCGTATGATAGACAATTGTAAATTTCTGCATGTATTGATGGTATCCTGACTGTTTGTGAATTTTTTGCAACGTAGGTAACTCTTTGAATTACTTGAATGACCAACCTTTCACAACTCGAGACAGTCACAACGATGCATGGAGTGGTGGCGTCAAGTTTTTTACTGTAATGGAAACAAATATAAGCGCTCCAATTTTTCACTTTTCCTTATAATTTTGTTTTTTTTTTTTCAAATTTAATGTTTTGACCAAACTCAATCGATAACTGTAACATAAACCATGTATTTGTGGATTTTATTTTGACAACACTGACCTAGCTTTAGGGTCAAATCACATCGAGCAAATACGAATTCAATATGAAGAACTGCACTTTGTCAGTAAATGAGCACCCTTGAAAAAAGGATTAAACTTCTTTGACTGAAAGGTTGGTTGTCAATTTCACTGATATGATATTTATTTTGGCTTGTATGCAAATATAGCAACACCGTTTACCAACATACTAAGCGTAAGTATAGGGCTTACTTCCAATACTGTGTAGTGTGGCATAATATTACAGTAACTCTTGATACTGCCGACCCAGCGAAGTAGTTTGTATACACTTGTGACAGATTTCATTATGGTTCCTAGCGTTTTGTCCATTGGTGAGACGTTGCCGCACATTAGCGGCTCTCCATAGGGGCACGGGGGGCAAGTGCCCCCCCCCAAAAAAAAAAGTTTGCAAAGCATGGTCTTCAATTTTCAAAAAAAAAAATAATAATAAATAAATAAAACATGTAGGCCTTATTCAAGATGGGTTAGGCCCTCCCTTTTCCTTGACTCGGTTTAAAATTGAAGAAGTGAATAACTTTCCAATGCAATGCGAAGGCTTAACATTAATAAAGTGCTTTCAAAAGGACATTTTTTTCGGCGCGCTTCGCGCCCGTTTTCTTAGTTGCTTGATTGCTGCTATATGTACTTTAGACATCACAAATGGACCTTACATTAGTGCAAGCTAAGGTAATCAAAACAAATTATCATACTTTGATATTTGTAATCTGATCAGCTTACTAGGCATCATAATGTCATTTACGGAGGGTAATGGCGATGCTGGAGTAAAATCAAGGAGCTGCTTTTCCTTCCCTTGTCCAAATTGTCATCGCCGTTGGCCCACGAACGGTTTTATGACTGTCAAATGGCATGTTATAAGCATAGGTTCTCCACCTCTATGTTAAAGTATACCGTTTCAGTTGATTTAAAATAAACACACCAAACAGTCAATCTTAGCTCAGTGTAGTGAGACTTTTTGGCCTAGCTATTTGTATATATAATATAAGGGGTGGGGAACCTCCGGCCCGCGGGCCGTATGCGGCCCGCGAGACCAATTCATCCGGCCCGCGAGGCAATTCATAAATGTAAATTCAGAATCACTTGAAAAGTAATTGACAATAACACTTTTAGCCCATGGTGCCCACCGTTTATCCTGCTTACCCCTATACAGTACCACTTTCCGGGTACTTCACGTAAATTTGCGGCGAAACACTACCAGTAGGCTTATATTACTAAAACCTCTGCAAAATATAACATGCCGACCGTTTTGTTAGACAAAATTCATTCACAGAATCTTTGCAGGCTACTTCTAGAGGTAACGGAAGCTTTGCGTTGTAGATAGGCTAAATAACATTGTACATAATTATCTCATGTGTAGGTCTAACTACAGTATTAGAGTACGAAACTCAGCGGACATTGAATCTATTCTTTTTACAACGGGGGAGCGCACCCCACCATTCTCCTCTGGATTCGAAATTTTGCCATGGAAATTACGAAAACATAAAGTTGGTTTAAAATACCCATTTTTTCGGCGCGCTTCGCGCGCTTTTTTATATGCGCTGATTCATTATCAGTTCATACATAAGTTAAAAGACAAATGGTAATATTGTGATACTTTAGAGTTGGTCTGTGTCACCTTGCTCATTCTTTCTCATTTAAAGATAGTGGAAGAATATTCTATTGCCTACAAATTAGTACAATACCAGGGCTTCCAGGGGCTATTCTTGCCTAGACTTTGGCCCACCATGTCCTGTTTGGGGACCTTTGCCTGCGCCATATGAGGGAAGCTTATTGCAACCTCTCTGTGTGCGGCCCGCCAGTGAATAATGACCTTCAAAACGGCCCGTCAAAGAAAAAACGGTCCCCACGACTGGTGTATAGGATGACACGTCTTTCTGAGTTAGGGGAATTCTCCTCCCCCTTTAAAAAATTTCGTTTCGGAACGGTACTGAGATCCAAAATAGTGCTATCATTTCATCGTTTTCAAGTGTCTTCAGTGACAGAAATTTTCGTTAAGAAAACAATCCAGAAAACCAACATTTTATGGCTTCTTGGCAAAGCTGAAACATATTGTGACCAATTGAAGGAAACAACAAAACATTCAAAGGTGGGGCTCATTTTATACAAATGGATCTAACCGCTTTGCCCATTTCATCGGCCTCTTACCTCCCCCCCCCCCCATGGAGTAGCGATCGGCTGATATGGTTGTATTTTTTTTTAAAGTAGTCAGCTCATTACTGACTGCCTGAAATGGTTTTTGAAGAGCTCTTGAAAACTACATGGGGCATCGCTGTAATACATAATAATAACCATACTCCTATTGTCTACCCGGAGTTGACCATTAATATTTCCCGGGGGGGGTCTTCCGAACCTCCCTGAATACGGGCTTGAGTTTGCCCCCCAAACAAAATTTTTTAGAGCCACCCATGTTGCCATACCACTGTATCTTTTCCTTATGAGAGGGAGCGTCTGGCTTATGGAAAAGACGGTTGAATGCCGGATTTATTATGGCAATGTACTCCTTGAAGATTTCCATGGGGCAGATATCTTAGGTGGTTCATTTTACCTTCCCTTGGAGCCATCTTGCAAATACTCATTGTCTCCTAGGTCCGTACAAAATTCAAAGCAATTCTTCGGAAGTGACCATAAACTTTCTCTTTTCCTCCTTCAAAAGTAATATTCAGTGTTAAATAAGGCAAGCTGTGTTGCGGCCCTAGAGGAGTTGAAAAATCGATGGATTTCACCTTATCTAAATGGCTTGGGAGGTAAGCTTGGGCGGCGATCGACATATCGCCCCATGTTTCAGAAATCACCGATTTACGTGAATTTTCCTCACTGTAAAATATTTGAAAATTGGAATCATGCGCCCGCCCAATATTGAGAGCAAATCGTCGCCTTTGGGGATATGGGTGCAATATGATGCTTGAAAATTCTTCGACAAATTTGTAAGAAGCTTACACTCTCGGTCACGAAGAATATAGGTTTGCCGCCAAAACGGTTCACCAGTTAGTCTCCATGCTTGGCTGCAGAAAGATCCGCATATGCGCTTGACATACTCTCTCCTTACTTGTTTTGAACCGAAATTCTACATAAGACACACAAAGGGAGCATTAAGTGGTCTTCTGGCAGGGTAATTTCAAAGTAGAGTCGTTTTTTTCTCGATGTGCACCAGTCTGAAGGAAAAATGCATTTGAAGGGTGTAGGTTGCAATAGTCTAGTGTAGCCTGGTAGTAAGATAATTTCGAATTTGATTCTAGAATGGCTTTAATTAATGCATAGTGCAGAGTGCACTGTTAACCTCCCTAATTTTTCTACTTAAAGCCTTTTACTTTAGTAAATTTTCCCGTTGTAGTTACAACTGATTTCCTAACAGGTACCTATAGTAGTACTGTAATTATCATACAGTCTAAGCCAGAGCATATAAGTTTAATAGCTACCTTTAAAAATTCGAACAACCAAAGAATTTGATATAATTAGAGCATGTAGATTTTTCGTTTCATTCAGAAGAAATGTGTAATATTTCTTTGGATGATAATGTCCAGAACATATCCACAGGCTAGGCTCATCTAGGCTTTCAAGCTTGAAATTTACATCAAAATTAATTTCACTTATACTAAACGACGGCTTGTAGGCTATTTCCATACCTGGTTGAAGCTAATGCTATACTAAAGTTACGTGATAACCGCTAGAATCCATTGCTGTTAGTAGGCAGGTGAAGCAGCGTCAAAAGCTGCCTCGTTGAAAGAAATCTCTGTCACACGTTTGTTTACTGACATGGGAATATTTTTCAGTATGTTGGGTGGGTGATTTCACTGGGTGTGAATAGACAGGGAGTGTCACTAGGTTTTCTGTAGGGGGTCGGTACCATCTTCCATGTTAAGCGCTTATATCGAGAAAGTTAACGACGTGTAGGTTAGTCTCGATGGTGATTTTCAAGCATAAGTCGCTGAAGCATGGAATCCTTGCAGTCTCTGTGGGCGAGTCTTCCGGAGACCTTTTCAAGGATGTTAGGCCATCATCTGTGTAGAGGCCAACATATGAGTAATCACAGTGCCTACTAAGGCTATTCACAATGTAAAGACCAACCAAGTCACATACGTCAGCGCCATCAAAGCTGTTTATTGTGACATCAAAGGAATTAAGGTTACCGCGCTTTGTAAAGAGGTACCGTTACGTAACAGAATCGACTTTCTGACTTGCATGACGATAGAAGAGTCTAGTTCCGAGATAGAAGTCTACAGTATCTAAGACCATAAAAGTACTTGAATGTTTATCCGTGAAGAAATTAAACAAGTCAATTTCTGAGGAAGTCGTCTCCCATTGGTTTACCTTGGTGGTGGCCAGCAGACTTTCATTCGTACGTCGAGTATGACTTTGCTCACTCGCCCCATATCACTCTTGGCAGGGTTGATAAGTTACCTTAATTAGTGAAAAAGAATTTTCTCTCTCCATGTGACTGTTACAGTCTTGCATGTCTCGCTTAGTGGTAGAGACAGTCTGCTCTTTTCCTGATGACACTGCAACCTTAATTGTACTTCTGGGTGATGTTGTCCTTCAGGGGTTTGGCATAGTCATCTAGTCTTGCTGCGTACAAATTCCTAGTTTTGTTGGCAGGTAGGCTTATTAGGAGTTTGTCAATAGATGACGTTTGCCTCATGTCGTTCCTTAGTTTGTGTTAGAAGGGACAGGGAGAATTTCTCCATTTGATGTTCTCTCCCATAGCTATTAAGTCATTTTCGAACGGTTTGAGGTCAGGCTGCTTAGGGCGAATTCCTTTTAGATTTGAAACGGAATTTTTTATCATTGCAAGGGTCCTCATCACCATCCTGCTGCCTTTCGAAAAAGAATGTTTTCTATCTCATACGTTTGATAAGTCTTCGTTTGTACTAACGGGGAGGGGGAGGGTGGTGGTGGCAAGGGTATATTCTTCAGCGAATAATCAATGCTGACTGGTTGAGGATTGACCGTGCTCATTTCTACACGTAACTGTTTTTTCTTCCGTAGAAGATTGCTCAACTGCACAAAACAGGAGCGTATATACAAATGAAGTGTCCAAATGACAGAGCGTAACAAAGTGTTTTTAGTTGCGAGCAAAAGAGCAAGTAAACATTAATAAATTATGGTGTTAAAAGAAAAACTCTACTCAAGCTAGTTTCACGCTAGCGCGTTTATTAGGATGTCCAGATAGATAATGATTTTCGAGTCACTTCGCCCTGTCTGTTTTTAACCTTTGTCACTGTGTCCGTTTGTAACCATTGTCCGCTTGATTGATTTTCTTGAGAGGGGTTTTACATTGGTATTGTGAGAGGAGTTCTGATCTCTTGTCCAGGAGGTTGGGAGACCAGTAGTCGACTATTGCAAGCTTTCCGGCTTGATAAAGGTTACAAAAGCCAGAAGTGTTCCTGTGGGCGGTGTTTGACTGTGCCAGTATGCACCAGTGTATGGAGAAATCGCAATCGCTCCTCTTGAGAGACTGGAATCGTTGGAGAGCTATCTTTCTTTTTCGTGACGTTTTAGGTTTAACGATTTCTTGTGGTTGTTATACCTCTCCTTTAAGTGGTCGCCGGGCATGCCTAACTTATGTATGTGTGTTACTGGCAAATTGGCATGCCAGGATAATTCCTCAGAACATGTGGGGATCCGGCGAGGATCAACTCGGATGAAGCGAGGCCCAACTCTGATAATACATTTTGTTTACACAGGACAGATTAGCATGGTTGGCTAGAACTGGCAGAAAATTTAGCCCTGCATATCTCCTCCAGCTTTAATTTTTATCTTTTTTCTTGTCTCACTATCATACGTTACTAGCTTAGCAGTACTAAAAGATGTTTTAAACGTAAAAAAAAATGAGGCAATATCGGATGAAATACTGCAATGGGCTGTTTTCAACAGCCGATGGATTCCTCCCCATTTTGCACCGTTTCTCATTAATCATCGCTAATCCTTCTGTACGTCTTTGAGTAATGTCATAATCATTCTGAGGGCAGCTTTACCTCGGCAGGGGGTGTGGTGGGAATTGGCCGGGGTGGGGGTTAAGGAGATATTACCATGCCCGTAGCCAGGAATCAGGGGTGGCGCCCCTGTACAAAAAAACATTGTCGCCTCTACTAATAAATAGCTAATGCGTTTTAGCATACTAGCACCCCTTAGAAATATTTCGTCCCCTGGAAGATATCTCTCCTCTTATTTCAGTACCTTGTCTGACTATACCGGCCTGGATGTTATACAGGTGGAAATGCCGAGGGCTAGGGGATATCCTACCCCTTTTTAAAAATGCTCCCATTGACTTTCAAGTTTACCACAATAAATTTTAATCTTATCCTCCCAGTTTCTCACCCAAACACCCAACCTTGGAATAATAAATAGAGGAGCGTTACCCTGCCTTTAAACTTAGTTTTACAAAGCACTTCTTTCATGTCAGATTACTGCCTTAAAAACTGTAATCATGGATTAAAATAAATCCCAGCCTGTTATAAATCATGTTTTATATTTTTTATTCTATTTACACTAGTCTGCATAAGTTGACATTTAATGGCAACTTTTGCTTCACCAAACTTAGGAACGTAACAGCCCCAAAAGCCAGAATACTTGTGAGCTAGGCTGGAAACACCCCTTCAGGTATCGCTGTAAACGGAACTGAAAGTATGGGATGGGATAATGACGTTCCATGAGAACATTCATATGGTAACTACGAAGCTGGTAGCTTGTCGTCCGTATTGTCAGGCTTATTGTATTCGGACGTGAAACATAAAGGTTGATTCTACGGTTATAAAAAAGATGTTCAGGGAAATACCGTACAACTTGAAGGATAGAATTAAACACTGCTTGTTATTCTATTAGTGTTTAGGTCTGTTCGACATCTAAGTCGTTCAATTCAACAAATAGTTTTTAATGATAGCACGCTGAGGTAAGCTAACACAAAACAAGGATTTGAAATACATCTTGTACTTAAATTTTAAGGGACTTTGACTTAAATCGTTCTCATGATAACAAAAGCTTGCTTTCAAAAGTATGCAGCTTGCTTATTTACCTCCAGCGGCGTACGGTCGCCCCCCCCCCCCACAAAGCCTCCGAAGGCCTCTGTGGGAAATTTTTAGTCTCTGTCGGAAATAAATAAAAACAATTCATTTGAAACACTTACAACACTTCCTATGTTTTTAAGCAGAATTACACATCGATATGTCAACTTGAAAATCAAAGGTCGGTCTCAGAATTGCCCGGAAAGCAAAAAAAAAAAAAAAAAAAAATAGGTCCTCAGAATTTCGAATCGTACAACTATCAAGATATCAAGATAATAATCTGTCGGAACTCTTATGCTTTTGCCGGCCACCCCCTCCCCCCCCCCCACGAAAAATACCTAGCTACGCCACTGTTTACCTCCGTTAGTTTCCTGTTCGAACAAACGAAGTAAGTGTAAGGATTAAGCTCAAGAGCTACACAGCCTGCGTTTGAAAACTTGCAGTTAGTCAGACTACAACTGCTTCAGCTTGAAAAAGAATGCATTGAGGAAGATAAACAATTTAGTCATGTCCACGGGTTCTGTTGGCTCAGTTTGTCATGTGGCCTTGTAAATGGTGGCTGATGTTAGGCATTTCCCTTCAAGGGTACAAGAATATTTGACCCTGCAATTACAGCAAAATTCGGGGCGGGTAGAGCCTTCTTAGAGAGCACCTTGGAGCTGTGGAGCTATACTGTAGCTTTCTTTCAAGGTGTTTTTGTTAAGATTCTTGGCATCTTGTGACGTTTGGCTACGAGCTTGAGGAAGGGTCTACCAACATTCAGTACGGGGATTAAACCATATAACCTTTCTATGTCTTTCTGTGTCACCTGGGTACTCTACTTTGTAGTAATACAATCCAGTGTCTGTTGGTAGGCAGGTGCTGCAGCTTCAAAAGCTGTCTGGTTGCAAGAAAGCTCGGCCACACGTTTGTTTACTGCCATGGGAATATTTTTCAGTATGTTGGGTTTGTGTCTTGATTGGGTGTGAATAGACAGGGGTGTCATTAGGCCTCATAAAAAAGTAAACTAATTCCCATAACAGGCTGGGCTGATTTTGGACGCCGGGTGGATTCTTTTTAAATATTTTTTATTAATGAATAAAAACCTCCCGGGCCGACGTATGATCGTTTCCATGTGCATTTTTTGTGAGAAAATCTGATCTCTGGCATCGTTTCTGACGGGTTTTGCATAAATATATTGCCTCAAATCACTCCGACCAAATCCCATATTCAAACGTTCCACTCGTACTTGCGACCGACTAGGCCGACTTGACAAGAACACTCTGGATACACGATGTATAGAATAAAATGGGGCCCAGAAAGAAAACACTGAAAATTGATTTGTAACAAAAAAATAAAAAAGAACTGGGCGACGGATGTTTTCAGATTTCAGTGATGAGAATCAAGTTATGTTTTATGTGGTCTTAGGTTTCTTGTAGGGGGAGTAGGTACCATCTTCCATGTTAAGCGTACAATCAAGGAAGTTAACAACGTGGAGGTAGGTCTCGATGGTGATTTTCAAGCCAAATTCGCTGAAGGTATTAATGAAATCCTTGCGGGCTCTGTCGGCGAGTCTTCCGGAGCGCGGTTTCAAGGATGTTAGGCAATTCACAAGAACACGGCAGAAAATGAAAAAGGTTAAAATGTGTTAGTGTATACTAGCAAGACTAATTGAAATACAGAGTTGGTAGGCTTCACCCATGTTTGTCAAGTGGTTAGAGCATCTGACTTGCAGCCGGAAGGTCTAGGGTTCAAATCCTGGCCGGGTCATACCAAAGACTTTAAAAATGGAACCTACTGCCTTTGTGCTTGGTGCTCAGCATAAACAATGGAGTAAGGAAAACAAGCCAGTGAGCCACAACTGGAGAAAAGGCCGTGGTCGTCTCGACTTGAACCAATTGGTTGGAAACTGGGACGTTAAACCTCATCTAACCTAACCTAACCCATGTTTAATCTTGAAACACTGCTTTATTATCAATGTCTTTACTATGGGTGGGTGATGGGGGTTTTACGCGTTTCGACTATACGTCTCCAGTTTTGACAGTGTTAACTACACCTTTTAACACATTCATATTTCAATGTATGTTAGATCCTTGAAGCAAGTCACATGCTGAGTCAGACATAATATCATGATATAGACAAGGGGTGTCAAGTTTTCGGTACTATTGACTGATTTTATAGTTGTTCAAGTTACAACTAATAATTTACCATAAGTGTAGTAGCCAGCAGGCGGGGCATATCCAGAGCGTGGAGAAAAAAAAGACCAATTTGTAAGGGCGGAGGTCATAACTACAAGGTTAGCATGGAAGATGCAATACGACACGAGAGAGAGCGACGAAATAGAAGAAATTTTACATCATGGAGGAAGGCATGAAGGTTCCTAAAGGAGAGAGTCATTGTCACAGACAGTAGTAAAATATTTCGTGGATCTCCCTTATCAGGTTTATCCCTAGTTGTACAGCAAAGTGAGCGATACACGCTCATTTGCATATCCAACTTTTATGGTTTTAAAATGTTGTGTACATCTCAATAGCCAGGTAATAGCTTCCTAGGTAAAAACCTGCATCTTGCAAAGCAAAGGCACCCAAGCAGAAGGCCTTTGCTTGGGGACTGTAAATGGTCCGTTAAGGGAGAATCGGGTAGGACTCGAAGGGAACGAGAGGGGTCCGTAGGCTCCAAAATCACATCCTGTTAATTCCAAATGAAGTCGCTGAGGACTTTATCCAGCCGCTGAGGGCTAGAATTTGATAGAAATTAGCAGGTTACGCGCTGAGGCATATTTTGTAAGTTTCCGTATTACTCTTATTTTTCTTTTTTTGGAAAGTAGGTCGCTCGTAGCACGTAAAGCTGTTCTAAGCTTAGAGGAAATATATGTGTGGAAGTTAGGCAACTTTCGTTAACTTTTGAACTGTATGTGGTTCTTATGACCCAACTTAAGAGAAGTATGCAGAAAGCTGTCATCAAGTTGAGCTACGAAAGGGAAAACTTCATCACATACGTTTGTGCGGGTTTTCCTTTACATGTATAATCTGGGTTTGTGTATTATGTATATTTGTATCCTGAAATCTTTTAAGTGAAGATTGTTAGCCGACTTTTAAGGTATAATTGTGTGAGCCGTTCAAAAGTAGAATTCAGCCTATAGAGCTTGAAGGGGGGGGGGGGGCATTTTGAATAGTTGCATCGATGCATGAGAATTATATTAATTAAGATATATTTTTAAGAGGTTTGTTTTCCTCTTTTGCAAGGTTCTTCCTTCCCCTCTTCCGTCTTTATCTGTCTACACGTTTCGAGTGTACCACACTGTAAATAAACACACCAAAATTGTTCACCAAATGTCATACTGGTGTTTTTATTTAATGTGTTTGCGACGACCTCAGGTCGAGTTGTGGCAACCTTACGGTACAAACGGTTAAATAGCCTCATCATTCTTGGACTGAGATCATTAAATTTGAGTGTTTTTTTTTAACTCAGTGCTCGGAATTGTAGGAAATGAACTTCTTAAATAAAAGTTTGCACTTAATGTGAGTCTATTGTGCATTTTGTTTGCCAATATTCGGGAGATTTGATATCCAAAATGCCCTAGCTAGGAGAAATGAGACATAAAGGCACACGTCTAAACAAGGACTTGCATGTATTTCGATCTTAATGATTCATATCTTGTAACTTTGGACTTATTCTTTTAGGTAGTTACAACTTTTTTCCAAAAGGAAACATAATCGAATGTTAGCAAAAACATCAAGTGGTCAAAGATATATTCAACGTAGCAAACCATTGGGTTATAGAGTATGTGATTTACACTCCCAACAATCAGTCGATCAATTAGTCCATATGGTTAATATCTTATTTGTCGGATACTAATGATGCAGAGTGATTGTGGACTTTTAGTGTAGACTTTGGGATTATAAAAGAGGATATCATACCATGCAAACAAAAATCAAACCAAACAATGAACGGAACGAGTTACATACAAGAATTACCATTGCAACTGAAGCTAATATGGTTTAGATACTACTATTTTTTAATCTGGATCCAACCGTAGAACATATCGTTCACCTTTTGATCATTTTTTTGCAAATTGTGCAAATGTTTGTAGCCAAAAATATGTGACTATGGCGAAATTTCTAATAGCTTTCCCATTCAATCTAGCAAGTTTATTCTATCGGATATTTATGGAAGACTGTAAAAATTACAACTAAGTGTGTTACATACAGTACTTTTTGAAAAGTTGAGGAACGTGAGATAAAGTCAAACTGGACGGACCTTCATTTCTGTAAATTTGATATTATAATAATATCTCCCCGGAAGAGTACCCCAATCAATGTATCCACCGCGGTAAGGGGCGTTGAGATCGGAATAAGGATAATAATAATAAACTCCCCACCACCAGGCACCAGCATAATACCATGCAGCAATTGCAGAAGAACCACTATAATCGTCGTTGTCTTGGTCTCGTGTACTGAAGTCCTGGTTGTTGTGATACCTCGTCATAGAGTCACCTGTAAATAAAAGAACGGAGCAACTGTAACAGAGAAAGGGTTGCATGTTGATCATCATTACCTTTTATTTCCTCATTTGAAAGCCTTCTATTGCCAATATCCACAATACATGAATTTAACGAAGTCTGTTTCATCAGAGATGATCTAACAAGTCTCTTGCCAAAAGGTAAAAGTTGACTTAATTCATTAAAAGTTAAAATCAACCTATGTTGTTATTGAATTCCAGAAATCGTTAACATGACTTTACTTTATCACATGTTAGAAAGGAAGTTTACTCCCCTAGTACAAGATTTTTTGTGTGCGTGTGTGTGTTGGGGGGAGGGTATTTTCAAGGATACATCACCTCCAAACAGAAACGCGCTGTTTCGATGTTTAATCGGGAAATCTATTTGGATACATTTTATGGAAATTTTGCCACAGAGTTTATCGATATCATTATGTATATAAAATGGTATTCTGCAAAAATGAATCCCCCCCCCCCCGTTGATTTAAATTTAAATGTAAGCTTTCACCAAATTATGTTGACAATTTTAGAATTGTTCAGTGGAAAATGGAATTAGCCTATAGAGTTATAAAAAAGTATATTAGATACCTAACTTGAAAAAAGCCTATACTGGTAATTGCAATGTTCTTTAATGTGTTAAATGTGTTCAGATGTTAACTCTCAGTCTTTGACGAGGGGAGCAAGTACTTTTCTTAGGAAATGCAGATTGATCTGACTATATCTAAAGAAAGTACAAGAGGGTACATTCATGAAATGGAATATAATTTTGAGTTACCTTTTCATGTCCATTTTATAAAAAAAGACATGCATGCACGATTTTAGGAATCTTACCCCTAAATATCGTCCCCAATAAAGTAGAAGAGGGGTTCAAGTTTCAGTGACATAACCAGATATAAAGATATGCGATTTTATGGAGTCTGCAATGTTGCTTACGTCATATTAAAGCTAAACTCTTCATCTTCACATTGCAGATTTTCTTACTAATTTAACGTAACATTGATGTGATCTGATTCCAGTCTGAGATAGGTGTCCCTGAATATAAGTTTATGTCAAGACTTACTTTTCTTAGTTTTACATATCCAGTGTTAAACTTTTCTTTCCGAAATGCCAATATTTAAAATCTAACTGGAAAGACACTACCACTATGGAAATCAAGAAACTGAAGTTGCTGCTACGGTTCAATGACTGCTTTTGGCAAACTACAGGCCACTTGTAAAGCAACTTACAATTTTCAAATTCTACCAAGAACATTTTAACTTCTCTAAACGAGACATCCAAAAGGATTATCTTTGCCGGTTGGGGGAGGAGACAAGATTTCAGATAATTAGGCAACTTTACGAACTTCATCTGAAATCTACTATCCTGTTGCATACTTTGTTAATATTAAACAAGAGTGAGTGTTTTAAATTACCACAGTTCCTTTCGTACATATGTCATTCCTAGTTATACTTAAATCGTCACTGTACCCTAGTCGTGCAAAAACAAAAAGTGCAAAAAAAAAAGAAAAAACCGTTGTCAGAACTTTAAACAAACCTGCATCTCCCTCCCTGTAATTTTCAACAGTTAGTCGGTAGTTGTTGGCTTCATTATTAATACGGAAGAAACCATATTTAGCAAAGTACGGATCCCCATCAGCGTCGACTAGGTCTATTCTTAGTTGGTATCTTCTTTGGTTTGTTAAACGGAATATTTTCTCGTTTCCGAGCCAAAGCTCATGATCGGGAGATCCAAATCCTTCTTTATAATCACTCCAATCCAACTCAAAATCTACGGTTCCATCAACTCGACGCTGAAACACCTGTACAAATTTCAAATGATAATTCGTGCTACCGCCTTCAAATATAATTGTTTCGAAAAAAATCTTTTGATGTTTTGGTACGTGGCTTAAGTTAAAAAACACAAATGGTAAAAATTTATTTTATCAGGAGGAGTAACTCCATTTTGCTCAATCTTACAAAAGTTAGTCTACGCTTAGAACGAAGGAGTCCAAATATACTTGTACGTTTCTTGGCTCCTTACATTACCTCCCCGAAGCTCTTTTATATAGCAGCAGCCCTTTATTCTAAAGACTCAAAATTTTAAATGTGAAAAAGTTACATTTATTAGTCTAGAGCCTGACATTGCTTACACTTAGTACTTGGTTGAATTGTGATGAGAGTGTTCGGAAGAGCACAGTTTAATGCAAGCGTTCGGCACAAGACAAATCCGCTGAATAAGCTTAAGATAAATTCTTTTGAGATTATAAAGAAGACAACTCAGCGGGGTTTGAGCCTTTTGTAGCTATTGTGAGATCGAGTTGAACTTTTTGTCGAATGGATACAATGCAATAAGAACCTGTGACAAACAAAAATTTGACAGACGACAGGTTAGTAAGTGAAAGGTTTAAATAGTTCACGTGTCCGTAACTTTTCATAAAGCTAATCTAACATAAGACTAAATATTACTTACAGTCCAGCCTCCTCCATCTGTCATATTACAATACACTTCAAAAGACGATCCACTCCAACCTGCTGGTTCGATATTGTAGACACCGCTCTCTGTATTGCCGTTATTATATACATCAAGACAATCGGTAGCTGTACTGGAACGGCAATTAACTCCATCGCCTACATAACCTGGGTTACATAAACATTGTCGTAAGCCGTTTCGCACTGTACAAACTGCATTAGAATGGCAGTAGTAATCATCGCATACAATCTGACCTGCGGAGCAGCTGCATTGCCTAGATCAGTCGGTAGTCACGTATACCTCACCTTCCTGAAATTTGCAAAGTAAAGCTAAAATCATAGCCGTTTCCTATCTTTGTCTCTTAGAATAATCATAGTTGAACCAGAGCTATTTCAAGGAGCTGCAGATATTTCAGAAAAATTTTGTTGAAAACATTTAACTGTATGTATACTGAAAATGTTCCAACTTTACAATATTGTTTAGCTCTTTCGTATTTAATCTCTTTCGTCTTAAAATAAGTTTTTTTTTTTATATTTTACAAATGTGATTACCAAATAAAGAAGTACAGAAATGAACAACGTATGAAAAGCAATGATCACTGATAGCTAACCGGTATAATTATTCCGTCAACAAAGCATCCGCAATCTTCTTGTGATACACAATCATCTCCTTGAATGTAGAAACCATCAGGACAAATACAGGTTTCCTCTTCAGTACTGGTAACCAGACAAACATCAGGGTTCTCACAAGATTTTTCACAGGTACAAGTTGTAAACTCCTCATTGTTCAAACACCTGGTAAAATCTTTAAAAGTGAAAATAATTCATTAAGAAAGTATTGTGATCAAGTCGTGAATAAGGAGTTTAAGAGAAAGGAAGCAGAGAAAACAAGTTCTTACTTGCAGTTCCAGAAAATTGACCAAGACGACCAAGTCTATAGTTGCTAAACTCATCACTGATGCGCAAAGTTGAGTACAAAGCGTAAAAGGATGATCCATCGGCATAAGTAAAGTCAATTCGAAGTTCATATTCCTTTTGATTTGTCAGAAATGATAGCTTCTCGTTGCCAAGCCAGAATTCTTGCGACAAAAACCCAAATCCGACTTTGTATTCTATCCAGTCACGTTGAAAGATAACGGATCCGTCATGGCGTCTTTGCACTACCTAAAAAGAAAGGAAGGTGGTCGCATCCAAGCGTAAATATGACTGGTTATATTCACAGGAACACTTCCAATGAATTTCAGATGGTGAATTTTTTTAAAAAAATGTTACTTGCGATGATGATATGTATTATATTATGCAGGGCCTTTGTACTTTTCAAATATGGTTAATAACAGATTCCTTGTTGCCTAGCATTCGACGTCACTGACACGTCCTTATTTGGTTTTACCTCACTTCTTTCAAAAATAGTTATTAACAAAGTACTTACTGTCCAGCCCCCAGCATCAGCGTCATTGTCACAATAGACTTCAAAAGGTTTGTGATAACCATCTGGTTTGATTAGAAATACTCCACTAGCAGTGCTGGTAGTACACAAGTCATGTACTTCTTTGCAATCTCTTGGATATTCCGGTTGTTGATAGAAGAAGTAAGAACGATCCTGAGGAAACATGAGCAGTTAAAAGCTGTATCTTAATATTACCTGATTACTGAATGATCCTTAGATCAGAAAAGCTCGTTTGATTTAAATTTTGTTTGACACAGCAACGATGCCACAGTCATACAACTGCTATCACCTTAACTTAATTTTTCGAGAAAACGGACTTTATTACCACGTTCTAATGTAATGCGTAAACGCACTATATTAAATCATTACAGTTTACATGTCAACATCGAAAAGCCAATTATGTAACAATATACAATTTGTTTACCCCGACCAGTTCGGCAGATTCTTCGTATTTAGAGAAAATCAAAATTCTCTCCCTAATATGGGAAAATGAATGCAATACAGCACGGGGGCTTGCTAACCTAACATAGACAAAGTTCAGCAAAAGACAGAAGACCACAGAAGTAGCGTTCTGAAAAACGGCATCGTTAAATACTGATTAGCTTTTCGGTAGCTACGATAACACAGACCAACGTAATATACATTTAATTCCATTCTATTAGACAAGGGGTTGGGAACCTCTGGCCCGCGGAGCGTTAGCGGCCCGCGAGACCATTTTATCCAGCCTGCGAAGAAACTCAAAACTAGAAGTTCAGAGTTACTTGAAAAGTAATTTTTAATGTTTTAGCTCACAGTGCCCACCGTTCATCTTGCTCGCCGGGTATTTCTCGTAGAACGTCTGCGAAACACTACTAGTAATAACTTAAAGCCTATGCAAAATGTACATTCCCATCGTTTTTTAAGACAAAAACCCAGACGCAGAATATTTGTAGGCTACTTAAGGTGGTAATGGAAGCTTTGTGGGGGCTACAAAGCATTGAACAAAATTAAACTATCACGTACGGTCTATCTGTTAAAGTGCTGTACGCAGTGGGCACTGCATTTATTGCCGTAGATTCTGGGGTGGACTGTTCCTCCAGAGACAAACGTTAAAAGTGGAAGATTTTGCAAAGTTAAATGAAGGAAAAAGGAAGTTGGTTTCAATATGCGTGTTTTCATGGCGCTTTGTGCGCAATTCCATATGTGCTCATTTATTATTACTCCATACATGAATGAAAAGACAGATGCTCATTATAGTGTAATTCTTCCAGTACGTGCAGCCTTGCACATTCAATATCATTTCATGAACATTCTATTGCATACAAATGTCTACAAACTCCAGAGGTTCTGGGGGCTTGCCCCAGTTTTTTACCTGCGCTTTTCCCCTAGACCCACCCATTGTCTGAAGCCCCTTGGTATGCGTCCGTTTGGGAAAGTTTGTAGCGACATACCTATTTACGGCCCTGCAATATACCGATAAACCATGGAAAGGGATTTCTAAAAAAACATTCGCTTTTGAAAATATTCACTAAGAACGCATGGAATTGTGTGGTAAATAGGCAAAATGGGTGCGCACACGACCAACTTTTATCCCATTTGAGGAACATTTGCAGCGTAATGAATGTGTGAATAATAATACCTCTTCTTTAATTAGGAACTATGCTCACACAACAAACATCGCAGTTTTGTAACTTTATTTACAAAGCATAAACCGCTTCAGATTGGAATATATTAGAAATTGAGTTCAACATTGTCCTTATTGAGTTCAGCATAAGTTTAAAGGCAAGCAACTGTAGAGTAATAAAACGTGTGGAAAATGTAAACTCAGCTCAATTTTGCCAGTTTCGAAACACATTGGAATCAAAATGGCATAAACTCATGCTTTCATATGCTTTTAAACGGTTCCATTATTATGCAAGGTATTCACTGGGAATACTGTAAAGCATTTTTTTATTCAGTTTACTTCGATTCTTCAAAACGTTAGAGTTAATGTGGAGGAAATGCTATCAATTTTCCTCACACTATGTGGTTAACGAAGTGTAAATTGTTCAAAATTGAGGAACAAAGTTTTAAGTCGGTAAGCCAACTAGGTACTATACCGTATTAAGAACCTGTCCTCCTCCGTCTGTGTAGAGGAACAGGGTGTTTCATTGACTCATTCGGTACGTAGAATAAAGCAAATTTGACACCAGCTATAACTATTTTCATTTCAATCCTTTTAATTAAACGGTATATGAAAGATTCTATTTTTTCGCTAAGCGAAAATACCTTTCAGCTGCAGCTATCGGCGGGAATTATAAATGTGAGCTTTTCTTCAATTCGAAGTAAGACAGCTCCAAGTGACACAACTCAAAACCACAGTGACTGTACCCTTGCTTCTTTCGTTATTTTGTCCTAAGCGTTACATGAAAAAGTACACTTCCTTGACCTGTGCACAGTATATTGTCCGTAAAATCAATAAAATATGTTTTGTGTTGTCACTCTGTGTCAAGCTAATTGAGTTATCGAGTTTGAATAGAAAGTGCAGGATCAAAATGTTTTGTCGTTTCATACCACATACCGGGGAAAGTTGAAATTTTTCAAATATTAGAGCATGTGTCTTTGATATTAAAATAACGATAAGGTCGGTTTTGAACAGACATTGTTCATTCTTAACAGTTTAAAATGGGTTCTTATCTTAATATTATTCAGCGTTATGCGAAGTATACACTTCGTGCTTTTGTCTCATCACAGTGAAATACGGTGCTTAAATAGAGGAATTGGTTGAGGACGTTTCGGAAATAGAAGAAGATGTAATGGTAGTTGCTTTACCTTACAAATACATTACTAAAAGTCGTAATGTCTTAGCCTTCACTTTTTACAATTTGACTGGTTGTTTTACAAAATGATAAATCCTTATGACACTGCACTTTATCTAGTTCAGTCAACAAAAGCTAAGTATTTTAAGCATGTTCTTACTTATGGAAACATTCTTCGACAATTATTATTTCCGACCAGATTGCCAATGCGCACCCATACGGAAACCATAATTCTGCTAATAAAGTTCTTTTTTTTTCTTGTTTAGTCCTCAACATATCAGCAGATGAATTATATTCACTAAACAGCTGTGATGACATCTCCTCACATTTATGGGCTAATTATTTTTGTTACTTCTCTATTGATTCAGTTTACCTTGAAATAGATAACGATATGTGTTGCACTTACATGATATGCGATTTTGTAAATGCTTTCGCGTTACATGCATTTACATTCATCAAAGAATAGAATTATGAAGAAAACGGATTATAAAGATTATAAAACAATGGTGTGATTTACGTTCAGCTATGATGACACCTGAGCTTGTTTAGACTAAACTTTAGCTGGAAAACGCAATTCAGCTAATATCTTGCAGAAGTTAACCATAGCTTTTTAACTCTACATTATGAATGGCAAATTGCACATGACGTGTGCCTCAAAGTGTCGGGTCGGTACAAAAAATAAAACATGTACTTTAAAGCCTTTACATGTTAATGCAGTTCCTCAGCTAATAATGAAATGCTTATAAAATTATTTTCACTTTGAATTCATGTTCTAGACCAGACCTTAAGTTTACTTCACGATTTATCTATAGACACTGTAGTGTTTATCTTTTTACATGCGGTTTCTCATCTTTCAAAATGTAAGCAACGGTGCCAAAAACTGTTGCAAGGAAGATGAAAGGTGGCCAAGTTACAGTAGTTTGTTTGAGTCTAGCTAATCCCCGATAATAACTTTTATAGTTTCCAGATTCCATTAAATGTTTGACAAGATTTCCCCATCTGCAAATTTTAAAAGAATGCTCTGTAGGTCCATATTTCAACTGAAAAGTAAAACCTCTCACCTGATCCGTTCATTTGCATAAGACATTTTGTGTAATATTTGTCATCATCTATAGATTTATCATAGCAAGCAGTCGTTTTTTATTTTAAACCAGTGAAAATTTATTGGGCTATTGGTAATTTCCTAGGCTTAAAATATTTTTCCTTGTAATGCTATACTTATGGTTGCAAGAAGTATGAGTTTGGGTGACGAGGTCGCGGGGTGTCAATTGTTAGCATTCGACAAAAGGAATCAATGCTCTTAACCCGATGATCACTCACTATACATGATTATGTCCTAAGATGTAACTTGATTGGGTATTAATGAAATTATATAAGTCCCAACCATGGCCGTACGCGACTGTTTTACTCAGGGAGGGCGATTATTTTTGCCCAACTCCAGACCTAATGTAACTGTCCACTTTTCCGCCCGACTGAGAAAAATATCTGCCCGATTTTGTCAAGTTTCTGTCATTTGGGCACCCCTTTCCCGGCACAAACGGCCATGGTCTCAACTCAAAATCGCACTTGCTTGCTAAAACTGTTAGGTTTTATTCTTTTCATGTCTGTTTCTGTGCAAAGAGAATTTAGTGTTGTTTGGAATCGAAAACAATTTTAAAAGAAACATCCTCTCCGTTCTCATTTTGGCCAATTTGTGAAGTAAATGTTAAAGTGATGGAAAGAACAATTTTAAAGAAAGTCACACTTTGAATAAATTATTATCTACACGAATTGTTAAGCTAATTACAAGTTACAAGTGAAGATCTTGCATCTTTTCATCAAACTTTACTTGCCTTTGCTTCGTTTTACGTCACTGTGTAACACACATAATATGTTCAACAGTTTCCATCTTTTCAGTAAATAGAAAATACTTCAAAAAAGATGAGTAGTATTAAAATGGTGAACAATAACGTTCCTTATATGAAATTTAAGCTTTTAGTGTTGGCATGAATACACAAAATTTACACGTTTTACCCTTTGGCTGATGTGTATTTGAATGTTATTCAGTAACCAGAATTATTCAATTACTAATCCAAGCTTTAGATAATTACATCTCAAGTAAGAATCACTGTATTTGGCATGGTAGTACATATGGCTCTACAACATTGTATAGATATATAAATTTCTAAAAAAGAGTAAACCCTGTGTCACGATTTCAGCAGTTTTAAATCCAATGTTTAGTTGATTCGGTAAGTAGAGTTATGCCGTTTGTACTAAAAAGTGCAAAGTCATTGACAAGGTTTTCTGCCAGTACTGTGTAGGCAGTTCAAAGTTAAGCAATGCCAGTTACGAATTGAGTTGAATGAGAATTTACTAGAATTTAATAAATTAAATTAATCTTTATTGCCTTGATTGCTTCGAGTAACATTATAACATTTTATTCCCTTTTTTTCAATTTAAAACACTCTATCACCTCTACCACTTTAATCATATTTTGACATACCTAACTGACATTATTGCATGAGCTTTAATCGTATAAGCTTGAAACGATGAAAGTTACGATAGGAAGGAAAATTAGCTGCTGCTGACAATGTTTCAAAACTTCTCAAATGCTGTGATGATTCGGAAATTTTAAAGGGATGCGAAAAATAGTACTACAGTACTCACCGATTCCTGGGAGGCTGCGATGTTTGATATCCGAAAGAAAACTAGTAATGGAAGAACACTGAATTGAAACAAGATTGTCATACCGACTTCTTTTATCTTTAGACAGGATAAAACGGGTAAAATTCAGAGCTCTATCTGTTGAGATGTGGATGAGTCTCGGTTGAAAGCAATTGATACATATTGTGTATAAAACTCAAGCTCCAAGTATGTATGGATAAAATGAAATCTGACTGTTGTTTCTAAACTACACTTAATGACGGATGAATGAAAGTTTGCATTATTTATCATGACGGTAGTATCAAGGTCCTAAAGAAGATATCTACGTGTCATGTGCCTTCCCTAAGGTATCCGTAGCAGGAAATGTCCGCTAACTTGCTATGTCTAGGACAAAACAGTGTAAGTAAGCTGCCAAAGGTTTGCAGTAGTGAAAATACATACTGCAATTAAAAATAAATATATATTAGCTACGCACGTGATTTATTTGTAATTAAGTTGACCTTGCTATGAATTATGGAACCGTTATATTATTGTCGTTGGAAGTTACATCAGTGTAGGTAATTGGCGTTTTGTAATCGTGTACGATGAGAAAAACCATAGTAGTCTCAAGATTTCTCTTGTAAGGGGGCTAGGTCAATCGCCGTTATTTTTTAAGATCATAGTATTAGTTCTCCTAAAGCAAAGAAATAAGTGGGACGGTTGAAGATTACAAAGATGTGTTAGCTGTCGAATTAAACTTGAAAGGGGGAATGCAATCACCCCAAGTACTTGAATTGTACTAAGATTATTTCTACTCGAATCGTGGAGTGCTGTCAAAGTTGATATGTTAGACAAAATTTAATTTCAAGTTGATGCACCAAGTATTGTATTTACTTTATGAAGGACCATTAGGTTTATAAAAACATGTCAAGAGTCATTCCTATGGCATTTCGTTGATACAAGATATGTATTGAAGGAAATTATAAGAAATAAGAACAGTTTTGTGCTTCTTCCTAGATGAATATATTGCAAGGATCGCTTTTCCTATACTAGGTACTTTTTCATGTTTTATTTCCTGTGGTATATTTTTCAAATGCTCTCACGATGGTGCTATGGAAAAGGCACGTCCTTCTTACTGAATCTTATTGAATTTTAAGACACGTTATGTCCATATCAGGACGGCCTCTATCACTTCTCAAATGATCCAACAATGACAATTTTTTATAACAGCCATTTGCAAAACTATTTCTCGGCTATTTTCCAAATCTCGAAAAGCTATCCGGACTGGTCCGATTCAACTACCATTTTTTGACCTACTTCAATCACTGTTTGCATTAGTCTCAGACCTGGTGGTAAATTTGACACTTTGTGAGATTCGGAGAAGATGTACGACGGGATTAGTTTGTTTATCTCCATCACATGCTCTCTTTCACTTTTTTCAGTTTCTAACAGCTCACAGCTGCTGGATTACGAAAAGGGGAAGTAATATGATAAGAGGGTAATGGCAAACTATTTGAAGTATCCTCACATAACATGCTAAATCATAAAATCATGATTCTTATTGTAGCGTTTAGTCCATATACTTTATCGCTCCAGTATCTTCCTCAAGGACACCGCGATATGTGTAATTCCCAGTGAGGGTAACATGACGGTTAAGGGCTGAAGTTGGTGGAAGGGTTAGAATTGGTGTTAGAATGTCACAAGAGAGTTATACCGACTTAGATGGTTTTACAAAATGCTTGCAGGCAAGGTTACCTACTATTATGATTTGTGAAAGACCGGTAATCATAAGGGCAGCTAACATGAGCTTGTTGTAACTAATTTAATCTGAGGGGGTCACAGTGACGGATCCAGGAGGGGCACAACAGGCGGGCGCCTCTCCTATTGGCCGTAATGGGTGAAAAAAAAACGTTGAGGCAAAAAAGAAAATGGTTCAAAATGTGTCAAATATAGCACCATTTTGCACCTCAGCCTTCTTTCAAAAGCAAGAACTTTCCAAAGGAGAGGGGTACACTCCTCCCTTATACCCCACACCAGGACAGCGATCTATCAAACCTTGCGCCCCTTCTATTGAAAATTCCTGGATACGCCCCTGGGTTAGATCAGTCACATTTCAGCTTCCATGTTTCAAGTTTTATCCCTCTTGTGCACACGCTTCAAAATGAAAAAAGGATGAACAGTAGCTTAAAATATCATCACAAAATGTTGCAAACCTTAAAAGGAAATGCAAGTTTAAGCAGACCTCTGTAAAAAAAAAATAAAAAAGGAAACTTATAACGGCGGTGGTGAAAAAGCTGAAAGTGAACAAAGTGCACATAAAATGTACCTAAAAAGATTTTTCATATAATATTCCACAAAATCTTATCAGTCGTAGGTTTTCAGATGGAGTAAAATTTGAATATAGAAGATACTTATTTTTATATTTGGGCTAAGCCGTTCCACAAAGTATAACCACAATATTTAAAAGTCATTTTTACACGTGATAGTACTTAGACTAGTGGGATGAATATTTGAAATGCCAGGGGAAAAATGTTTATGGACATTACTACTGGTTACAGCTGGTTATAAAATATCTCTAAAGGTAGGTGGCAGACAATAATATCATTAATCATACAAGCACCTAACTGGTGATGAGAGATATCATTAATGTCCAATACCCTCAGATTATCAAAATAGGGCGAGTACGATTCCAGTCGTCCGAATGCGTTATTATATACGGATAAATCTTTTTGCAGATTGCACAGTCTGTTCGTGTAAGCTTTGTGAGTGTAACCCCATATGATGTTACTAATGGGGATAAATAATGGAGTGGTATAAGGAAGTGATAGTACTCATTGTGTTATAAAGTTTTTCCGATAGGCAAATTCTCACACGCAACATTTGAATGAAACCGCAAGCTGAAATGTGAGTCTATACCGAACCCAATGATTCCGAAATAACATCCCTCTGAGTTATGCAAGTCCCTTTGATTGTAATACTACGCTATATGTGATACCAATAGTAACATGAATGGTAGAACACAAGACATTTTATATAACCTTAACAGGAGATAATTGTTTGCCTGAACCATTTCGACATGCTTACATTCTCCCTGTCTACAACAGGAGAAATGTACATGTTGACAAATGTAACTTAATTACTAAGGGTGTAAGCTAAAAGCAAGGTTCAACCATATTAGACCAAAAGGACAAATTCATTAAAATAAGGAATGGGAAGCAACGGCACAAAATAGAACCCTGGAGATTACTACAGTCGGTATTATAGAGCCAGACACAGTGCCATTTTCAGTTTCGAACCTCCTCACAGTTTGATTAAAGATTGTTTTGTCATGCAATGAACAGTTTAAGGTACGTCTCTCCATCACGTGACATGGTTTTTGTTTAATTCTTCTAGTCGATTAGCAAAGCATATTTTAGGCTTACGTTCATCCCTTCGTTTCAGGTAATGATAGAAACGAGAAGGAAAGTTAGTCGCCAAATGTGGTTGAAACTTCGTGGTAAAATCGCTGTTGAAACTGTGCACTAAGAGTTGCCCTTTGTTCCGCTTACGGTAATTTATTTGAGTAAGTTAAACAGTACACTATGCACACTACTATTTATTGGTAGAGGCGCTCGTTGATTTCGTTAAGCCTGTCGTATGTGTCCATCACAGTAGCCTTTGCGTATGTATGCACGATACATAGTGACAATTTTCGTTGGGTTTAACAGAATAAAAAAATTGAGGTGTTGTTGTGCGCAGTGAAATAACCTGATTTTGTATTGGGTTTACCAGAGGAAGTAGGCACTCGCACCGCCGAGTAGGACCATACCAGAGGCATAGCTTACAATGTCTGCAAAACATCGTGTTGAATACTTGACATTTAGAAAAGAAAACGCTCTCTGGTGACCAAGTTGCTTTTTCGTGCAAAGCTTATTAACGGAAAAAGAAGAAAGAGAAGGAAGTGACGTTACCGAAACTAGAATAAAAGAGATGATGACGTTTATTAATGGAGAAATTCCCCCTGCAAGTTTGATCAGATGTTCCCTTCGGAGCGAGAAAGGGGAAGAGAGGGTTCTCATTTTAGTTGATGTTACTCACTAACGATGTTAGAATACGTGGATAAGGAAAATGCAAGTGGAAAAGGCATTAACGATGGACGGGAACCTAGGAAACAAGCTATAATGAGAGACAAAGAAGGTATATTTTCAACTTGCATTGAAATCATCTCAGTTGGGTACATGACTTACGACGAATGTCGCGACAAAAGTCCCGAAAACGCCATAGTACAGGGAATTTCACATTTGGTGTGGTATCACGTGCCCCGCGTTCGGGGTAGCACCGTGTTACCCTGAGTGCTTGTAACATGGGAACACGGTTTACTCGGTGTCGGTGTTAAAATTTCTACCCTGCTCCGAACAGAGGTTTCTGCAAATTTCTACAATGTGTTTGTGTAATCAACCATAGGTCACAAGTACAGAGGTGTGTGACCTCCACTTCCTATCGGCGATGTACACATTAAACAGACCACATTAGCGGTATTGCAGTGAGAAAACCACCGCTACTTGTTGTGTGGCGAAACTCGTGTGAGATTCAATACGATTTGCCTTGGAGAAGGCGACTTATTCAAGACGGATTTTTCATAAATTTTAACCTATTTCTAAATGCAGGTCCGTAGCCGGACAAGGTACTTAAGAGGCGAGATAATTTCCAGGCCTGGCGAAATATGTTTTAGGGGTGAATGACGTGTATTAAAATGTATTAAGGCAATGGTAAGTGTTTAGTCTTCTAGATGGAGGAAAATTTTTCATGGAGTGCTCCGCCCTGGCCCTTCTTGCGCTTAGGCTAGGCGTTAAAGTTTCAGCATTATAGCTTAGCATAGGCTTGTGCCTTGGGTTGACTGTAACTTAACGTTAATTCTACGCTGGATTCATTTAGCTCTTGCCTGAAAGATTTACCTTCGTTAACAACTTGGAAAAACACCACCAGAAAAATTACCTAGAAATATTTGACTTCCTTCACCACGGTAGCATACCCCAATCCAGCTGAACCCGGGTACATGAGAACACACTCCCGATATAACGGTCTTAACCTGTGGTTTTGCTTTGGTATAAACACAGGGTAACACCTGTTGACAGGGTTACCATCGTTCAATTTTTTCACCACAGTTGTGTTTTGTTTCATCTCGATCCTGTTAACCCTTACTATAAAGACTGTTATAACTGGCTCCCCAAATCAATGCCTAGCGAAAAAGAAAATTAATAGGACGTGGATTACAGGCAGGACATCGATATTGACTGGAAATTTACGGGCTGGGACGAAGAACTTGCTCTGCGTTGCAAAGAGTTAACGACAAAATATGGCTCGGCTGGATAATTCTCAGTTTTGGGTGCTTTATTTATCTCTTGAGTCCCTCTCTATCTCTTCAATATCCCTGTTTCTCTATCTTATCTTAAATTTCCCGACTGAGTGGTCCCCGATTGGTCACTGATGCCGTGCCCCCCACCACACACACACACACACATTTGACACGCTGTTCAAGAATTTGCCAAGTGAAAACCAAATTAGACTTATTTTTTCCCAAGTAGCGTTCTGGATTAAGACGTTTACCTTGCTTTATAAATGATGTAAGTCTGTCTTTATAAATTCTGTACTTAAATTTATTACCGGGATTTACATGCGTAATCAAAGGTTTAAATAATCTTCTTTTTCTCGTTAATGGGTGCATAAATACATCTAATAAGCAAGGGTACGTTGTGTATCAAAATGTATAAATCCAGTCTTGGAGATTTACAGATCCACATTATGTGTTATATAAACATCGTTTCAGTCCAAG
Organism: Holothuria leucospilota; assembly: GCA_029531755.1. Taxonomy (NCBI): domain Eukaryota; kingdom Metazoa; phylum Echinodermata; class Holothuroidea; order Aspidochirotida; family Holothuriidae; genus Holothuria; species Holothuria leucospilota. The sequence continues at coordinate 50,890,527 of CM055971.1, forward strand.
CTACTGATCTCAGCTGCAAACCTCGATATGTTGCACAAGTATCTCTTGTAATTAGTAATTGTTTTGAAATGTTACCATCCTTTTTGCAACCGAGTACAATAGACCGGGAGGTGATCACAAATATCACCAAAGATAATACACGGAGAGCGAGTAGAATGTCATTATAAAATATGCTCTCAATAAGAGAAGGTTACATATTAGATATTCCAGTAGGTATAACCAATAAATCGATAAAAGGAAGACGAATCCATCAGATTAAGAGATCATAACTGACAATGTTAGTGCAGTGCTTCCAGAACCCTGGCAGTTCATGGCTTTACGACTGAATTCTACCCAGATTTTAAAACTCGTTTTGCAAAGGTTGTGTTAATTTTACAAGTTCTAACAGCATTTTTGAGGGATTTTTGCCAGGCAATCCCTTTCTACTAATGTTAACTATACTACCGGTAATTGTAAACACATTTAATGTGGATCTCCTGTCAAATGTAGTTGCCATCATCGTCAGTTTAGAGAGTGCTGACATTTGTTCGTCCTACTACCATGCGCTCTGTCTCAAGTTACTGGCTTCTAAATTTCTGGTCTGCAGAGTCCAAAATGTGTTAATACCTCCCAATAACTGAGAGGCATGCTACACAATCTTTGAAAATCGGTAGAATTTCAATGCTCAAAGTCTCGGACGTCCACATCGGTGTTTCTACCTAATTTGTATTCAAGTCTGAGAGACAAACCTCTTTCTTTTTACTTCTTATCAATTTTCCTGGATGGTATGTTTTTAAAGGGAGCCCACTTTTTGACTCAGATATGGCCAAACAACATTTTCCTAACTTGCTAAGACGGGTTTTACTGCTAACATAGTAAAATTTTAGGATGTCGACTGGATCCTGTAACCGTCTTATAACTAGGACTTTGCTTTTCTCTACAAAAGTTATATCACATCGGAACAACACGTGTCACTACTTTACCTTTCTCAAAAGGTGAAGAAATTGCAAAGGAGATAAGTTTACATTTACACTTTGTTATCTTGAAGTTGAAGTGACACAAATTATGAAGTTGTAAGAATTTGCAAAGCTGCTGTGTAATCTTTGGATAGGTGTTCGCATACTTGTAACACGTGATAGTGCAAAATTCCCCCAAACAACAAAAATTATTGCATATAAGACAAGGCCTTATTTCAAACCAGATTAAGTGTCGAGCGAGTGCTTTGTCTATCATGTTTTCAGGCAGTCTGTTATGCTGCATGAAATAACACGGTTTGATATTTTGTTCATTAGTCATTTTTTCCGGTTGCTCACATCATCAGTTTTTCTGTTCCTATGGAAAACTTCAGCGCCAACAATAACCGGTTGGCTATAAGTCGTTCTAACTAAAGAGATAACATGTGAAAATGAGGCCCTTTTGACTAGTTAAGTATGCATCCCAAGTCATCTGAATAATGCATTTTGTTAAAGAATTAGTACCTAATATTCACTTACTCGTAGGTGCTAGAAGTGCATATATCAGGCTAAAGTTAAATGCCGATATCTAACAAAACAATCCTCCCCTCTTTCTCCTTGTCAGATCCAAAGAGGACATATTAATTTTGTTTAAAAACACCTAGCTAAGAACGAAAAGCTAATAAAAGTCGTTCATACTAGAATTTTACAGGAAGATTTTATTTGTAATTTCTCCTTGTCACTTTGGCATTTACGAAGTATGGAGATGTTTGGGAAGTATGCAATAGTCCACTTTTCCTAATGTAATCATGTACACTGAGGACATTACAATTACTGAAAATACCTTGGACTTTTCACACTTCAAATTGAGGGTATCTGTGGTTTTGTGCAAAACATGAACCAGATTATTGTTTTCTGCAGAGAGAAAAAACGTTGATTACTTCTAACAAGTACGTAAGTCCCTTTTAGAAACTTCATACAGGTTCTCTCTGTAATTTAGTGTAGTTTTTTCTGAGCTTTTTCTGATTTTTACATTGGTTGAGGTGGGTTGGTAAGACACTGGACGTATGAGTTTCAAGTCCTGGGCTCATTGTGCTGCTCTCCACCCAATATGCCGGTCTTAAAATTTTACCGTCTGGTGTTAGCACTTAAAAACAATTTAGGTGAACATCCTTTTCGAAATGTATCTTTTTATACCCTTCTGTCATCACTGACCCAAGGTACAGTTTATGCACTGTAGTTTGGCAACTAATTTTGATGGCTGGACCATCGTATCCATAGAAGGAAATGATTGTGTACGTTTAGTGAGTTACACTACAGGGATTTGACCAAAAATAACCAGGTCTTCACGTACGTTTATTTTAATTTGTAGGAAAATGAATTCTTTTCGTTGGTTTACCTCACATGCCAATTTACGTTAAACACATCGACGAAGAACCCTTGCTGATAATGACTTACACAATACAGTTACAAGTTCTAGTCAAACAGAAAAAGGTCAATGAAGAAAACAAGCTAGCTGGGGTAGTCCAAACAATTAGTACTCTGTGATAGAACTCCGCAGGTAAAAGCCCTTTGTAATAGCAATCTTGATATTCTGGCCATTAGCCAAATAGGCCAAATAATTCTGGCCATTAGTTTGCATAGTTTTGTTACGAAGGATAGTATTTTGTGGATTAAAGTCATAACAAGATATAATTTCATACTTAACCCAAGACTTCCGTTGCAGGTTGCGTATAGTCAGAAGCTCTGATGGGGTATGTCTGGAGAACTTTACAAATCGCTGGTCTGACAGGCTGTGGATTGTTGAAATAATCATTGCAATTGTTGATATGAGTACACCATTTGTAGACCGTTCGTAAAAGTTATACCGACATCACCTTACAACCCCAATGTCAAGTATCATTACATTCTGACTTTTTTTCGGGAAAGTGGCTTAAATAACCTCGTTTGTGAAGGTCTGGCATTTGAGGGCGATTCTAGGGGGCCCAGTGTCACGTTTGAGCCAACTTATTTAGAAGAGCGCCACCACTCCGAGAGTTGCGACTAAGAATGATTAACAGGACGTGGTACCTGCAGCGGAATTGTACCGTAACGGTTTCTTGGAAAAATTTACAAACTGTTGCCGACAAAGAGACGAACGGAAACAGTCATGTAGCAGGCAGATAAACTCACGAGAAACGAATCTTCGGAAGAATAATTTTGACAAGCAATGAAAGCATATCAATTTGGACATAATTGGAGACATTAACTTATTACTTTTTGATTTCAAGAGAGGAGGAGATGGTGAGGGGTTGTGTGATAAAGTGAAAAGGAAGACCAGTATTTTGGATAGAAATACGTAGTCACGGGCCCCGAATTTAATTTATTAAAGGAGGACAAGTTTGTCTTTCATCTGGATTAAATGGGCATGAGTATCTTACTCTCTGCCGGTGGCGGACCGAGCTACATGGTGTATCAGAATATCCGAATTTCGTTGGCTGGGGGAAACAACCCAGGGTCGCAACGGAAGGGCGACATTTGGTTCAGTTGTAACACCCAACCCGTTCCACCGGCTATCTTCGACACTTGAGATAGGAGCTAACGAAGTCTTGACAGGTCTCGGCTGCCTCTCCCTGTCCCACTAACTGTGTTACGACCTGGTTGATGATTCTATGGTCTTTACCCTTCACTCAAGAACATTAATAATTAACATTTACCTTGCTAAGCTAATAACTATAACCGCTTACGCTCAAATTGAGATCACCAATTTCTGCATGATGAAGGCAAACTAATAAGAACAATTGAAGTAAATTTAAAATAATTTGAACGGTTTAAAAGAAATGAGATCCTCTGCAATCGGTTTTCTGTGGTAGAGCTGCACGTCTGCACGTCTGTGATGATGAAATGTTTATCCGAATTGCTCTTTTCAAAGTACTTTTAATTCCTGTTGAAGGAATCCCATAATAGCTAATTTACTGTACCAATACACTTGAAGGATGTGATAATGGGTAAAATATTCATGTAGGAGTACTGACGTAAATAATAACTGCTAAATCATGAGTCGTTCCTCAAAACTTCCGTAGATTTGCAAGAAGGAATTTTGCACGCACAGTTAAAATATCAAAGCTTTTAAAAATGACTATCATTCAACGATTAGCTTCACAATCAGCATGACCCTCTACCGGCAACCACAAAAATCATTCTTGTTACTTTTCTTTGGGTTTTACACCGTACTGGTACAACCACGTGAAGATGGTAAGTTTGCAAACTTTTTAATTTGGCTTGTCATTTATATGCAAAACACTGTTCTATCGCAAAAATATTGATAACTTCTCAGTCTGATAAAATTTTCGACTTAATTTTTGTTGCCATTTTCAAGGGTACAAACTGCACGCTCTGACAGTAACATCGAATTTCTGTTGGAAATGTGGTAAGATTGTGTGGAGGAGTAATCTAACGCACAACCGACCCGGTTGATGATAGCTATGTTAGTTTATTCACAAGTATTATACGTTCAAAAGATTAGTATAGTAGATCTCTGATTACTCCTTATCTACTTCTGATTCTATTTTTATTTATATTGTGGTTTTTTTCCAAAATAGCACAAAACTTTATTGCATTGAATCCTATATTTGAATTCTCTTCACTTTTATATCTAACCATAGATCACTATCCCTCAACATTCCTACAAGGTTATGGAATTAAAGAAAAGGACAGGGAAAATTAAAATAAAAAATGCACTTAACTACGATGATGCTCAAAACTTCCTTGAATCCTGTATACTAACAAATTAACTGAAAAACCTTTTGAGAAAATTTATCACCTCCCTCTAACAAACCTTTCAGAAGGCTTCATATGTATGTAGCCTGGTGTGGATTGGCAAACCTATTCCGGTCCAGCAGAAATTCAAAGTAAAAAGTGATGGAAAATGCAACTGAAATCTTCTACATTAAGCTATACAGCCCGCCTTTAACCTCAAATAATAAAATGTTTTCAAATAGTTTAAATATATAATTGAACGTTGTTCGGGCTAGTATCACCCTCTTAGATTCAAGGATAATTTCAACGTTTCCTTTTTACCGGCCAGGTAGAATCGTGGTAAAAGTTCCTTAAGGAGTTATAAAGTTCAAATAAAAACTTGTTAAAAATATTAATATGTGTTATGAAAGGGTAAAGTATCTTCATGTCTACAGATGTAATCTCATGGATCATCTTACAAAAATGAAAGCTCAGAATAAGTTCCTCAAAGCAGAAGGTTTGCAGATAACTGGGTAGTACCTTGGTTTTGAAGATATCTTATTTACCCAAAGAAAATTATGAATTTGAAACTACTACCCTGTATATCATGTAAAAGATTACAGTCTTCCCAATAAACTATGTTTTAATTATCATTATATGAGTTACTTCAAAAGCTTCTTTCAAATTCGTCATTCGAAGAAGAATTGTATTTAATGATTATATTACAAAGATGCTGATCCCTTTCTCACTCATTCCACATTAATTGACTCATAATTACTGCAGTGAATTTCATGAAGCATTTGACAAATTTATCTCTGCATGAAAAGCCTGAATTTGTGAGTTTTCCGCCATGATTCTGTTATTGCTTTTCGGCTAATTTTAAGAAAACTTTTGGCAGCAATTCTAGTATCTTGACAAGTGACATTGGCTCATTGTTTTGAAATATCAAAGTTTACTTTTGTTTTATGTTTCTTGTTTTCTAAGAATTTTCCTACTTAACATTCAAATATCACTCATTGATTGGGTGATGCCATACTTTTTACATGAAGTGTTGGAAATCTCATTTATTTTTCGTAAACATTGCACGATTCAGGGCAAAATGTATAGAAAAATTAGACCTATTGACGAGATATGTTCTTAAAATAAGATTTAGATTTAGAGTTAGATGAGGGTTTAAGGCTCAGTTTTTTAACCAATTGGTTTAATTTCAGCCGGTCACGGCCTTTTTTCCAGTTGTGGCTTACTGCCTTGTTTTCCCTACTCCATCGCTTATTCTGAGCACCAAGCACAATGGCAGTAGTTTCCATTTTAAAGTCTTTGGTGTGACCCGGCCAGGAGTCGAACCCCAGACCTTCTGGCTGCAAGTCGGATGTTCTAACCACTTGACCATGAAGTAGGTCTAATAATAAGAAAGCGTAACACTAAAGCTGTATAGATGCGAAACACAGACGTAATCTCTTATGCCTAAATTGATATAAAACCAGGGGCGGCGCAAGGGTATTTCGATGGGGGGGGGGGGGCAAAGCGTGAGATGAGTGATCACCGTCCTGGGCAGGGGTCTAAGGGGAGGGGGTGTCCCCTCCCCATTGGGAAACTTTTTGTTAATTTAAGGTTGCTCAGATGCAAAATGATGATGTCTTTGGTACATATTTTGAACTGATCATATATGGCTGGAAAGTTTATAATTTAGTAATTTTAATTTTTGTTTTGGGGAACATGCTTTTCTGGGGAGGGGTGTCCCCTCCCCTTTGGGAAATTTTTTACTAATTTAAGATTGCTTAGATGCAAAATGGTGATATCTTTGGTATATTTTTTAACTGATCATATATGTAAGAAAGTGTTCATAATTTATTGAATTTTAATTTTTGCTTGGGGGAAATATGCTTTTCTGGGGAGGGGTCTAAGGGGAGGGGTGTCCCCTCCCCCTTTGAGAAACTTTTATCAATTTAAGATTGCTTAGATCCAAAATGGTGATGTCTTTGGTATTTTTGAGCTATAATATATGTCTAAGAGAAAGGTATGTAGTCAACAAACCTCCTGAAGCCACCCCTCCTTTTATGTTTGGGTATGTTTTCACTCAAAAATACGTGCGGTGAGTCGACAGAAACACGAACTATTACAAATATTTTTGTTGCTTCATATATGCATTATACAAGGTATTTAAAGGCTGGCAGACACCAGAATAGGGCCTCCTGGAAGCTCTGGACTAATTATATTGATCAAATATTTGCCGACCCAACCCTCCTCCTTTCCTCTTTCTCCTTCGCTTCCCCTGTTTCTCTTTCGTTTTCTCCTTTTCTTTTTTCCTGTTCTTTTCTTTCTCTCCTTTTCCTGTTCTTGCAAATGATAGGAGACGGTTGCCCCCTGCCCCATGGGGCATCGCCCTGTTTTTCTTCGCTCTTTTTCTGATTGACTTAAGATTTCTTCATACAGTAAAGATTGTGTTGTGTTCGGCCATGCACCTACTATTTAAAATTCGTTTTCTATGGATTACTCAGTGGAGACAACAGCAAAATAAAGCACAATAAGGCATAGGCGTAGGTAACTTTTCGAGACTGGGAGCTGAATCTTGTTTCGGATCGCTGTCCTGGGGAGGGGTTTCCCCCTCCCATTTGGAAATATTTGGGTATTCGAGGGTCCTCAGATGCAATTTGGTGCAACATTTTGGGCAAATTTTAAGGAAAATTACTGCAAATTTTTTACAGTTTTTACTGAAGAGACAAATAAGGGTTTTTTGACCTTGGGTATTGGGGGCAGAAGTATGCTTCTGCCCCCCAGATTTTTGACTGGGGCTTTAGCCCCCAGCCCCCCCCCCCCGGTTCCTACGCGTATGCTATAAGGGAAACATATAATATTACTTCAAAGTTTAATTCATTTTATTAAATGTTTTTTATATTTTTATTGTCAAAATGTTCGTTAAGTGATTGACTCATGATACCCCCAATATATATGTTCACGTTCTAAATTTTAAATGGTCACATGCTGGGAATGGAGAGACAGTAAATGTTTGAGATTGCCAAACATTACATAATCCGGACAGGGGGAATACCCAAAGACGAAAGGTTCACTTGGTCGAAGGTTCACTAAAGACCGAAGATTCCCCCGGACGAAAATATATTCCGAGTTACGGGTAGGGTTGGGGTTTTGGTTAGACAGAGATTCATGGATCAGGCGTATCCCCTGATGCACAAATTAGCTGTCTGTATTTTTTTTTTGGTGTAACTTGCAATGATACGCACCTTTTCTCCAAGAGAGAAAAAACCTTTTTGCTCTGTGACACCATATGTGTAAGGTCTCACAATAACTTGGCATTAGGGTATACTACTGAATTGTTTTAGCTTTACTCTCGGTTCCTATGCCCTTTTTTGTTTGCGCATTATGTATAATGGCCTTAGTGTTTATGTAATACTTAATCTGCATTCACGTAAACAATGGAGAAAACAGAAAACGTTATCCGTGCGGGGATTGCAAGTTTCAGGTATTTTGTAACGAACAATTTAACTAATATTGTGATAGATGGGTGACATACTGTAACACCTCACCCCACCCCCTACAAAATTATGTGTCTTAAAACGTTTTTTAGACGGTTTTATTTTTGGGGTTGAAAAACCATGGGGGGGCAAATGCCTGCCCTGCCCCCCTGTGGCGCCGCGCCTGTATAAAACACCGACTTTGTGAAAAGTCACTTACTATGCTTACAAAAAGAAAGGATTGGCACAATGCAGCATACATGATTTGGGGGGCAAAGGTCTTCATTTAGTTTCAAGCGGCATTACACACAATTAAAGATTTAAGCTTGTTAATTTCAAGGTACAATTTGAACAGTGTAAATACTACCTTGAGCTTGGAGCTCAAAGTAGAGACCGCATCCCTCCTGGCCCTTGATGGTATGTAAGCTATCCAATGTACTCAAAAAATAGCAAAGCAATTGATCTAGCAAGACCTTGCCATATACGCAAACAAAAAAACCTAATGAAAATTATTTTTCAATTCAAAGCTTTTTTAAAGACGGCAATGAACTGGCTCCTGTCAAGCTTTCCATACCACACGGTGAGAGGATTTTTCGGAGGCATCAGCTCGTTAGATGAAGGGACTGATATTCGACGATCACTTCAAGAGTGATAACTATAGCTAGTAATGCTTTGGTCAAACCACTGGCATTATCATTCTTACTCCCAATAACTTTATTGGTGCAAAATTTGTCTTTAGTTTCGTTGCTTAAATGTTGATTACAAGAGATTTCGCAACATTTAGATCAATGCCTCTCCTTTATATTGCTGAATTAAACAATTTTCAAATAGATATTAACATGTACAAGTGGCGTTTTAATTGGCCTCTAGTTGCAGTCATTAAGCTTCGGCTTGCATTGATTACATCGAATAATTAATTACACAAGTCTTCTTGACTTAGGTAGAGGGGATATAGTAAGGAATGATAAGTAGAACCTGAGACTGTATACAAAATTCAGTTACGTGTATGTTATTCTTAAAGTCGGTGATCATGCATTCGAACGAGTGGTCCTTAGATCGTGCGTTCTTGAAAACCAGCTATGACCTTACTATTTTAATGTACTGTAAAATGAATGAGCCTGTACAGAATTACTAAGGCTGCAGGGGGTGGCTTTGAAGGAGGCTTAGTTCACACTGTAAAGGTCGGGATGATCCTCAACTGAATAATTCCTTGTATGTGTACATTAGCTTACAGTAACACTCGTAACACAAACGCTTGGGTGCAATTCAATATCGTCAGGGACTCTTAGCGCGTGTGATAAATTAATATGCAATAGGCAAAGGACATCAGTCACACTAACAGATAACAGCTTATCGCCGTCGAGAAAATTAGTTTCTCTATTGGGACTTAAGAGTTTTGGGCTGTTTGCGGGCGACACAGCTTCGATATTTCATTTCCATGTATAGTTAAGTTTTATACAGTTTAATATGAAAAACAATCCTCCTTCTCAAACTGACTTTTGAGTAGCCTACACACATTTCTGGTAGGGCCGGCGATTCCATCACTATCCCTTGAAGTCACATTAATTGTCTGATATTAAATTATTTCTAGTCAGGAATTTTAATTTTAGAAGAGTTAGCCGAAGAAAAACTGTTTTAGATGAAGACCTGGCAATGATTCTAAAGGTTGGAACCGTACAAATGACGCCAGACCTATTGCATATTCCTATCATTTCCTTTGTTTTTGCAGCTCGTCAGAGGGTTAACATATTTTAATTGGTAATTTACCAACTCTTTTCCCTCTGATTGACACCAAACTTGTTTATACTGGATAAATGTGGACGAAGATGTGTATAAATTTAGCCTGACACCCTTTACAGGTAATGTTTTCCGTTCATTTCGTACACAAGGACTCATTCAACGGGATTGACAGCGACTTCCATTAGATATTTTTTCTTGATTGGTCCAGTGTTGCATGATGACAATTGGCATAGACCTACCATACTCTGGACTACTTTAATCCCCCAACTCTACGCCCCTTTCGGGCACCGCCGTGGTAAGGGTGAGGTTGATGGCAAGGTAGTCAAGTCTGTGTTCCTTAGATACTCGAAAAAAGCTGAATTATCGAAAACAGTGACTTTATCAGTGTGCTGTGTATTTTCAAATGAAACAATAGAAGTGTGGGAATATATCCCATCAAATTATAGGTTAATATGAAATGTAATATTAACACTTGTAGCTTCCCAACGCATGTTTTCACTGTAAATTGCACTGGTTTGTGGCAAAATATCCAGTTCAATTTTTGCTCTCTTTTAGGCTTTTCCAACTTTTTTTACCAACATCTGGAGTATCCTAGAGACTGCCAGGAAGCTCTTGGCAAATGTTCTCATAATTTAACTGGCATTTACCAAATAAAGCCCGATGGGTATCCACAGCCCTTTGACGTGTATTGTGACAACCAACACTCCTCGGGCGGATGGACGGTACGTCTTCTTATCTTTTAACTGGACGAATATTTTGAAATTTCTAGTTTCAGGAAACGATGTAACTGCGTTATTTCACTTATTTTCAAAAAAAAATGTTATAATTGATTACAAATACCCGTTCATTCTTAATACCTTCTAGTTCAATTTTGAAATCATATTGGAGAGATTAAGAAGAAACGATCTTTCAAACTAGATGTAAATCTTGGGAATTATTTATTTTGTCGGAAAAGGTAATCCAAAGACGAGTTGATGGATCTTTGATCTTTCAAAGATATTGGGAAGACTATTCGAAAGGATTTGGTTTTTTGTTCGGTGAATTTTGGATTGGCAACGACAGACTTTCTTATATAACGAATCAAGCCGTGTACGAACTCCTCATTGACATAGTGCTGTCAAACGGATCACATTTCTATGTCAAGTACAACTCTTTCCGTATCAGTGATAACTGGAGTCAGTATGCGTTGGTAAACGCTGATGAGCCCATCAGTAATTCAAGTAAGTTCTAGAAGGTTTTCAAATTTTGTTCATTACGCGTATTTGTTTTTGTCGTTAGAGATACAGTAACTCCTAAACTTCTTTATGCACTTACAACCAACCAGTTTAGAATATGGAAACCAGAATGCTAATCTATACCTGGTTGGATAGATCTTATGTTGGTTGGATGATGTCTTTAAAGAAGATGAATATTTGATGAGAAAGTTAATTCCTTTCTTTTAAATACACTTGTCCAGGTTGTGCTGTATCAACTTGTCCACCTGAGACGTCTGACAGCGGTTGCGCATGTCACACGTTGTGTAGAGATCATGTTGGAATGACTACTTGTCATCAGAATTGTGTAGAAACCTGTGTATCTAATGGATGCTTTGCAAATGACATCAATTCAGTAATTTCAGTAAGATATTAATTATTTCCAATATTTTTTAATAAATTGCAAATCGCTACCAAAATTTGCCTGTTGTATACATGCATTCCATTATATAATTTTTTTTTATTCATGACCGTGGTTATTGAGACATTAAACGTTGTCCAATGGCTAAAATTCTTTCTCTTTTTACCTCATTGTTCGCAATTCTAGGACGGTGACACTTACGTGAACTTCGACTGTTCGCGTCAGTGTACGTGTAATATCGATCAAATTATTTGTAGTGACTACCAGTGCAGTCCAAATGCAGAATGCATTGTACAGGAAGGAAGGGGGCAGTGCAATTGTATTAATGGCTATACAGGTGACGGTCCCACCTGCCTTCCCATGTATACTGATTGCTTTGATGTTCGTCAAGCTGGTGAAACCCAAGACGGTGTCTACAGTATTCTTCCATCAGGATGGACGGGATCACCATTTAATGTTCCCTGCAATATGACAATCGATGGAGGCGGATGGACCGTAAGTTTATGGTAGTATTAATTTAGGAACATTTATGTAAATTTACAAAGTAAAGTATTAGGGACATTTATGTAAATTTACAAAGTTAAGCATTCATTTATTTTAATCAAGGCTTTGTCAGATACTGAAAGCACAATTACTTTAACTTTTAGCGCTTCGGCATACTTACATTAAGCAATGCTTTTTACTTAGGTTTTGCAACAACGTAAGGACGGTTTGGTAAATTTTGAACGTAACTGGAATGAATACAAGAATGGATTTGGCGTACCTGGTCAAGATTTTTGGCTCGGAAACGATAAAACATATTTTATTACAAAACAAAGGGATTACGAAGTAAGAATGGATGTGGTGAATTTGAACGGTGGTGCTTATTTTGCAAAGTACGATCTGTTTCGTATTACCAACGAGAGCTCTAATTATCGCTTAAGCCTTGGGGCTTATGATCCTTTAAGTACTACAGGTAAGTACACCAAACGTTGTAGATACACATAAAATATGCATTATTTTCATGGACATGTTACGCGGGTATTGCGATATGAAATAAGCAAAATATTGATTTAAGTTAAATATTCACAGGAGTTGTTTGCTTATGTCAAAGGTACAAATCATAGTTCAGAGGTCCAATGTTGGCTGGTTAATCTCGAGCCTGTCATGATTTAGAAATAGTACAGCTATACTAAGGCTTTACAACATGGCTCCTGTTGTTTACATAAAATGTTTAAACACTAATATTTGGCATGGCCATATGAAGGAGAGATAAAGGGAGTCTTTTAGGAACTAAATATGGATAATGAATCAGCCTAAGCAACATAAAAGAGAAACAAAATAGTAGAATAGTTTTCAGATAGGTCTCTCGTGTGGAAATTTGATCATTGAGGTCACAATATACTCTGTTTGGAATCAAATGGCAACATAAAGGTTATCTTAATTAATTCGTGCAGCTAGTACGCCAGATAAAGACTGCTACCCTAAAAAAACTTGAACATTTCTTTGTCACTGTGACCGCTACATCTCTCCACAATTCCAGTCACCTTCCAATCCCTCGGGGCTCTTGTGACGATTAGATTATTTTGTTTTACAATTCATTGGGTTATGGAATTGATCTGCTTCTAATAAATTTTCGTCATCTTACTGACGCCTATCCTCAAAACCTCATTACTTCTTATTCGATTACCCTTGTTTTGTTTAAAGCTTTCATAGATCTTCATTAGGTTTAAGTCAACGAATACACAACAGGGTATGTTAGAACGACCAAACTACCTTGAACCATTTTAAACAATCCCACGATGCAACGAAACAGAACGCGGTCCTCCAGACTGTCGATCTGTTTATTTTACATTTTAACACTCGGGGTACATTTCCCATAGCAGCGTGCAAGCCAAACCCTACCAACTGTTAAAACATTTGAATCATTGCAGTGAGATGTAAAGTAAAGAATTTACAATATACAGCAATTTGGTACAGAACCATTGCTGCCTCAAATAAGTTGTGGCAGGATTACAGAATTATTCTATCCTCTCTGGTTAGTGGCAACTCCAGGAGGACCGTCAAGGGTTGACTAAATGTTTCTCCTTATTTTTAGTGGTTTTATAACTTTTAGTCTTGATAATTTCCCTAACCTATGTGCTTATTTATCTTGCTTCACAACATCAAGGTCACAAAACGAGTGCTGAATAATACTACATTATGTAAGTGTTGTGTATAACCCTCTTTCTTTACATGGATAATAATAAACTAGTAGTTCTTTCGTAATCAACATTTCCCCTAGATTTACAATTTGGTGTCTCTATTAGTGACCAGGTTGATGTGCTACTTACTAAGACAGAGCTCAGTGAAGCTTCAATGGGTTATAAAGTACTAGTTAAATGCTAATCAATTGTTTTGAAAATTAAAAAGAAACACTTTTAGTCAGTGTCAAAATTTTATTGAGCTAAAAAGTAGTAAATCAACCTGATTAAGTTTATAACTGTTTGTTTCCCTGAAAGAAGTATATAATACTTTGAAGATCTTACATATATGAATGAGAGACGATGTTCTGAGATAATTTGCTTTGAACTCCAAAGCGGTTATATGCTTTCCATTTGCGTATACATGCCCTCCCTCCCATTTTGTCGCAATGCAACTTATTTTAACTTCACTTGTTGTAAAACTGACGTGCGTCGATTGATTTGTGCAGAATATGACGCCATCGGACATCATCGAAACCAATCTTTCAGTACTTCAGACCGTGATAATGATCCGTACAATTCTTTACATTGTGCAAGAAACATTGGTGGGGGCTTTTGGTACGGTACCGACATTCGTAGCTGTAGTTTGTGTGACTTCAACGGACAGGATTTAGGAGCCAATAGTAAATGCCCTTTTTGGTATAACCTTGCTGAAAATACCGGAATTATTTGCCTCATGTACACAGATATCAAAGTCCGTCCGGTTTAGAAAATACTTAAAGTACAACAGGATCTTTTCAGAAGGATGACTGGGGCCATATAAGCAGTGCAAGGAGAGCATAAACAGCTGCAACAAATATTTCGAAATTCCGGTGTGAAGTGTAACGTTTTCACTAGTTTCCTCAACGAAAATAATCACTTTGTTTCTAATGAATGTTTCCCGATGAGATAAAGAAGGATTTTGAATTTCAAAGGCCATGTATATTTTGTTTTTAATATGGTTGCCTGTTATTCTACAAAGCTGAAATGGAAGTTCCGCTGGTCTCAGAATATTATTTTGGCACTTTTGAAATGCATCAGAAAGTTTTACTCACTAAAACAATACATTATAACAAGCAAGAGGCGCTTATGGAGGTTTTTGGCATTTGCCAGGAAGTGTGAAGTAAAATTCTTTTTGACAAGTTTAATTTTGACCAGGGGTGGAATTTGATGTCTGAAAGTGGGGGCAGAGCCAGGTGGACTGTCCATTAGATGAACAATTTCTTTGAAGTTTACCAACCGTGATTAATCTAAAATAGTCCCCTGTAATCCTCTGCTTTCTCCCATCAGTGAACAGGAAGATTGTTTGCTTCAGCTAGCAGAACAATTGCTTATTCTTGGGTAGCTTCCAGCTGCATTTGATAATTGATACTAATCAAAGGTCCCCGTCCAAATGCCTGAATCACCGGGTATGTGGTTAATAGAGTTCTAAAACAACTGTCTTCCTAATGCTAACGGCGCCGAAGGCGCCGCAGGAACGCGGAGCGCTCCCCCTCCCCCTAACGGCGTGGGGTCCAGGGGCCGCCTGAGGGCCCCAAGCGAGATCCAGGGACGGAGCCCCGGTGGGGCTTTCAGGGGACGAAGCCCCCGAAAGCTCTGGGGTATTTACGACTTGTAGGCGTTAAAATGATGCATTTTAGCTTCAACTTCAAATGAGATAAGGTGGGAAATTAACATACCACAAAAATCACAATTTGACGTGTTTCAATTTTGCTCTTACTCCACGTGACTAACAGTCAGATGGAGTCGATAATGCTGAGGTCTTGAGGAAGTAGGGGTTTCCCAGGGCTTTGGAACAATAATTTTAAGAATGAGAGATTTACGCTAGTATTCAGAATGGGTGGGACCATAAAGCAGCCCAAGGGTCTATCACATGGAGGGGAAGGGGGATACTGTACATTAGCATTTGCTCCCTTTTATATGTTGGTTCCACTACAACGGTATTCGTTAGCACATGAGAAGTTTCCTGGACGTCATGGGGTTTTTCCTTACATCCCTAAAATGATTTCTTGACGTCCGACACATTTTGTACGTCTCTGTAATGTTTTCTAGACGTCCTGGGTATCTTTCGTACATCCTTAAAACATTTTCTGGCCATCATGGACGTTTTCTTTACATCCCTAAGACGTTTTTGTACGTCTCTAAAACGTTTTCTGAACGTCCTGGGTATTTTTGTTGTCCCTTAAACATTTTCTAAATGTCCCGCACGAATCTCCTATGTAGCGGACGTTTCCCGTCCGAACCAGTTTTCTCTACGTATTTCCACGTGTTTTCTACGTGTTTCACACGTCGGTATTATATCAGACAAAGGTTTTATTAACGTCCTTTACGTCTAAAAACGTTTCTAAAACGTCTCAAGAAAGCGTTTTAAAAACGTATGAAAAGTACACAAAAACACGTGCTGCAAAAAACGTAATAAGAAACGATTTTCAAACGTTAGTGGTTACGTTTTAAAACGTTTAGAAAACGTTTTTTGCGTTAGCTGGGCAATAGTTTTGGTTAAGGTTAAGGTTAATTCTACACAGACGAGTATTTGTAAAATACAGATGTCTTAATCATATAAACGTTTTGCATGAATCAGTTACTGAGGAACATAGAACATGTTATGTGAATGAAAGGGAGACTAAGACAAGTCACACTTTTGAAGACGAGGTATCCCAGTTTTATAGAGGCAAATACTTCTGACTTAGTATTGTCATCCATGAATCTTCCGAGTAAGCAGACTGCGGATTAGGTTTGAACCACCTATCTCGTATGTTTACGCACAATGTGTTAGAACTGAGATCACTTTTCGAAGCTGAAAATATGCATAATTCTTTACTTTTTAGGCTTTATAGTGATGTGAGTCCATTAATCTCACTCCGTGGGTAGCCCTATTTTCTGTTTTGTTTTTAATCGTTTTTGCCTTCAACTTGTGCCGTTTTGTGTTTACAATTTTGGTGTAATATGCGGTTTTCGACAAAATCCAGACAGTCAATCAGTAGGGAAAACATGCCTCTTTAACATCATTGGGCATTTGAGTACAGGCATTCTGCCATACTCGATGCAATACATAGTAAGTATTGTTGTTAGGAGGAAGCTATTTTGAAAATCAAATTTTGTTTCCATTTGAGCAAAAGTATAAGTTTATGAATTTGCTGCAGCTCATGGTTCCAAGTAATTAGCTATCAGAAAAATTAGTGTTTAGTTGATTTGAATATTAATCAATATTGACAAGATTAAGGTAAAACAAAACAACAAAGAAAATAAGGACTTTCTATTGAAAAACTTCTATCTCACAGTAGAGTTTCAATGATTTTTAAGGTAGAATTTTTCTATTATGAGAATAGTGAAAAAGTTACCCAAAATGCATGGAACCATTTTGATAAAAGTGAACATTTTGAGTACATACCGCCTTTGTGTTTAATACGTAAACACACAAACTGATATTTTTTTTTTTCAAAATGAAATATATATACAATGTATTTGCAAGAGCTTTCATTACTTATTAGCTGAAATAAAAAAAAATGTCAAAAAAGACATAATAGATTTTTTATGCATTTGAGAAGCCTATAATTAAATACCAGGGAAAGAAAAGGGTTTTTTATTTTAAAAACAAAACATTGTTTGTTAGAGTTGATGCATTTCCAGCACATATTTACATACCGGCTCATACACAAGAGGCTCGCGATAGGAGCACGTATCTCAATTGTGTTATTTTCAAAATTTTTGTTTTTAAGAAACCAATTTAGACACCCAGCCACTTTTACGACGCCTTGGCAAAAGTGAAACTCATTGAAAAATAAAAACAAAGAACACATTTTGAAGTGTGAAGCTGACTATATGGTGGAGGGCACTGCATTGCATTCAAGAGCTCCCCACATCAAACCCAGGTGGAACCATTTTAAAATTTTCAAGTGCCTTGAAAAATGCTAGTACGGCATGGCTGTTTGCATTAATGTGGTTTTTGGTTGCCTAATCCAGGTCTTTACTGGTCCTATTCAGAACAACGAGTTGTCCGAATTAGGTTTTTACTGGCTCAGTTCAGCTGTCGAGCAGTGGTTACCCCCCCCCCCACCCCTCCCATCTCGCAGCCTTTGAAAAAGTAGCTCAGGATTTGGTATACACTGCGTCCGTCGCAGAGACGGGTTAAAGGGTTGTCGATTTGTCATTGTAATCCACAATAATTTGATGTACAGACGCATTAAAAACTTTATACACTCGTCGCAAATTTTCATCCAAGTCTATGAAATGTTTTGAAATGTTTGTATGCCCCAGGGGATGTATCTAAAGAGGAACTTTTTACTACTTTCTAAATGTCCACATTAAAGTACAATGTAAAAACTAGCTACTACGTAATTTACAAAGTATTCATAAAGGATGAACAAAGGAAAAACTGGCACTGTGCATCACTCCACATCGTTGTTTTTGCATAGCTATTGACCGATTTTAGAAATGGTCAAACTTGGAACAGGTCTATATTGAGAACGGTGCAGTATATGCAAGTGATTCTAACGGATTTGTCATCGGGGTATCTTAATCAAAGACTGTTGACTAAAGCAACTGTTTGGTGACATATCCACAGACCCTTAAATGGAGGTTCCAGGATCATGGCTGGGATAAATACACGAGGCAAGGCAGATATAATAGCTAACTAACAACCAGTGACGAAATGGCCTTCGGCCAACAACGTCTTTAAAATGATGATGATCATGGTGGTCCCCAACTAAAATTAAAAGGGTTCGAGTAAGATGCAATTATCTTGAAGCATTTTACACGTTTTTAACTCTTCTAAATAAAATGAAAAGTTTATGCTTACTTCATTCCTACCTTCCTGTCAAAGTTGTTATGCAAGGCAAAGTTCCATGGCTAACGTCGTTCCAAGTCAATAATTAAACTTATCAACGTCCTCCCTTCTGTAATAATAATGATTTCTCAAATGTTAGCCTCCTCTTGACATTCTACTCAATTTGACCCGTCCCATTAAATATAGGATAGCCAGAACAGCAAACGGTCTTTGCTAGAGGGATTAAGGGAATTGTGACTAATTTGTTACGTTCCATTAAGTACTTGTATCCTCCTTATTTATAAACTTAGAATTCCCCGTAAATATTTTGTCGACTCAATAAATCTGCTATATCCCCATAGCTCAAAAGGTCGTCAAATTGTAATTTTTCATGAAATTTCCAAAATTTCTTTTTTCTTTTGTTTACCCCAGCCCTTTCGAATGAATTTTAACTTTCAAGGTTTTGTTTACAAAACTGCAAAATTTTTATATCAACTTCCTGGTTATCCGGCTACTCTGTTTACCACCTTAGGCAAATAAACTTGTTCTACTCTGAGTTTTGATAAAAGGATGCTAATTTGTGATTTTTGTGTCTCATTTATAACGGGCATAGATGGTAAGTCGAGGGAAAATTGTTTATTCCCCGTACCACAACATTCAATTAGTAAATACAGTAGAATTTCCACGAGCTCACTTTGTCATTGGGAATCTAAGATCTTCACCTCACAACAGCTTCTAAATATGTCATAAGCCCATGTTTGCCGAAACTTCACCTTCTGATTGCACTCAGCCTCAATCTTTAAAATCAATGTTGCACATGGCTAAAGAACCCTCTTGCTCTTTGAAAACCTAACAATGACAGTTGCTACAAAGGAATGATAAGACGCTATTTCACGCATGCAATCCCTGTAAACTATAACAACACAGTAATACCACACATCGACCAATGTGTGACCAATGTCTTCACCACTTTAGAGCTAATGGTAGGTCAAAATAGGATTTATAAACTTTGGTGATTGATCCACAAAATACCACACGTAATTTGGCCGATTGTGTTAAATTAACTATGGGTTATTCAACCACCTAGTGTTAATCATTTCAGGAACAGAAAGTGGATTTTTGCTGCATGGGCAGTAAGGTGATGCATACACTATAGCAACAGGAGGCCCCTTATGCTAGATTTTCCATTGCGTGTTGAATAATTTGAAACCAGGGCCGTAGCAAGGGTCATATGTTTGGGGGGATGTGAAGATCCACAATTCCGACTGGATGGATGTTTTTCTCAATTGCATGGTGGCGCAAATTGCAGCATTTTTATGCGCCCTATCTGTCAGCTTAACTTGCATGATTTCGGAGAGGACATATTTTGACGGAAAATACCACCTCCTTTTCATGCAGTTTTTCATTTATTAAATTTGTTTCAATCATTGAAAGGTGTAGGCCTTTGAACAACCTTGTTGTAGTTGTAACTTCCAAATCAGTACTTTCTGTCAAACTCTTTTCTGTATTAGTGATTCATCTGGTCAAATGTTTGCAAAGTTTAAATGAGACAGTGGAATTTGCCAGAAATGACACTATGCAGAATTATTTTACCCCAAATTGTGCTTTAAATACATTTAATTTACTACTGTAGACAGGACAGATACTGAACTTTTACTTAGCGTGGTTGGTCTTAATGTCAAGTGTATATATTTTTAGTATGGGGGCAATAAAGTGAATTTCTGGTCGACGTACCCTGATTGGTTTACATACAACAGTGGGGATCATTCCTTTGTCACTACATAAAGGTGACGTCCTGGAGGAAGGGTCTAAGGAGTACGCCTCCCCTTTGAGCAATTTTTGTTAAGGTGAGGTTGCTTACATGCAAATTGGTGCTATCTTTGGGATACTTTTGGAACTGATCATATATGGCTACAAAATGTCCATAATTATTAGTGAATTCTAATTTTTCCGAAAGGATGGATTCTTTTTCCAATTTAAATTAAAAACGTAAATTGCTCCTTCGTTTTTATGAGCTATGCGTTTGTATACTGCAGTGGGGATCCTTCCTTGTCACTACATAAAGGTGCAGCCATTGAGGAGGGGTCTAAGGGGAGGGTGTCCCCCTCCCCTGTGAAAAATTTTTGTTAAGGTAAGGTTGCTTAGATGCAAAATGGTGCTATCTTTGGAATACTTTTGGAACTGATCATGTATGGCTGGAAAATGTCCATAATTTAGTGAATTCTAAGATTTTGTAAGGTGAAAGCAGAAAGTTTGTTGTCTAGTTAGTTAGTTAGTTAGTTAGTTAGTTAGTTAGTTAGTTAGTTAGTTAGTTAGTTAGTTAGTTAGTTAGTTAGTTAGTTAGTTAGTTAGTTAGTTAGTTAGTTAGTTAGTTAGTTAGATGAGGTTTAACGTCCCAGTTTCCAACCAATTGGTTCAAGTCGAGACGACCACGGCGTTTTTTCCAGTTGTGGCTCACTGGCTTGTTTTCCCTACTCCATTGCTTATGATGAGCACCAAGCACAAAGGCAGTAGGTTCCATTTTTAAAGTCTTTGGTATGACCGGCCAGGATTTGAACCCTAGACCTTCCGGCTGCAAGTCGGATTCTCTAACCACTTGGCCACTGCAGTCGGTCTAGTATGTTGTCTAAGAGAAGAATATGTTGGCAACAAACCTCCTGAAGCCCCCCTTTTTGACAACTTTACTGCCTTCTATTCGGGCATCTAGGGGTGGCATATACCTGTATAGGCCTCCTGGAAGCTCAGGATCAATTATATAAAATGGGGACAATGACATAATACTTATTGCATGACATCCAAATGATAATATAGAGTATGACGCCAAGCACTTTACATCTATCGTATTTTTAATAATTTTAAACGAAAATCCAGACGAACAGCTTCCAGCAGTGGAGAATGGAGGGAGGGAGAATATAGGTGCAGAAAGGTGATATTAGACCTCCAAGACAGGTATAACAAAAGAGGTGTAGGACTAACAAACGCGATTCAGAATGTACACCTAGTTTATGCTTTAAAAGTTCACTGGTACGTTTATGCTTATAATGTTCATAAGTGATACAACGTGGATTGCGAGGACTAAGCGTGAAGCGAGCCGAAATTTAGGGGTATACTTTAATGCCAAAATGAAAAACCTGCACGCAGGTTTAGCCAGGTGTGGTGCTTTGATTTGTCGACAGGGGGCAAAGCGCCCTTACTAGGGGCCAGTTACTCTAAGTTTCGAAAGATGCAATGGGTTGTCGAACTCAAAATATAAGACGCGCGAGGCGCGCCGAAAAATTTGGGGTTATATTGAAAAGATTTCACATTTTTGTTTTTATTAAGGAAAGTTGAAAAAGTTTGGGTTTTCATTGAAGAATCTGGACAAAAGCATGAAATTTGTTGGGGCGACTAGATGGTTGTCGTTGGGATTACATTGTTTATCTGACCCATTACGGCTCTCCTACGAAACTAAAAAATCTTTTTCTTACAAATATGTTTGCCAGGATGGCGAGGCTGAAGAAGGAATCTTCCAAAAGTTAGGAAAAAGACGAAAGAACTTCGCAAGGATGCATTTTTGCATCTTTCTATAGAATCACGCCTACACGGAAGAACAACATTTGTGGAGACGTTGAAAGTTATAGAAAGAATCGTTACAGAACTTACTGGCTACGGGCCTGATAAATAGACATTTGGAATATTTTTTGAGTATGTCTATGTCTTCAACAGTATTAGTTTATATAAAATTTTGCGCAATTTTGTGGGGCTTGGAAAAATTTGGGGGGCTAAAGCCCCAAGCTCCCGTACAACTGTGCCTGGTATAATTATCTTAATAATGTTCATGAGACTGATTCCAAATCGTGACGGATGCGCGCGAAGCGCGTCCAAATTTTCATTAAATAAGATTTCCATGACAAAACCTGCATTCAGAATCTGCATTGAGATACTTTCAATTGCCCAACAACTAACATGCCACTCAAAAAACCAGTCTTTTACCTGGTAATTTGTGAACAGCTTTGGATTTCTGTTGTTGTACTTCTCCGAAAGTTGCTATCGGAAAATATTGATAATAAGAACAACACTGAGGTAAGGTTTAAAGCTTGCGAAACGCGCGAAAATTTTGAAAGTTTGGAAAGAGTTTGCGAAAAAAGGACAGTTTTGATTTGATTTTACGTGAGGAAAATAACGTTTGGTGTTATTCTCACTTAATCTAGTTGGAAGACTGAGACTGCTAGACTGAGATATCAGAAATTCCAACTTGTATTTCAGATTTTCTGACTATCGGCGCTCTGACACACACACCGGTCACGACGGCCCTGTTTGCAACAAACATGTTTTAAAATGATATAAAATTAAGCTGCATTTAATGCCTTCTTACATTTTGTACGGCAATGCTTATAGCCTGAAAACACTTTTTTCAAAAACTAAAACATGGACTGGCAGACTTTCAGAGTTTTTCTTTAGCAATAGAATTTTTAGACCTCATGCGTAGATTGTAGTTATAACATACAAATTTTAAAAGCAATTAAACCACATTTGACCAAAAAATTACTTACCACCAATATCAATTTTAACGATTGCATGAATGTGTGGAAATAGCATTAATGCTTTGTACTGACTATTAACACATTTTGCACATTTAAAGTCCGTCAAGTGCCTCTATAACAGAGGTATCCAGGGCACGTTTTCCATGGTATGTTTTTCTCCAGAACTGTGATAAACAACGCTTTCAGTTACTCCCTTTGAGTATATTTGCTACAGACCTTAAGATACGTCTACGATAGCATTTCTGCAAGCACTGAAGACGTGTAACCATAATATCAACCAATAATATGATGAACAGAACGTGCTCGCTTTACAGTAGAGAGGTGATGCTTTGCTTTAAATAGGCTATATTAATGTAGTTGTAGCAGACCGGGTGTATTTCATGATCCTGGAATAAAAGGTTTGAAAGTAAATTGGAATCCTGAATCAAACGGGCCGTACTTTCATTTCCGTATATTTGACGTTGCATTTTCCGGGAAGATTATACCATGACAGACAATTGGATCCGTAAGGGGCGTTGATCTGGTACCCACAAGAGTTTAACCACCAACCAGCATTATATGCACAAGCAGTACCGCAAGTGGCAGAAGGAGATGAAGTATGCGTTGCACAGTTACCACCATGAGGATCGTTGTCACGGTCTCGAGTTGTAAAGGCTTGGCCGTTGAAATAACTCATATCTCCGCCTGTGTTCAAAATATTGAAAGTCTTTATTAGTCCTGATATTGTTGCATGTATTAAGACAACCTGTTTTAAATAAGTTAATTACAAGAGTTCCTCTTTTACTACATCCCACGTACTTTAATTATAACTTTCAGTCTTTGCTATTACGGAAAACAGTAGTCATTATATACTGCCTGGTACCGAGCTTTCTTCAAACGTTGATATAGGAAGCATGGTCTGTTACAGTAAATAGCAAAAGCATTTTCTACCTTTTTCATATTTTATCGAAAGGGAAGCGCTTACAGTCTAATTACAAAGGGCTAACAGGAAGTTGGAATCACCGGTGATTGAGGATAATTGTATTCCTGGATGGAAATGTCTAGTACACTCATCATAAAGGCTAGTAGCTCATACGTTTGCTTTTATACAGATTCACATTGTTTCCAGCTCCATTGCCGTTGTACTGAAAACTGTTTCTGTTTTAGTGAAACGAATGTTTTGCTCATGCATCCTCCCTGTCTGTGTGGATTAACTTATGTTTGGCCCTCGAGTTAGAACAATGTATATATTTTTACTTAAATTTACCTTATACCTCTGACACTGACATTTGGGTCAAGAAAATGCAAAAGAAATATCCCAACTTGGGAGCAACCAGAATAAGTTTAAAGCTTTTGGAGGGTTGTTTGACACAATGTATCGCAGCTAAATATCAATTTGGCCCTTAGCTAACTGATAATAGACCTGCATTTTCATTGCAAGCATGTCATTATGATTTTTGTGTAATACCTGTTGAAGTTTAAATTTAAGAAAATGTTTTCCCTTACAGGAAAAGCGGAAAATCGAATTTTGATAAATGTTACATTAAAATTCTGACCTATGATTTTTCATTCGAAAGGGATGGCGAACATCAGAAAAGTACCCTGCTAAGTGTCTATGCGTTTAAGGCTTTGTGAAACACAAAATTGGACACACACCCTTTCAACTCACGCAAACTCACTCACACGCACACGTGAAAGTTTGTCTCATCCTTCACTAATGGAAGTCAGATTATCCTGAAATAATACATCTAGGTTGACCCACCAAAGTAGTTACTACTCAGAAATTCATATCAATTTCATGGTAATTGTTGCTGCGGCAATCCAAAACGAAACTTATATGTACGTCCTACTGATATCTACTGATAAAGAAACAATAATATATGATTCGTCCCGTGGAAGTGATGGGGTAACAAGTACTTTTCAGACAAACTGATTTGAGAACCATCGTAGAACGACATCATTCACTCCACAAAGACTTGACTTTTCTTCAGTCACGCTGCACCAGCTAACCTACATACGTTTAATCATGGAGCTACTACCTGGACAGGAGAAGATAGTTCAACTTCAGTTTATGCTAATCCAATTAGACCCAGACATGCATGAGAAGATAATCCTGTAATGATTGATGATGACGACTTTTCAGTTCTTTTGTCTGGCACTTAGAATTTACACTTATTATCATTGGCAACCTCATTCATTACTTCATGATACCCTTGACAAATGGATTAAATAAAACAACCATTTGAAGCCGAGGAAGTTGCCGACAGCTAAATAAGAAATGCAGAGTAAAATTCAAAATGACTGTTTATTGCTCCGTAAAAATAGATGTTGTTGCTAGGAGCAATGCTAGTACCATAAGCAAATGAGCGGACTTGTTACAAGTCTATACTTTGCAGTTGAATTTTGATCAATTTCCGCAAAATTGCTCATATTGCAAAGGGTTTATTTAGCGTTCAACAAGGAATGAGTGCAACACTTATGTATAAGTGACACCACGGGACAAAACGAGCAATTTAATTTCCATTTAAAGCAACTGACAATGATGAAGTGATAGACAGAATTCGGCGTTGACTTAATCAAGATGTAGCAGATGACCTTTTACCCGGCTTGTTGATTCTTCAATAAAATTCAAAGGGAGAGGGATTAGTGGTGTTAACTAGTTTCATGATTTTGACCTTTGCGGGTATGATCGTCGTCCTCAAAGGCATTTATAAGTTTCTCCTTCTGTCCAAGTATAAGCTATATTGTTAAATATAACAGGTGACTAATGACAGGTGTCCAAAATACAAACTCAGTATTTTACGGCAAAAGTCTGTACCACAGGGCAGCTTATATAAGAAATTATATTATAGAAGAATGCAGAATGAGATACAGGTCAACCCTCCATAAGATTTTTGTTGGGTTACGACGCGTTCAGAATACCACAATGAAGGTCACGTGTGAATTTATAATAATATATTGCAAACCTGCATTCCCACTGTAGCTTCCCACACTCAGTCGGTATTTGTCATTTTCATTACTAATTCTGAACGAACTGTGCTTGGCGTAGTAGGGAGCTCCGTCCCTGTTGACAAAGTCAATCCGGAGTTGGTAGTTGCCTTGACTTGTTAAACTGTGTAACTTGTCATTTCCCAGCCATAATTCGCGACTTGGTGTTCCAAAGCCATTTTTGTAATCAGACCAGTAGAGGAAAAAGTCTTGAGATCCGTCAACACGACGCTGGAACACCTTGAAAGAGGAAACCAATACTGTATTTCAGTTTTAGTAAAGCTATTGGAAATGAGGCTTACCACACAACCAGGAAGCTAATTGATCATAATGCATATACCCGTTACATTATCTGACAATGCGGAAATTGTTGAAAATGTGTGCAAAATGCTTGGTGTGGAAAATATGACTTTAATATAACTAAGATATAGGTAAGAATCTGTTGCGTCCTATACTCACCGTCCAGCCTCCTCCATCCGTCATGTTACAATACACGTCAAACGGCTCTCCTTGCCAGGTTGTTGGTTTTATTTTGTAGACACCACTTTCAGTAGAAACTCTGTCATATATATCTTGACAATCGGAGGGAGGCGTAGCAATAGTACAATTGACTCCGTCACCTGTGTACCCTTCGTCGCAGTAACATTGAATCACGTCGTTCCTCTCTTCACAAACTGCATTGGGGTTACACTGGTAAGTATCATCACATGAAAAGTGACCGCTGGTGCAGGAACATCGACTTGAACAATTCTGAGAAAGGTAAACTCTACCTTCCTGCAATAAAAGTAGTTTTCAACTTAACTTTTTAAAGTTTATAGGCAGGTACTAATCTCCTAATGTGCAGGTACACCTAAGAGTGTGAAGGTAGTTTTATTTTTACGGCATACTATTGGCTGCTACTAACTTCTAAGACGTGAGCCACCCAATCAGTTTTTAGGTAATCATGAGGACTATGAGTAGTATACTCTTCTCTTCGCACTATTATCTTCATTGTTTTAAACCGATTTCTACCTTTACTAAAACACAAACATATGTAAGGAAAGTGTGTGTGTTTTGCAGGATTCGTCACTCGAATTAATTGAAACAAATATGACAATAAATAACATGATCTATCAGACTTGCTATGATATGTACTCACACTATTTGAAGGGCACAAAAAGCGATTGATCTCTTCTGTAAAAAGAGAAGACAAAACTTTGTCAGGTTGTGTAAAGTAATAAAGGATACAATGAAATTTAAGTACCATGCGTATTGATATTACCTTCTGATCCATTGTATTCACCAACACTGATTATTTTATAGTCGCTGTACTCATCACTGATACGAAACTTGTTATACGTAAGATAGAAACACATATCGTCTGCACTTTTTATGTCAATACGAAGTTCATATGGGCCTTGATTTGTTAGGAATGATAGTTTTTCGTTGCCTATCCAGAACTCTTGTGACATAAATCCAAATCCATTTTTATATTCTGTCCAATTGCGGTTGAAAAGAACTGAGCCATCTTGAAGGCGGTGTATGACCTACAAAAGTGACAGTAATTTAATATGAAACCTCAAAATACAAAAGAGTGCCTGAATTCGCTAGATTAAAGCTGTGATAAAATGAAGCTTTATTTACATCGTTTAGCTCTCGTGCCTTTTGCCAGAATTTAAAAGATATTCTGAAGTTGCTGACCTTATAACATCTTACGCTGTGGAGTCACCCTCCATGTCGTATCTTTCAAATTTAACTTTAGAAAGGCAATCAGCAATGTTTTTACTCACCGTCCATCCTCCAGAATCGTCTGTATTGTCACAGTAAACTTCAAATGGTTCTGGATACCCATCTGGTTTGATTAGATGTACACCACTGACATTATGTGTAGAACATTGATTTCTAACCTCGGAACAGTCTCTTGGATATCCTTGTTGTTGGTAATAAAAAAACGACGATCCTGCAAAAGGAATACTCCCTCAATTATGCGTTTTCGTCGAAAATGTTACGACTGTCTTGGCATATAGAACATTTATTTTTCTTGCCCTACTGAAAAGTTCCCTAGCGTAGCCTTTAGTGTCTACCTAGATGTGAACGATTGGAGGAGTAGTATTAATGACAAGCGTGAAACAGCAATTATTAGTTAAACAGTAAACAAATGTTTGAATTCCATGCTTACATACCAACGACACCCTCTTTTGATTCACTGGTTGGATAATTATTCTGGAAAAAGATTGACAAAATATCAAGTAATCAGGTAGTAAAGAAACATAAGGTATATCAATATTCAGAATAAGGGGAAACAAAATATACCCTTAATGGAAGGTGTGTTAAGACATGATATTTTTTAGAGTTACAATAAAAGTTACACGATTTTAAAGGTACATTATTTATAGCACTAGGTATACTTTTGAAACTATAAAGCATTGACTAATACGTTTCTATTGTGATGCTTTGTTACAAACATTTAGCACCCTGAAGATGCAAAAAAAAATTAAACGATGGAATCGAGTTAATCTCTTGAATTACTTTCCTCCTTCCAGGGGTTCATTTATTCATGAACTTGTAAGCGCTTTACTAACTTGTCTGAGCAAACCATTGTCCCTGGGGTATCTGACATATATATATATATATATATATATATATATATATATATATATATATATATATATATATATATATATAAACGTCCCCTCACTATTTAAAGCCCAGTGGCGAAGTGGTTACAGCATCCTACTTGCAGCCGGAAGGTCTAGGGTTCAAATCCTGGCCAGGTCATACCAAAGACTTTAAAAATGGAACCTACTGCCTTTGTGCTTGGTGCTCAGCATACTAAAGCAATGGAGTAGGGAAAACAAACCAGTGAGCCACAACTGGAAAAAAGGCCGTGGTCGTCTCGACTTGAACAACTCGGTTGGAAACTGGGACGTTAAACCTCATCTAACTAAGTAACTATCTATTTAAAGCCCGGTTACATTTTTATGTACTCCTCAATGAACGAGCTTATGTTTCATAGGGTAGAAAATTCGTAGCACATTTCTTGTCATTCCCCGAACGTAACTACTCAGCTGAAGTAGGAAATGAACTCTTTGTGAGATAGGTTGCTGCATATTACGGCGATGTTTGTTTCTAAAACCTCTTCTTATACGAAAATACACCTTTTTACCGATTTTGAGGACATATATGCTTAACTTGTTTAATATATCTTTTATTTCAACAGTATCTTTGTAAACAATTGAAACATACAATATTACTTTAAGTTGCAAGTAGTCTTTGTTTGTTTTCGTTTCGTTTTTTTTTTTCTTGAACTTATTTTAACCATAACAATGGAAGCATCAATTTACATGATTATACATAACGGGTTTATGCATTTGATATAAACGTGCTAAAACAAGGTAAAAATATGGACCATTAAAGCTAATATGTATGGCTTAGGGGTATCCGAAGAAGCTCAGGAGAGCTTATGTATGGATCCATATTAATTATTACAGTAACAATAAGTAATTACACTGAAATAGAATTTCAGGTATGAACTACGCAATAAGCTAGACGTGTTGAGTTAGTTATATTTAGACAGTAAGAACAGCTAAAGTTTACGTTTAAATGGTCCAAAAGTTTGAGTTGTCTTCATATCTTCAAGGAGTAAATTTGAGCTCTTTGGACCTATGTATTTAATCAAACGCTGGCTATATTGTAAACGATAAAATTGGGATATCACATCAGACGTGTCTAGTAGCATAACCATGACTTGGGTATAACATAAAGAAGTTATGGCTTATATGTAGGGCTTAAAATTTACCACATTGAAGCATAAAGGTTACTGCCTGATAAACATTAATACTTGTTAGATTTTTTGAACAGTGAAATAACTGCATCGAAGGGGAAGAGGTAGCATAACTAAAGATAATTCTTATAGCAAGTTTCTGTAGATATATAAGTGGCTGATATTAGTACTGGAAGCAAATCCCCAGGCAAGCACACTATATGAACAGTAGGGAATAATTCAAGTACTTTGAACAGAGATCAGGGCTTCCTTCAGAGATGCAGTGTCTAATGTGGGTTAGAACATTTATGCCTTATGCTCCTTTGGGTGAAACATAGTCAATGGGGATCTAAGATAGGTTACTGTCCAGGATCATTCCTAAGAACATATTATGAGACTTAAAAGGAATGAAGTTCTGAATATTAGTTCCATGACTTTTAACATTAATAGACTTTTAAAAAGTGTCAAAAATAACTGCATTTTTTTAACATTAAGATGAAGCTTGTCAAAATGGAACCAGTCAAGTAATTTGGATATCTCATTATTAGCAACTCTAACAGAGTTATTAACAACTCTTATTATGGTGCTTAGATCTTTTCCAGTGAACAAGAGACTTGTGTCGTCAGCGTATACGCCCAACGAAAAATTAGATGACCAGCTGGGTAGAGAAGGGGCCCAAGGATTGAACCCTGTCATTCCAGTGGTGTAATATATAGTGCAGACCAATAGTGCATGTGTTTTCAGCTTTTGGTTACATGAAGTGTATGGAAAAGAATTTGATTTGACAACCGAATTGACAACGCCCTCTTCCTTTACCTCTTTTATTTATTTATTTTTTGTTGGCTGATGTAACGTCCAAAGGTGTTAAATAGAGGAATATTCTATAACGTAATCTCTTTCTTCTGGGATAATAGTTAATACTCTTAAATGTTTTCATATTTTGGAATGTTGCATGCGTATTATTAATCATTTGATATTTGTAGAAATTGGTGCCTTATCTGACAGTCTTGTTAGCTGTTCCTTTCGATTTTCAGTCCTTAATCATGTTGGAAACACTATTTAGTTAAATAAGACTTGAATTATGATTACATTTAAATGTATATCTCCTCATATAATAAATAAAGTCATAATACATTCCAGTCTTTTCGGTGATGATAGGGTACCTCCATACGAGACCGTGCCCATTCTCCAAATAAATGTGGAGCCTGCTGCAACTTTTCCACAGCATGACCAAATATTTCAGTTCAGTGATTGAGACAATTGCATTTGAGGTATTCTTGGGTTGACTAATGTCATTTAATCTCCGGTATGTTTACTCAAAATGATTACGTTCAACTCATTCATTAAGCAAGTTGTATTTCTACACGGAGGCTAATTTTATGGTTAAGGATTTGACCAAATAATAATTAGTATTACTACGAAAACTTAGTCCTTGAGCGCTCTTATAATTATTTTCATTTTTCTAACGCGGATAAACTTGAACATAAGAATAAGTAAACTTAATTCATTCAGCCAAGCCCTAACGTCATTTGAAACTTCTTTCATGTGTGGTATTGTATTCTGTGAATTCGTAAGTTTTGTGGTCGTTTGTATTATTATTATTATTGAAAAGGGTGTTTTGTTTCCTTTTTTTCTTTTTTTTTTTTTGATCGAACAATTGTAAAAACTAAAAGGCGTAAAACCTGACATGGTGAAGAATGTAGATGGCTCAAAATGCCATCAGACAGATGGTGTTTGCTTGTTATGCTATTATAATAATAACAATTGCAACAAACACGTGAATAAGTCTACGCATTAATTTTCTGTACTGTATACTTTCTTTTGAACAGTTCTTAGTATTCTTTAAACCGTTAGTCTCAAATGCAAGAATTAAATACTATATCAGCATTTTAATGCAATTACAATTATAACGAGACACAACGTTTTGAGCCCATTATCTATTCACCTTAAAAGTCAAGTGTTAATTACATTGCACTGTGGCATTTATTTCCATACGGAACACTACATATGGGTCATTTCAACCCAAAATAGCTTACGGAATATCCTATGTAATTTGGCAATGGGAATTTTTATTCAGTAAACTGCAAACGTTACTGAATGTGTAATTTTGTTGGCGGTAGTGGAACTTTAAGAAACAAGTTATCAAAGAATAAGATATTTGGTAACTTATATTGATAAAAATTTGTTTTAACTCGAGCAGTATGTTTTTCAGAACACTCTTAGTGTCACGCTAGTTCCTATTGGCTAATCAAACCTCTGGATGTTGTTTTTACAATCACACATTAATGGAAGTGGGATAGTAGGAAAGATTGTGTCAATTAAAACAAGTAAAACGTTGACATGTTAGACGAATTGCTATACGCGATTTTTTTTTTTTTTTTGGTGCACCAATTTGTAAATAAGCATTAACATCTCTTAAAGCTTTGAAAATATTAGAACGGGCACTTGAATTAAATTTTGAAATTTTAAAATATTACAACCAGTTCAAAGGCTAATGAATCAATCCCTCCCGCTGCTCATTTGTCCCACAAACTACCACTTATAAAGAAATTTAGTTTAGTATTGCCTAAGTCTTCACACATGTGGAAATTGTTGTAAATTAAAACAAGAAAAGTCCATGGTGAAGTTTAAGTTTGTATTGTAACTCGACTGTTCCAAGTTTTGTCAAATGCTGTTTATTGCTTTAAAGATTTAGCAGATTTGAAACATTTTACAAGAAATATGCTATCTTAGTGTTAAAATCTTTGAATAATAGACAAGGGAGATAACTTACCAATTGTTGACCTAAAGCGCTCCACGAGGTCCAGCATAGACAGAAACAGAAGTGTATAATCTTCATTTGCGACATGCTACGGCTTGTCTTTTTCAGCGATGTACTCTTTGCGACCTGCATAATGAAAATGACTGAATCGATTTGGAGATGAATATGTCCATTAACTTAATCGCCAATAGAGAAGCCGTCTACTGGATAGGCTAAGTTCCATGTGTACTTTTAAAACTATTCATGCAATCATGTTCAGTAGGCTTTGTAACTACGTATAGCCTTAGCACTTGCTCATCAATATTTGAGTATTTCAAGTTCTTTTTCCTGCTTTTTAAGAAGAAAGTTTAAAATATTTGATACAGTTCATTCATATATTACAAGACAAAGGCATGGGTAAAAATGGAGAATCTCATGATGGCACCCCTTACAAAAAATTGTGTGGCAGAAGTTCCAATACCACACGTGAAATACTGTGTCAAACTGTGCAAATCTATGGCTGGGTGTGGAGAGGCATGAAATTTCTGTAATTTTTGCGTGACAATGTGTGTCATTAATAAACAGTTGACACACTTTTCCAGAGTGCCATGCATTGACCAGCATTTTCACAGTTTGGACATGAGGCAATGTTTGGAAAACCGAAAATCACTCTTTGACACATGTAACAGGAGGCAAACTGGGGCAAAGCAGGCAAAGTGTGGAGATGTGTGGAGAAGTGTGGTGCTGAGTAAAGTAAATTAATAGTTTGATTTCGTTCACTAGCCTTGTGTGCCCCGCTTTGTCTTGGTTTGCCACATGTGTCAACTTGACGCAGCTTTCCCCACTTGACTCAGATTTTAAGGTGTGACAATCATGCAGGGAAAAGAGTGGTCTTGTGTGTCAAATTGGTTCCAATACCACATGTGTCACCACGCGTAACCACAATTTTACTCCTTGTGTATTTTCGTATGCTCTGCCACACGTGATTACGTGTGTTCACATGTGGCATTCCAAACTTTTCTTTTTGTAAGGGACAGCACCATCTGTTCTTACATTAACTTGACTTTCACTCTAAATTTGCTGTCTAGAAAACAAATATTTGTAGAAGATAAGGATAACAGAATGCTACCCACCGTATGGAAGCAAAAGAATTGGTACTCAATGACATTAACAAATTAACACAGCGGTTCCATTGCTATTTTTAGTTATGAGAGGACATAAAGTGGTGAAAACATATATACTGTAACTAGAGGAAAATGCTTACAAGTGCATAATAGTGAACTACAAGAACGTGACCTAAGAAAAATGCCTAAAATCGTTTTTGAGATATAATTCTAACATGAAACATTGCACTTGCATGAAACTTCACACGTATAATAGGAATGACAAGTACCACCAAAGTATGTGGTTGCCGATCTTATCAAGAAATACGAATGATTTTTTTTTTCTGATTAAACTGACTTGTATGTTAGCGAAATAGTACAGTATTTACAAGTAAAGGACGGTTAAAAAATTGGTGCACTTCAATTCTAATGTATTCGAACTTACTTTAAACCCTACCACCATTCTGAGCGTGTAGGCTAGGCGCAATGCCTAGGCTACAAATTCATTTCAAACAACATCTACACCCAAGTACCAATGGCTGATCAAATGACAAAGAACTTACCTTTCGTTCATGGACTCAATCTTTGTTTAAGTACTAACGTTGAAAAAAAAACATGTTTATAAGGACAAAGAACAACATATTGAAACATGGAACAGTTCTGGGAATGGATGAAAACAAAATAAACCTCTTCCCTAGTCGCAAAGGTTATCTAAAACTATGATGAAGGATTCAATGTGACTTTTTGTACAAAAGGGCTGTTTTGTACGGAAAAGGACTTTTTTAAAGAGAAACACTCTAAGAGTAAACATTGTTCATATCCACATTTCGTTTGTTATAGCAGGATTTATTGCCTAGAGTTTTTAGCTTGGGTGTACATGATATCTTTCAAAATAGACTGCATAGTACATGGGTGCAGACCTATCCGCATGCAGTAAAACCCAATGTTCGAGATATTTATAGGTCTGTGGTCATTCACGAAGGTGGGACCATCCATTTGGGTACAGCTAACGTTTAGCATGTTTCCTCGGAGATGAAACCAGGATGCCATTTATACTTTTATAGAATATTATAAAACCAGACAATTCCTTGATACAATATTGGAAGACCCACCGCGGGATGTTGTCAAACATGATAAAGTAATATCACTAGTTCTTTCTGGTAGGGTGACATTTTTTGCCCTAGTAACAGCGCTGTTAAAATATCCGAAACGTTGCTTTTGGATACAGTGTTGCTGTGGGAAACCCTGATATGATCCAAAGATTTTCCAACATTCCTTACTTTTGCAACTTTAACAAACTCATTAATTCTCTTTCACATTCATCTTACATCAACAAAACCAACCAAAAATACTGTTTTAACGACCAGCCAAGACAATTAACAGGACACCTTTGGGTAGAAGAACATCAATGTTACGGTGCTGTACCCTTCATTGACAACTAATTGCCACTTCTGATCCAGTTTCTTTTAAAGTAAGATAGTAGTATTCTGATTTTTGGTAATATGTTTCATTAAGTCAGATTATACATTGCTACGACATTTTACAGATTAATTGAGGTATATTTGAGGCTAAAAAGCTTTGAAAAAATTGTTGGGATATGTCATTGTTCGTGAAAGACAACGTACCTTGTTCAGGGATCCCTCATATCAAGGGCCTTGTATGAAATTCTATTTTTGAAATACTAAATCATACTTGTTTTTGTGCCTTAAAGTAGTTTCAGCCTTAAATTTTACATTTTGTTCAATGCAAATGAAGTGAATTATTACTCATATGCATTTGACATTTCGTCCCTACTTTCCGGTAGATTATGCAGCATTGTAGACCGGGCCTTTAAACGTCAGAAACCAAACTGAACTTTTCAGTGCTAACCTATAAAAAGTTTTGACCCCAAAGTCTTGGATATACAAATATAAAATTGGATGGGTGGGTGAGGAAAGAATGTTTCATCTTAGGTAACATGTAGAACAAGAATCTCTAGCTCCTCTCTACACAGGATGTCACCGAATCTACCTTTCTGTCCTAAACACGTCTCTTCAAAAATATCATTTCTGGAATTGTCTCAATACTTTCTGTAGGACCACTTGAGTTGAAAAATGTTTTGGAAAATCATGGCAATCCTTTCTCCTACCAGCTACCACACCCCTATCTACCTGACCTACAGTTTTTTGTAATTATTTGAATTAAGAGGTACCGTAATCAATT
The DNA here is from genome assembly GCA_029531755.1 of Holothuria leucospilota. Taxonomy (NCBI): domain Eukaryota; kingdom Metazoa; phylum Echinodermata; class Holothuroidea; order Aspidochirotida; family Holothuriidae; genus Holothuria; species Holothuria leucospilota. The sequence continues at coordinate 50,926,243 of CM055971.1, forward strand.
ATGATCTCTGTGGTCTATTCATTGCCGGTACCATTTACAGTTTCAAATTGCATTTTAATGACCATAACGTTTGGAATACCCCGAGTTTCCTATCCGGGCCTTTGGAAATGGACTTTACTAGTTCGTTCTCTTGGTGGGCTACTTGACTTCACAGGCCCGTTCCCCTTGAATCCACCTCGAGAGTGACGTTCCGGCACCCTGGCTAGGGGATCGAGAAGCGCTTGATCCTTAATTTGCAAATTGTAATGGCTTTCGGGCATCATCTTATTTGCCACGTCGACAGCTAAATCATTCCATCAGCGTTTCCATTGTACAAGAAAAACGCAGAATTTGGTCCAGAACAGCCATGAAAGCGACTTAATTTACGTTACGAAAAATCCTCCGTGAGAACCCTGAGACACGTTGTATCCGGCCTGGGAGGTGTTATTAGACCTCCCTGATCCGTCTTCGCAGCCTCTGCGCTCGCCTCGAAATATTTCGTAGGCTACACCTTACTACCTTCGTTGCCTAAAGTCGTTTACAAATGACAATTTCCCTCAACAGATTCCCATAGTCTTTTGTATGTAATTAATGAACCATGAACCAAGATACATCGTTTGAAGTGAGGTTTGTACCGCTACGATTACTCAGTAATCCATCACTGGCATCGTTCTTGACATTTCTATAAGGCTAGGCTACACTGGATTACGAAGTTCAGGGGGTACGTACATCCCCCGGGAAGTTAACACAAAAGGTGTTTGTCGGCTGCAACATCTACAGTAAGACTGGGGATTTTCCTCCACTGCCACAATATTGCCAGTTGTCAGGGAAATAAAAAAAATATTGCATCTTTTGACTCTCTGTGACGCGCACGGTGATATATCAGTTAGGTTTTATGTTGAAATATGGACAAGAATCTATATCTGGTTATTCCGGGAAACTTCCGAACACTTTTCATATTGTTGTAACAAAAGTTAGACTTCTACCTCGTCAACTCATTTGCATGCGGTATCTTGTAAGGAAAGGGGCTTACTGTGTGCTTTTATTTCAATTAAACAGTCGTTTCGAGTTTAATATAACCTTCTCTACACGTGTTGACGACGCAAACCTACACATCAAAGTATTGTTCTTTGCAGGTCACATGATAAAGGATTACAAGACTTCAATGATGTTGATAGGTGAATGATATTAAATTAAAGCCACCAAACAAAGGAAAGAAATCAATTTACGTCAAATAAACAGCTTATCGTTGATAATCTCCCTCGATTTGGATCTTAAAGTATTACTATAAGTTAAACATTTCGATATATCTCCATCCAAATTACAACTCCCTGCATAAACTACTCACAATCATGCATTTCATTGATTCGATATTCCCATGGGTGTCCGCAGAAAAAAATTTAGGTGGCAAAATTTTTTAGGGGGCCCAACTTTTTTCATGGGAAATATTTTACTTTTCCCAGAGTTTAGATGCTACTTTCAAACAGTGTTGACAAAGGCGTAGCTAGGAATTTGTCAATGGGGAGGGGGGTGAAGCCTATAGACAGACTCTCAGCGCACCTCGCCACCATAAGTTGGCGCGGAGCGTAAGAAAATTTTGGCCCAAAATGCTTCCCAGATCGCTAGAAATTGCACTTCCAAGGCCTATTTACCTATTTAAAAAGGGGACACACTAACAATATCGTAAATATAAACTTTAAAAAATTCCAAAAATATGCCGGGGGGCTGCTGGGGCCTGAGTGTCGATATTTTTATTCAGTTCCTGTTTTGAGAGTAGATATTCACACTGAGTGAACTGTTAAGAAATGTTGTTATATTTTCTTCGTTTTTTCTTTACTTTTTCTTCGTTTTTTTCAAGTTTTTGATTTTCCAGGGGGACAAGTGCCCCCCTTTGCCCCCCCGGACGCCCATGGATATTCCTGACCCTCAAACAGTAATGTGACCATATCAAGCAAGATATGACTGGATAAGTTTGTGCAACATATTCAAACCACGTTTTGAAACCCACATATATCTAACGAAAACTCCTTGCCAGATATACGAATGAATGAAATGTGAATTAAAGCTGGGTGGCAATGAATGTGGTATATTCCTTCTCGCTTTTCAGTTAGTCCGCGATTAAGACACGTACACTCGTATTGCCACCCCACTGATCTAACTAGTTCGCCAGCTTCAGTTTCCAAAATTTTGCAAGACCCATTTTCAGTTTTTCTACAAGTCCCGAATTCTTTGTCCGGGAAATTTCAGATTATTGGAGGAAAATTTCGGGACATAAAAAGTTATTGGAAATTTATATTTTTTTAAATACACAAAATCACACAGCTTTCAAATTTCCGGAACTAATCGCCTGATCCCTGGAAATCTGTGACTAATTCCGGGAAATTTTCTTTTCAAATGTTGAAACACTGACCAATTTTATGCAAACAGGTAAAAGGAAAAAAATAAGGATAAGGATGTTTAGATAAACATGAGATAGATGATCCATGGGAACTGGTAATCTGGACAGATATGTTTTTGAAAAAGTTCTTCGTAGACTACGCCAACCAGTGGTTGCCCTTCGCTTAGATGGTCCCTTTCGTTAAATTAAATGCCCCCAACTAAAAAAAAAATCATAAAAAGGCTCTGCAACTGTCCAATACATATCGCAGCCCTTGATAGCATTCGCGTAACCTGATGGTGGGGGGTTAGCGGTGGGATAAGGGCCCCGGGTTGAAAAAAGGGAGAGAAGAGAAAGGGAAAAACAAAACGGAAGAAGAAAATAAAAAGGGGAAGAGAAAAGAAAAGGAAAAAAAAATGTTAGATACAGAGAGACATGATGAAAGGAAGAAAAAGTTTAAACGCATGTATGGTAAGAAAATTATATACTTCAACATTACATACGCTAAGTTGTAAATGATCTTGTAAAGGTTAACGGTCATAGTATGTTTTACATGATCGGGGAATCTACTTGCATGGTCTTCGAAGACGTTGCTATATGTTGTCACGTATCTGTGACGTCAAGAGCGCCCCTAAGAGGAAGGAAAAAGAGAAATAAGATGAGTGAGAGGAAAAGGGAATTAAGGAAAAATAAAAACGACGGTAGAAAAGAAGTGAAAAGGGGGAAACGAAAAATTTAAGCCTAAAAATGTAAATATATCGTACACTCTTTGAACGAACCAAATCAGTTTAGAAATTTGACTAGATTTGGTTCAAAGTTAAACCAACTTAGTTCATTTTTGAACCAAATCTAGTCAACTATTTGAACAGATTTCGTTAAGTTGCCCCACCGACCACGGTCGGTTTAAATTTTCAAATTTTCAATTTTAACTGACAGGTCTTGTAAGCCTTTACATTACCATCATATATTTCTAGAGTATGATCGTGTAAAAAAGTACATCGTACACATGAAAGAATCTTATAGCATAAAAACAGTGGGGGCAGAATAACTGGACAGTGAGGTACATACACTCTCACCCCGATCCTAAAGACTAACGACAAAAAACTTATATGGCCAAAGGCGTTAAATTAAATAATTCTTCAGGGGTATGGTGAAGTTTTTAAGATGACTGATGCACGAAAATATAAATTGGCGGCCATCCCTGTGGAACAGGGGAAATGTTTCCCCAGTATTTGAGAAATCGCCCAATGACCTTGATTTTTCACACAGTACATTATTTGAAAATGGCGTCATGTCTGCCCCCATACTGAGAAAAAATCGCCGCCCTTTGAAGGGTAGCCTAATTTTATAGTTTTTTATCACATATCTTAATAGTAAAAATATCAAAATTTTGCCAGCTCTACTCATATACTTTTATCTTCCATACAGTAGTTCCATGGTTTACGTACATAGGAGAGATCACCGAGGAGTACAGCTTTTATTGCAAGGATGCAAAGAAGTAATCAGAGCTCTTTCCCGGTTTTTTCCTACTTTTTGAAGACCCACTTAAAGGAACTTCAGGGCATTGCAGATCAGAAGCCTTCGTTGCAGACACAATTTTTTCCTAAAATTTTAAGTATCCAAGTAAATTGGCCTAACCTGTAGGCGATTTGTTTCATGGAAAGTGACTCCTAATGTAAAATTTCAGCCCCCTTCTCGCGAAATTATTACGCTTCGCTCTCCATGCCAGATGACCATGATCAGAATTACCATACAAGAAATTATCATAGTTCTGTTGGATACTCACGGTATATTCTCGGAATTATTCTGGAGAAATCTCTTTACGACAAATAACCTCCAACTTAGTTTATTAGACACTTAGAGACCGGGCCTTAAGGTTAAGGAAGGGTCATAAAGTAATAAATATCATTTGTTGGCGTGCTGGCGTGCTGTATATGACTTACCAACGTATGCCATTTTTTCCAGACGCTGGTATATGGGGCCTGTTTTATTATACCTTTTCAAAGGAAATATGTTCTCAATTCCTCGGTTATAACTTCTTTTATTGCTCCTTATCCTCTCGAAACCAGCTGATCGTCTTAATTCTAATTGGAAATTTAAAGGATTTTTGTGAGGTACTCAAATCATACAGTGCATAGGAGTAGGAATGTAGGAGATTAGCTCTGCAGGAATGTGAAGCAGGGGAATCCAGAGGAAGACATACTTTATGAAGACTGAAAGCTTTTACGAAATACCAGGCAGAAGGCTCGCCTTCTCATTGGCAATACATTTGTTAGGGAATCGAAAGTGTGTCGGTGCAGAGTCTGCATGCAACTTTTGTCATGGAAAAGATTGAAAATGCAAGGTTTCGGTGCCGTTCGGGGGCATTCGTCACTGTACCCTCTCTATATCTCATAACCGTATTAGGGCAATAATTCACCGAATTATACTATAACATTTTTACGATCAAAAAGTATACACCCAACCTCTGAAGGCCTCGAATATAAAGGGAGTCTTAGAGCAGTCTAATATCATGAGTAGCTAATGCGATACGTATCACTTGTAACTCAATGTGGAAGGTTGGGAGAATAAATATATTTGTCCTTATACATTTTTTAAACATTTTATGGGGCATTTTACACACACCTATTGTCGGTAGATGGTGAATGTTACCCTTACAAAACAATGTGGGGCATGTCACATGTGAACATGCATAATCACATGTGGCAGGGCATAGGAAAATACATAACTGGAAAAGTGAGGTAATGAGTGGTGACACATGTGGGATTGGAACCAATTTGACACACAATATTCTACTTTACCACATTTTGCCACATGTTTGCCTTTGTAAAAATGTATTTTGGTTCTCCACTCTTTGTCACATGCGGCAAACTGCGGTAATGCAGGTAAAAGCATGGCACCTTAAAAAGTGGGCCAAATTTTTATTAAAATCACACATTGCCCTACAAATAATCACATAAAACTCATTATTTTTCACACCCAACCATAGTTTTACACAGTATGAAACGGTTTTTCCAGTGTGGTATTGGAACTTTTGCCACACAATTTTTTTGTAAGTGTAATACACTCACAAAGAAAAAGCATTAATTAACATTCTGGTTAGTCCCCAGCCCTTCATTTGATTATTCCTACAACCCTCTCTCGTTCATTTCCCGATGCAGTTGATTAGTGCTCAGGGGACCATAAGGTTTCCAAAATGTATTGGGTCGGAGAATTGTGTGTGTGTGTGGGGGGGGGGGGCGGTGAAGTGCCTGTGGTTCGTGGCCTACAAGTGGAGAGGTCGGGTGTGTGAACAAACAACCCTTCCTTAGTCTTGTAGTTTTAATGCCGTTTGCTAAATATATCTTGAGTAAATTTTTATTTGTGCTTTTTACTGTTTTGTATGTTCTGGTAAAGACTTCGCTGTTCTGGACTATTGCTTTCAAATAAGAGCTGCAGCTCTTTTAATCGTTTACAGTTCGGAACTGAATTGTCTTCTGCATTAATTAATCGTTCTCATACTTACGTTTATTTTCAAAGCAGTGTTATGTTAGAGATCTCATACCTTTCCCTGAATTGTACAGCGTCGTTCGTGTCACAAAATCGTGTGTGTTTAAGATATGTTTTCAACTAGCTCACACTCACAAAAGGAAAATACTATTTTTTCAAACCCTCTTTATTCTCCAAAGAAATGTTTCAAATTTTAGTACATTGTTTTTAACAGCGGTTTGTTACTATATGTGCACTAACATATGCACCAGTTTATTCCACTGAAACGAAAGTCATGAACGTATCCTACACTTTATTAGTAATACTTCCGTTACATCAAACTGGTTTCCTGATAAACACAGGTGATGAGCCTGCAGTTTGCTTATGTTGTGATCTAGCAGAATTTTTTTTGTGTTTAAGCGTATCCTTGCCACAAGAATAATTTCTACAATTGCAAGAGCATAAATTTGTATTACTCCTGGCACATACATGATAGAAGCCTTTGTTATCATTTTAATTCAAAGCACTCTCCAGGAGTCATTACGTCGGTTTCACCTTGACGAATACTTTTTATCTCCTTACAGATCACTGCCTGTTCATTTACCTCGGAGACTTATTGGTGATAAAGATAAGCACTGGAAGTGAAGGAAGTAATTCCGGTAGTGATTGTTTGAACTGTAATTGACACCATGAAAACACTACATTAGCTTCACGCATAGACCATTGTACAGAATTGACAAAGGTAATACCCGATTTTCTGTACATGTCGATGTGGTGTAATATTCAACAGACCGTGGAACTAGTTAAACTTTGCAAAACGCATTTGTGATAGAACTAAATAGATGATTCTTTCAATATTATTCAACTGCAAAATGGTTCTTCTACTGATGTTACTTGTTACGCTGTCAGTGACTCAAAACATTTCAGCAGACGGTAAGTCTCCAGTTTCCGATTGTTATTTAATCCTTATCATTACTTAACGGGTCCGTAGCCTTATAAAGGACTACAGGGGGCACGATGGCTCTCATGGAGGTTAAGTATTTCTTTTCAGGGCGAGATATGCCAAAATTCATTTACCCTATAATAGTTATGAGTTTTCTAAGGAGTGAAAATTGTTTTAAGAGGCCACCGATCCGACTGCTTTTTGCTAAGTGCTTTGTTATTAGACAAGGACTGAAATTCTTAGCCATCTTGCAACAATTTTCTATCGACGAAATGATCCACATGTAAACAGGGGCATAGCAAGCGGGGTAGACTGGATGGACAAAGTCCAGGGGCCCCAAAAGTCTTGGGGCCTCAACCAAGATCAACAAAAAAATTGGGGGGGGGGGGTTTGGACCCGGCTATGATGCATTGTCATATTATGCAGGGTTTATTTTAAGTTTTAACACACAGTTTATATGACTTAATTGTATCGAGTTATAACAGCGTCAATAGACAGCAGGAAACATTATCGCATATAGTACCATACGTTGTGTATTTGTTAATTTGTGAATATGTGCGTGGATGGCCAGAGATCGCTTACGCAATTGTGATTGTGATAACTTGGTTTCGGGGCCCCTCACTGCTTCTTGTCCATGGGCCCAAGAGGATCTTGCTACGCTCCTGCATGCGAAAGGTTCAAACTCCCAGCTGATGGGCCTTAACTGCGGTTCTAATACAGAGGGCCAAATAAGCTACATAATTTCCTGAATTTACATTATTGAGGAGAAAGGGATTTTTCTTATTGTTTTTAAAAGAGGATATGGAACCACGCTTTCCCTTCCTAGTTCCACCATTACAGCATCTTGATAATGTTAAAATTACTAGGGTGTAAAAATTGTATAAGAAACCATTGGCCGTCGTTCTGGGAACTGAAGTGATTCTTCCCTTAAACAATTGAATGTATGATCTGTACAATGGCTGTCTTCACAACCTTCTTTATCACTCATGAGTGTTCTATGCCGACGGCAGACAGGTTGTCGTAGACGAGTCTTAAGGGTGTTACCCTAGAAATCTTTTTAAACGATGTTATTAGTGATTAAACTTTGAAATGAAATGGGCTCTTTAGATAAATTCATAGGCGTAGGAAGCCGGGGCGGAGAGCCCCAGCCTAAAAGTGGTAGGGCGGAAGTGCCCGTCCACCCCATAATTCATTGATGTCGAAAACCCCTTAAACCCCTTATTTGTTCCTTCTGTAAAAAATGTCAAAACTGTAATTTTCCTTGCACAGAATGTTGGACCAAATCGCAACTGTTCCAAAATTTCCTAAAGGAGAGGGGGACACTGCATTACTTAGACCCTCCCCCAGAGCAGAGGCCGAAACAACATTCAGCCCCCTTAGCTGAGAACGGTTTCCTACGCTTATAGAAAAATTTGTAAATGACTCATTTCCAGTCTTTTCTTTAAATGAGATATCATTTCGTGGACCTGAGTTTACATTAATGCAATGGTATAAGGATACCTGCATGCGTCAGTCGAATGCATATTTCCTGTAATATTCACGTGCAATGTGAAAACTTTAAACAAACCACCCGCATCATTTTTACAACCTCTGCTTGCATAATGTCAGTGGCGGATACAGGGAGATGCGCAAGAACCTCCCTTCCCTCATTGGCAGCTAAAACTTAAAAAAAAAATAAAATCAAAGATAAATAAAGAAAGAGTAGATGTTCCTAGGAAATGAACAGTGGAAAAGACGCACCATTTGTCATCTCATACCTTTTTTTGAGAATTGGAGTAAGCCTATACGCATGTTGGTCTTGAAGTATGAAAGTCAAAGGAGAACATACGTGCAGTCCGTATAATGCCGCCCGTATTGCAGGTAAAGACTAGCATAGCATAGGTCTGGCGTATCTTTTTAAGATTAATTGAGCGTGTACTTACAATAAAGTGTACTGTGCATCAGGTACATACCATGCACAGTTGTGAAGCTCTCAAACCACTTGTATTTAAACACAATGACATTCAAGCCAGTAGCCAAGCCATGGGCACGGAGGCATGTATGTGGCCCCATCTGTGAATCGAAGTCACAATAAGGTCTTCCTAGTTATGAACTGTGGCGCCGGCAAGGTGGCCGCATGCCCCAAGCTATTGTCGAACATCTTTATAATGATCCCAACAGTTACAAAGTAGTTGACAACAGATTTATTTTAATTGTTTTCTGTCGCAGCCCTTTCGTTAATTGCAAAAAAAAAAAAATGTAAAAAATGTAAGTGCTTCCACCTACTCTTCCATATCTTCAACATTGCTTCAAATTTACTGCCTTTGTTTAAATGTTAGTTCCTGGCAATTATTGGTTTTCTGCACAGATATGATTATGAAGAGGCACAGATTTCAAAAATTCGACTACTTATTTGCTGTACTCTGCTTTGAAAAGACTGTCAATTCAAAATGGTCATGGTAACCTGGTAGCAGACATATTTTGTTCGGAAACTGAAAATAAGTCAGTGCTGACCTGCATGTAATGCTAACGTGATCAATGATTGTAATGCAAAATTTTTGGGCGCTTCGTTCACAAGAGTACATTGAAATAAGGAGTTGCCACTCACATGCCTGAATTTCACTGATGCAATGAATGAATGGAGTACTTCTAAGGGTCTAATATAAAAAAATATAAAAACCGAAATTTTCTTAGCCAAGTTAGAAGTGTGAAGCGTAACTCAAGCTGCCCAACAAATTAAAGAGACGATTATTCCGAGTGCTCTTGAAGAATGGCAGGTAATAGCGCATTGAAGTAATATTTAACTAAAAATATACTTCCATTTTTTACAGTATGGTATTTCTCGTGTTCTTTCTTTTCCTTTGCTTTTTACTTTTCATCCACTCATGTGGGTTTCAGATATCTAAAGCAACTTCACTGAATGTAAAACCCATCACCGTAAAGCACCATGCGGAATTCGTGTACCATCACCGAAAGAAAAACTTGGAGGAAAGAGCCTCTTTATCGGATTTCGTGCCGGGATTCAGTCCTCTTCTTCTATATCCGGTGGCACGTTAATCCACAACTCGCCTCTTTATGAGCAACGTTCATCTAGCCCCAACTTGCAAATTTAAGTGTATATTATCCAGAGAACAGTCACGATAAGGAATGGGAAAAAAACAAAGAAATATTACGCATAACGTCACCAACAAAAGTTGCATATTTATGAGGAAAATTTGACGTCATGCCAAATCAAGATCTTCTTACCCTTTTATTGTTAATTAGATCCCAGTTGATAATATTCTTCTAAAAGATTTACATGTCTCAAATGTATTAACCTTCACACTATTTAATAAATTCATGCAGTTGCATAAAAATGCTGCTTGAGTTTTGTGAAAACAACTTCTGAAATGGTTACCGATTATTTAAAAAGCCTTGATTACAGTATTTAATGGTAAAGGGATTCAAATCTGTGCTTTTAGAGTTTTAAATGTACTGAAAAATAACCATAGAACTTGGCCAATAATGGCCAGTATCTTTTTTATTGAGCACCCCTAATGAACAGCAGCAGTTGATTTTGCATGTTGGGTAATAATCATTAACTATTATTATTTCTATAATGTGCTAATAACACATACTTTATCTTTATGTAAATTTGCAGATTGCTTCCAGGTGTTATCTACAAAATTCTTGGTACGACACATTAACTACACAGGGGACGCTTGCAAATGGACAATAATCGCCCCTGAGTCGCAGAGAATAGTTTTGAATCTGCAAAAGTTTGCTGTTGAAAAGCCTGATGCAGTATGCACTGTTTATTTAAACGTAAGTGAATTTCATTACATTTCAGTTCCGAAGTCGATACAACCATCTTCCAAATATTTTTATAGTTTCCTAATCGAAAAACAGTACTACCAACGGTGCTAAATATGAGTGACTTCCATAAAGGTACATCGGTATTGCAAAGAAGTCGAATGCTTTGAATATTCACAAACTGTTACATTCATCTCTGTCACGTCAATATTTTTTATCAATACCATTTTTATGGTTCACTGTGCATTACAACAAGCCTAGGAAATGAGAAGGTAACGTAACAACGCATGGCATATATAAATCAAAGTATAAAGTTCATTTATGACACGTGTTCTTAAAGCCATTATTGTTTAACTAAAAGGCAGGATAGATTTGTTTCCTTCAAACTCTGACTGCCCAAAGGTGGGACAGTGCTTAATGACAGTACCAACTTTATTCAATTCAATCAGAGCTATGAGCAGTTACCGCGCATTATAGCGGTAGCAACTAGTGGCATTATTACCTAATAGCGAATAATTTAGTTGCCTGTTTAGCAGGCTGTACGGCATATTCCTTTTTCAGTCATATCCCCAGCGCCTGCCAAAGTAAACACCGAACCAATTCTTTTGGATATTCATAGAAAAATGTGGCATTAGGACTGGTTGAATGCGAGTGAATATTTACAAGAAGCAACATCTGGTCCCGTTTTAATATTGCAGTAGCCTATGCCACCCACAGAGTTGGTCTGTCATTGTAATAGCCACTCCCTGCTCACTGCACAGGTGGTTATGCAATACAATAATGATAGGACCTCGTCTCAGGTTTCAGTCTATGCTTTCAGTTTACGACTACAGGAGTTCACACACTCACTCAAAAACAATAGCAAGAATAATGGGGGAGCATATGAATAAGTCATATTATGGTAATAAAGTTAACGTCTAAAACTGGACGCAGTCCTCTTCGCTTGGCGGACGGTGGTCTGGGAAGCTGAAGAACTGAGCAAACAGAGTCCGCTCCACGGGGTAATAATTTAGCTGATTTGTTAAGAATGTATTGGTCGCAGTGATTCCTCCAAAAGAATTCATTAATGTCGTCTTTCTATTCCGCATTCAAGGTTTATGATGAAGAGTCAGCAGCAACACCAATTTGTCCGGACTTCGATGGATCTATTGAATATGTTTCTGAAGGAAACACCATGCACCTCAACGTAACTAATTTATCCGGAAGGCCTGTCACGGCTTCCCTTGAGGCTACTTTCCGCAGTGGTAGGCATTTATTACTCACATAAAAAGTGTTCTCTTCTGATAAGTAAACGTTACTCTAGATGATAAAACTTATCTACTAAATTTGTTATTCTGCATTTCTGCTAGGTATCTAATATTTTGAAATGAATCAATATTGTGATTGCCTCATTGTGTAAGTTGTTATAAATTAGTCGTAATTGTAAGAACATTTTCTGAATTACACGTAATATAAGTAATAAATAATTAAAGATTTGTTAATTAAGACAGAAGTAGAGGAACCTGCAAAGACCATCGCTTATTCAGTTCCAGTCCCTTAAATGCTTATTTAGTTTGGGAAACAACCATATGACAGCATGCATGCAGCATAATGGTAGCAGATGTTGTAAGCTTATTATGGGGGATAAATTTTCCTTTGTTATTTTTAAGCAATGTTTTTAACACAGCTGGAATTACAAGAGGAACGTTTTGGTCTTAAAGCAACATGTCTAAAATTAAAAATTAAAGTGCATGTAGTTTTCAGCATCCAGACCCATCCTTCCCTTCTTGTCGATATCCCCTTTCCCGGCTTTGATTTTGTCTTTTATGATTGCTGTGTTGTTGATGACGTGATCCCTTCTCATTTCCGTTGTTTCATTATAGCGGAAAGGTATTTTTCCTGTGGCTTCAATACAGCAGCTGACTGCACAGGTCAAGTAGCTGAAAAATCATCATGGAGGTATTCAACAAGTGGAAATGATGTTTGTGCAGGCCTGACCACAGGTCAGGGTCCTCGATCAGGTATAAATTGCAGTGTTTGTCACATTTAATATAACGATGGGCCACAGTAAAAAAGATAATATTCCGTTGAACCTTTTTTTCATAAAAAATATGAAACAAGCTTATCCATTTTTCAAGATAACTAGTTTGTTCATAAACAGGCCGTATTTTACTCATGTTAGCTGTGATTAAAATATTCTCTTGCAGTATGCATAAGATTCGTTGAACCGCGGGTAACATCTAGTCAAGGGTTTATGGGAAAATTACTCTATGACACGTCAGCCTTTAAAGGGGCCGTGGCATCCCCAACTATATTTATGAATAACCCTATTGTTCTAAATACACCGGTGACTCAATTTTGATGGACATTCATTCAAACAATAGCACCACTCTGGTTGGTCAATGCTGACTTGTATTGGTATTTTGTTTCCAATTAAGCTCACAAATAATTGTGTATCAATATGACAGGTGTGTTTGTTTAAACTGGGGACTAGAAGCAAACATAGCAGGGAGAAGGTTAACTGTTTGGGGTAACGTTAAAGCGCTTTTAAATATAAATGTTGTACTGCCTTCCATTGCCTTATAATGAGTGCAACAAGACATATATGAGATGTTGGTCATATGAAAGTTTCCAACCTTTTTTTTCAATATTTCTCCTCTTTTGTAGCAACACATTATTTAAGGCAACAAAATGTGTGTGTGTGTGTGTGTGTGTGTGTGTGTGTCTGGGAGAATTGTTTTCACAATGACGGTTACATGTACAAAAATAGAGACACCAATGAAATATCGGGATATTATCTTACAAATGTATCACTTTTGGCAACAATCAGATGACGTTTGGTACCTGAACGCCTGTCAAGTATGGACCGGCACCGACATATACTTAACTTTACAACTGAAGATTGAAGATTTATTATTAGTTCAGAGTCTAAATATTTACTATAATGTAATCATTTTGACAAATTTCCAATCTACAGGAATGTTTTATCAAGCTGCATATAGCTCAGATAGTTTACGTCTTTCAACTTTGTTGCCTGGAAGATACGTTTTTGATGCCAAAATCATCTCGACATGTTCCATGCCAGATTTTCGTCAGAACATCTTTCTGACCTTTTGTAACATAACAAGGCGTTACTCTTTGCAAGACTTTTATTTCGACTGGTCAACCTTTTTAGAATTTGTCGAATGCAATACTGATTTTGAGGTAAATCATTTCTTGCACCTTTAAGAGAATTTCTTTACCCAACACTGGTTAAACGTACCGCCAATTAATTCTTTAAATAGAACCTACTTCTAATTTTTTACATTCACAATTAACATTTTGCAAAATGTTTACTTACACTGTGGGAATTTTTGCTACAACAATTTGAGAAAAGTGCATGCTTAAAATGCTGTGAAATGTTTATATACCTATCCTTTGAATGGAACATTCCGAATTTTTCAAAAAAAATTTGTGTTATCCTTTATTGCAGGTCTAATTGAAATAAATTGAAGCTGGTGAATTCTTGCAGAAAATTATGTTTCTCAGTTGTACAATACAACATGAAAAGTAGAAATTGGAATATCGTGAGGAAAATTGTAGTATTAATCATTAATAATAACAAACAAGTCTCACTGAATATATATAATAGCCGAACCATAACATTCATTTATATATGAATTCCCAATTAAAATCCTGCTACTTTTAAAAGTGGCTAGCACTAGCAATGCCGGTAGCTTTTAAGACTTGTAGAAGGTAACTTCTCTGAGATATTCTAACCCCGTTGGGTAACGTGCTTTACCCAACCGTTCGATCCGTATGCCTCCTAACCGGAATTGGGTAATAAATTGCCTAACTTGGTTGGTTAAATGTTTTGCCTTAAAGTTGGGCAAAATTTTTGCTCAATTAGTTGTGCAAATGGTTGGGCAATTGTTTTGCCCACCAAAGAGTAAAAACCTTAACCAACTAAGTTAGGTTAGGTTAGGTTAGGTTAGGTTAGGAGGCATACGGAACCAACGGCTGAGTAAATTTTTGTCCAGGTTGGGCAATCATTTTTTAAAAAGTAAACAGGCAGGGACACTTTCTGCTTTCTAAATGTGTTCAAATACTTTACAAGGCGCATGTGTCAAGGAGACTTCCTTCTGAATCAACTTGGTTTCGACAGATCGTGTACCGGGTCTAGCTGCACATGTCTGTTATATTTCTCTTAAACACTTTAATAGCACATAAAATAATTTTTCTAAGTTAGGCAGATGTTTTGGTTGGATTTTAGTTGAAGCTGATTAGGACATCGAGAGCCATTTTCACCATATATGTCAAGGTTAGCCAAAATATGTGGTTAAGATTTTTTCCTTCCGATATCGTTACCGAATCTCCAAGCTCAAGTGTTTTTATAGGAATGTTTCGACTAACTCTCCATGTGGAAAATCTGGCGAAAAAATTACACGTGCTGGAAAGTTGGGTATTCATTTTTCAACAAAAATAATAGCACCTGGAATTTTTAAAACCCACATTTTCATTCTGCAGATCGCTAAAGGGGCTACATTTGACCAACCCTAACGCCTAATGATCCCTGGAGTCATACAGCTACGCTGGTATTTATGGAGAATTGCCCATCTTCTGTAAATCAACTAAGTTCGATATTTGAATATACTTTTTAACTTTTGTTCTTGA
This sequence comes from Holothuria leucospilota, assembly GCA_029531755.1. Classification (NCBI taxonomy): domain Eukaryota; kingdom Metazoa; phylum Echinodermata; class Holothuroidea; order Aspidochirotida; family Holothuriidae; genus Holothuria; species Holothuria leucospilota. Next base: position 50,941,413 of record CM055971.1, read on the forward strand.
TGCAGGTTACAATGTATGCTTCACCGGGGGCAATGGTGGTGGCCATGGACAACATTAGATTGATGAAAATAATAGACGAAAGTAAGACTTTTTCTATACGTAAATTGGATGTACACATTAAGGAAACTTAGTTCATTGCGAAGTCTTTAGCCTGTTCCCATGTCGATAAGTACTATGGTCCGCGTAATTCAGGCCTATTTAGCAATGGATATTTAGCACCGCTTAGGCGACGATTTTAAATCGACAATAAGGAGCAAGATTTACCCGCATAGGATTCCCCTGCTCCACTTCCATTTTCACTGATTATTTAATCACGTAACAATGGAAATGGTTCTATCATAAAAACAATTTTGGATCCATCCTGTTTGTCTTATGTGCTCACCAGCCTTGTGTTTCTTACCTACCATTCTCTTCACATAATTTCAGTTCATACAGAGTCAACCGTGCCACCTTTTACGACAGATTCAATGATAACAGCTTATTATACCGAATCATCAGGTAAGGTGGTTTCACTTAAAGTTGAAAAGAATACAGTGTACAACATGTTGAAGATCTCTTTCATAATTATTTACATGTGTATTGGAAATTAGCATTTAACATTTTTTTTCTAATTGGAATATTGGAATGAGTCCACTGATTCCGAAACATGAAAATGTAAGATGAGCTGAAACTGTAAGATCAATCAAAGTACTTGAATTCCCCTTTTCTGATCTCTTGAAGTGTGCATATTCAATGTAGATCGGAATTTGAAATACTTGAGGGTCCTGAGATGTAGATTCAAGCTCAGCCTACTTCTCGGTTATAACTTTGAAGCAAATTTGTTTCCAATTAATTGAATTTTATATATGCGCCGGATAAATGCAAATTTGATAGCAAAGGACTAAGTATAATATTCACAAAAAGGTATGTAATTAAGCCTCTGAGAATATCTTCACTTCATTTTATACTTATCATCTCTTTGAACCATACACCCTTATCGTTACCTATGACAAGATGTTTAACCTTCGAAGCATGTGTTAAAAGGTTTAGAAATAGCTACTGCAGAGTAATCATAACCTGCCTGTACCTTAGGCTAAAACTGCTGGCACTTATTCACCTACCAACACCACCGAAGTTGTTGTGTTGCATGCATAATTACCAACACATTTCGTTCTTTCGAATTTTGTAAATTTTTAATGGTCCTTGGATACAGTTCGATGCCACATGTTTTAAACAAGTTTTTATTAAAATGTTTCATATAGTCAGTGGCTTTTCCAGAATTCAAAAGAGGGAGGCCAATATTCGAAGAGCAGAAATGTTTTGGGTAAAAGTTGTGAGTGTACTTTGATCGTTTTTCAGGAGTGGGCTGGGGACAAGTGGGGGACACAGCGTTGATAGGGGTAGCGATGACCCAAGCCTCCCATGGTCTTTGTCGGCGCCCCTGGATAGGGCACTTCAAAGGCTTGAGATATTTCTCAGAGGGAATAAAAAGGGTATCTTACTTAAAGTGTAGGGACTATAGCTTCCCTTCCCGTCTGTCCTGTTTCTGGATTTGTGTTGCCTGATATGGAATTTGGTACATTGTTTACTTTGTATTTACTATACGAAATGGGACGAAAAATAACTGCGTTTTGACGAGTTCGTCCAAAATGATCCAAGTTCGTCCAATCATTCCAATCTTACTGCCTAGACTATTCTATTGAAGAATAGGATCCATAATAGCCTTCAAGATTTCTTCTTAGTATAAAAGAAACAACCACATTTGTCCCTCAACAGTAAGAGGAAATAGTTGAGATCAAAAAAATTCCCATTTCAATGTGAAACAGTCGGCCGATTGCGCAAGAAAACATGCCCTTTTTCTTAACCTAAAAAAAATCGTCCAAAAACAGCGATTTTTTTACCAAAATCGTCCAAAAGGCGTAGGACGAATCTTGAAGACGGCAAAAATTTCATTCAAAATCTTCCAACATCTACGCATTTTATACGGGGCAGTTTCGTAGTTTGCACTCAACAACTCCTTGTGGACATCAATATAATTAGTTTTTACTTTTTTCATAATGAGCCATACACCCAGTCCACCTGCCCTAATACTTGTTACGACTGCTCTCTAAATGCAGGTCTTCAGCAAAGACGAATTCTGATGTGTGTTTGCAGTGCTATAATTTTTCTTCTAGTTGCAATTGGTGTTGGATGCATACTTGTTTATAAAGGGTGAGCCGCTTTACATTTGATTATATCTTTTAATTCTTACCACAGTTAAGACATTCTTTAGAAATTGCTTTCAAACTATTTTTGTTAAGTTTCGATCGGGATGGACTTAACTTCCAAAATATTGCTCCCTTTGACACTGAAAGTTTTACTACTGCCTATGTTTTTTACATTGACACTGTACCCGCCGCTGCTATTCCAAGACTACTGCTGGCACCACCTGCGTTGTCACTGTCTAATGCTGCTGCTACCGCCGCTATTGTTACTAACGCTAATACTGTTGCTACTACCCTTTGCTAATACTGCTACTACCGCTACTGCAACTTTTGCTGCTTCTGCTACTACCGCTGCCACTGCTACTACCGCTTCTACTGCTGCTACTGATACTTATGCTGCTACTGCTGTTTTTGCTGCTACTATTGCTACAACCGCTACTGCGCCTAACACCGCTACTTCTGTTATAGTGCTACTACTGGTGCTACTACTATTACTATTACTACTGCTATTGCTGCCACTACTGCTGCTATTGCTGCTACTGCTCCTATGCTACTGCTGCTAGGCTGCTACTGCTACTACAGCTGCTACTGCCGCTACTTTTGCCCCTGCTGCTACAGCTACTACTGCAACACTGTTGCTGCTGTTGCTTCTGCTGGTTCTGCTGCTACTACTGCTATACAGCTACCATTGTTACTTCTGCTACCACCGCTGTACTACTCTTACTGCTACTACTTCTACCACTGATACTACTTCTGCCACTGATGCCGCTGCTAATGCTGCTACTGATGCTACTGCTGCTATTGTTGCTACTGTTACTACTGCTGCTACTGCTGTTTCTGCTGTCTCTGTTACTACTGGTGTTTCAGTCATTACTGCTGCTACTTCTTCAACTGCTACTACTGCTCTTAATGCTACTGTTGCTGCTACTGTTACTATTTCTGCAAATATTGCTATTGCTACTTCTACACCTACTTCTGCTACTACTGATGCTACTGGTGACATGGTGCAGCTAGTCCTTAAAGAAGCGATGCAAACATAAAAAGTCTGATGGATAAATCGAACAATTTCAACCACACACACACGTACACACACACACAGAATTTGTCTTAGAAGTATTACGTAAACATTTAGGTTGTGCCCTTTGCCAGTAACGTTTCAGTAACGACAATTGAATATGTATACATCATGGTGTGTGCAACTTACCAGAGTTCCCTGTTTCAAGTAGCATACATATGGCAATGTTATGCTAACCCTGTACACTAGCCAGTGTGAGCCTGCATCTGTGTTTCTTATCATACTGTGCGACAGACCGTCCCTCCAAATTCTGTCGTGATGTGTCCAGACTACCAAAAATGAGGGCTGAACTTTGTCAGGATTCCAACTTTAGTAAAACAAAATTACTATCTCTTTACACGCATGACTAAACAAGTAGATTAATATTCTGATCACCTAAAATATGTTCGTGTGAAGGCCTCGGAGATGGAACAAATACTTAAACATCCGTGGTGAAGTGAAGACAGCGCCTTCATATCTGGTGCGCGAAAAAGTGTGACCATCTGAGTTTGGTCCTCCCTCGGATTTCTCTTTTACTACCGTACTGTGTTTGCCTTTCAGTCTTTGTCAATCAATTTTTCTTTGGTATACTATTACTTTGTTTAACTTGAAATAATAATCCATGAGTCATATAAAGGTGAGCCTGTGGAGGCACATGTGTCTGTTTCCCGCACGGAATTTGGGTAAAAGGTAGCCTATAAGCAAGGGATAATTAAACATACCTCTTTTGAATAGTTACAGGTTATAGATTTGGACAAGCGGACCGAAGCCTGCTCTGGTGTTTTAGGCCGCTAAAGTTGCGCAATTTGAAAGACATATCTACCGATCAATTCACCAATAACATAAACCCCTTCATTTTTCTATGGTTTCATTTTAAAAGTTTGCACGGTCGATTATGAATGTCTCGCTTTCTGAGTAATCAAGATGATGGTATCATTCATGCACATACCCATACAAATTAACTCGAACTTATCATTTTCAGGAGACACAGGGTGAATAAGCTGTCACAAACTCAACCCAAAGTAACGTTCGACAATAGAACCTATGATCATAATACTTACGCACAGCCAGCCTCTGTGATGCCACTACAGAACGACGCCGTGTGTAATAACGAATATTCGATGATCAATGAGTCTGAGTATCAAGCAGTGAACGGCACTTCTACACTGGAAGACTATCATCACATTAATGACGTCACACATCTCGGTTATGAATCTATGCTTCCTGGGGTACAAGGTCAAGACAAAAACTTGTCTGTAAATACTCATAGTTCTGAGAACAGTGCAAAGCCGGAATTTGAGGATGGAACCTATTATATTAGTACTGGAAACGAATATCAAGTCATGAACCAACCTGTTAGTTTGAGTTTTTAAACATCAAATATTTTAAAGTAATCCATTGGAACATTATGCAAAGGATGAAATGCATTAAAGCATGGAACAGTTAAGCCTAAGTGGTATCATATAGCTACCACGACTAATATTTTCAAGCACAATGCATTAAATCCAATAATCAGAAAGGTTAGTTAAAGCTACCTGAATAACATAACACAAATGCAAGGAAGTACTTGATACTTGGTAACATCCCTTACTTTGCATCCATTCTAAGGTCTTTGAAAGGCAAGTTTACTCACCTTAATGTAATTTTATTACCTTGGTATGTTTATGAACGTATGACACAGTATGTGTCAGTATTTGTCTTAAGGAATGCTTAAATCTATAAAAGATTACTCCTGGTTAAAGTTGAACGGCACTATGCATGTCTTCAAAGATACATAAAGAAAAAGAAGACAGTATTTCGAAGATTTATCTGTTGTTTCAGAAGTACGTTAGGCCGACTGCTTATTCTCTGCTTTTGAACAGCATTTTCCCACGTAGGAATCGATTGCAAATGTCACAGTTCTTGGATTTAGTTCTTTCATATATCAAACTAAAGCTTAATGCTGTTTTAATCCTTCCTCTAAAGTTATGGTGGTAAGAAATTAAAATTAATAAAATTTTCTACTTAAGTAAGCCCTCTACTTAAGAGTAACCAGACATGAATGACCTTATTGGGCAATCCAAATCAAATTGAAATCGTCAAATCAGGGAGAAAGAATCCATCGGAACTCAGCCAACACTTAACAGTTGGCTATTGTCATCCCAGGTAGAAGTGACGCTGACTACATTTAAAAGAAGTCCTCAAAATGGAAAATGGAATTTTTAGCTATTAAACAATAACAAATGCATGTGCAAGTGTAAAAACCTTGCTTACTTTTCATATTTTTATAATGTGTTGGTTTTAAGGCATTAATAGAACAACGTATAAATACTTTCTGATAGCTCTCTAATTTTCTGGCCTCCTTTTTGAACCGAGTAATGAAAGGTTCTTGACCGATAAGAACTTAAAAGACCTTCAATGTGATGACTTAGTACAGTAAATCTAAAATGATTATATGCGACTCATTGAATTCTCGAAAACTGAGCGGACATGCGTACGTATACGTGGAGAAAACTGTTCACTCTGAAAATCCCTAAGAATCCTTTATGTGCGCAATCGTGTGCAAATTATACTATGTAAAAACCAATTGCGACTCATTCTTCCAACGCTGAAACATTTGTGACGAAAGTCGTCATACGCGACATAGGCGGTGGCAGCCATTAAGGTTTGTACGGGCAAGAGAGGTTCTCTCTGGTCACAATACCCTGTTGGATGCCATGCCCCATTCCAATACAATAATCTAGAAAAAAATAAAAAAATCTTGAAATAATTATTTTTTACATATTGCAAGACGTTTTCTGGAATAACACTATTTTGAACAAGTAAAATTAAGAAATAGATAACCCAAAAGCTCCTTACACTTTTAAATGCCGCTAACTTTAAGGATTCATTAAACAGTAAGGGAATATTTAAACATATGATAATGTTAGGCCTTTGGTAAAGATAGAGCCAATGTCCATCACAGGCACTTTGCATCAACAAATATTCTTAAACTAGATGGGTCACCCTTGGACCACTCCCCCCTAGACGACACTGACGTCAGGCGTCAACTTTTTTGGAAAGCCACAGACTGCTTACAGTGTTGGGATCTGATGACTTCGAACAAGTAGGTGTAGCTACGCAAAATATCTTATGTTCCTATCATGTGTCACATAATCACCTTTAATGACAGGGGATTTCCTTTACTACCGATTTCTTGTTAAATATCTAGGGTCGCTCTTTACGAATAAAGTTTCACCATAGTAGTAAACCTATAATGAGTAGAGACCGTATGCCTTGTACATCACACGTGACCTAAATGCATGAAACAAAAGCACTGAGTGCACATGCACATTACTCTTCAGTTCATGTTCTTCGTAGGCTCTGCCATATCTTTTAAGACTAGTATTTAGTGAAATTTCCAGCATGCATTCCTCCCAGTCACTATTTGAATGTGGGAGTCAACATGCAGCATGGGTTCTGTAAAAGATCTAAATTTTACAAGCAAAGAGTGCTTATTACGGTTAAACGCCCTACTGTTTTGACATAGGTAAAAGGCCATCAGCTATTTGTGCCAATAGATTTGCGATTTGAAATATAGAAAAATGGCTTCGAAAATGCATTTCTTCTTAAAACTTGAATTAGGCGTTTAATCCAATTTCATGACGTGATAACAATTACTTGTACGCTAATTAAGTTTAGCCATAGTAGACAAAACGCGCAAATATTTAAACATTCGCATTTGTAAAAAAAAAGAACTAATAATTGCTGAATGGCTTTCAGAAAATAGTTCCAGAAGATCATAAAAATACTGTAAGTTTCTCGCAACATTTACTAGACCTACAAATAAAAAACGAGCTCCAACAACTTCAAAATAATAGTACACCATTTCCCAAAACAAAATAAATAGCTGAAAAGTATGTCTAGCTTCAATTTTTCTTTTGTTGTCATAAACATTTTAATATTTTTATTTTGACAACGGTGTATACCTGTATAGATAGATTGTCTTGATGAACATCCATAATTCTTGTGCGATAAAAGATCGACCCACAGAGACAACGCCTACAAATTATTTCATTCTTTATGAACTCAAGACCTCGTTTCGTTTTAATTAAAACCACATTCAGGAAATTTCTAAGTTAAAATAGGGAGCAGATAAGAAGTTCAAGATGAAGAAGGGAAAATCAATTGATAAGGCAGTCGACTTTCTGAATTTGAAAACCGTACTGTGGAATCGTAAAATAAATGTCTTTATATTTTTATTAATTCTTTAGTCCTACAGGTTAGAATGACGTAATACCATATGACCTTGGTTTTCAACATTATCCTAGTTATCTATGTACATTTAAAGTTAGCGATACACAGATATTCATATGTAAAGATGCCATTTGCCAAATGGTTTAAATACGTCTCTTCAAAATTTTGCTCCATTAGAAATGAAATCCATGAAGGTCAGTTCTCACTGAAATCACGAAGAGGAGGAAATGTATGTACAGTGATCTCCTAACTGATACCTGGATTGAAAATTTTCTTGGTTTGCAATAACACCGCGATACAGGTATAAGTGTAATCAGGAAGATAATATCACCTCGCTAGTTAACCAATTCCCCGAATATTAATTCAACAGAATGCTCTAAGTATAAATCACTCTATTATATCCTACCTCACAGTGCCCATTTTCCTTCCATTAGTTACACTTTAGCAAGTAGATACCAAAGACATATTCAGTGAAAACCTTTCCTTTCTATAAGCTTCACAAACGTTTAAATAGATTTAAAAAAAAAGTTTTACCTAATTTTGACGTGGCCACTTAAGTGTGGACTTCGATCTCTCTACAAAGTAAAACAACTCTCCTGGAAAGCAGTCCCAGACTTGGTTCGTGTTATTGCGACCACGACTAGGCGGTAGTGTTAACCAAAATGATTATTATGTTTCTACCTTGGAAACAACTCCTTTCAAACTGTATTCTCTTTGAAAATTTAAAATACTGAAACAGTGTAGATATAGTTATATGTTAGAGCCCAGTTCAACGGAATAAATGTTCTCTTTCATGACGTTCCTCCCTGCTTATAAGATGTCTTGGGAACTTTGGTCTTCGTTAACGGAACTGCTTTTTACCCATTGTCTTCAATCATAATCTTAACATCTTAATCAAAACTATTTAAAAAATCGATAAACTCATTCAACCTGCAAGACAGAAAAAAAAAACCATTGAATTCTTCTCTAAACCTAATGTTTATTTGAGCTTTTTGTTAACATCAAAGATTATTAAGGTACCGTAGCAAGTGAAACAAATATCACATGACAATACTTCATTTTGAGTGTGCTCAGCTTGTTGGTCTCACTTTAATTTTTATGTTCAAACTTGAGTCTGATCAAAATGGATCATATCAATCTCTTTTGGCCTTTCTCTCTATATTCCACAATTTGGGTAGTGAGAATGTTACCGAAAACCAGTGCTATTGGTAACTCGGCTTATTCCATCTTTTAATGAAATAAAGTAACCTACACATTTTAAATTTTACCAACATATTTAAATTTGTATGTGAGGAAAGAAATACGCTTAATCTCTCCACCGGAAGAAGATAAAGATACTCAATAATCTCAATAGGTCAATGCATTAATTTTTTCATTAGAGAATTATAAAAAGAGCTTATAATATAGTAAGTTATTAAGTCTTTCTTCATGAGTTTTTCTGAAAGAGATGCCCGCCTGGAGAAATTTTCTCTATGCAGTGGTTAGCTTCATTCGTAATACTGTTAGCTACACTGTTAGACATAATGACACCTGCTGCTTGGGTATATGAAATCGTGGCTAGGTGGTAGGTACACTGTATGCGGGACTGGGTTTGCTAATATCAGTCTATTAACGAAGGGAGCCATGCAACCAAACCTTCTAGCGTGACGGAAATCATTTCCTTATGAATTGTAAATATGTAAGTAATCGACATGTCGTTACGTTTCGTATCGAAGACTAGTTAACCTTTTACAGAGTATGATGACATGTGTCCAAAACTTGAAGTAAATTAGGTAAATTAGCAATATATATTAACGAATGAATTCTATTACTTAATTAGTTTTACTTACCCCTTCTTTCGAAGGACTCTGCGATTTTGAGTTACTTTCTCCATGCAAATCAGAAATAGGATGTTCTGGAAGTAAGTTTTTGATAAAAAAAATCTTATACATAAACAATGCATGACATGTTTGACTTAGATCATCATCCATCCGCCCACGGAATGAAAATATATGATTATGCAACGTTATATTTCAAATAGCAAACAACAAAAAGGAGTGTTTTGCAATATTTTGCAGATAATGTATTTTATACCTTGCCATTCTTATGAATTCTTATATATCATTTTGTGGTCTGTACTTAAATGTATATATATATATATATATATAAATATATATATATATATATATATATATATATATATATATATATATATATATATATATATATATACTCCACTTAATTAATGTGCACTTCTGCTACTGATCAATCAAGAGATTTGACCCTAAAAGTGTATTAGACATGCAAAAACTCAAACCAGCAAAACACAGAAACAGAAAATACCTTGTCTTTGACTATTTAATTTGTGTTACTATCATAATGTTTCTTATAGTTTAAATAATATCAGCTCATTTATACATTTAAATCCTTATTTCATTAATGATATTTTAAGGGGTATTGGGATACATTACAGAGTCCTTTTGATTACTTTTCACTTTTTAAAATTTGGTAAAAGTTATACTTTCGAATTGTATTAGAAAAAGAGTAACTGACTTACAAATTGTTACATTTGCACAGACAAGCTGAGCTTTTCATTTTCTTTCCAACATTGGTGAAAACTGCATTTTTTTTCTTTTTGGTGTTGTTGTGAAATTAACTACAAAATTAACTACATCACAAATTGATAGTTGAAAAGTTAAAGTTTAGAAGTGAAAACAACACTGTAGTACTTAGGCTTTGTTATCAATTTTCTAAAAGGTATCTTACAGAGTCAACCACAAGAACCGAACAGGAATGCCAAAAACGTTTTCAACAAATTTTTATATCTGATTTGTAGAAGCAGGATCAGTGGAAAGAAAATGATAGTGATTAAGACGTAGCCATGCTGTTGCATTGTCACTTCCTTTTCTTGTATTCTCTGCAAAATCTAACATGCTTGGAATGGCCTCATGAAAGTTATAAGATAACACATCAATCTGCTGCAATGTCACCGCAATCTATCATTCTAGCCACCAACTCTAAAGAGGGAAGACCCACTTCAGAGTGGAATCAAGAACAAACCTTCTGGCAAAACTTGTCAAATATTCATGCATCATCAAGGCTGCAAAGAATGGCAGCCCCTGCCCAGGAAGAAACCCGTACATTGCAAACCCCAATGTATCTTTTGTCATATCTATCGCCAAGGATTCTTTTATTCACTCCAGATGAAGCGTCTCCTCTAGTAACGGAGTTCACAAGGCAAGATGCGAATGTACCATCCACCTCAAGGATGAAATCAATCATGTACGAAAAAACATCAGATGAATTACAGCCGATATCACACCATACAGGCACTGATCATTCCACGCCATCTACTTCGGGTCTCCACCTGGAGAATGCAACCGTAACACAAGATGGCAGTTGTTCACCAAACCAGGTATGGAGCGGTCAGCTTTGTCTGGGTACATGTCAAGATCCTAAGCCTTGCGACTTTTTCATGTTAGAATATGACTTCTGCATTTGTCCGCATCCTTTCCTTACTAATGAAGATGACTGTGTTCCGCCAAAGGATTGTGGATGTTTCGCCACTGAAATGGGAATAGTAATACCGGTGAGTAATATCATGTGCATTTATTCCCTTCAAATAAAATTTGCTGTTTATAACTGAGCCTGCAGGCTATCATAAGTTTTTCGGTTTGTTTCAAATGTGCCTGTTTGATAAAGACATAATGATAATAACTAGTCTTGCATAGCGTAGACTCCAACAAGAGTTGGTCAACGATCTTTACGAGTGCTAAAAGATGCAACAATTAAGAGATTTGGTCGAAAAGAAAAGTTTTGAGACTGCATTAGAAGTGAATCCAACGATCTAAGTACTAGAGGAGGGAGTTCTATAAATGGGGCGCAGCATTCAGAAAGCTACGGTCACCGAAAGATTTTGCACATGACATAGGAACCTGCAGCTGAAATTGAGAGTGCTACCGTACTGGTCTAATATTAGCTCAGAATACAGAAACTAAGGTAAGATTGGGCAAAATTTGTAAAGCGTGGCCATTTGCTTCTTTAATAACGCCTCTTCTACTGATAAATGTTATCATTTCATTTTATGTACAGAATGGATCTGTTAGATTTGCCGACAACTGTTTACAAAGGTGTAAGTGCATAGACGATATACTGTACTGTTCCAACGAAAACTACACTTGTGGTGAACAAGAGTTATGTGACACTTCGAATGGAATTTTCAACCATGAATGCAAGTGCGTTGATGGTTATCATGGCAAAGAGCAAGAATGCATGCAAGCATATGAATGTCAAGATATCTACAATGCTAGCAAGGACATCGGCAGTGGTACTTATATATCCTGACAAATGGCCTGACGATCCATTTCAAGCTTTCTGTGAAGTTCATGAAAACGGAGAAGTGTGGACGGTAAGTACATGTTACAACCCTGTAGCCAGTATGGAGGGGTGATAGGTTCTTATCACACGAGGAGAATAGGTACACTCTTTCAGCTTCTACATGATAATTTGAAACTGAATAATTTCAAAAAAGAGGAGTCGAATATAGAGTTGATGCTTAGTTACAGATTACTTTACCTGGGAGGTAGTATTGGTATTGGCAACCTCCCTACTTAAACCTTTATCTTTTAAACTTCACGCCTGTAGATTAATTGTGATCGTTTGTAAAAATATGTGCCAATTTTGTTAGGAACGGGGGAGGGAGGGGTACGAAAAGACTTCATATGCATCTCTCCAGCCGTAAGTTGACTCCTCCCCTCAGGCGTTACATTGACAAAATAATTGTATGGACTTAATTAAGTTGATTCTGTTGCAGTTACTACCGTATATCGTTGAGGGATGAGTTTTTTTTTTTAATTTGTTCAATATATAGTAATTTATCCTTTTCTTTACATATTTTGGGGGCCAGAGACAGAGAAGCATGCGCTTTCAATAATGTATTTCACAAGACATGAGAGCTAATGCATTTCCTCCATGACAATGTATGTTAAGAATGCCACTGTCATTTCGAGGATTAATGAACACGTTGTATTGTTGTGTCTACCGAATCTGCCAAAATGATTTCAATCTTTAGAGAATGAATGGTCATTTATCGCTCCACATTCTCAAACATTATTGCAAAATGTGCTGCTAAAATTATCAGACAATATTAGACAAAACTGTTGGAACACCTCTTGCCATTATGCCATAAATGATGAGACCCCAGTTCACCCTCGTCCCTAGTGCAGTACATCCCGTCCCCCAGTAAAATGTGTCCCAACGAAACTGCAGGTGTGTCCCAAATTGACCTTATTATCTCCATCACTGTGCAGGGGAGCGGGCATTCAGGGGTGTTCCAACGAGTTTTGCCAAGACTGTAGCTCCGAAGTAATCCGTGATATAATCTACGCCTTACGTTCAGCCCGTTAGCCTGTCCCGCGCTTTAGCCCTAATTTTTTTTATGAACTACACCTTACCATTGCATACGTAGGGGAAGATGTTACATTCAAAATCACATTGTTTCAATGTTTATAATAATAAACGCTTTTGTAGTTGTGAGTTTAATTCATTTTTATTCTTACAGGTGTTTCAGCGTCGTATGGGAGGTTTGGAGAATTTTTTTCGTAACTGGACGAGTTACAAGGTCGGCTTCGGAGCAACAGATGATGAGTTCTGGCTTGGCAATGAAAAGCTGTTCTTTCTAACCAACCAATACAACGTGAAGCTACGCATTGATCTGCGGACAATCTATGGGTCATACTTCTATGCTGAGTACGATTCATTTCTTCTCGCTAATGAGAGTACCAACTACACCTTGACGAGCATTGGCATTTACAGTGGAAACGCGTGTTTGTATTCATTTTATTTCAATTTAACATTGATAACGATACTTCCTTTCTGTTGAATCTTCAACAAACAATTTCATTTACAGGTAGTGTGTGAATATTTTTTTCTAATCTCCACAAATTTCATAGAACAAGCCCAGTCCCTTACCTGAGTGTTTTCCCTGAGCCCCACCATGGCCCGCGTGTGGCCCAGAGCCAGTGCCCTGTTTAGAAAGCCATTAGCATCACTGTTAGTCTGCAAGTGGATTCTTACTATGAAAACAGCCCTCATAGGAAAAAGGTTCCCCGACGATGTAAGTCATAAATAAATTATTTTAAAGAAATGTATTTTTGATGGGCTTCATGCTCAGCTATCTTTAATTTTTGTTTCATTATCATCTCTTCGGTCTGTGGCACAGCTTTGTTAGAATTGTTTTTTAAAGCTCCTGTTACCAATATCCATGCATTAATTGTCCCGGTAACAAGCGCTTTGTATCACTAAACCTATCAATCGTTAGTCCGAGCTAGGCTGTCAGTGATAGTCAAAAAGTGATTTGTGTAGTATTCTGAATTTGCATTCAACATCATGTAATGTAAAAATTGGCATTCAAATGCCCACAACAATAGAATTTCCCAGAGTTGCTGAGGATTTCTCACCTAAGAAGAGACAGTGGAATTGTCACTGGACACCACAGTGGCCCTATAGTGGACTCCTGAACCCCATTCCCCTGCAGAGTAACTTTGAGCTCCCACCTTCCTCCGGGGCCGTTGAAACATTCTGTTTCTATCACGATCAACTGTTGTCCAATGCCTTTTTATTGTTATAAATGTTCTTTTTTTCTGTTATTAGTTTTTGTCGTTTTGTGATGCATTGTAGAATAGGCATCTTGTGTGCTTTTTTTAGCTTTGTATTTCACCTTGTTGTAGATTTTTCATCAAAACCATGTTAGCGTATGTGGTATCGTCATGCTAAGTGTTTCTTGAATCTAAATATAATCTATATAATACAATTTTCTTTCTGTCCATCGTGTCTTAGATTAAATATTTGCTTGAGTCCTCCATTTAGTTCTTTGCATGTACCTCACACAAATTGTGGGGTATCTGCACATAAATTGTAGGTCTTAGTTGAGAAAAGCGAGGTAAAAGAGTCGTGTGTGGCATCATTCTGACTAACCTTGGTCAAAATGATATTTTTCATGACTGACTAATGTTGTTTTGACCTATTTATTCTAAAGGTCGTGTGACATGCCACCTAAAAGAGCTGTTCCACTTTTCATTTAAAGAATTAAGTCCTCCAATTAAAGAACCGTTGGAATTATTTCAATATCTTTTACCGTTCTCAAAATATGCGGGGTCGTCTTCAAAGATGATGGTTTCTGAAGAAACTAATTGCCTATGCAAAAAGAATGATGTGGAGTGTTGCACAGTGAAGATTTCTTTTATTAACCCTACATAAATTATCTCTAAATTACTGATCATACAGATTACAGTTTGGTGAGTGATATCAATGTTTTCAAGGAAACACTTTTAACTTTTATAATAAACCCCTCGAGGAATAACAATGCTCCCAGTGTCATTGAAACTAAGGTTGAACACACAAAGGTTAACATGTGCCATATATGGTATGTCCCTCTTTCGATTTCACATATTTGCATATGTAGCTCATGTTTATTCATGATACAAGTGTGAAATAGAAATTTACCTGTAAAATGGTCAATATTTGATGGATTTTAATGGGAATTGTGGCTATTTTCTGGATTTTTAATGCTTTCTACATCAAATATCCAACTGTGTTCTTTTCATGTCACACGACCTTTAAGAATACAAGCGAAACAACCCGATCCACTATGGCATGCTATTTTGACGGATTTCAAAATTCTTTTGGAATCATACAGTAACAGATCGGGATCTTATTCTTTATTGTACGCATGCATATTTTCCTTAGAGCCCACAATGCTCTGCATGCCTACGAAAATAGGCGTAGGAGGCGGGGGATGGGGGTTGGGGGCTGCAGCCTCCCAACTAAAACTTTTTGTTAAAATTCGGGCGAAATACTGAGAATTTTTCGGGTACCTATGTAGCTAAAGGGTATTAGAAGTTTTAAGAAATTCCTTGGTAATTAATATAAAGTTCTGATTTGCATTGCACCAGCACCTATATATTCCGTTTTAATTCATCAGTGTGTTTTTAATGGTTTAACTTATATTTTGATTATCAGTTGTGTATATGAGGGGCCATTGAGCCATGCTCCCCTTACTGATGCTGATTTTTCTACCTAAAATACGTAAATTTTTAACACAAATTTGACTTCAAAGGGAGAATATGTGGCAACAGATTGCATGAAAGGACACCTAATTTTTCAGAAATTTTCAAAGGGGAGGGGGTTATGCCGATTTCTTTTTTTTTTAGTACCTAAAATACGTAAATGTTATAGTACAAATTTCACTTCAAAGTTAGCATACGTGGCACCAGATTGCACGTAAGGACACCTAATTTTTCAAACGTTTTCAAAGGGGAGGTTTCCCCTCCCCTTGGACCCTCCCCCAGGGCGGCGATTACCGACTTCAGCCAAAATTAAAACCAACTGAAGGTAGTAACACGGCAAATTATTGTATGTAATTGGCATACGGTGTGATAGCCGATGAATGTCAATATGATATCTTCATTAACATGTCGAACGTGCCTGGAGCGTGTGGGAAATTTGGGCTATATTTTTTAGGCAAGTCGTTCCAGCCTCCCCTCCCCCTCCAAACAACTTGGGCTCCTACGTCTATGCCTACGAATGAATTTAATGTCGAGACATTTGAAGTAACGTTACAGATTTGGAATTCTTACCCAAGATCTTCACATCAAATTATTTCTTTATTTACAATTAGCCTCTGGTGGTCTGCCTGGGCAAGTCGGAATTTTTTTCTTCACGTACGACAAACGAAACGAACCTACTGCGAACGAGAACTGTTTTTCATATACACACGGCGGATGGTGGCATGGAAACTGTACTACTAATCTGAACGCTAACTTCAGTGGTTCAGGGTTGAGAAATCTTGCTTGGACTGGTCTTCCGTTTCATTCAGGAAGTATTGCAGAGACTGTAATGAAAGTGCGTCGGTTTTGAGCGTCGTTAAGCCGTTTCTGACTTAATTGAACATGTCATAATAAGGAGTATGTAAATAGTTTTTTTTTTCAATGTTCAGATGTTCAGCTTGCACCGTTAAAGAAGAGAGATAATTTCAATTTTTCTTAAAACTGGCAATTCTTACTCCAGTTTTTCCTTCAGTACTGCCAAGCACACAATTTTTTATTATAAATAAAAAAATATGCAAGACTTTACTTTCCTGGAAAGTTTATACTAATACAGTAACTTTCTAGGAATGAGTTTTACTTCACGAGTGAATTTTGCAAGTACCTCCTGTCAGTTCTTGATACGTGGTGCAGAATTTCTAAAAGAGGAAATACGTATGAGTCCACTAAGATTGTCGACCGAATCGTAAATAGATTGCATGCTGCAACGTTACTGTTAATCTCCCGGAAAGAATACCCTTCTTTCAGGTTACTAAGTAATTCTCCATTTTTAATGTTAGGTAGAAAAATAAGATCCAAAGACGTGACATTTGTTTGATATCACTATGTTACTAACAACTTTTCGATATCTCTCGCTCACTTGTACAAAGGAAATGGTGGAGGTTGCGTTAAAATATCGTGTCACATAATTGGTTTTCGACATTTTTCATCCTATGTCCTAAGACGAGGAAAAAGGTATTTGCTGAAGCATTGAAGTTTTAATGAAAATTTCATCTACATGTTTTTATCAGTGCACAATTTCTAGCGTTTACATTTGTTCTATGTCTAAAAGAAAGATTGCTAAACGACTTATATCATCAACTTTGCATATACTGTTTTGATAAATGAAGTGTTGTCTGGTACAATCATATCTGTAACTTACTTCCACTCCTAAATTAAGCACAAGGAATATCTTACCAGCACCTATGGTAGCCGCTAGTGAAATGGTCAGTCAAAATGGAGTCAGGCTGATACACCTCTTACAAGCCCAAGTACAAGTAAAATATTCCTCTGGTTGTTAACGGAAATTGCAAAGGTCACAATACACTGCTTAGAACAAAGTAAGGCTCAGGTTGGAAGTCACTTGGTGAGTTGTTGTAAACTCACTAATGTTGAACATGTCCAATAACTAAACAATACGTTGTTAAAAAAAGTTTCAATATCTGCTGCACATTTTGCCATTTCACACATATCGAACCGCGTTAAGTAATACATACCTTCTCGATCGTCTTGTTTGCATGAATACAATGTGATTTTACCCACCCTTTTATCTGCTTCGTCGAGCACATTTCTGAGATTAAGTGGGCATTTGAAAACTCTAATGTCAACAATGAACGTCCTAAAATAGTTTTTAAAAATCAACCAAAATATTACGAATGGCTAATGGTCAGTTCTAAAGAACTTCTATGGGTTTTTTGTTCAGTCACCCTGCCAATTAGCAGACAGGGAGGACTGAGCTGCGTTATCCATCCAGGTTGTATACTATATAAACTCTTGCAACGATTGCCGATCCACAAATTGTTTCTTTCTTCTACGATGCTTTGTTTTTAATGATATACGTCTTCGGGTAGACTTGGGTTATATCTCATAAACCAATTTTGATAAAGGATACGTAATTACTGACCTCTCAGCTCCTGGGTAGATTATTACGGGATACTACGTGAGACTCGCTTAGCGGAACGCCACCGGCGAAAGGCAAACATCGTACTAAGACTTTTACCTCCAAAAATACCTCCACGGCTGCTGGAAATGAGATTTGCACCCGTCGTGTGAAATGTTGCACCTAAAATGTTTTTCACTGGAGATCTCTTGTTTTTGAAAATTCATTTCTGGAAAAAAAGTAATATACAACAGAAACAAAAATGATACAATCATTTTTTAAGGATCAGCTAGGGGTTAGAATTACTGTAAAAGATTTCTTTAGTCATTACTTTACACATTGGATAACCATATTTTGATAGGTTTATCTAATTTAGCATGGGGTAAAGGTCAAACCACCTGTAAAACACTCAAGGTTATTCGATGATAGCTGCACTGCCGTGGCCCTTGATATGCTGAAAAGGACCATGCAACAAATCTCAGTATAAAGTAGTAAGATGCCCTGTTATAACTACTTGTACCCTTTACATGCAAAATGTGGAACCATTGGTGGCTTAATAAAGTCCCTTTCTATCATACTTCAATGTCTCTGACAATTAATTCACGAACGTTGCGATCCTCGGACTTTGAAAGCTACCCAAGCCTCTAGGTTCAATCCCAACTCAAGGAGAATTTAGTAATATTAGATGTAGCATTGCAGTCTGATACGTTCAGAGAGATTCAAGCAATTGTCGATTAATGTTTTATATATTCATCACAATTACAGTTTTGTGTAAAATGTCAAGAAGAAAAGTCATCCTTTAGCCTGGATCAAAAAATGTCATATGGATAAACAAAGTTTTCTCAAACACAAGTGCAAATGTGATTGCCGCACATCAGTTACATATAATTATAAAGAAATTGGGTCAACCATAAGATAGTAAAATTCGATCTTTAGTGTCTATTTACATAACAAATTCATAACTTAAATTGTAATTTCAAATTGTAAAAGTACTAAAAAGTACTTTTTATATGTCTTTTGATACACCGTACCATATTTTAACACTTTTACAGCCTTCAATGGACAGTTGCATACAACATTTTTTAAATAAATTTTTGTAACCATCACAATAGATCTGTGACAAATCCTCTGTAGCTTTCTATTTATATCGACGATAATTTCACATATTTGTGTATAATAATACATATCATAACTGAAAATAGCAATGTCAGTTGCAAAGATTGTCTCCGAAATGAAGAAGAACGATACTTCTGTATTCCCTAGTGACACAACTTTAGGTCATTTGTACATTAAGTATGAACTTAGATTGTTTGAGCCTAAAAAAGCCCAATTGGCGATTTTCGTTTGTCTACATACATCGATAAAGAAGCTCAGGATACAATCCTGAGAATTACGGGATCGTTTCTGACATAAAAGAAGTCCCATTGTGCTCTTGCTCAGGGAACCAGGTCCCCCGGTAGGCGTTTTAATCCTAACCAAACTCTAAAAAAATGGATACAGCTTGTTCTTGCCGGTAATCAGCTCGGACTCATTCATTATCATGTGACTTACAGAACACTTGATGGAGAAAGCTCCCAGCACGTTTGAAAGGAACTTGACCTTCTTTAACAAACGTTAAGAAAGTTTTACGGAAATATTTCAAAAGTAGAGTCAATCCTCAAGCAGTGATACGTGCAGTAAACTTAACATGGGTTTTACTTCAAAACTGAATGTGGAACTCAGCCTATACCGTAAACGACTTGTTACTTAGGTATCGAGTTGTGTGCATTCCTCATCGCCGATTTTCTTGCCATTACTTGTTGAAAGGTCTTGATAAGAACATCACTGTACAGCACAAGACGAACTATGTCTCTCTTTTCTATTCTTAAATTTGTTCTGTTAATTTTGTCTTCGTGCTGGATTGCAGGGAGTGTTTTCAGTAAAGAATTGGTAAGTTTTCTTTTTTATTCTTTAAATTCATGTCATTTGACAGTGGAAAAATATTTCAATAGTTTCTAAACCGTAAATTTGAGAACGTTTTATTTGAAAGGGTGTATTGACATCGTCAACTTAAGGAATGAAAATCTAAAATTGTTCAGCATTCGCCTGTTTGTACTAGGATTTAAAGTTTAAGGCAAGTGTGAAATGTTATTGCTTATTTTACCCTCTTTGCTTTCCCCAACTAAGTTGGTGGGAATGTAATGAAAACTCGACCCTTACTTGGTATGTAAGAAAAAACAACCATGCAAAACAGTGAATTCAACATACAATGCATTGGTAGTTAAAGAACAAACTCTTCAGGTAATAGGTAGTGTCTATGATCTCTCAATCTGAAATACAAGGTGAATCAAACCAGTGAAATATATCAATTTATTCGCTTTTACTTAAGCATTTCAGTTATAAGTGACTATGTCATACTAAGGTGCGAGTACTGGATTTTTATTTTTACTTTTATGCGACATTTTGCTCATGGTTTAGGCACGCTGTTGATGAAAAACCTCCATTCTTAAATAATAATTATTAAAACGAGTATATTTTGAAGTGAAGAATACTCTAACATACTCCCTTTAAAATAAAGTGGGACATTACTTTGCGAAAAGTTGGTTATCGACTTAAAACAAAATTTAAATACGGTGGATGGAAAAATGTCAAATTAAGTGCTTTCAACCGACAACGCTTTGCATCTTTAGCCTGAATTTTGTTTATTCTTTTTACAATTCTCCCCTAACAGAAAAATGTTTACAAAACAATTGTAGTTCTTTAAATTTTTAGAAAATTCCCGAAAAATTTCTTTACCAATTAGTAAAGTATTTGCATGTCTTCCTGAAAAGACAATCAGTATTCAAAGTGGTCACAAAATGTCAAAATTAATTATGTTAGGTCTCTCTGTGTTTTTTTTTCTTCTCATTCCTTGTGTCTTAATTTTCAGATAAAGTAATACTGGTCCCAAACGTGGCTACTAAAGTTAAACCCTTTAGATCATCTTGATTCTTCAGTCTTGGCTAATGTCATATTTAAAATACTTTTTCTCTTACAGACTAACAGACATTAACTTTAATTAAATAACATAGCAGAATAGGTACTTTCGTAGAAAAGGAGAATGATCATATCAGTTCCATGATTCTTCTCATACCGTATCCTACTTCAAGATGATAACAATTAATTAAAAGATGAAAAAAAAAACTAAAACAAAATCTTTGGAAATTCTGTTGAAACTGTTAAAAGTATAGCGATTACGACATCAAGTATGTCTTTGTATACATAGAACAAGATAAGAACATTTATCATTTATTTCTCAAACAAATATTTCAAACCATTAATACACAATTTTAAAATGTTTTTATTATCCCGGGCATTTTTTATTATGAAAAAGATATAATACTACGAGCAGAAACTGTGTTAGACTTTTGAAGTTATAAAACATATTACAACAAGTCGATCTACACTTTGTGCCTTTACGAACGTCTTTTACAAACGTCTTGTAGCTCTCTATTTTCCAGGACAATTATTAATTTTAAGGCTATTACTTTGGCATGTCCTTTATAGTATAGGAGGATGATAATGAGTATTTGAATTTATCTTTAAAATCATTTTAAAACTGTTGCAAGTGTCTTTTATCCACAAACTGGTAGATGGCTGCACAAGCATCTTTCAAATAATTCAGTAGCTGCGACTTATAACTGTCTAAGTAAGCATAAAAAAGATTCCGTTAACCGGCCGGAAAATGTTGTATGTCGAAAGTTTATCTTAAGGAACAACCAGACAATGAGAGTTGTGGAATTTCTGTGTCATTCACTTTAACGTTGTGATGACTATAAATAACCTTAACGAGCCTTCCTTGTTAAAAAAGAAATATGTCAGTAAAATGAACAGTTTTAGTAAATCTTCGTAGAAGCAGAGGAAATAAATTGCAAAGTGATAGAGATCAAACCTGGGGAAAAGTTATTTGCAAAAAAAAGAATTTGGATTCTGTCTTTTTCTTCATATGACCCTTCTTTCCTTCGCTGACTCCACCATTAGTGAAAAGAGAATTTAATAAAGAAACCTACCCTGTAGACTTAACTCTATCTGCCAGAAATTTCAAACTTATAACAGGGGTGCTGGTAGTTAGATTCTATATATGTTAAAGCTAGGGCCAACACAGAAGTAACCACAAATTCGTTTACAACCTTACCCTATTGCTATTTAAAACTTTCTTTAATTCAAGAAACTACACCTTGTGACTATGTATAACGTTTTATCAATTCCTCTTTCAGAATAATCATCCGAGTAGTGGATCAAATGATGACACCATTGGTATGCACTGATTACTTTGCAACATTTCGTAGTCTTTCACGTCATCCCATACAATTGTTTTACATTAAATTTATCCTACCACGAACCAAAATACAAAAGCCTTACGTTATTTGCAATGGGTATTCTTATACAAGTTAACTGTTTGAAATGAGGAAATAATGTGGAGTCGGTAACAGCGAAAGCATGGTTCCATATAAATTAAGTAGCGACGACTTACATGTTGCGACATGTTTTTTTTTTTTTTTTGCAATTTTAAACAGAAAATAGTTGAAATGATATTCTTTTTCCAGGTGCTTCTTATTTCTTTTATCAACAACCGTAATATCCTAGGGACTGCACTGAGGTTGAAAGTCAATGTCTCACCCGTAATATAAGTGGAGTACACCTTATCAGACCAGATGGCTATCCAGAACCTTTTGAAGTTTATTGTGACAATACCGCAGATTTAGGAGGATGGACGGTAAGCAACCACATTGATTATTATGTTTAAATTTACCTATACATGCAAACATATATTTTATTCTATCTTGAAATAAAAGCACAACCACTCTTTAAGGCACTGTGAGGGGAAAAGATTCCCCCTTTAATTGATACAATGTAAAATATTCCTTTGGTAGACGTACATCAGTATTAAAGCTTAACAATAGAGAGAACGGTTTACTTTTTGTAAGTTACGTGAAACTTTGACGCATTGTTGCCATTTTACAAAGTAAACATTGACTTATACCATCACTTCAGGTTATACACCGTCTTCAGGATGGATCTGTTATTTTCAACCGCAATTGGACGGAATACAAAATAGGATTTGGTTTTCTGTCACAAGAGTTCTGGATCGGCAACGATAAACTGTCATTCCTTACCAATCAAAACACCTATGAACTTCGTTTTGACCTTACAAGTGACGATGGTCAGTCTTTCATTGTTAAATACAACAGGTTTCGTATCAGTGATGAATACAGTGAATACATCCTGACCAGTGTTGGTGATTACAATGGAACAGAAGGTATTATCAATAAGCAATAAGGTCACTTCTCTGTCATACCTGTATCAATTATTTTATATACGAAGCAATATTCCATCATATAAACTCATTTTCATTGTATTTTTTAACAGATGAAATAAATCGGTTTTTCTGCCCACAAAGCAGTGTAAGTACATGTCAACCGTTGCTAAGGAGTCTAGTTTATCGTTGTTATCCGTTTTCATGTTCTGTTACATAAATTTTAGTAGCGTGCTTGCTGCGGTTAAGAGCTGACCATATTCTCTAAATCACTTCTCTTTACCGAAGAAACCTATCCTGTTGAACTAAAACCTTTAAAGAAGATCCCGCACTCTGAAATATGCATTCAGATAACATTACTTACGAAATGACATAATTACATTCTTTACAAAACATATTTTTATTGTACTTAGGAAAGTGCAGTTTATACTTCTTCTGATTGCTCACAACGATGCTACTGTGCTGGCGGTCAATTTACATGTGATGACACTTACCAGTGTAGTTCCAATGCAGTTTGTGAAGAGAGAAACAACGGGTCACGATGTTACTGCAATGAAGGCTATAAAGGTGACGGAGTCAACTGTACCATTGATACTCCTCCCTCCGATTGTCAGGATATCTATGACAGAGTTTCCACTGAAAGTGGTGTCTACAAATTAAACCCAACAACGTGGCAAGGAGATCCGTTTGACGTGTACTGCAACATGACAGATGGGGGAGGCTGGACTGTAAGCATAAATGTAAAGAGGCACTTTAATTTGGGATAGAATGGCTAAGGTATTTTGCCAGAAGTTTTAACTGCTCTTGACCGAAACATTTTGCTCGAAAATAACACATTTCCAAAATGGGCGGACGGTAGTCTTATCCCACCCCAACCCACTTGGTACGCTTTTGGCGGCAAGCAATGACTGATGTTCAAAATTCATTCTCCTGAGGTTATTTTTTCACACCGAATTGCAAATGGAGAGCATTTGGTCTACATATCATAAATGATTACACAATACTGTACTTAGGATATATCCCAAGCCACTCGAAGAAATTTGCATTTTTAATATTTGTATTACTTTTTTGCTAAAACTCATATTTTGACTTACACTTTGAAGGTGTTTCAACGTCGTATTGACGGATCTCAGACATTTTACCTTAACTGGCTGGACTATAAAAATGGCTTTGGAACAGCAGATCACGAATTTTGGCTTGGGAATGACAAATTGTATAGTATGACAGCTCAGAGAAGTTACCAACTTCGCATTGACATAGTAAACAAGTTTGGAGCTCCTTACTACTCCATGTATAACTCTTTCAGAATCAATGGCGTCAATGACAATTACCGATTGAGTGTTGGAGGCTACAGTGGAACAGCAGGTTTGTAAGACTTCATAATTTCAAGTTCATATGGCTTTCTGGTTCATCTGGCTGAAATCTATGCCTTTTTACCCCATTTCCCAGTGATTACTTACGGAGATCTAATGGAAGTCGAGTACATTTACGGAAAGTTGTTTTTATTTCATCTTCCTCTCTCAACATTTTGTAGGAGACAATTCCCTACTGTAAGCAAAAGGAATCTTTGCAATCACGCGGGAGATTATGCGTATTTGTGTATGCGTGTGTAGGTATGTGTTTGTGACGCTTGGCTTGTAAACACGATATCTCAAGATAACAATAATGGATAATTTTCAAACATGAAATATAATATTATCATATCAAGGAAAAGGTCCCTATTGTTTTTGGTGGAGGTCAAAGGTCATGTGTGGTCACAAGAGGTAAAAACGAGAATCTTGTAATATGATATTTCTAGGTAGAAAGTATGGATGCTTTCCATACTTGTCATGTGGATGCGTTATAGTCAAAAGATGATTTTGCTTAAGGTCAAAGGTTATCTGAGGTCACCGGAGGTGGAAATACGAAATTAAACTGCTTGTAAACACGATATCTCAAGACAACAATGATGGACAATCTTCATAATTGCTATGTATCTTTATCGCATTGAAAGAACCCTGTTGTTTTCATTGGAGGTCAGAGGTCATTTGAGGTCATCAGAGGTCAAAACTGAATACCTTGAAAAACACGATAATTCAAAACAGGGATGTTGGATCCTTTTCATACCTGGTATAAAGATGTGTTATTTTAAGAGAGAGGGAACCCTATGGATTTTGGAGGTCAAAGGTCATATGAGGTCATCAAATGGGAACCTACGAGAACCTCCTAAACTAAATACAAATTGGGCGGTAGCCCTAAATTACTTTCGGCGTTTCGTGACTTATGAAAAGTTATGCCTGAATTTTGTACAGTTCCAAAGAAACGTTATAAAGAAAAATATTTACTTTTTCTCAAGGTGTAACTATTACAGTAATAATACAAATTCAAATTACCTTAATATGAACAAATGAAAAAGATGCAGTGACTATAACATGATTAAAAATACCTAAAGCTGAACGACTACACTGATGGTGTAGTTTACAAGAGCTCGGTTCCTCACGCAGACGGTCCGGGTCGAGTCCTCTTTAAGACGCGTTTGTTTTTTTTTTCATTTGTGTTCCTCGTTTTTGGTGTGATTCAAAGGTCACATGAGGCCATCAGAAGTCAAGTTGTGAAAACATAGTAAAATAAAGAAGTTATAATTTGCGGGATGACCTCAGTGCAAAAAATCACCCCGTTTTAGCAAGGAGTCATTAACCTTTGGGTTTTCTTGTTAGAATAGCAATAGTTACTAACAATTTCAAAGCATGTTGGGTACAAAATTCACCTGGGCACGTATGTGATAATACTAAATTTGGATAAATTGTACCAAATAACTATTGATTCCTGGGTTAACCGAGAGGTTGGTCGCCAAGTAAGTGATTACCTATCTTTCTAGGTATTTCATGAATCAACAACTTTTGGGCTTACTTTAAAAAATTCCTAGTGCTTGTTAATTGTATTGACCAAAGTGTTTTACAGTGTGATGCTTCCACGAATTTGTGTACCTATGCGCACGAAAATTCAAAGGTTAAATCACAGGCACTCTTTTAAATGAATGAAATTCTCATTGAAAAAGAAATAGGAAAATGAAGGTATTGAAGGTTAGGCGCACATTGTGCTTGGCCTGATGGGAGTACAACCCTCCCTTAAAGAAGAGGCATATTTAATGCTTGTTTTTGAGCTAATTTTTTGTATTAATTGATATCAAGTATTAATTCAACCATTGTCTACTCAACAAACAAATAATGTGCATCCAAATATATCTTCTAGCAATATTACATTAAATTATACAGACCTAATTCTCATTGAATATGTTATAAAATTTTACCTACTGATTTTTACCTACTGTGGATAATATTTTCAAAGGGGTTTTCCAAACTGTGATATTTAAGTTTAACGACAACTTCATCATTGAAAGTTATGATTCTACTGAATTAACATATCCATTTGAAGAAAAAAAGAATCAACTGTAGTACAATGTTAATTTAAGGGTTCTTCCTCATTAGACCTGCAACGTTTTATCAATAATTGAGTGGTATCAGACTAATAAGAATAATGCATGAAAAGCTTGTCACTTGAATTAAGTTTTCAAACATCTAAGGTGTAGAAGAACAAGTACATAAAAGCGTGGGTAAAGTGACTTTCTTACTATTGTTGCAACATTGCGAAATCGTCCACTCCTAATTTCCAGCTCTTGATCACACCATCGAACATTTTCTGTCAGAAAATAATTGGGTGCCTGACATTATGTAATACTCTTGAGTTGTTAACCTCCTTCACCTTCGTATTCATTTGTTTACTATTATTTAAAGGAGAATTTACCAGACACAATTTAAGTTTCGTAAAGAGGGAAATAAGTGCTTTGAGAGTAATTTTCGAAATATTTGAATTTCGTTTAATGGTGGGAGTCACATGCACTATCAGAGCCGTAGCAAGCAAGGGGTTGGGGGTGTCACACCCCCAATAATTTGGTGTCCGTCGGCAAATTTTTGGGCTGTAGGGAAAAAGGGAAGAGGGGAAAGAGTGAAGTGTTAGGTGTTAAGATTCTGAACACTTCTTCTCCATTTTTGAACGCTGGACACCTATTTGAAAACTTACCGCATTTGAACGCCTGACGCGTCTAGTGTTCAAATTCTGAACGTCCGGTTCAGCTTCTGAAGTATAGTAGCATGACGGAAGGAAAAGCCTAACACATTAAAATAATAAGGAAACTTTGCACTGGATAATGTATTATGAACAAAAATATACCTATCCTGAGACTTTATTTTTTACCCAGAGATATGCGAAAACCTCAGAGCCTGGACCCCCACCAGGACCCCAATTCCTCAAGAATATAGTGGCCTTACGAGACTAATAGACTAATACATTAAAATTATTGGGAAGTTTGGCATTTGATGATGCATTAAAAACAAAAATATATCTACCCTGAGACTTAATTTTCCACCCAGAGATATGCTAAAACGTCAGAGTTTCAGGGGGCTTGGCCCCCTGGCCCCCACCGCAGCTTTGCTCCTGGACCACACCAGGGGCCTAAGGTTGTCCCCTGGACTCCACTCTATATAACTCGCGTTTCACGCTCGTTTTCGCACTACTCTTAACCAGATCTGTCGACAAAACATAATCTCTACACCCCCACAGATTACACCTTTGCTACGCCCCTGTGCACTAGCCCAGCACAGGAGAAGATGGTTGTTCCCATACCCACACCCTGTACTGAAAATAAAATTTGATGAGGCTATAGATGTGTAGCGAATACCATTTAAGTCTCGCAGAAGATACTGTTTGTTCTTAAAACCCAATCAATCTCACGTCAAACAGTACCAGTTCTCCCAACTAAGTTTACTTCTAGTCCCTCCTCCATTTTAAAAAAATATATTTAATGAACCTCCTAGACAGAGCACCAAAGTCTGTATTAAGTTAAACTTGCTCAAAGTCTTATCCATACATATTGTGTGTGAACTGTTTAGATACACTGCTGACAAGTCATCAGTGAGACACCACCCAGAATGATGCATTTTTTTCCAATTTATATCATTCACAGTGCAGTCACAAAATGTCTATTTAAAACTATAGCCTAAAAGGATATCCTAAAGATATATTTCTAATTACGTTTGAGGGATGCCACATACCCTTTAAGCAGAACCCATTGGCTTGCTAGCATCGCAATTTCTCTTACAAAACCAACTAAAATCATTTTAACATGTCAAAGTTACGATCCATTATTACTGGAAACTCATGAGAAAGGACAACTAGGCCTATGTGATTGATTTATTTTCATGTATTGTGTGTGTAATGTCATAACTGCAAGTAAATTTTGTTTTCAACACAGGTAACTATCTGAATTATTTCAGTGGGCACTCCTTTTCAACTCCAGACAGTGACAACGATGGCAATCGTGTTAATTGTGCGCTGCATACTTACCCGCCTTGTGGTTCCTCCTGTACGTACAATGCCGGATGGTGGTACAGTAACAGTTGTGGTCCTCCACCCAACGGCCCTTACGGGACTGATTGCTTTTATTGGAATGGTCTCCCTCGCAGTTATTGCAA
The DNA here is from genome assembly GCA_029531755.1 of Holothuria leucospilota. Taxonomy (NCBI): domain Eukaryota; kingdom Metazoa; phylum Echinodermata; class Holothuroidea; order Aspidochirotida; family Holothuriidae; genus Holothuria; species Holothuria leucospilota. The sequence continues at coordinate 50,970,090 of CM055971.1, forward strand.
CATTAAATATATGGAAATGAAAGTACGGCCGATTTGATTTGGCAGATAGAAAAGTGGGTGTTGGATCCTAAATGATTATGAAATATAGATACTAATTTATTATTATCCAATACTTTTGGATCCATGCAACCTAAACGGTAACAAATTTTCTTTGTTTTGTATAATGCGCACGGTATATTTCACGATCGAAGAGGAAAATATGGCTTTCTTGGCAACGACGTCCTAGACGAATCTCGTATTTGATTTTGAAAAAGTCTTCTATTTGGGCTTTTATATAGAACCAAACTTACCAACTTAGTCAGGAAAGACCTGGACTGTGCACTTTGTAATCGTGTTTTCATTTGGGGAGTTAAAAGACGGTGAATGTACGGTAGGGACAATGTAAGTGTTAGTTTATCATCATCTGTGTAGGATCAGATCGAACTCGTAAACGATGTATACTATTAAATAATGATTAGTATTCTCATTGCTGTAATTGGTTTAAATTTAAATAAAGCGTAAACTTGTCCATAACGAATCACTTCTTTTGACCTGGGATAAGTTTTACTGCAAACTGTTTTGATAAATAATTGTGATGTAGTTTTATCATTCAAATTAATTATATATGCGTTCAGCCTAAGTAATTTCGCAAACAGAACCATAACAAGAAAGAAAACATTGTCGAAATTTTCCCTTTGTATGTTGCATATTAAATAATCTAGGAATCAAACCAAAAAACGATAACTTCTCTCATTTCTACGGCACCCAGATTGGAATCAACAATAATTTAATGCGGAAAGGTTGAGAAACTTACCCCTTAGCTTGAGGTAACTTCCACCTAGAATAATCATTAACGAAGCAAAGATTTTTCGAGTCCCTAACATGGAAATTCAGATAAACGCGTATCTTTAGGTTGGATGAGAAAATACAGGTGTATCTGACAAGTATCAATTTAAGATATTAACTTAATCTAAAAAAAAAAAAAACAATGAGGGGAGCAGGGGAAAGGACGGTAGCTATTACTTTATATCTAAAATCACGATAATAACAAAGGACTTTTCAATTTACTTGCTGACATGTTTTAAATTGGTTAATATGCTAACATTCTGAATCACATGACTATCAAGGTCAATACAGGTCACAAAGAGACATAAGTTGACATTTAAATTTAACTTTGCCATTTTCTCATTCCACTCGGTTTTTGCTGAATTTTAGGCCATTGATGTCCTAGGGTTTTCACTTAAGTAGACCACTGATAATGCAAAATCAACTAAAACAAAATAATGAGAAAAACCAACAACCTGAAAATAGCAACCGATTTGCAGGTAGTAGTCATTAAGGACAGGGTCAGTACCAACTTGACTTCATTTTAATGTATGGAAAAACAGCCCCACTTACCGTTACTTAGTTATAAACATATCAGCATGCCCAGCAGTGTTGTAATGACTCGAGTCGGACTCGAGTCACTGTTTCATATGACTCGACTCGACTCGAGTCGGCTGGGTCAAAAGACTAGAGTCGAGTTAGAAGTTTGACAAAATGCAGAAGACTCGACTCGACTCGAGTCAGTATGTGGAAAAGACTCCACTCGACTCGAGTCACTTTGCTGGATTACTCGACACGACTCGAGTTTTTTCTCACAATGACTGGAGTCAAACATATCGGCAATAATGTTGGCACAAAAAAATAAAAAAATATCATACTGATGAGGGCTACAATCCTACTGTTACACTGAAAACGACTTGAAAAGTGACTGAAGCCACTTGTGATCTTCCACCATTAAATCTGGCATCAGTTCCTTCATGGGATTCTAATGGCTTCTGGAACTCATAATATCTGAAATGGCCAGTTGACGAGGTAAAAGAGTAAACAAACCAGTAATGGTAGAATTCATTATACCTTGATACCCGTTGATATAAAGATGAAAGGAGGCGGCGCAATTGTCGCCTTTAGCACCGGTTTTAGGATCCAAAGTGACCAAGTCAGTATGTATAGCAATTGTGTAAATAACTTGCTAGTTTGATCTAGAACTGTAGGTCAATTGTAGGTCAATGTGCTCAACTGACTCGAGATGTCTCGAGTAGACAGAGGGACTCGACTCGACTCGACTCGACTCGACTCGACTCGACTCGAGTGTGGCTGGGGACTCTACTCAACTCGACTCGAGTTCAGTTGATGACTCGACTCGGCTCGACATGATAAGTAAAAGACTCTGACTCGACTCTGACTCGACTAGTGGAAGACTCGACTTGACTCGAGACTCGAACTTCAGTGACTCGGTTACAACACATGTCCAGATCAATCACTAGATTCTTCTTAATATGTTATAAAGTGTAAAGCAAGAACAAAGAAACTTCCTCACAGCTTCAGATTGAGTTAAGTGTCACCAGAGTAATCTCATTAAGGTAAGTGCCACCTGGAATGGTAATTAAGATACCATATGTCCTCGAACGCTACACAAAAACAACGGAAACACTTGTGTCTTAGTGTGGGTTGACAAACTAATCAACGGCCATTCCCTACTGGTAGCCACTGTTGACAAATCAGAGATCCCAGGGCTAGGGGGAAGTAAAATGGGTATACTTATACATTTAGAAGCCCTAAAGAGTATTGAACAGTCCCTTAAATGGTCATTAAATGCTCATAAAGAGCTACATATTTTCCTAATCATAAATAATGGGAACAAATGAGATCTCTAGGTTAGGAAATTTGACCTAAGTTGACTCAGACTTGAAATACGTCTTTTTAGATCCGTCCTCCTTTTACCTCTTATTAAATTCTAAAACTGGCATTGCTAAAATTAAGGTCAAATGTCCAACTTTGAGAGAATAACTCCCCATAGCAGCCAATAAAGACAGATGGGTGTGAGTGTAAATTCCTTCTAAATTGCCGTGAATGATACTCAATGAAATTAAAGTTCATATGGTCTAGGAAATGAACATTCAAAATCTATACCCAGAAAGTTTTTTTTTCCCCCAAACGGATTCTGAATAAGTTTATGCTTTTGAATGACAACCCTCTGACGTAGGATCGAGCTTAAGCTTGACTCTATTTATAGTTTGACTACATTCTTTTTCAAAACTTAAAAAAAATCGCCTATCTGCAATATATCACATTCGAAAGTAGGAATGTTTGGTACATTTTAAATACAGACCCTTACGAAGGGGATTAAAAGGTTCGGACGAATATCAAGACGGCCACTCAGGCCAGCCGAAAAAGGGATTATTACTATTTTACTTTGTTTTTTAGAGATTTTCTAACAGATTTTTTTCACGTACATTGTAAATTTCTAAAAGTACAGGAGACTCCGAAAATAAGAAAATTTGAGATGCAACTTAAAAAAAGGCATCTGTAGTGCCGTTTATGTTGACCGGGTTGTATTTACCAAAAAGAAAAAAAAAAAAACAATCCGCTTCGTTTCAGCTGATTGCTAGATTCTGCTAGATAATATTGGTATAGACGTCATCTGAGCACTGATGTCACAATTTAGTTGAAGACCGTCCTCCACGCCATATTAGAGGACGAACAGTAAATATAATATATACAATGTTTAGTTGCGGCCTTTATTGTATCGAGAGCACATTCCTATTTCTATGGTCTTGTAACCATATATGCATATTGATAAGGGGATTTCCATTAGACCCTTACATCTTCACTCTCTTTCTTAGCCTTTGAACGGTCTTTGCGGGTCGGGAGGGGGGAGGGGTACCTGTAATGGATTTAAAAGCAATCTTTACGCGCTGCGTAACCCGTAATCGCTAAATCTAACAGACCCTCTGAAGATGATGATAAGATTCAATAGATATAGACTCATTTCACAAACGTCACTTTTAGTGGCATTGCAAACAACAGTTGTGTTGGGAAAATAAGAGAAACACAGGTGCACGTGCATGGTCATCTATAGTTCACTTTGAACATCTATGGGCATAAGTCAACACCAAATAATTAAGATACTAAAAACAACCTAACCTTTGTTGTTAACAGCCTCCTCACCATTACTAGATTTCCACACAAACTATAGTAGAATGTGATAATGATTAGCTTTGGATTTGCTTTGTTTTGTCAGGCTTCCGTACATACACAGGGCAATAACATGATATTCTATACTCTTTTGATAGATATTTTCAACAGCCATGTGATAAATCAACACGAACTTTAAAATAAGCACTGCATATTTTTCCTCTTTGTGGGGAATGGCGAAGAACTGTACAAATATTACATATTAAAAATGTGCTGTGTGGTAGAAGTTTTGCTTAAAGTTTTGTGAGAATTTCACACCGTTCATTCAGAAGTAACAGTGGTTGCAAGATGTATTGATCGCATGGAAAAGGGTTTACGCTCAACCGGCGTCAGGAGATTAAAAACACCAACGTCGTAAGGTACCATGCGAGCTCTTATTCAACGAAATGTAGCTTACCCGTTTGCGTTAGTGAATAGAGACCAGCGTCATCTCCCTGGTTCACCGTAAGTGTGCGTTATTAGTAGTTACAGGAGAGTCACTACAAACGTGTTAATTTATCTGCGAAAGACTTGTAGGCCCTGCATATTTCTTTTGGATAAACGGCAACCACTGGCAACACAGATTCGTAAAATTTTCATTTTGTACCATTGTCGAAGCACCAACAGTCTCTTTTACATCCGGCTGTTCGAAAGTAAATCAAACCTGCTAAGGCACAAGGGCTGCAATTGGAATCACGGAATAACTGTAACTTTGTGAATTGTGTACCAGGGAGGTGATATGGCCACCTACTGTAATGTAACAGTAGTTCCGTTAGGTTGTCAAATAGAAACTCCCTGGTTCAGTAATACAGACATAATGTAGTAATAATTCCCACTAAATTACTGTACTGTACTTAGTTCGTATTTTCAGAACTTTTTGTACAGTGCTGTAGAAGGTGTTTGTTATTGTCTGACGTAATGTGATAGAAATGATTTGATTGGTAGATATCAAATCAGGGGTAATGAAGGTGTGGTTTTGCATGCATAATTGTTTGGGTGAACAAATCTGTTAGTTGTTACAGACAGGGTAATTACTCGTTAGTTAGTGCTCGGAGGGTAGAATTTTTTTCTTAGTTACCTCTCTTTCATCGAATGGGACCCGATCGCAAGTAAACGAGGATAGATTCAATAAAAAGCCAGACAAACGCAAAATTTCCCTTTAACTAGCTTCAAATCCTTCTCAACTTTATGCTCTCGGCTACGTATGTAGTATCCAAATTTACTGCAATCTCTTCATTGTTTTCCTGTTAAAGATATCACTTCTGTAAACGATTGTCATTTTTCAACAAAAGTAGCAAATTGCAAGTTTGCAATTTGAAGAAATGGTTTACAATCAAGTTAAGAGATCGTCATAATGCCGAACGAAGGTGCAATAAAAGATGATTGATTTGTAAGCCTGTGTTCTTCAACAAATATTAACAGAAAATAAACATGAATTGATTACAATAAGTTTAACCAGAATCTTTGACATTATGCACGTTTGAAGCAATGCTCCACTTTTTCTAACCGGTACCGTTCTAGACTGACTGAGAAAACATTGACTTGTTTTGATAATAGCATAAAGTGCCTGAATTTGTATGGAGTACAGTACTTGGACGAAATCTGTGTGACAAACAGCACCACCAAGTTCACGATTGCTACCACTACCTAGAGGCAGCTTCATACTTCCATATTTTTACCTGTTGCAGAGCTATAAGAACGCTCTACTGCATCAAGCTCAGAGTTGAACAGTGTTTCACTTCCACAGCCTTATAGGTCTATACTGAAGTATGAACAGGCCTTTATGATCTGAGTGATGACACGTGGAATGTTGTCACATGCCAAAAACAGAACTGATCCAAGCATAAGCTATTGGATCTTACATCAGCTAATTGGGAGGAGTTTGAGCTGTAAACTTATTCATTGTTAAAAATGTTTCACACCACACCTCTGTTAACACTACTGGCAGGTGCTCTCACAGCCCTTTGCCTGCGGTTAAATACACCCTGTTTGAAAAACGCAATCATCTTAGTGTTCGACTATTTTCCTGCTGCTAAGGAATCGTTGTTAAAAGGAGAGAATGTTATGCTTTGAACTTTTTAAGTTTAAGGTGAGAGAAAATCGTAGTGGTTATATGACACATGTTATGGATACATTTCACGGACGTTGTCTTGCACTAAACTTTATATACATGTTACAGTAAGACAGAAAGAGCGTACTTAAATAGAATGCAGGTATGAATCCTATATAGGAAGCAGTGGCATATTTGGGAGGAACTGGGCCATGCCCCCTCCCTCACTGATGATGCCGATTTCTTTAAGTTCCTAAAAATACGTTAATCATTTTAATACAAAATTTACTTCAAAAGGTAGCGTATGTGGCACAGGATTACATGAAATGAAATCTAATTTTTCAAAATTTTTCAAAGGGGAGGGGACACTCCATTGGGCCATGGTCCTCTCACTGCTGCTGATTTTTTTTTGTTTTAGTTCCTAAAAACACGTAAATTTTTTAACACAAATTTTACTTCAGAAGGTAGCATATGTGGCACCAGATCGCATGTAAGGACGCCTAATTTTTCAAAACTTTTCAAAGGAAGGGGGCACCCCCTCCCCTAGGACCCCTCTACAGGCCGGAAATAACACAACACATTGCATGCCCTCCCCCCCCCTTCATGAGAGAAATCCTGGCTACGCCACTGATAGGAAGGTACTTTTCCAGTGGAATTTTGGCCTTCGAAAAATTTCCTCTGCTCTATCATTACCGTATAGCTTGTCTATAGTTTTTTTTTTTTTTCATTTGTTGGATCTTTAATTACCGATGTTTTGGTCCGTTCTATTTCCACCCCCAGGAAAATAAAACATGGCATTGCTATTAAGCATCTTAGTACATCTCATCCTTATCCCAACCTCCCAAGGCTATCTAGCCTCCATCGGTACCTTCTCTGAATATGAGCCAGCATCTTTTACTGAAGAATTAATTTGTTACCTCTGTTATACCGGGTGGCGATGACATTTCCAGACTCGGGGGCACTGACCTGGCACAACTTTCCTTCAGAGGGGCACATCATAATGAAAGCATGAGCGTCTTTAGGGGCCTCGCGTTGGCGAAAAGCGCTCCCCTGGAGGCGCGGGACCTAGGGGCCTAAGGTCCTTGTGTCCAAATCGATATTTAAACGGTGTGTGCGTGAGTAATTTGTTAATACCCCGAAATCTCATTGGGGCATACCGGAACACAGCCAACGTTTGGGAATCACCCCCCCCCCCCGCTACCTTTGCGACGCCTCTAGCGGCTGCGTTTGTCTGTTCCAGGGGTAATCATCATCTGTTCCAAAGTACATCTCATCCTTATCCCCACCTCCCAAGTCTATCTAGCCTCCATACGTACCTTCTCTGAAAATGAGCCAGCATCTTTTACTGAAGAATTCATTTGTTACCTCTGTTATACCGGGTGGCGATGACATTTCCTTTCTACCGACGAGCTTTTTCACCCTTTTCTACAGTCGGTTTGGGGTTTGATTGTTTTCAATACTAATTTGAGCCACTTCAAAGTTTTTAGAAGTTTATATCTTTTTACAGATAAATGACAAAAGTTTTTTGTTGAAACGATGATTTGGACTAATTCAAACTAGATACAATATGCGAGATTGTAATCGATGTTACGTCTTGCTCGCATTTACTTGAGGTCTGTAAGCTTTGTTTCTTTAAATTTCGTCCTATACCTATTGAAGAGTTCGTTTGTTCTAGCTGTCCTTTGTTTATACTCAAATGATGTGTCAATCATCTTCCCTGTGCTATCAAATCATGTTACGGCTATCTTGTTTTCACTTTCACCATGTAATAAGACATTAGACTGTCACGTGAAGAGTGTTTTACCTTTGTTCACAGTAATAAAGGAAATGTCTCTATCCGACCTTTCTCTCCACTCAGACAACATTCTGAATAAGTTATGTTCACAGCGTTGACGAGGCTAGCACCGTCGTAGACTACAATCAACATAAATATTGTAGAATTCTGTCTTCACAGGTCTTACAATCGTTCTGCTGCTCAACGGATTAGTTACAATTAACGGAGAAGGGGGCACACCTCTATTAGAAGAACGGCCTTCCTGAGGAAAGTAGTGCCAAAAGTACACCGTCAATTTTAGGTCTATATTAGGTGTGAATTACTCATGTTAAGATGATCAGTTGTGGCAGATTTTTTATGGATATGAAAGAGGAGATGTCAATAAATGAGTGTTGCTAAATTTGGATGGATTGGAGAGGATTTAGACTGTTTCAACAATTGGTGTGAAAAGAGGTAATTTCCGTCACTTTGCGGATTAATAAGGGCAGGTGTAAACCCTCTAAACTTCTTCCCCTTGTAGCTCAATATCTAAACTGTTATGGCATGGTAAATTTGTTGTGCCATGATGGGCCAATTTATTGGCTTTCATGTGAGGGGTAGCTTATAGGGGTTGTGAACTTTGACAAGGCTGTGGGGGGTATGTAACAGAAGTAAATTAGTGTGTAAGTCAATGGAGCAGCTAATGGAGGTGTGCCCCCAGAAGAAATGGATATGTTATACCACCGGTCATTTTGAAGCTTTTGCTTGCACAAACACAATTTTCTTCTGTGCACTCCAGCTACTATGTCTAGTACGCTATATCTTAGCCCCAGATATCATCAAGTCGTTCTGACCAAGACCCCTTTCCCAGCAAACAACCCCGTCACTTGAACGAGCCCACTTTCTCACCTGCCTTTGGACCCAATTGTGTTGGGATTGTAAGCCATCCATCATCTTAACTTGGGGATTCTCACCTGCAAAATGAAGTACATAAACTGTCAAAAAGTTAAGGGAAACTAACCTTTTCAGCATGGAGGCTCCTTTTCCCTTGAAGAAGTCCCTCACATCCTGATTTGCAGCATCTGTACTAAAAATTGAAAGCTATTCCCAGCGAAAAGTATAGGGAGGGTCCTACTTGAGGAAATCCTACTTGAGTGGGGCTCAAATTAAAACGAAAAAATAAATGGATTGTAGAATAGCCCAATTTACGATATAGTGGGCAATTAACTCCACAGTAAACAAAAATATCCTTCTACCCAAAAACTGAGAGAAAGAAAACTACAGCGGAATACAACTTCATCGTCGGGCCCGAATTGATAACATGTTCCTCTGAGACCACTTCCTCTGCCTAAGTAACATCGTCGATACATCACTCCTGTTTGCTTTTGAAGAATTAAGAGTTCTCAGCGTGATCCCATACTTTTGCTCAGGTAATCACGTTGTAGAGTTGTATTGTAATTCTTTCATGGTTCATTTCCATATTTTTCATTTTTTAAGTTTGACATTTGTTCATAGCTAAATACAAGATTTCCGTATATCATATGGCAAGAGGGCGGAGGAATGATTCAAGTGACCCCACCTCTCGAAGTCCCGAAGAATGAGCGCATGTGAATATACTCAATTCTTTCAATACATAAATTTTGGAATGTAAGAATAAAAACTGAGTATGAGTTCAGATCTTCTGCCCCAATTAATGTGGTATTCACCGGAAAGTAATACTAGATGCCCCATTTGCATTATGTCTCTCCAAATTCCCCGCTGAATATGGATAGAAAGGCTAATTAATGCCATACGGGCATGTGAGATGCATTTCATTTTTCTTTGTCATTAGAACTCCTCACCATCCTCCTTACAAACCAATGGCATCAGTTTTACATCTTGTATCAAAGTCCGGATAGATTCTTGGTGGGGGGGGGGCGATTAAATTTTACAAATGCGTATGATTCCATGTTGAGACCAGCCACTCGAAAAGTGTTTTCTTCCTATATATGAGTTTTTTTTTTCCTTTATATAAGTGTGCATTCCTTTACGAGTGCTTAAAACATTCGGTGCCAATCGCGCTATGCATGAACGCTGTCTATTACGTTTCCGGAACAACTGTCAGAAAGCTTCATACTTAAAATTCGTCATGCGAAATGTACTTAAATATCAATTGGCAAAGTGTAAAAGTACTGATTCCCATTCCCAGTTAACTCTCTGCTTTCTTCTCAATCCCTAATATTTGCGCTTTTTATTTGTTCTTTGTTCTCTCTGTTCTTGCCGGGGCATCAGGTTGCCGTCCGTCGTTGGTGAAGCGCCGGGTTACTCTATCCCCGTGTTCCGTTTCTATGCAGATATATTAATAGAGATTTAGATGTAATTGCACTTCCAGCTGCCTGATCCAGCTTATCGAAAACCCTTTGGGAAGTCCTTATTACGTCCATGGTACTAATATTTATGCCTTATGTTCGTATCCAATATGAAGGAGCACTAACAATAGACTTTAGTAAAGAGCGAACCAGAATTCACTTCTTTGGAAATCATTCTGGAGTCTTCGCGGATTGGCAGCCGCTACTCTCTGGAGGAGGTGTCATAAGACACCCTTCTGTCTATATCCCCAACACAATACGACATCTTTGTTGGTGTCATATTTCTTGGATACAAAATGATGCTATTTGTAAACTCATTATATGCTATGGATGTAGTAGGACCTTTTCAGCTGTGGCATGATATCCCCAGTCTGTAAGCTGGACAGACAGCCCCTCCCCGATCCCGTTGGTACGAATAGGGAGCGGTAACATTAGTTGCCACGTAGCGCAGACCGCGAAGACAACACAAGCTTTCTCAAAATGCCTCCTGACTTCCATAATGCCATATCTGAGACTTTGTCAACTATCATTCTTTACACTGAGATTATACACACCAGAAATTTATACTCCTACAAAGGAATAAATTTTAAAAAGTTGTTCAACCAGTATCCTTACGTTTTAGGGGAAACAACTGGGCTTTGCTTTAAAAGCTCTTGGTTTTAGCATGTAACTGAAAATAATCATAGGCCGTTAAATAAAGAAAGAACACGTTGTGATACAGCAGACAATTCCAAAGAGCTTCAGTTAAAGAGGCTTGAGTTGTGTTCTGTGCATCATTTCATTAGTACAACATTAGTAATCATTTTCGAAGAGATCCAGCGTTTGCAAAATGAGGCTGACATTAAAGGAAAACTAAATTAAAAGCTCATCTTTGGGAACCTGGGAACCCTTATTAGCTATTTTCCTAGTTCAGAGATGTAGAGGCATACTCAGTCAAACAATGAAATTTTCAGTGTTTTCAGTCACACTTTTCTCAAATAAGTCAACTTTCATTCAGCGTTTGGAATCGGATGCCCTTGGTTACCGCCAGTAGGCTGTATAGATCCATTATTCTTAAGCTACTGGTAAAGCCATTTGAGTGGGGAGTCCCATCTTATGTAAGGTTGGTCATTACAGTGACACTCATTAACCAAAAATTAAGACAAAAAATACGAGATCAAGCAAACCAACCAACATACAGAGTCGTACTCATGTACAAAGAATTAGATTACCTGTTTGAGAAACTCTTCTTTCTTTACACTGGTTTGCTTTGCCATACTTTGAGCACTCTGATGGCTCCAGCGGTTGCAAATCACTTACCAAGTCGTTTTCATTTGTTCAACCAAACCTAAGACTACTAAACTTTCAAGTAAACCTGGCCACAAATTACATAAAAGTATTAAGGCGGTATCAAAATTTTAACCACACGGAATTATTAAGAATCTCTTAAGTGTACATAATTCACTGAACACAGCACTTATTTTCCAATTCATGAGGGGAGATTGAGCACGAATTACAGCATGTTCAATTGTGTAATAATAAATATCTAATAAATTACTAATGCGAAAGAACCATTAAAAAATAACTTTTCATCATGAAGCTTATAAAGCGCGTGTTTGAAGACTTATTGGACATGCCTCCGACCATTGTGCACCACAATCATACATACTGACCTATACACTAAAAATTTCTTGCAAAAGAAGAACCATCGAACAAACAAATAAAACTTTCAATAATTAGGTAATATTGTCACGAATCTGCAAAAAAGAAATAATTAAGAAAGGGACATAATCCATTCGAGCCCATTACTCCACCATGAAGGCTTTCAGGGAGTTTTGAATCATTGTGTGGGTTTTTTCTTAGAAGAGTACTGTATGCTACGAATCCTTACATTCAAGTGAACTTTCGGTGGATATCGAATGGTCATATATTGTAAGCTATCAGGGGGAAGATCCTGAGGAAAATCCTGATTGTTAAGGTAGTGACCAAAAAAATTGTTTCCATAGTCGTTTGCAAAGGAAACTTGATTTTCGTAAACTTTTATAGGGAAAGTGCTTATGGTGATGGTTGATGTATACAATACACTTAATATTATTATCTGCATGATTTCAAAAGTAATTATGGAACTCAGTCTATCCAGTAGTTTCCTTGTTTGTGCAATGAAGTCGGATAGTCCATAACACTTTCTTCCCCCAGCTCAATTCAGGCATTCTATCATGATAAGACGTGAAGAAAGCATCTCTACACAACCCAAGACGAATCGTGCCACAGTTTTCTGGTCTAACAATGTTTCAGTTATTTCTGTATTTATTCGGGATTTTAGGTGTCTTGAGTCAAGAAGTGGTAAGTTTTCAACTTTTTGAAATTAACACTATTTCACTGAGTAAAATTATTTCCATAGTTTTATGCTCTTAAATTCAAGCAAATTAGATTTGAAAACTTGAAGTTACATGGTAGGCAAGAAAACTCTAAACACCCCAAAAACTTTTGTGGAAGTACAAGGATTCCAATTAAACGCATCTCTGAAATTGTTATACTTCTTTGACCCTCGTAAATTGCATAAATGCCTGTGCATAACGTTCGAACGTTTTGAATGTCATCTATATCTCATAGCTAGGTTAAAAAACTCTCACCATGTACCTTGCAACGTTTCTTTAGCTAGGGAGGTGAAGAAAGACTGATAGGGTAAAAATGACTACACAATCAATGCAATTTTGAAAAGCATCCTACTCTAAAGTGTGTACGGCATGAAAGGTAGTTTCCTATCCTACAGCCAACTAAGTTATATTAACGATATCTAAATTACGAAAACTGAATTTCTGAGACATGTCGGTACCTTTCAAAACGTGAATGAACAATTAAAGCAAACAGGAGATGCCATCCTAATTCATTAGTGCCTAAATATTAGTTCATGATTATAACTTTACTTAAGAACAGGTTTGTCATAACCTTTACTAAATTTACAGCTTTGATCTGTATATTCTCAATATATTGCTCAAAGACGAAATTCGGAACTTTTCGTAAGGAAAAATTCCAAACAAGAAGTTAACTTTCTGTCACTATGTCCCTCAAATAACAGATAACGAATGTGGAGCAAGTGATTAATTCCGTGCATTCTGCCGTTTACTCTTTTCAATACATTTTCTAGCCCAAACAAAAGGGCATGAGTGGCGTAAAGCCAAAGTTGAGTATTGAAAAGTAATGAAACACTTGTATGAACGATGTCCTACATAAGAAAAAGGCAATTGTTTCTAAATTTTATTGAAAAAAACTCTTGGACTTCAACCGAGTGAAAAATTATCCAAAGACTCATGGTCGTTACAGTTTATCGGTGTCATAATTTTCCCGCAACCTATTCTAGCAGGTCGTTCTTGCTCTTTCTTCCTCACCATTTATCACGTGAAATTATGGTAAACTAAGGAGAAATTGTGATTGTTAAGCTGAAGAAGGGGGATATCGGAGCTGTTCTGATTTGTTTTTATATTCCAAAACACATGCAGCGGGAGAGCTGTATAATGTCACGTTAAACATAACCACTACAACAGAGAAACAGATATTTAAAAGTTGAGCTAATTATTTAGACTATTCTAGCTTAGCCAAGATAGATTGAATGGTATTTTTAACCAGTTTCTTTTAAAGGATTTCGAAATTAACCCTCCCTGTTCTGTTATACCAGGAGTTTTTATCAAAAGGAGACTTATCAGAACTTTGAATTATGGTAATCTTACTAAATCCACTTCACCTTGAGGACAACATCTATTAATAAGTACTCCTTAAGGCTTAGAATACCCACACTTTCTGTCTGATCCTTTTTCAATTCATACCATGGATAAGTAAGTAGACCCCTTTTACCTTTTTATAATAAATAGGACAAGGATGATCGATGCTATTATCTTAAGCTTGCTCTGGCAGTCTAGTAAGAAATGCTGTCTGTTAAATCGGAAATACTGTTGATCTCTACTGAGTCTAGAAAGAAAAGCGTGAGAAGGTCTAACGCTGATGTAATTCGTTAAAGACTTAAACAATTAAAAAACAATCATTTGCTTATGTATTATATTAATTTCCCCAACTTTTGCAATTTGCGAGGATTGAATCAATTTGCAAAACTTAACAACAAATAAATGTGTCTACTGCTATGAGCGTTGGCTTGTTTTGAGAGCTGCAAATTTTTATGGAAATTACTAGCACTGTTATAGTAATGGACAGAAATTCTCTTTTTTCAACGTAGCAGACGCAATAACCCCTTTTAATAAATATTAATAATAGCGTTAAAACCCGTTGAATCTGGTTCGAGACAAAACAAGTGATCTTAGCGGCAACTTAGTTGGTACAAAGAAAATGGCTTCTTTTTATCACCTTAAAGCAGCTGACTGGTAATAATGGATACAATTTAGGATGCCTGCCACTAAAACCAAAAACATGAATCACAACGGTGTAACAAGAACACAAAATATAACTTTAATTTCTTCATTTTGGGTTGGAATAGCATTCTGCATTTTCTCCGCCTTTTTTCACCTAAGTTGTTAGAAAACGTTTCGTCAGTCAAAGATTTCATAACTTATAGGAAAGTTTTAATAAGGCATAAGTTTAAAGTTTTTCGGAGAAGAAAAATACAAGTTTGTAATATTCACTTGGATAGCTTTTTGTTATAGTTTTTGTTGTCCCGACATTACTTCAGCGCACCGGCCAATTAAGTAAGAAAGCATCAGTTCAAAAACATCAGTATGCAGACCTTACCGCTATCCTTCGTCAAATCAAATTCTCACACCGAGAGAATATTTAATTGTTAAAACAAGCACTACAGTCGAGACTTTTATTATGCAAGTAGCGATTCCAATTTAATAAACACGAAGAACTGTTTTTGTGATCCGTTTATTGAAACAACTTCGAGGATTTATTCAATGTAGTACACACTTGCTATACATCTCCTAATTTTGTACCATACATAAAACAAACAAATATATCATTCTAAATTCTTTAAGTTCTGTAAGTTACATAATACCTTTTCCTCTTCATTTCATCATGTTTCGTTTGTACATACATAAGGAAACTACATCACACAACTTTGCTGTACGCTATCAATTTTGATTTCAGAATGACCATCTAAATACCAGATCAAACGACGAAAGTGCTGGTATGTATGCATTTTTATTGGGCTATTTCTTAATTTTCTCATAAAAGTCTTCATCATTAGCTTTGTTACCAACAATTATGACATGTTCACTTTTACTGTGTCATACTTGTGGGAAAAGTTAATCTAATATTTAAGTGAATACCTTTATAAGGAAAAAGTAACTTTTCCTTACTTTTCGGATCATGCTCACCATTTTCAATAAAAACGGTTGACAAAGATGCTCCTCTTCCAGGTTCCTCGTATTACTTTTATCAGCAACCAGAATACCCAAGAGATTGTACCGAGGCAAAAAATCAATGCTCCGCAAATAATTTGGACGGTGTATATCTAATCAAACCAGATGGTTATCCGGAACCCTTTGAAGTTTACTGTGACAATATAGAAGGCTCTGGAGGATGGACGGTAAGTGAAGCAGGTTTTTGCTCCTAAATTGCTTTATAAATGCATAACACAAGTAGTACGTGATTTTATCAAAAATTGAATGTACTATTGTAGCTCAATTTTCTCTCAATTAATTATACTTCTCCTCTGGGAAATTAAAAGCTGTAAAGAATAGTCTTTTTCTCATACATGACAGTATGAGTGAAACAGCTTTCTCTCTAACTTTAATTTAACCTTGATTTACCATAACGGTTCTCTAAGGGTATATTTATCTTGACTTGATATCCTTTTGCAGGTCATATATCGTCTTCAGGATGGTTCTGTTCTTTTTGACCGCACTTGGACAGAATATAAAATCGGCTTTGGATTTTTGTCACAAGAGTTCTGGATCGGCAATGATAAACTATCGTTTTTAACGAATCAAAACACCTACGAACTTCGTATCGACGTTACAAGTACAGATGGCCTGTTTTTCTACATAACCTACAATAGGTTCCGTATAAGTGATGAGTACAGTGAATACAAGCTGACCAGCGTTGGTGAATACAATGGAACAGAAGGTATTATCAATAAGTACCATACTTGTATCCATGATTACTTAATATGAATAAATCTGAACGGAATCTCTCATTTCCATTTTGTTTCTGTTACAGATGAAATCAATCAATTTTTGTGTCCACCAAATAGCGTAAGTACATACAAACTGCTTATTAGGAGTCTTGTAGTGTCGACATTATTTTTCATTTAAATGAATTTCAGTGAGGTGTTGCCTTTAATCTTTCTATTGTGTAATGGAACAAAGTAGACATAGGTGTTTTAAAAGATATGATATCAAGAAGACATTTCACTACAGATCAAGACTATTCACATCAAGCAAGTGTTTGTTCAACTTGTAAGGCTCAGGTGAATTCTTCTTGTTTTCAGGAAGGTGAGGTTTATACCTCCCCCAACTGCACACAACGATGTTACTGTACTAACGGTCGGTTTTTTGTGACAATGAGTACCGATGTAGTTCCAATGCAGTTTGTGAAGAAAGGAACAATTTGTTGCAATGTTACTGCAACGAAGGTTACATAGGTGACGGAGTCAACTGTACCATTGATATCCTTCCCACAGATTGTAAAGATGTAAATGATGGAGTTTCTACTGAAAGCGGTGTCTACAAAATAAAGCCAACAACGTGGCAAGGAGATCCTTTTGACGTGTACTGTAACATGTCAGATGGAGGAGGCTGGACCGTGAGTACAAACACCACTCATCTGTTTGACTAACTGTACGTCTCCAAAACGAATGCAATGTACTGTATTTTAGAAATAAGTGAAGTTATCCGGTATCGTAAAAATAAGTCCACGCACTTCTTATTCGTAAATAACATACCAGGTACATCCAGCTACCCAACCCTAAATGTTCTCTAAGCATAGAACATTTCCATTCTTACACGTTTTGTAAACTACTTGAGAGCATTAGCCATCCTTGTCAATTTTAGTTTGAATCACGGGGAAACTCTCATCCACATTAAGGTATTCCAACGACGAGTTGACGGATCTCAAGATTTTTTCCTCTATTGGTCTGATTATGAAGATGGATTTGGAACACCAGATCATGAACTATGGCTGGGAAACGACAAGTTGCACAGTTTGACGAGTCAAGGAAACTATCAACTTCGTATTGATATGTTGGATAGTTTGGGGAACCCATACTATGCCAAATACAGCTCATTTAGTATCAGTGATGTAAGCGACAACTATCGACTGAGTCTAGGCACCTACAGTGGCAATGCAGGTTTGTTCAAAGTTGCTGATGGAAGATTCATCTCGATGCTTTCATCTATATGTTTGTTATACGGTACTTTTTTAAGACTTTGTAAAGACTTAAAAACTTAAAACTGTAATCATTTGAAAACCTGGTACTTAGGTTGCTCGGGAAAAGTGGTGTGATTTGTAGCACAGCGTGCCAAGTTTTTCGTTTCCCCAAAAGTCACGTTAGTTTTTGCGGTAAGGTTCCTGTAACTGTTTTCCGTTTTCCATTTGCATGTCTCAAGGGGGATAAAGGTCAAGAGCATTATGTTAAATTTTCCACCTTATTCCCGACCTCTACATTCACTTTGGTTTGGCTATGCACTTAGTTCAGTTGGTAGGGGAATAGCACTTCGACGTTTTACTTGAAGTATCGCCTTCACGTTTCTGCTAAGTGTTATTTCTTTCATTTTTACTTGATTTTATGGGAAAATATCATTTTTTACAATACTCGGAACTTTCCGTTTTCTACCCCGTTTCTGCATTTGTACATACGTGACAATATTTGTCATCACCAAAAGTTCCCACCAAAACGCCTCATTCTAAGTTAAATGCTTTCCTTAAATCTGTAAATAACGGTTTACAATCTTACCTTTTAAAGAGTGACATTAAGACAACCTTATTGGTCAGGATGTCGAGATGTTATGGTAAGAGCGGTTATTGTGTAGTGTTAATTTTGAATTAAAATGTTTGTGCAGATATCGATGTGACAGGGATGAATTACATTGCCGGCTGGGGTTGCAATGCCCCCTTCGTCAAAAGAAAACTACTGCAAAAAGTTATGCTGGTACTGAGTGGTCTTGGGAAATCCTGTTTCTTGCTAGGGTGCACAATAATTACAATCTCATATGCACGGTAGTGACTTTAGAATATATTTCTTAGGTGTAAAGTGGGATGTTTTGTAAAGAAATTTGAACCTTCCTGAAAAGAATGATTTCACAATTAAATGTTAACTAGTTTCTACAAAGAGAATACTATGATATTAACCTTTGCCCACCATGATGCACAATAAGAGCTCTTATTCCAAAACGAATTTTGGTACTTAGTCATTGATAGCGAGAGATCCCCATATTATTATCTTTTGTTCAATATGGAATTAATTACAAATTATAAAATTATACATTCGGTATCCTGAGATAACCATTTTAAATTGCACTTAAATAATCTACAGACAGCGTGCTCTAAATAATATAGTAATGATTTTACATACATTTTTATAAAACGCAGAACAAAGTTGAACATCTTTCGAATAAAAGTCGTATTCAGTCCTCATCCCTCCACATTTTACCATTTTTCCTAACACTACAAAAGCCGCGGACCTACAGATTCATTGTTTCTAGTTCTATTAATCCCACCCTCTCCCTATATTTTGCTTTGCAAGTAATGTTTATAATTTTCTGTACGCGATACTTAGGGTAACTCTTTCCGTTTTTATATTTTACGAATTGAATGGTTGCTTCTTCTCTGTTCTTATTCGGTAAAGGATAATTGATTTCTTTATCCACAAGCATGCTTTCCCTTTTATGAACTTTGACTGTGTAAAGTCATATTTCCTATAGAGAGTAGGAACCTTCTCAAAAGCAAGCATCCTCGAATTCTTCTTAAAAGCCAACCTCCTATAAAAACGAACAAAAGACAACGGTAAATGTAATATTTATTTTTATTTTTTTATAGATGGTGCAGGTAACCTTATTCATGTTTTATGACAAACGTATGTTTAGCAAGTAATCCTTTTCAAATTTTGTGTATATCTCTACAGTGTCAACAATTTCTACTTCAACACAGGTGACTCACTGAGGTATAGCAACGGTCAAGCTTTTACAACTAGAGACCGCGACAACGACCCTTATAGTAATAACTGCGCAACTGATTATTATATTTATTGCAGTGGTTCTACTTACTACTATAATGGTGCATGGTGGTACGACAATTATTGTCATTATTCCTCCTTGAACAGTCCTTACGGAAGCGGCGCCTTCTGGTGGTATAATCTTCCTGGCGGTAACCCCAATAACTGCAACATAAAATACTCTGAGATGAAGGTACGGCGAAATTGATGAAGGAAACAAATTAATCAGTGTGCACAATAACTGTAAATGGAACGGATAAATTATAAATAGACAAAATATTTCAAAGCAGCCCATAGTTTTCTTGTCAAGGAATCCGATGGGGTTAGGGAGCACATGTTGGCTAAAATTATGTTTGCCTTTATACTTCAAACGTAATTTAAAAAAAAATCGTTATTGAGTAAATGTTGATTACTAAGTCTGAAATTTTTGAGGGGTCATAACTTGTCGTTTTCGTTTACAAACTTCGGTAACTGAAAGTAATTGTTTATTTTATAAGATAAAAAATGTTGCAATTTTAAAATAGATTACCTGGGCTAATGTTACATTCCATCTAATGATAAATGTTCCCAATAGGCTTACTTTTATTTGCCACAAGTTAATTTTTCTTTAAATTGCTTTTAAGCTATTTTTGAAGTTGTGCTAATATATGGAGCAAAGCCTCTCATATAAACTGTTACCGCTGTTTAAGGGTTGGCTTTAATTTCAATCTCTTGCCCCTCTGTTCTGATGCAAGTGTGAGCGATTTCCCCAATATTATGAAATCATTTTCTTTTAATCCACTGCGTTCCCTGTCCACTCGTGTCACTCTGTCTTTTTGCTAAACCATTTCAGCCTTCATCATACCCAAGTTTGTGACCTATGCAGACCAAGACCCTCCCCAATCTTTAAGACCGTTAGCTACTTCCCTCCTAGTGTTTATTTTTTTCAAAAAATTTTTTTCTTGTAAACTTCAACATTTATTTCATGTAGCGAATAACAGAAGGTATCTACTAATGGCTCATGGCTGATAGCATTATCTACACTTGCAAAAGCCAGAACAACTTCTACAATTAAACATACAACCTATCAAAGTTACGCAAATACTCAAGATTTTCCAAAATGTTCACAGGCATTATAAAAGTCTTTCAGAAGAATTTTTACAATGGAAGCTCAATACGTTATAGAAAGGTTTTGTTTTGAAAACTGTAGATGAGGTATCTAAAAATGGTATAGATACATTCAACAAAAGGTTATATCTTTCACACTGGAAAGACTTTCCGCCAATTCTGGTACTCACCTGCAATCTGAATTGTTTCAATGAAGCCATGGTATCAATGTTTTCTATTAATACATACACTCCAAGTAAAGTTGTGTAAAATTCTGCAAAAAAACCTGTGTGATTAGTCCCCCTATCAATATTAAGTAAAACTGACACACCGTTGTGTAGTTATCACTGACGCACCAGTTATGTCAGGTCTACTCAAGGTGTTGGGCTATTGTTTATACACGAGGTGATAAGTAATCTGTTACACATTTTGTAGACAACACCTATGTGACTCATCCACCTATCAACTTTGTGAAGAATCGTCACTTTTGGGGTTGTTTTATTCTTTTAACGATCCGTTTTTCTTGCTTGATTCTGCCCTCTTCAAATTATGGCGTTCATTACGGAAAAACCTGTATGCTCGCACTTTGAAAATAAGTATATACTTAGCCTGAATTGTATATTTATAGTGGGGGTAAATGCTACATACTGTCCAACCGTCTCTATTGGGCAAGTTGCAGTATACGTAAAACTGATCTCCTTGCCACGTTTTTGGTTATATTTTGTTGACACCACTCCCAGTAAAAATCTCTTTCTGAAACGTAAAGGAAGGTGGAAAAGTATTCCCCTTCTACACAAGTGAAAAACTTTGCTCTTGCATTATAAAGCCTCAACAGAAGAGCACAAATGTAACAAATTGATTGCGGAATCAATGGAAACGTTTTAATGGTTCTGGAGGTGGAAATGGAAAAAAATTTGAATAAAGAATAAGGTGTCAAACTTCGAAAGTTTTGAAACATTTGCGAAAGAAAGCAATTAATATACGTTAATCATATATCCCTAAGGAATTTCACCTTCCGTAGAAATCTTTTGCATAAACTTCTGTTGGATCATTTTCATTTCTATTGGGTAGCGTTAGACGTGTACCTAACCCCATGCAACAAGTGATTTCTTCACTGTTTGTTGCTACTGTACTTTTGTAAATTGTGAAATAGGGGAAAAGGTACAACAATATGCCGTATAGCACGTCCCCTTGACAGCCTGGTACCTTTGATAATCCAAAAACGCTTGTATGCCTAACATTTGGCACATCATTTACTTAGATTGCCGACAATATCAATCTCTAACACACATTTTACTTTACAGTTTAGCAAGCTGTGCCCCCAACCATGTACATCTTTGTGTTTACGTACATCGATCTTTATTCTAGCACCATTGCCCTGTCATTCAGCTGTTTTCTCACTATCTTTCTCGTTGTCATTCTCTTCGAAAGATTTTTAATAGATCATTTCAACCTGAAGCTCCACCCAGCCACAGCAGAAATGTCTTTCCTTTTCTCTTCTCTTACCTAGTTTTTTTTTTTTTTTTTTTTTTTTACAAGGGAAGGTTATGTAACGTGTCGCCTAGACTTTCTTAACATCCACGCTTGGTACTATAACGTCCCCACATTAAAATCTTAATATGGTAATACTGTAATCAGACCGTCTATTTTCTCAAGAATTTCAACTTAGTGATGTACGGAATACTCGAGTTAAATGCTTACAGTTGACATGTGTCCTGATTTTATCAGAAGCAGTGGCGTAGCTAGAGGGGGTAGGGGGCACCCCCCCTCACACACACACACACACACACACACACACACACATGCACAAAACCTCCGACGGCCTCTGTCGGAAATTTCTAGTCTCTGTCGGAAATTTTTACCACCTTTATTAAAATTAAAAATTCTTACAACGGAAATTAGTAGCTAAAATTATATTCTTAGGGGTTTCACTTACAACACATCTTATGTTTTTAAGACGAATTACACATCGAAATGGTTACTGCATATCCCAAGTGACCCGCATTTCGCGGGTTTGGCCGGCATTGAACACCCAAACCCGCTGACCCGCCCAACCCTTCGAAAAACCCGCATTTCAATACATGATAGAGCCACAAAACAAAACCCTGCCTTCGGAAGTAATATACCTCCCAACTAACCACTAAACTAAACCACAAATTTAGCAAATTACGGTACCAGTCACACCTTAGTGCATTCCGCTGCTTGCCTTACGAAAGGCACTCTTGTTACGTAGACTGTAGCAACATACCTAACCTCCATAGCAGGTATCGAAAATATTCTAGTGGGAGCAATCGAGTCTAATAGCCGGGCGATGCAACTTACAAGCCAAAAACAAATGCCCGTTTCACGGGTTAGAGGCAGGGCTTGTCAAATTTCAACCCAACAAACGAACGAACGAAATGTTTTAGCCGACTGTATCATAACCACTCAGTCCTGTGCAAACATGCGTAATTACCTTTGCACTATCAAGGCCAGATAAACATTTCATTCAACTTACACTCATCTTGATGGTAATTTCTTTAAGATATTTACATATTTTTTGTGAAAGAAACTAATTCAAGAAAAATTCCCATTTTGGAAAGTGTGTGATGCCATTTCGGTGTGAATTTAACACAGACCCGCTTCCCTTGGTATATCACTTAGAAGCAGCACGGTGTCGTTTACGCCGAACGTGCTACGTGATTCCTGAACTGTGCTGCATCAGAAATTAAGGGTAACAATAAACAACCAATGATCGCTATCATTTGGAAAGTTTAAAAATTTTGCGAGCTTGTGAGTATCAGTGCAGATATCTTGGGCGGCAAATTCATGAACTTACGCTGACTGATTTGCCAAACAAGTTTTACTATTTTGCGTGTAGACACTTACTAAATTCCAAATGTTCCAAAAGGAAACACCCCCTCCCCTTATACCTCTCCCCCAGGCCGGCGGTCAACCAACAGGCAGGTCAGAGGTGGACCCGCATCTAGCTTTTTGGAGCTTGGGAGCTATGTTAATGACAAGGCCTGGAAGTGTCATTTAGGGCAATCTCGGAGATATTTTAATCTACTTTTTTCCGCACTCTACACTCCAGGTGATGGTAGCGCTACGCTTAAATAGTTTATCATTACTTCAAGGTAATGCTCTGTCGGAAATTTTTTGCTTTTGCCCCCACTCCACAAAAAATATCTAGCTACGCCACTGATCATAAGTAAAGATAAGTACAAAATTGAAGGAACGTAGTCTATATCAGACCTTTGTAACACCAAACTTGTTCTGCATGTTGGGTTTAATCATGTCACTCCATCACGGCCCCGTGAGTTGTTTAACCTGTAGAGGTGGTGTTAGAATGTATAGTAAAGAAAAAAATACGGAATTTGTTCAAACTAGGTATTGGCTCTGTTAGCTTCATCTCTTTAATTAGCCTACCAATTTACTTTGTAGTATACTCCCAATGCCATTGAGTCATCATCTCTGGAAACAAATGCTGTGCTCCAAGCTGAAGTACTCACACTTTTCTCATTCCCTGGCCGTTTCATATAGTTTTACGGATTTATATTGTGGACAAAAAATCTGCCCGAAAAGTAGGTTTTGCCCTAACACTAGAAATGGGCGGCTGCAGTTCCAAATCTCTCTGCTTGTTCGCCTATACACAATTTGCATGATCTGACAAGTGGACAGGCCATCTAGTCAGCTGAGGTGCTTGACTGCTAAAACAGCGCAGTGTTTCCTCTTGCACTTTCATTGCATTCACAAATTAAGTTGATAAAAATGAAGAGAGGGGCTTTAATATTGCAAAAGTCTGTTTTCCGTCACATTGTCTCGTTTTTGCCGCTCTGTTATTAGTTTGGATTTCCTACGGTTTCCCTGAAAAAGTTTTATTGTATCATTTGTAAAGTGGCTTTGGGGCTGAGCTCTTGCTCGTCCCTACCATCTTTTTGTTATTTCACTTTGTATAAAGCTTTATCACCAGCAATAAGTACGTAAGAGCTTAAAACTAGAATGTCAACCATAACCTGTCTCAAAGATGATTCACCCCTCCTCTCCCCCTCCCTCTCCTGCAAAGCAGAATAAGACGAAAGAAAAATTAAGGGTTGACAAAATGTGTAAACTCTCAACATCAATCTTATTCCAACATTGAAGGGTAGGATAAAAAGATACTTTTGTTCAATAGAATGAAGAGAAGCATATTAATTAATATTTTAATGGGGGCTGTCTTCTTTACATATCGTTCTATCACCATTACTTCGTGTAGGACAGCTTGCGTAAACTTGTTGTAACAAGGCTAGCGCCATCCGTCCAGGGACATTGGTAGAGGGGATGCAGTGGTAGATACCTGCACCTATCATGGTAATATTGACAACAGAGTGTAAAAGTCAACGTTTCTTTTGCTGCACTCACAAACAGTCAGGGGAATCCAACCTTAGACAGTTGGGGTCCCCGGTCCCCTAACATTGAACCGCTTTGATCGGTAGAAGCAAAATGTAAATCACCTCAAACGTGAGAAGATTTCTTAAAATGCAGTTTCGTCCAGGTTATTTTCGATTTTTTTTTCTGTGACATAAATTTCTATTTTTATATCAGAGAGACAACACCCTTGAAAAATGGTGGCCCTCTCCGATCGGATCCAAATGGGCACGACGCCTTTTCCAGCTCTACTTGAAAAGCATATGGGACTACGACAATGTGTTTGGTTAAGGAATGTCTAATACGTCTGAAACTGTTGAGTAATGCTGTCAGATTTAAGTTAACTGCAACAATTTAGCAAGATACATATTTCGATGAAGGTAACTCGAAAAACATGATTTGTCACTTTTTGCTTATATTATTGTGGGTATTTCGTTTATCACACACACACATAACCATGTACTTGACATCCGTAGAAACTATTGAGACACCATTTTAACGGACCTTGCATTTGACTAAGGTGTTACGAAAGAAGCATTACAGGTCGAGTGGCAAAGGCGACAAGCCAGACGCGAGTGTCCAGGAAATTATTGTGTGGATGTTCTAGTCCATTTCTGGAAATAATCCCTCGCGCTCCATTTGTAATTTAACATACACCTGAAATATTCTGGCTGACGATGACTGAAAATTAGTTGGGTTGGGTCTAGGGGCTCTCCCAAAGCTCATAGTGGGATTCCGGGTGACTATTCTGGAAACCCTGATGTATTTATAAAACCGTGGGCAGTTACAATAAGACCGCCTGTCAGTAAGCTATGATAGAAGATTTGCCAACCAATTTGATAAGCTAGCGTTAATTTACATGGCATCAAAAGGTGGCTCCTCAATAACTCCTTATATTCCCCATGTATTCCTATATCCTCTCCCAATGTATTCTATCTTTCCCCGGTGCAACCTCTGCTGTAGAGAGATTAAATACCACGAAAGACTACGTGGGTGACACAGGAACACTATTCTTTGGGCAAGTACTACGCATCACTGAAGACTGACCTCGTTGAGGCCTCAAAAGGGAAAGGCTTGGGCTTCAAAATCCGAGGCCAGAAGAACAAGGCCGAGATTGAGGCCCAGGCATCAGCCCTGAGACCGAAACTCAGTCCAAGGCCAAGGCAATACTGGCTTTTATACTAGATAAAAGGAAAAGTTAGTTGCAAGTCTTTTAAAATCGCTCTGACATCCGGGGCCTACTAATCTTGATATCCATACGATTTTTGCCCCTAGACCCCATAAGGGGCCCAAAGGAGCTCCCCTAGACTCAAGCGGTGCTCTATGGGAAACGCTTTACACTCCCATGGAACTCCAGCATCTGCCCCATTTAGCTATGAGCTATGAAGTTCGGAGTGAAAGTACCTCCACATTGGACGGTAAGTTAGCACATCGACCATATGTCGGCACATCGACTCTGGGCAAAGAAAAATCTTGAACGGAATGTGTAATGCCAGCTTAATTTTGGTTGGGCCCAAAATTGAGGGCATTGTGGGCATGATATAGGCAACGCCCTTACATATTCAAAGGAGGTTAAACTTAAAAAATGCAACCATACTAAACCGTGTAAAATTATGACGCTCTTAGGCAGCATCGCCAGCAATGGAAGACGTTGGATTTTAGCCCCGCCCTCTCCTTAAAAAGCAGTCTATCTATGCCCTTCTAGGACACTGCCATAAACATTTCACTGCCCTTGACCGAAATCAAAAGTTCTGGCCTTCGTTAACAGCACGCGTAAAGTTTGCCGTCATAAAAGGAAATCCCATATCGCATTGCACAGCCTTGGGCCTAGCTCCACCTGAAAACGATGTATGTGTATTTATTATTTTAACATTTGCTTTTATTCTTTTCTTTCAATTAACTTGGGGCCATTAATCTTCACTATTGATGTTACTGCTTGTTGCTTTTAAACATTAACCTTTCTTCTACAGTTTAAGTGTTGAAGTAACTTTGAAACAATATTGAAATATTTATAATAGAACTAAAACAGTGGACGTGTAAGCCAAAAAGAGCTACAAAATTGTAAGAAAAGAAAGTTTCAAACTTCAAGGTCTTTTAAACTTCGTCTACATCCGTCAAGATTGTGTACAACACTTTATTTCAATCAGTGTTTGTACAACACTACAGGCTGTATCATTCATTGCAAGATAATGGGAAAAATGTCGGTTTGAAACGTTTTTAGTTCCTATCACATTATGCTGAGCTTATGGTGTTCTCTCATCGTTAAACCTCATCTAACTAACTAACTAACTAACTAACTAACTAACTAACTCATTGTTTATAATGTAACAAAAAAGAGAGTTTCATACATGCAAAGTTTGCCCTTCATTTTTTCAATAACAAGTAAGCAGTTGTGTTAAACTCGAAATATCGATTTGTGGACATGTAATCAAAACTGTTGTTTTACTCATTCACAAAGTACGACTATGATCATCTGATGAGAAATGCGTTAGAATTATTTGAATATCTCTTTCTGTTTCCAAGATATACTCTTCAAGGTTTGACCATAACTGAGATTTCGTATAAGCTATGCAAACATTATGAAGTGGAGTGTTGCATAGCCTCATTGCAAGTCTCATGTGTCCCTCTTCCCATGTTAAAAATTTGCGTAACTATGAGGCTCATGTGTGTTCATAACTTAAGTACAAAGCAGTTTTTTAATTGTTTTGTAAAATTATCATTATTTGATAGATTTTGTTGGGATATGCGACTACTTTTATCATACTTAATGCATTTTACATTAACGAAGCGTGTATGACACTACCATGTCCGCAGACTTTTAAAGTTATTACGAGTCGTGGTGCAGCTTTTTAAGAAGGCGTCTTCCTAGTAAAAGAGTCCTTTATATTGATGTATTCGAAAAATGCTTTAATCAGAAACGCAAGTCGATGAAGTACTGGGAAATTGAAGAGGATAAACTGCCTGAAATGATATCCGATACATATAGTGGTAATATCATAGATACATTTTCGTTGTACGAAATGAGGTTAAGATTCTGAAGATGTATATGTAGCCTTGGAAAAACGATGGTAAGATTCATATGACAGGGTATAAGAGAGGCCTATAGCGTACAATTAGCAAGAGAATTTCCAGTGGTGCGTTAGTGTTCCTTTTGTCATGGATGTCCTAAGTTGATTTCTTTAATTGATCAAAACACTTCCAAGGAATTCAAGGTTATATAATATTATGAAGAAAATGTAATTACTAATTGTTTTGAAATACAATTTTAGTCAGTATAAGTATGGGCTATATAAATAAAATATGAAAAAATTTCCTTGTGCATTAAATTGGAAGACTATTAATTTATAAACAAAAGTTAAAAGAAAAAAAAAACGGCGCGCTGAGATATATTTTAGTTTCTTGGCTTTTCGGCTAACGTCACTTGTGGCATCTGTTATTCTCAGCCAGTCTAGAACAGGACCATGCATGAAAGACCTATGGTAAAGAGGTCTGAAGGTCAAGAAGGTGGTCACATTAAGTTGTATGGGGTCGTAGGTGGCCAGTAGAACTCATTTGGGTGGGGGTAACGTTCTGTTTTTGCATCTGAGCTCTTCGCCATGGAGTTGAGGGGACATTGGGAGAAGTCTCTTCATTTTTCTATTATTCACGGGAAAAGCAAGTATAAGTTTTCCTTTCATCTGGCAACTTTTGAAACCTATTTATGATGAAAAAGGGAAGAATTCATGTTTTCTTTAGAAAAATCCCTATACCGACATATGCTAATGCTGATATGTTGTCAGTTATTTTCTTGATACTTCCTTACCTTTTACTTTTAGCATGTAACTGAATTTACAATTACAAAGTTCATTAGGGGTGCCTGGAAGTCAGCACAGCTGGCAGGCGGTATGTAGCCTGTGTTTGAATAGACCATTGATCTAGCCTGCGAGAAACTTAACTACTTCTCCTTTTCAAATGACAACTATTCCTATAATCACTATTTAGCTAGTAGTGGCACAAGAGAAGGATAGGCTGTGGTGTCCCCGTCGAAAAATTTTCCATTTTCTTCTTAGCCATAGTCACGATAGTGGGTATGATAAAGTGCGTAAATCCCGAATGCGATCAAACGGTTAACCCTTTTCCGCTCTCAAGCAGCCAAAATTCTTCAATAATACTGACACAAAATTTTTAGCGAACTTTTCCCGCTGTGAAGTTCTTTGTCTTACTTTTACATTCTGCTTTTATGTAGCAAAAAGTAAATGGCCTTCAACCTTACCTAAGAAGCTAGATATGCATAGTTATCCTCTACAGTTTCTGTTTGTTAAGGTTACAAAGTTCATACTCAATCACTTAGTTGTTTTCTCGTATGTCACGATAAACTGCAAACCGAGTTATCCCCTGTCGAGGTAAGTTTTATGTTTCCTCGCCAGTAATACGTACAGATTCCCATCATGTACTTAAAATATTTGCTACTGTCAACCAGAGGGTTGAAGTAAATCCTTGGTTGCTGCCTGCTGTAAATTTGTTCTTTTAGAGAAAACCGGACTGGACTAGTTCACTCTGACCGCAAAACAGACTACTGTGAAACAAACTAGAGAAATTTCTAGCCCTTAAAGGGTTGTTACAAGCAAGCCATCCCACGAAAAGGGGGAGATGTCTCATAACAAGGATGGATAATACTCGAGGAGCCATATAGATTCTTATCTAGTATCGCCGCCGAGGACAAAATATTATTTCGTATCATTGAGGGTACTACGTCCACTGTAAGGACAAATTAAGCAATTCATTGCTGAGGTCGATTTTGCTGGTGGAGATATCGTCGCAGAGATCGATAACCCTAAAGTAAACTCATACTTAAAGGTCTGGTGGATTCGAAGACTTAGTCCCACCCATCGAAAATTTGAAGGCATTACATAGAAACCTACTCCAGAAATCCATTATAAGTTATATGTATTATATTGGTAGGGTAGGTATCAAAATATCGTCTTAAAGTATTTATCGATAGTCAAGGTCTGTAAACTGAAATGAACGTTGAAAACGTACTTGCACTACGATATTAGGGTCATTTTGTAACTTTGGGAAAATCTGCGATTGACTATTTAAGGGGCGTAAGAAGTGTAAATAGGCATGCCAAAGTCTTGGAATGTGTGAGGTGAATAAGCGAAGAGTAGACAAGGGTATATGAATTACTGAGGATGTATTATTTTAGATCTCAGATGAAATGAACCGTTTGTTAAAGGCTACCGAGATGTACAGTGTTTTCGTTACCTAGAGCGTTCATTTCCTTTTTTGTGCAAAATGGTGTCGAGGTCCCATTGTCTTGTGAAAAATGCACTTTTATGCTGGTTCAAAAAGATATCGTTGTAACATTACTATTCACTTTTAAGAAAAAAACGAGATATATATTTTGCTAGTGATGTGTTATAAGTTTGTGTCCTCCATCAGGTTTATCACGAGGGCAGTTTTGGCTAGTTACCACTGCCACAACCCATTTTCCCGCTTCATCACAATCTTAACTTACACATCTACGTGACATCTACATACCAAACTTACTTGACGGGGTAATCATCTAATAATTCGCGGAGGCACCGGGGTACTGTCAATCTCGCGACCAAGTATATCTCGCGCTTGCATCCACCTACGCCGACGCGACCGGGGAGGGATATATTCACTACCCCAAGGACATATTCTGCGTACCATAGACCAGTAAATACTCTCAAGAACCTACTATTTATTTATTTCGGTATTTTGTATATAGTGCAATCTATTTATGTTGATCAATTTCCACATGCAAGACCTGGCAGATCAAAGTGCTTGCAACCAAAATCTGAGTATTGCTTTTTTCACACTGTCGTTTCTATCGCCATCCTTCAAGAACTCTCGGCGTATATTGATTTTACCTATGACAGTTACTTTTCGTACACAGTCACCCTAACACACTTCATCAGCACTACTCCTCTACAGAGTGGGCTATGCCAGTGGGGAGTGAACAGACCTGGCCGTCTTTTGATGAAAAAGTGTACGTGATTTCATTATTCCACATATGTATTGTTTGGTTCATTGAAGGAACTGGTTTCCTTTCCAGAACATGAATAGCGGTGGGAAGCTAAAGTATTATAATAGCACGATTTTGAATCTAAATCCTTCTACATGCAAACATTTTCAAAGACGAGGGGTACACTACTTCTAGCAAATATTTCCCCAGGACGGTTGGTTCGAATAGCTTAAAAGCCTTACATAGTCAAAGTTCCCTCACCTTTGGAAGTAAAGTAAATTTCTTCAGATGAGACCTAAGAAGGAAGAATATTTAGATACACTATCAAAGTCTGGGAATTGCCATTTCCTGCCATCCGGGGGACAATTTGGAGCAAATATTTTCCCGGTAGGCTACGCACTAGCCCATAGTGGTGTTCCCCTCAGATAGCATCACAAACCCTTTAAGAGGCCACTGACCCTATATTTCATTCCGTCCCAGTGCCACACTAAACTTATTTCCTACGCCGATGGTACTATATAAAAGTACTGGAAAGAACCATGAACATGCACCTCGACCTTTTCAAATATCTCACCCATTTAACAGAATTCTACATTTAAACTTTAAATAGCAATAGACGCCTGATAAAGACGCTCATCTGTTTGTAACATCTGTTTGTAACTCTTTATTACTTCCTTAAATAAAAACGATAGGAACACCTTGAAAATTGCTCTTTTCATCTTATGAACTCCAAGTAACCCTTAAAACTGTCAATCAAGTCACTTATCGTGTTACTGCTTCCTACTATGGCTATCAATTAGTACCTCCCAAAATGTAATCGTGTGAGAGTGCTTCACTTTTACCCAAAGTGTTCTGCCTTACTGTCTTATACATATTCATTACTTTATCCGATCGCCTGGATGTCTTGGAAATCCATATCGCTGGGATAGTTGGAGGTTACCATAGATGACGAAACTTTCTGTAATATCAGGAAACAACACCCAGCAGAATATTTAATCAACTGACACGCTCAGAATATGCTAGCATAATAACCTGAGCTTATAGAACAGAAATATGTTGTATAAGGCTTGTCTTCGTGTACACAGGCGTAGGAGGCGGGGGACTGAGGGCTGCAGCCCCCACCAAATTTTTTTTTGAAAATTCGGGCAAAATGCTGAAAATTTTTCGGGCACCTATTGAAAGAAAAATAATGCAATGATGTAGCTAAAGCGTATTAATAATTTAAAATTTTCCTTGGTAATTAATATAAAGTTCTGATTTGAATTGCACCAGCACCTATAATTCGAATTAGTTCATCAGTGTGTTTTTAATGGTTAAGCTTATATTATGGTTATCAGTGGTGTATTTGAGGGGCCATATCACCATGCCCCACCCTCACTGATGCTGATTTTTTTCTACCTAAAATACGTAAATGTTTTAACACAAATTTTACTTTAAAGGTAGCATATGTAGCACCAGATTGCATGTAAGGACACCTAATTTTTCAAAAATTTTCAAAGAGAAGGGGGTAATGCCGATTCTTTTTTTTTTTTTATTTTTATTTTAGTACTTAAAATAGGTAAATGTTTTAACACATACTTTACTTCAAAGGTAGCATACGTGGCACCAAATTGCATGTAAGGACACCTAATTTTTCAAAAAATTTCAAAGAGAAGGGGGTAATGCCGATTCTTTTTTTTTTTTTATTTTAGTACTTAAAATAGGTAAATGTTTTAACACATACTTTACTTCAAAGGTAGCATATGTGGCACCAAATTGCATGTAAGGACACCTAATTTTTCAAAAAATTTCAAAGGGGAGGGACCCCCTCCCATTAGACCCCTCCCCTTAGACCCTTCCCCAGGCCTGCGATCAAAGACTTCCGCCAAAATTAAAACCAATAAAGAAGGTAGAAACAAGGCAAATTATTATATTTAATTGGCATGCGGTGTGATAAACAATGAACGCTCACATGATATGTACATTAACATGTCAAACGTGCGTGGAGGGCGCGGAAATTTTTGGTTATATTTTTCGGGCAAGTCGCTCCAGCCTCCCAAATCAACTTGGACTCCTACGCCTATGTTCGTGGATGTAAATAAACTGTATACAACCGGCTGTTTCAATGGATTCTACTTCCGGCCATCCTGTCGTTAGAGAAAACTGTGGTTATTCCTCAACACTTAATATTTTTTTTTATTTTTTCTTCTTTTAACTCTTATAGTAAAGCATTATATCTGTAGGCAACTCAAGTTTGCATTTTTGAGTTCAACCCAAGCTTTAATTTTGACAACCTGAAAGCGGACTTTTTCTCCAAAAGCTACCTTTTCTGGTATTTTCATCATGCGTCCTGAACCCTGAGGCACGAAAGTAGGAAGCTGTTACCTTCAGGTATATTTTCTGTGTCCTTTTTGTTCAACACTTAAAACCTAAAGGTTTGCTGATTTTCAGTACAACCTTAATGAAGGTATCTATTGCTAACGAACTATTTAATGCATTCATAGTATTTTCTACTGAACTGAAGAGACAAACTAACTTTCCACACTATCTAACATCTCCTTCCATTTCTTTTCTGTTCCCAGTTAACCATGGGCGTGAACCCCGGAGGATGGGGGATATATCCCCCAACATTTGACTAGGGGGGTGGCCCATATAATCATCCCCCCTAATGTTTCAGTCTAAAGATACGTGTATGACGGAAAGTATATTTATTCTTCATTTTCGTAAGAAATATTTTCAATCTCGCTTCACTTTCTATCACAAATGTTTCTCAAACTATCAGAATTTTAGCAAATCGTTGGCAATCTATCAAAATTTTCGCGCGCTCCGCGCGCTTCCAACCTTACGTCAGTGTCACTCATATTATCAATATCTTCCGCCGTATAACAACTTTCGGAGAAGCACAGCAGCAAAAAGTTGAAATTTTACGAATTATTAGGTAAAAGACTGGTCATGACCGTGGCATGTAGGTTTGTTGGGCTATTGAAAGTGTCTCGATGTAGAGTCCGAATGCAGGTTTTGTAATGGTAATATTCGTCACTGTTTACACTCCATGTCATGACCATTATTTAGGTAATAATACACGAAACTGTTCTGATCACAAAACTTTCCGAAGAACAGAGATACATCTCCAAACATCTGTGGGGACCTCGCATCGATATGGGATCTTTCAATCTAATATGTAGCATGATGTAGAAGGTTGAAAGTACGTATCTGCTGTTATACATTTCTCAATTTTTTTTACCAGAGCTTTGCCAGTTCGCGCTGAGCCATTATCGGTATAGATGGTGATTAGTGTTAATACACTTATGACGAGGACAACACTCTGTAACGATCTTATTAATCCTTCACCCCTTTTGCTACACCTATCAGGGAGGTCTCATATCACCTCCCTGCACCTATACTCTCCCTCCCTCTCATTTTCCATTGCTGGCAGCTGTTCGTCCGGATTTTAGTTCAAAAGTAGTAAAAATACGATAGTTGTAAAGTATTTGGCTTCGTATTCTATATTATCATTTGGATGTCAGGTAGCATACGCATTATGTCATTGCACCCCCCCCCCCCCGCCCCAATTAATTTGATTAATGCAGAGCTTCCAGGAGGTTCTATTCAGGTATCTGCTAGCCTTAGATGCCCTTTCATAATGCACAGTGACGGAAAGGACATATTTCGTAACAACTCAAGAATGTTTCTGTGGATTCCACTCACATATTTTTGTGTAAAAGCTTTCCCGAAATAGAAGGCAGTTAAATAGGCAGAAGTGAGAGGGCTTCAGGAGATTTGTTGACAACATCTCTGTCTCTTAATAGACAACATATTCTCCTCTTTTACCTTATCAAAAATTAGCATTCACTAAATTATGGACATTTTCCGGTCATATATGATCAGTTCCAAAAACATCCCAAAGGTGGCACCATTTTGCATCTAAACGACATTAAATGAATGAAAAAAATTCTTAAAGGGGAGGGGTCCCCTTCCCAAGGACGACACCTTTATGTAGTGACAAACGGAACATCAAAAATGCTGCATGCATATGCAGGAACGCATGAAAAATAAAGGTGTAATTTACGAAGACTTGGGGGAACTGAGGTATTATTACGACATCATCTATGGTTCCCCCAATCACATAAACCCTGGCGACGCCACTGATCTCAAGCCAACGTGCAGGTCTTGTAATGATCTCCGAATTCAAATGAAGTGGGGGGTAGGCGGTTCACTATCTGACGCTACCAAGTCGGTGAACTGTTGAGTTTTTTAGGGAATAGTACCCGATCATGTTATAACATGATATAAGCAAAAGCTTAAAATTCCACTCTTTTGGAGGAATATGAGTCGTTCTCAAGTTGACATTTGGGTGGTTTTTTGAAAACCAACTAGACCGGTTTCTGTTCTCTTGCTCTATACGGCGGAACTTCATCAGTAGTAGCCTTTCAAACATTGGCTAGGTTCGTCATGAGATTTAAAATGCAGCTATGAGTGCATGCAATAAAGTATCGTCGTACCCTCCTGTTTCGTCCGACTCTGCAGTAAAACTTGATTACACAAGTAAATCTTTTAGATTTAGTGTCCTCTGATAGGGAAAAAGACGGTCGGGAAACAAACGCCGGGATTGATGCGAATGTACGCAAAATAACATCCCTGTGCTTCTCAAGCTTGCTTTCAAATGCCTTGTTCTTAGATATTTGGGTATGCGTGGCTTTGAGCCTAAGTGGTGGCAATTCTTAACCTTTTGGGGGTATAGTACACGTAGGTGCGCCCTTCATTTGTAGTCAATACCTTTAATGGCCGGGCTAACTTCCTTCTACGTACTTAATTCTAAACAATCCTCTCTGAATGGAATCCTGTTTCTTTCGCTGCACACTCTAGGCGTATTGCCGTATTGTGCCTTTGTGAAGCCTTCGTGGCTGGTGGCGAATTGTGCAAAAATTATCGATCGGGTTACTGAAAGGTAACAGTGAGCTAGGATGTAGACTTTGTGTTGACCCGTCGCCCACGAGGCTGCTTCAGAAGACCGTTGGTTAGAAGTGGGGTCACATTCGATTGGGATAATTTATCTTACATTGTGGACAAACAAATTAATCAAACAGAAGCTAGTTCTGAAGGGTGTGTGGATAGTGAGGTATAAGAGAGTTTTGGGTAAGGAAGCTGAGAAAAAGGTGTGAGTAATAGCACAGGGGAAGCAGGAACGCACAAGTAATTATTCACCTCACTGATTTTTCTCAATTTTGTCAAATACATTTTCCCTTATTTTTAATATGGGTGTAAGCCCCTGGGTCGGACCAACAATGAATTTCAGGTTAAAACTAAACTTATTTGAGAATTTTGTAGAACGAACAAAACCAAAACAAAGAAATCATTTGATTGGGTCAAAATCAACGTTTTTGCATACGTATTAACATTATTTGCAAAGTGTCTTACACTACATCTCAAAGGGCTTTACAAATTATTAAAACGTAAAGCGAATAGAACAAGTAGAAATAAAAGGTGAGAAACAGAGAAAGAAAAAACAAAACCAAATAAGGCTTAAACGTTAAGCCAACAAAAAGAAAAATATTAAATTAATTAAAAATTATAAGATTATTAAGTTACGTTTCAAAGAGATAAAATTTCTTGAGGATCGGACAGTTGGAAGGGGATCATTCCACAATAGGGGCAAAGATCGAAAATGCTCTCCCACTATGAGATCTGTAGGGTTTCACAGTCCGTATCACGACGTTTAATCACGGAAGTTTCCCCACAGCAGAAGCCGCTCTTCACGGGGACGCATGGAAAGAGATTAAATCTCCCAAACGAGCCGGGCAGGTACCTTAAAGGATACTACAATTTCTTAACAAAATCTTAAATTGATACGTTTTTCAACTTTTAACCAGTGAACTTTGTACAGAATTTCCAGAGGAACATACAATTAGGATAACTCTGTTTTTAGTCGCTCACAAAACATGCAGCGAGCAAATATCAATAATAGTAATAGCACTTTGAAGACACAAGTACGGTAGCGAGTAGCATTTTGGGACAGAATCTTTCATTCCGTAGACACTGGTGGTAGTGCTAAGTTCCCTTGTCAAAAAATCCTGCCTGCTGCGACTAGTCACTGCAGATTTGCATTGACTTCACTGTGACTTCGCTGCGACTTCACTTTTCACATGCAAATGAGCTCTCTGGCGACTTCACCACAGAGAGCCCTGCTGCGACTTCACCGCAGAGAGCCCTAGCCGCGACTTCACTTTTCACATGCAAATGAGCTCTCTGGCGACTTCGCCAGAGAGAGCGTTGCTGCGACTGCACCGCAAAGAGCCCTGTTGCGACTTCACTGCAGATAGCCCTAGCCGCGACTTCACTGCAGAGAGCCCTGCGGTGATTTATTTTGTAGCTTTGCTATGACTAAGAACTAAAGTATGCATGCAGTTGTTGTCTTGCAAGCCTGTTCATGAAGTATTTATGGTTGCTTTATAGGCCTATCACCTGCCAACTTATCCAAAATGTACAAAGAGTGAAAGTTTGGAAAGTCATAAATGCATACAGGTTCATTTCAATTGAACAAAGCATGAAAATATGGAAGTTGTGTTAATTATTATCATAGCGGTACACCCCTTACGAAAAAATTGTGTGACAAAAGTTCCAATACCACACGTGAAATACTGTGTCGAACTGTGCAAAGCTATGGTGGGGTGTGGAGAGGCGTGAAATTTCTGTGAATTTTTGCGTGACGATGTGTGTCATTAAAACATTCTTTGCAAGGGACCTATTTAACTGGAGGAGTTGCATGTTATATCCAAGGTTTCATTGTTCAGCTGAAACATTTATTTCTTTATCCAAGTAGAAATACAATTCAAAGCTAAATATTCTAGAGCCATGATATTTTGACGATCGATGAATTCGAAATAAAAAAGGTGTCGTATGATCAACAATTGGCTTGGAATTTACCAGCAATAAAGTTTCAGTAGTATATATCATACTGGCAAAATTTTCACGGCATGTAAAGTCGATGTATGACAGTTATAGAGCAAGTGCGGTATGAATCCTGGCATACATGGCTGCTAGTTCATGCTAGGTGACTTTTCAAATTCTGAAAATGCTACCTCATAAAATTTTGTAAACTATTTGTAAACAAAGTATAGAGAATAACTTGATCACAAGACTTCAACTGTAGCCTCATGGGCTTGGAACTTGATAGAAATTAAAGTTAGCTTGTTTTAAATTCCTCTGCAATGGCACATCCAGTTTAACATTGTTAGTTGTCCAAGCAACCGGCCAGCTTGAAGAAGCATCCTTCACAAAGGCTCTCTTGAGTGATGGCACCAAAGTCTTTACAATCATCAGCATTCTAACTGGTTCCTGGCTGCATGCTGGTCAGTTTGAGCATGGTGAACATATCAATTTGCAGTAATGCAGAATATACAGTACAGTATTTCCACCAAGATCAGGCTGTATGTCCAAAAATAACAACACAGTCAAGAAATGCACTCTGTCTGATGTATCCAGGTCATACCTACACAGTGTATGCAACTTTTAACCCATACTATACTTCTATGTTTCAAGCAGGAACAAAACTCCACAATTTACTTCAAACTTTAGGAACTGCTCTAGTACTCTACACCTCCAACTGCCATTTTTGTCTGCTGCATAGCACTATCCTTTAATACATAACTGCATGAAAACAACTCACTTGAACAGTACAACTCCTCCTATAGCCTACTCAACCGCACTGTCCTCACAGTATCTGCATGTGGATATAGTAATATACACAGATCACCTTTCAAAAGTCCTCTCTTGATGCAACTGGCCAATCACAAAAGACCTCCTGGAGAGTAATGAATCAGATGGTGTATACTCTGACTAGTCACCACAAAACAGTCTTTTGTTGAGTGTTTCAGTCTTGCTGCGACCAAGCCGCTACCTGTCGCAGCAAAACTGTCTTCTGGTGAAGTGATTCAATTTTGCTCAGACCATGCCGCGACTAGTCGCAGGACAGAGACCCTCTGGTGAAGTGCAATCTCTCTGCAGTGAAAATGCGGTGATTTCGCTGCAAAAGCGAAGTGAAGTGAAGTCTTGCTGCGAAGTGATTCCTTCGCCGCGCATTCGCGCCGAAGTCGCGGTGCAGTCGCAGCGAACAAACTTGTTTGAAAAGGGTCATATGTGAACAGACGATTGGTTGGTGATGTTAGTTGAAATACGAAATAAAGTTTGATTTTGAGTATAAAAAGGGCTAATGATGATGGAAAAATCAGAAAGTGGCTTTAAAAATGACAAACCTAAGACGAGATTGGTAAGAACTATTTCAAAGACATGTTGTATTGCTCGCTTTTTTCAAAAAAAAAAAATGTTTTCGTTTTAAGTAATCACACTTTTCTAGACCCGATTCCCGCCCGTTATTACATAGTGCTTAACCAAAATACGTTTAAAGGGAAATATTGCGTTTGAAAAAGTACCACAACGTGACTCTGATTTTATCCCATTGTGGTCTTTTACCCTTTCCAAACATGGAACACAAATAACTTGCAGCAGATCAACACTAATCTCAAGAAATATGGAAAGAAAGAAGCAACAATTTTTGTATCTAACGGGCTCATTATAGAACGATAAGCCTCGCTCACACTATGCAACGTTTGTACTGCTGCATATTCATTTAGGAAGAGTGGTCATGTCAGGACATATATGCACCCATTACGCAATACCTGTTAACCTTGCATACCGTCATTCCAACGACCATGCATGCTCACAACAAACTAACACCACAGTTTCTGAACCACCCTGTGCTGTACGTTGGAATTCAAAACTCACACATGGAGACCAGTGTCATCTCCCTGGTTCACCGTGAGTGTGCGTTATTAGTCGTTACAGAAGAGTCACTACAAATGTGTTTAATTTATATACGAAAGACTTGTAGGCCCTGCATATTTCTTTTGTTTTGGACAAGTGGCAACCACTGGCATCACAGGTTCGTAAAATTTTCATTTTGTACCATTGTAGATGCACCAACAGTCTCTTTTACATCCGGCTGTTTCGAAAGTAAATCAAACCTGCTAAGGCACAAGGGCTGCAATTCGAATTATGGAATTGCTGTAACTTTGTGTATAGTATACCAGAGAGGTGATAAGACCACCTACTGTTATGTAACAGTAGTTCCGTTACGTTGTCAAACAGAAACTCTCTGGTTCAGTATAATACATATAATGTACTAATAATTCCCACTAATGTACTGTACTGTACTTAGTTCGTATTTTCCGAACTTTTTGTACAGTGTTGTAGAAGGCGTTTGTTATTGTATGACGTAATAAGATAGAAATGATTTGATTGGTGGATTTCAAATCAGGGGTGATGCAGGTGTGGTTTTGCATGCATAATTGTTTGGGTGAACAAATCTATTAGTTGTTACAGAAAGGTTAATTACTCGTTAATAAGTGCTCGGAAGGTGGAATGTTCTTCTTAGTTACCTCTCTTTCATCGAAAGGGACCCGATCGCAAGTAAACGAGGATAGATTCAATAAAAAGCCAGACAAACGCAATATTTTCCTTTAAAAAAGGTTAAAAGCAGTGGTTCCCAAGGGAGAGTGGCGTCTTTGCGACCCAGGGGGAGGGCAATCAGAGCCTAGGGGGCATCAGGGGAGCATTTTGAGAAAATGGGATACCAAAGTTTAAACCGGTTCTTTATAAGATTCCAAACGTTTTTCTCTACCTAAGCTCTCAAATTGGTTGGCATAAGCAGGAGATGAAATGAAGTCAAATGAAGAAAACAAGTCGAGCAGGTCTAACATCCCATCCTCAGGTGCATTACAAAGTTATGAATAACTGTTCTTGCAAAGTTTCAGGAAATCGCGTATGACGGTGATTAATTTCAAACTTTTTCTGGCGGGAACCCTCATATTCCTATCAGTGGCAGCAAAGAAGCCATAACTAAAAATTATCCCGCCACATTTACATGCTTTTGTCACCTCTCGTCTTGATTATTGTAACAGTTTATTGTTTGGATTACCTGTACATGAAATTAAGAAACTACAACTCATTCAAAACCTTGCAGTTCGCTTGGTCACCAGGACAAA
Organism: Holothuria leucospilota; assembly: GCA_029531755.1. Lineage (NCBI taxonomy): Eukaryota > Metazoa > Echinodermata > Holothuroidea > Aspidochirotida > Holothuriidae > Holothuria > Holothuria leucospilota. Next base: position 51,010,820 of record CM055971.1, read on the forward strand.
GAAACATGATCATATAACCCCTGTTCTTTATGGACTAAATTAGCTTCCTATTTAACAGCGTACAAAATTTAAAGTTGTATGTATTACTCACAAAATTCTTCACGGTATGGCTCCAGTTCATTTAAAGGAGCTCGTGATTCGACGAGATGTAAGCCGTAGCTTGCAAAAAATGCAAATGGTGAAATGTATTTAACACAACCTTTATGTTGCAATAATTTCTATGGTAGGCGAGCTTTTTCATTTCGTGCCCCTGAACTTTGGAACAGTCTGCCACGTGAACTTCTTTTAGTTGATAATAATATCTCTTTTAAATCGAAACTTAAAACTTTCCTTTTTGAAGATTGTTTTATTGGTAATGTTTTTTTTTTAATTTGGATTTGTTTTTTTACATGTTACTGTTTTATTTTTTTTTGTCTTTTGTAGTCCTTTTCAAAATCTTATGCTTTTCCATCGATAACTTTAAGTTACTGTAAGTTTTGATAATTTTATAATGTTATTTCTTATTTAATCTTACTTTTATTTTATCTTTGTTTGACGCTTTGAGATATTTTTACATGTAATGCGTCTAATAAGAATAAATTTACATTACATTACATTTACCTCAAATGTAGTCTATTCCTTGCTTTCCATAGACATGACATACTGACATAAGTGACAATTGTAGATAAATGTAACATAATAGGTAACGTTTGCAATATACTATGGAGGAAACCTTAAAAATAGTTTCAAAAAAGCGATTTTTCTGTTCGCCAATTTCGGCTTTTTCATTATTACCACATGTAAGACGGTTTGAGTGGCATAAATGTGTCAAAGCCCCATGCGTTCCATACCATCCTTCTTAATTCTACCCACAAGACAAGTCCCTTGCAACATCAAAGGGAAATTCCATCACTATTGCAATAAAAAATTGTCTACGGGTGACTTTAGTGACTTCGCCGTGCGTAGTTTATTACGTAATCAGAAGATAGTCAAAATTTAATTTACAGTGCCTCACTCTTTTGTCGATATTGTCGTAAAAATCCCGGAGCTTTGGTGACTTCGCCCCTAACCCCACCTGGCACATTACCCTTGGACCCAATTACAGACCCTTCGGGGGAGCGCTCCACACTTCCATGGTCCCCCTTGCATCCGTCCAATTTCAAAAATGTTTCTCCACCCGTGATGCTGATTAAGCCTTCACGCTTTCGATAATCGCGGGTTAAGGATTAGATATCACAAAAAGGAGTCAGTCCTTTGAGTCTCGCACCGCTGATTGGCTATACCCTGGGTCGGACCCACACGTTTAAACAATGTGTAGGCCTTTCCATTATTTTAACGTCTTTTACTATTGTCGTTTCATTCATGGTAATGCTATGATATAGACGGGCGGGGGCGCTTGCCCAACCCGATTTGGTGAAAGGGGCCAATGAGCTGAAAAACATTGGGAACAACTAGTTAAGAGAAATAAAAGACATTTTGGCAAAGTTCTACTTTTTCGGGAGACTTAGCTTTGTCATAAAAAAATTCAGTGATTTACAAAGCAAAGACTACATAGTCTTTTTGCTATGAAAGTTTTTTTAATGCATCCATTCAGGCGCGCTAAGCTTGTAAGTGTTACTACCAGATGCGTTATTTATCTAAGTTTAATATTGTTCGCTGTAAATGAATGTTCTCGCGGACACAATCTTCTGAAATTGGAGGAAGCGATAAAGAAAATCGATATTAGTGCTTATTGACGGATACTATCAAATGCACTTTCTAACGCCCTCACACCCATTACAATGTCGTTTAAGTACCAGCATGTACCAAAAGTATACTTCAGGTGCCTAAGACTCCTGACTGCAGACCCGAGAACAGAGGTTTTTCAAGTAACTTTATCGCGTTTTTTCTCATTCTCGGGATATGGCTGGACAAGCACAGGTCTGTTAACACCAGTGATGGCGCAACGTTTTTGAATGCAGGTGTGAATACCGCAGTACGTCAGGCCAGCATAAGAAAATTGAACAAGGGTGCCACTGCCAGTAGCTGAAGCGCTCCTCCAAAGTATGATGTCGCGGGGCCGCCCTTTACAAAGTCCCCTTAAGTCCCACTGTCATTTGGAATGAAGAAATTTGAGGTTTTAATAGTACTTTAGATATGATGACTTTACAACTTGACTATCTTTACATTTTTTCAAGTCGAATTAACATCTAATAGATAAAGTAGATCCGGTGCTTGTTTGCGAGTAGTGATGATGAAGTCAGAGTCTGCATATGACATTGAAGCAATGACTTCTCCCAGGCTGTCCTAAGATAATGAAACCCATGCAATCGATCTGACTTTGTAGGTGCATGCGACGTGTGTGAGGAAGTTATCCATCATGTTTACAATTCTATGGATTTAACCCTTTTCATTTATTTGTGTTGTTTATATATATATAGCGAAAAATACGTTTGAAGGGAATGTTGATAAATTTTCACATACTCCAGAGCTTACCCTCTGGTTCCTTCCCAGGATCTCCCATTGAATCCCACCAGGCCCCTCTTGAGGCAACTGGTTGCAATCTATTTAGATAAAACTTTCATGCTTTCTTGTAAATTGCGTTCGCGTTACTCTCTAGCAAAATACGGCTGTTTCGGCCCGCGAGCGATATGATGACTATCAAAACCGCCCTTCAAACAGAAACAAATACTCTCCTCTGTGCTAGAGTCTCTTTAAAAAGGTGTCCATAAAAACTTGCAGGAACAGTAAACCATACTCTAGCCCAGCATAATTTCACCAACCATTTGAAAAAGGCTACGTATTCAAAAAAGCAAGCTGTCCCGGTATATGGCAGGGTCTGTCCACAGTATCCCTTCAAAAAAGGGGGACACCAGTCATTCAATACGTAAAATAAGCCCGTGTAATTGATCTGTTGATGGTAGGTCTAACTATTAAAATTGACTTTTATAGCCTTACTTCTTATTTTCCGGGCTCTCACCCGACAGTTCGGGAGATTCCCCCATTCGGGAGAATCTACTTTTCTCCCGATGGGGAGAAAACTTGGTCATGGGCACCGCCATTTTGTCTATTTTACCCACAATCCCACGTGTTCTTTGTGTACATTGTCAGTGACGAATGGGTTTTGGACCCCCTTGCAAAAATTGTCGGTCTAATATTATGGAATTAAATGTACATTCAGAAGGTTTATTGCCATTGCTACAGAAAAGCCACGTCCTAATCAGTGGTTCACCACGCCGTTTTTGAGCTTTTGAATGGTTTGATTCTTGCTTAACCTTGTTTTTGTTAGGCTGGCAAGCCTATACAATATGTTGCATAAGTTTTCCCCCGTTCGGGGGAATTTTAGTTTTTCCCTCAAACGGGGGAATCTCCCGGACTGCCCCCATGAAGTGTCATTAAAAAAGCTGCATTATTGAGTCACTCATGCCACCAGAGACAAAAGTATTGTCAAAATACTTGTTCAACCTCTATATCAAAACATATATAACAATGAGTGAGTCGGAGCTTATGAAGTGACGTAGCTCCAGTGTTGTACTTCTTCCATACAACGTGCTCAAAATTATTCTGGACTATTTTGCATCATTTGTTAGTTTTAAGACATGAGATCTCGTGATAATATCTTCATTATACTTACGAGGCAGGAGAAGACATTGCCATATGTTTTTCATCCGTAAGGCATTTTTTAAAGTCTGTTAATACGGTTAAGGTTGAAAAATCGTGTCACTCCGCTTAGACAGAACCATTCATACGTCATATTGACGTCTTATTGATGATGTCCTTGTTATCGCTTCTGGTCATTGATATAATTTTACTTTGGTGAAAACTAGCTCTATACGCCCTTGCATCCCTTCTTTATATATGTCTACTTATTATATGTCAAGGTACGATTCGAAATAGTTTCCCGCATCTGCCACTCCGACCAATACACCTATCATACTCCCCCACCCCTCCCCCAAAAAAAATCTTCGTCATAAAGAGGGCAAATACTATCATTGTACGGTGGAATTATCTCAGTAGTTTCTAAAAAATGTTGGGATCATAAGCAGTAATTTTAGTCCAATCTAAACCTATTAACTGGCTCTTAGATATTTGGGAAGTCCTAAAAAGACTATTCCGGATAACCAAAAGTTCCTAGAGAGGACATCAAAAGGTATCCAGCCATTGTTGACGGGCAAAAGGATCAAACGATCCTAAATCAATAGAGTCTTTGCATGAAAGTATAGCCATAAAATAATTTTGATAGGTCATCTGCTTAAACAATATACTAATAAGACATCGTTCTAGCTGCGTATTCACATTCTAGGGAGTGGTAAGATATTTAAACAGTCTGAGTACTTAAGATTTCTGTAACCAGCACGACGATTGCATGGTAGAAATGTTATGCATATTTACTATTTTCTTAATTTCGAAATAAAAATTCAACTAAAAGAACTAAGCAATCTTTTTAAGATAAGCCGATCACAAAACACATGAGTTTACAGTACTTATACTGTAGTCCACATTTATTTGCAACAATAATCATGCACAAAGAGTTTGCAACAGCTTTGCAACAGTTTTAGTTGACATAAATTAGAGATGTAACATGACGATAATTTTTTGTAGCCTGACACACTGGTCATATTAACTTAGTGATATACCAGACCTTTCTGTTCCAAGTCTGATCTTTGTCATTTGCAATATATTGAATTATCAGGGAATTCATAAACAGAACTAAATATTTTTCTTATAAGAATTATAGCGATGACGCATGTACCGTATGCAGCCATTTTCATTTTAAATAATTAAGAAGAATGCACTATAATTGAAAAACTAAAAATTCAGATGGTACTTCACCTACCCAGTCATTGCTCTTTCTACATGTGATCAAGTTAAATATATTCGACAACACATCTATCTAAGTATTACATTTCGTGCTAGGAGGTGAAGCGGAGAGCACTACTGCACTCAACAAGGCCTTTAGAATGACCCAGTTAACTTATTCTAAATCTGTTCGGCTAATCCTATGTTTGTGCTGGACTTCGGTCAGTGTTGTAAGCCAAGATTCGGTAAGTGTTCGTTATTTGTAGCTTCTATAATAATTTGGATGGGCTATAAGCATACTTATTGACAGATATTACTTGTTAATCATCTGTGTTTTCTACTATTTAGCCAAGTTTACCGAGAAAACGTTTAAACAAGCGAAACAGTAAATTCGATGATGAGAACGGCATTGAATCCCATACTTGAGTGAAGATTTTCTTATTCAATCCAACGCTTAAAGAATTAATTCGACTTTAGATAATATTCCAGTGGATTTACGTGAACTGATTTGATGGTAAAAAGTGAATAAAAATGGTTCTTTGATTATTCCGAAGGATTATGATATAACCTTCGAGTTAACAACAAAATTACAATACATCGTAAATTTGGTGACAACAGGCGTAAGATCGCCTGCTTTTTCATTGAAAAAGCAGTAAATACCTCAAATTCTGCCCACTTTACAAGAACCATACTCAATGAAGATTTTGAAGAATTCAACAGTTTGTTCACTCAAATTATTTTGAATTATCCTTTCCAGGAAGACTTTCAAATATTTTCAAACCTCATATAATGGAATATACTTCCTTGGTACTGAAATTTAGAGGGCAACTGGTTCGTTAATTCGGCCTTTCTAAAAAATTAATACTAAATACATACCTGAAATTTGTCCGAAAAGTATATGCGCTCATAGATTTACCAACCTCAGAGAAGAGTTTTGCCTCGTAATTGCAACCTAAGAGCTAAACTCAACCCGTAATTTTGTAATAACCGGTCAAGATGATAGACCAAGCTCTGTGAATGTCATGTTTGTCATTGATAAGCTTAGACTGATTTTCTGAGTATAATTTATAAATCTGATATTTTTATAAAGTTTTAATATATTTTAAAAAATCAGAACTCTATATAATGTTGTTGGAAACTTACCTGTCAGAGCCGCTGGTCTCAGAAACGAAATTGGACTTTAAGAAAGCTTTGAAAATTCTATTTTGTATTTCTACAGTGTAAAAATAATTTTGAACAACACTGAAAAGAAGCGACAGCATAGAGGCGATAAATCGTATTGCGTCTAAATCAAGACTGGCCCTTACACTCGTAAATTCGCTCAAAAGATCTAAACAAAGATATCTAACAATGTGTACTCCCAATTACAGTTTCAGTTACCTTCTTAATCCCTACCTGTGCAATTGGCAATTCAAAGAATACATCTTTAACTAAACGATCGTCTATGACTACAAAAGTCTCATTATCGGTTCGTTAAATGAAATGGCGAATCATGCCTTTACTACAAAAAGTGGGATTGGTTTATGTTGGGATTGGTTTATGTTGTTACACAACGTATTCGATATCAGTAATTTAGAACGTTATCGAAGATGTGTCTCTAAAGATTAGACATTTCTTCTGTTCAGAAAATTTTTTAAATTTTAACTTTTGCTTGATAGGCAAACTTCAGTTACTTTGATGATTAAAAGTACTGAGAAATCTAAACTCATTTACAGTTACTTTAATCATCTGCAAACAATTTAGTGATGAAACGTACTATTTCTCCTTTTTTTCATTTCAATATGCAACATCTACGTTTTAAAGTTTGATGAAATGTACTTTAAGTGAAAGGAAACAAACAACATCTGGAACACATATCTGAGGTTTTAAAAAAAGTTTGAAAACTTTTAAAGACAGGTCATAAAAGTTAAACGTTGGTATGTTTTATGTATAGCGTAGACTGAAAAGCCTTTTTTCAAACCAAATTAAGTAATTTAGTGTACACTACTTTCACAACCATGCAAAAACAAACGTGAGCCCTGAAGTGCAAATGCACTTCTTTTAATAACTCAGTTTTTCTTAATTCATATTTGTCGAATCAAAAAAGGATCTGCTTGAGATGAGAGAAATCAGACGAGAAATGCTCCACTAACATCCCTGTTGGTATTTATTTTCCAAAAAAGGATTAATTTTCAAATTCAAGAATGAGTACCTTCATCTTTGTAGTTTTACCCACAGAGAGAGATAAAAGGTAGGTTGTTACTAGAACAGACGATAAACGTGAACATTTCTCGACATATTGCACAGCAAAATTTCAAACCAAATACAAAATGTCATAGGTCTTTCACTGTAGGTATAGGAACGATAAAAAAATCCCGCTGTTTAATATCACCTCACTAAGAAGTACTAATTTACAGATAATTCCATGTGTTATCTTATGCTTTTAAATTTTCAGAATGGTGGAAGAACCGAGGACAATATAGGTATGTTGGCATAGAATTATACATCCTTCTTTGCTTTTTAGCAACATTTCTCCCTACTTCTAGTTAATTAAGACACTGTTTGGTAGCGAAACCATTCACTATACGTTTTTAATATTCCTTTGTCATAACGTTTATATTCAAAATAAACAAGTCGACAACTCAGTTTATGGGCAGTACTCTTTAAATGCAAAGTAAGCATTGTTAAATAATGATTTTAAGCAAAAATTACACGATGCACCGTGATTGAGGAAAATACATTTTATGATTGTTCAATGTTTCTGTCGAAAAAATAAAACTAGATCTATATTAACCCTCTGGACCAAAAGTATAAGTAAAAAGATAAACCGGTTTACAAGTGGTTGCTTAAACAACGTCAAATTCGTTTTGCAGGTTCCTCTTATTTTTTTTACCAACAACGGGATTATTCGAGAGATTGCACGGAGGTTAGGAAACAATGTTCCACGAATAACTCGAGTGGTGTGTATCTGATAAAACCAGATGGTTATCCACAACCTTTCGAAGTCTACTGTGGTAATACAGTAGATTCCTCAGGATGGACGGTTGGTGAAAATAATCTTTACACTAAAGATAATTATCTTAGTTAAGGATATATCATTAGCATATAGCGTAATTATAATTTAGGAAGAAATACGGAAAAAACGGAAGGTAATTGAGTGTCTAAGAAAAATTTGCCGACATTTTCAAGCATGACATGATTTATATCATAATCTAATGTTTTTGGTGAGAAATTGCTTTCTTGGAAGACTTTGAAGTCGTGAAAATGTAGAAACATGGTTTCACATATTGACCTTAGCCTTATTCTCCTTGGAACAGTTTTTGTATACTTGTCGCAACTACATTTATTTCCTTTCAGGTTATTTATCGCATACTTGATGGATCTGTTTTATTCAATCGCAACTGGACAGACTATAAAACTGGATTCGGATTTTTACACCAAGGGTTCTGGATAGGCAACGATAAACTTTCATTTCTTACAAATCAAAAGTCCTACGAACTTCGTCTTGACGTTATAAGTGACGACAGTCTGTCTTTCTACGTCACCTACAATAAGTTTCGTATAAGTGATGAGTACGGTGACTACAAGCTTACAAGTGTTGGTGAATGGAATGGAACAGAAGGTAGTTATTTTAATCTGTAATTTGCTTCAATTTTTAATCTAGTTACGGTTTTTGTTGGGCAGCTCTTATGGACATAAACTTGTTAATGACTTATCATAGTTATTGTATTTTTTCCAGACAAAATCAACCTTCTTTTGTGCACCGTTGACAAAGTAAGTAGCTCACCGGACATTGTGACAAACGAACAAGACCCTTCTGCACTCACAAATTTTCATCAAGAGCGTTTGTAATTATTGTTGAGTATGTTGCATCACAGTAAATTCTCAATCTTCCTTGTATTAAAAGTATGAAAATATCACTCTGCGTAATCAATTTTAAGCATTATTGTAAATATTAAAATATAGGGTAACAAGAAATACATTAAAAGTGTAAAAGCGATCTATTTGCTACTACTCTCAAAGTAAGCAAAGCGAATATGGTCCTTCTTTTAATTTCAAACAACGCCTCAATAAAAAGGTGAACTATGTTTTACTTTCAGGACGGGGTAGTGTACATTTCCCCGGATTGTTCTCAACGGTGTTTCTGTTCAAGTGGGCAGTATGTGTGTAGTGACTATCAGTGCAGTGCTAATGCAACTTGTGAAGAGAGGAACAGTGTGTTACAATGTTACTGCAACACAGGTTACACAGGTGACGGTATCAACTGCATCGCCATTGCAGATTGTCAAGATGTGTACGACAAAGTGTCTACTGAAAGTGGTGTTTACAAGATAAAACCAACCACGTGGCCAGGAGATCCATTCGACGTGTATTGTAACATGTCAGATGGAGGAGGCTGGACTGTGAGTATTTCCAGAAGTCCCTTTCATATGAGCTATAACTTATGTTTTAACATCATCCATTGTCATTGTATTCACGATTAAAATATTGTACAATATCCTTAAAGAGGTATACTTTCAAGAATTAAATACTTTTTAATACTTAACCCTCACTTTGTCATCTTGTAAATATGTGTCTATGTTTAACTGAATTACAAAATGCTAATATTTTCTAAACAAAGTTTCAATGTTTTATCTAATTATGTTTTCACCTTTCAAACAAATTCACAGGCGTGCTTTGAATATTGTAGCAGTAAACACTAGGGGCCTATCGAAGTAATTCGAATTTTGCATGATACCGCTAAGAATATTCAGAAACTTTTAAAGTAGAAAAACATAAGTGTTTAAGTGTTTGATAAAATTTAAATAATTGATTGTGCAGTCTGGGTTGAAAATTACTTATGAGATACAAGTGAAACGTTTCATGGTAAAGCGTTGTGAATACAAAGTTAATTCATATAAGTGGTTTAAACATGTTCCAATGCTAGATCCTACTTCAAAAAATGTATGTAGTGTCATTTTCCAAGAGATTATTAACTTATAGTCCTGTGAAGTATTCAAAATGTAAATGAAATACTCCTCCCCTTTATCAAGGTATTTCAGCGTCGTGTGGACGGATCGCAGAATTTTTTCCTCTACTGGTCCGATTACAAAGATGGATTCGGGACACCAAATCGTGAATTATGGCTAGGAAATGATAAATTGAACAGTGTGACATCCCAAAAGAATTATGAGCTAAGAGTTGATGTTGTCGACCGCTTAAGTGTTCAATTTTACGCTAAACACAACTCGTTCAGTATCAGTGACGAAAGTGACAACTACAGATTGAGTCTGGGCAGTTATAGTGAAGGAAATGCAGGTTTGTCCTGCATTGAATTGATTTCGTAACTTCCGTTGGCATTTTGTTTTTATTTAAATGTTTCAGGTTTCATCTATATTCACTTCTCAAAAATATTTTTATGAAGTCTTGGCCAGTTTTGCATTTGCAAAATGTAATAAATAGTATTTTAGGATCTTATGGTAAGCAACTCTCTTCCATTTATTGGTCATGTTATAGATTTGTTTATACTATATTCCCACTGATTTCCGAGGAGATGGTTTCTTGCATATTAGATTAACTCTGAGCCGGTAGAGCTGTATTTTGTGACAGGTTTAAAAAACATTGCTGTGCAGACAACAATGTACAACAATTTGGTAAACTTTCAGTTATGTAAGTCAAAATCACCATGAATACAGTTAATATTCAGTAGTTTCATAAACTCAAAGTAAATACATATACCCTATAAAAAATCTTTGGGAATTCGAATAGAAATTCATGCTCTTCCTTGTTAAAAATAGTTTTCTAAAGTCTAGGATGATATTAAAAATCAAATAACAAAATCTGTGGTACTGGCAGAAGGAACGATCGTCAAAAATACAGGTTTTAAATCGTATTAAACTTTGGCATTTTGTAGGTGCTCTACATGAAGTTACAGATATATGTTTTGAGGAGGTCAGCGATCAGTTTAGGTGACCAGAGGTCAAACGTTGGTAAACGAAAAGGTCTTCCTTTCTGCCACCGGCCACCACTGCCTGGCACCTTCCAAAATGAGCAGGGTGAACTGTTTTGACGTGTATTATTTTCCGTCGGTAATGAATCCTGGAAAAGTCGTTCCGATTATATTTTGCTTGTAATTTAGCCACTAGAATTGTCTTGAATTATAACTAAACGAGGATTTAACGATAACCAATATTAAAAACTAAAATTATTGTAAAATCTTGCATACTTTAAAACCATGTAAACTGGATCTCCCTTTAAAGAAAGATATCCTTTGTTAGTAGGGTAATAAATATTTTTACCTAATACAAGCAGTCCACACATACTTGAAAATTTCAGAATTAAAATAAAAGTTTATGTTCATCATTGTTAGCAATAGTTTGTTTCAGTCTGGCATTTCATGATAAATTATATTCCAGGAAGCTTGAAATCGTATCAGAAGGGATATTAAATGTCAAACATATGGGTTTTAAAGCATACCAAAAACTGGCATTTTATAAAATTTTCCCCCTTTTTTATTGGAACTTGATATCCCGCTTTAGTAGTATTGAGTAGTGTTGCTATAAAAACGATTGGCACATGCATTGATAAATTTTCATTTTCCTTTGAAAATCAGTGATTTTATTTGTTCAAATATACTTATCTCTGTACTGCCCAACAATCTCCCTCTCCTCCATTTAAGTGTAATATTTCAGATAGTTTGCTTTCATGTACATGAAATTTTTTATACTCAATTCTCCGGTGTTCCATGTTTTGTAACACATGCACCTGTGTGCAATCCTCAACAAAAATGTCTAGCCACCAAATTCAGATTGATCGTGCACAAATCAAACAGAGATAGAGAATATTAGGAGTTCAATTAACCTGATGTAAGCAAGTTGTTAATTTTTATATCGTTTAAATTTTGAAGTGTCTTCCTTATATTTATTTCATGACAAACTAATTCATATCAACGGTCAACCGTTCACAACTCGGGACCGTGACAACGATGCTTATAGTGGTGGTAACTGTGCTACTTATCATCCTTCTCATCATTGTGGGTCTCCTTGCAGTAACAATGCAGGGTGGTGGTACAAAGACAATCCTTGCAGTTTTGCTCACCTCAACAGTCCGTACGGAAATATCTGCCTTCGCTGGTTTGAACTTCCTGGAGAAGACTGCAACATCAAGTACACAGAGATGAAAATACGGCCAAATTAGTTGGTGAATGAAAGCGGTAATATATAAGTATATTCTCCCAAGATAACTTGGCCCTTCGAAATAGAAATATTTCTATTTTCATCGCAAAATCTATGAATAGAAGTAATACCTTAAGAAAGTTTCCATTATTCTTCTCTCCACGCCATAGACACAAACAATAATTTGACAGTGTTTATGACTAGAAGAAGGTATATGCAGACGATATATTGGAAGATGTCGCCAGATTTCCCAAAAGAGTAAATGTTTTCCGTCAAGCCAAGAGTCAAATTTTCTGGAAATAACATGCCCCGCGAAACACATTTCATTCATCAATGCTGTAACCCAATAGCACGTAATAGAACTGGATACTAAAAATACTAGACAGTAATGACAAAGTTTCAAACATGCTATTGTCAGATCAATACAGTATATCTGATCAGTATCAACGTAGTTAAAAATAAAGAAACGCGTAAGCGTGCTCTTGTAATATTTGCGTCTTCTCGGGTATAAAACAGATCTGTATGCTTTACCTACGTAAACTTTGGACAATGTTAATATTAATTCTCAAAGTAGAAACCAAGAAAGTTTGCAGATTATTTTACAGAAAATTGCATAGGCCTACTAACATTTCCCTTACAAACACTTCTTAGTCTTTTCAAACGTCCTGTTCAGTTGTTGTTGCTATACTTCAAACAATGACAAAAAATTTTAACATTTATTTCAAACTTTCGCATATGTCTCTACATTGACACTTGTAATTTGGCCCCCAAAAAATCCAATTGTGATGCAAAAGCCAAATAAGCCTTCCAGATATTTGATATTGGAAATGGGTAGAAAGATGCTGATCAGTGGAAGAAAAAACTGACCATTGAACACTTTGTAGCCTATGATGTAAAATTTTGTGAATGAAATGAAAAATAAAACCGAAGCCAACATGAATATTATTTTAACAGAAAACAGACCCAGACACAGAAGCCATGCTTAGAATGACAGACAAAGAAATAGATTATTTTGAATCAATGTAGCGATTTTGTCGGTAATAGATTGGTCAGAAGTGAGATAACTCAACATGTTTAAACTGATTGGTGCGATCTTATCCTAAAATTAAACAAAACTTAAGTTGAAGTTTGGTTGGTATTTTACCGACACATCACACGAACTTACAGATTACATGAGTGTCACAATTGATCAAGCTTCAGCTGTCAAAGATTTATCGAATGGAAAGCAGTGAAACCCTAATGGGACAATCTTCCGTGACAGCGTTAAAAGTGGGAGAGCATGCAAACTCTGAGTTCGTGTAATGTATTGATAGAATCTCAATCAAACATCAACTTTTAATAGGTCTCGTTTAATTTTAGACTTCTACCTCCCAATTACACTGTCTACACGATAAAATTACATAATACGTCAAAGCAAATCTGCACGAGAAAGGTGAGTGCAGGTGAAAAGTTTCTATGTTAAACTTTCCTTTTATATTTTGTTTAATTGATGTCTTTCTTTTATCAAAATTAATATTTCCATTGTGACCTTTTTTCGATTATCCTTCTTTTTCTTCTACTTTTCTCTCTCCTTACCTGCCTAGCTTAGCACCAAGAGTTTTACATGTTCACTGAAACAGAATTTTCCTTACATAAAGAGAAAAAGTTAAGAGCGGTCTGATTGGCTAAATATATAATCTACACTCTTGCAATCTTGAGAATTACCGCATTCAGTTCATTAAAACTAAGTCATAACAAATAAATTTGCCAGGACCACTAGCTTAGCGATAAGCTGCGATGCATCTTCAAGTTCTATCTATTCCCCTCTTTTTTGACTCTCCCTCTTTCCATAAACTACACAAATGACGAAAAACTAATTATCCTTCACATGCCTAATACCTTGTTTGCAAAATCACCTTTGCTGCTGGCGATACACTGTAAAACCCAATTAGTTGGGATAACTTATCAGACTTGAGGTAACTTGCTGCATGGACCTTTTAAAGTTCAGGAAACTGAGTGTCTCCGATTATGCATCTCATTACTAAGAGAAATTCAGTTGCCTGAACTTTCAAAGGTCCATGCAACAAGTTACCTCAAGTCTGATAAGTTATCCCAACTAATTGGGTTTTACAGTGTAGGTTTATTATAGAATTTTGCAAAGGTTTTCTCTGACTGCCAGCCTGAACCCTGAATTATTTCCTCAATTTACACGTTCTTACTACAGGGAGTTGTTGTTAAATAACAACTCCCTGCTTACTACTGGCAGCGGACACAGCCGCTGATCTTGCGCTATGAGTTTTATTTCAATTTCTATCTGTTCCTGACTTTAACATAACAATATGTATCTTTAAAAACGTGGTTGTGAGGACGGAAATAACTTATAAAATGTTTCGTACCACCCCCCCCCCTACCGATTTGTTCCCGTTTGCATAATGGGTAAGCACTTTGAGCACATTAATGTTCTCGTCTAAAAGATCATCATATAGTAATACTTGTAACGGTTTTGATCCTGGACGTGACTGTTTTAGATTGCTATGACTTGAAAAGACCACATTATTGCTTATTGACTCACATATACTCTTAATATCTAAAAGTTTAAGAGTTTATAACCGTTGGGCTGAGGCCAGTGCTATAGGCTTAACCAATTTGAATGACAAAAGTTTTAGAGATAATTCCTGATTGGATGAAGTATTCTTTAATAATTGAGCACCACTGACAAATCCCAAATTTGGGTACCATGCTGACGGTGGTCTAAAAATATCAATAAAAACACCAGTTTTTTCTTTTTCAATGTTTGGTTAAATCAGGAATTTTTTTTATTTAAAAAAGCAAATGTCCTCTAGACAATCCTTAGCATTTGAAGATCGCCTGCCTGCTGTCCCTTCCCCTACCCTGAGGCAAATCCTGGTACTACCCCTGCTGCAAGGTATGATGTTAGTAGTGGGTAAACTGCACATCTTACTTGAAGAAAATTTGTGAAAGAAAATAAGCTGACGCTTTGATATTGAAATGAATTGTGCTCAGTATAAGCTTACGTTTCTCTTCTAATCTCTGCCTTTGTGCTTGATGTTTAGCATAAGCAATGGAGTAGGGAAAACAAGCCAGTGAGCCACAACTGTAAAAAGGCCGTGGTCGTCTCGACCAATTGGTTGGAAACTGGGACGTTAAACCTCATCAAACTAACTAACTAGCTAGCTAACTAAGTAACTAACTAGCTAACTAGCTAACTAGCTAACTAACTAACTAAATAACTAAATAACTAAATAACTAAATAACTAAATAACTCTTCCAATCACACACCCTTTTCCTTTACTCCTTTCGAAAATTTCACCTCAGATATTAGTTGACCCCATATATTTAATTTACCTGTGGACTTTCCAAGAATATTCTGAGATAAGACGATGACGACAGAAAAAGCCCCAAATTCTACACATGATACAGACTATGCTACCAGTTAACGTACACGCTGGTCAATAGCACACCAGGAAGGAACACAAAAGACTTCTGTACATCTAATTGATCAGACAAGTGATCGTAAGATTTATTACCCGGGGAGATATAAGAGACATGGACTAATCACTGTAATCAAATACGGAAGGCTGAATGGATTGTGCAAAGTGAATGTTTAATTCCAGCCGACCTATACAGTTCGGGAGGTAGCCCCTTTCGGGTGAAAATGAGAATTCACCTGATCGGGGGGAAAATTTTGCCGCACTCAGAACATGAATATTTATGAGCACATAGTGTCTACCGCTTCACAGTCGTCGATTTGTTAAATAAATGTGTGTGTATTAACATACAAGATAATAGTTCACACACAAAGAGCGAAACCACAAGGAACTTTCAGCAACGTGTTAATAAAAACAAGCTGACAAGTGCTTGCACAATTTACTTGCACACCTTTGTGTGGAAAACAGTGCACAAAACTTGCGGCTGTATCGAGTATATAAATTAAGCTTAGGAGTCCACAAAGAATGTAGCAAAATTACTCGTTATCTCGCAATCTGCCCGGTAACTATCAGACATAATCCTGCCTTTTTGTTCCGCTAGCAACAAAGTTTTTAAAAAGGCCAGCATTTCTCTTTCCTAGAATCGATGAAAATTCCCAGGTTGTTTTGAACGTTCGTCTCCAATGAATTTACGCCGTAGGATCGCAACGCATCATGGGAGAAATTTGAAAATGGCGCCACCCACGGCAAAATTTTCCCCCGATTGGGCGAAAATCGATTTTCCCCCGAAAGCGGTTATCTCCCGAACTGCTACACAGTTTACTCTATCATGGTACTTAGCTTAAGCCTTTATGACGCGTAGATGAGATGATCACCTATATTTAAAAGACAATATGTTATTTAACATAACATATTAGCATTCAGATAATGGAATCTTTACAATTACATAGTTCCGTGTAGCCATCACGACTTCCCGAGTGATAGGGTAAGAGGGCAACTCTTTCTTTTAAATTGAAATACTTGGAAAACCTGCCGATTAAGTTCAACAGGTGGATGATCAGGTGAAAGGGAGCGTTATGTCTTCCAGGGAGAGTGAAATACTTTTTCAGGGGGTGAGATAATGTAAAAATGCGCTAAGGTAATGGTAACTTGAAATTTGCAATGGGGCGAGAAATGTACTAGCCCCCTGGTTACAGGCATGGGGGTGGTCATTATGATACTGAAAAAGAAATAGTGAACACGATTGATAACTTAACTTATTGTGTCATGAAAATATAAAAACCTGAGGGACGATGAAGTATCAATAGAAATCAGGATCTGTTAACGTCAAAAGCAATTGCTTTACTAAGAAGACTGGCTGTCTATCTAACAGCACAACAATGACACCGGTAACACAGCCTCACAATCTCAGCGAAGACACACGGAATGATGACACATGCGCAATATAGAACTAGCCTTGAGGGTAAGCTATTGGATCCTATGAAAGCTGATTAGTCGAGGCCTAACCTGTCGGTTGCTTCATCGTTAAATTAATTTGCACACTATAAGGTATGTTTATACGTGTCCTAACACAATTAACGAGTGTTCGAATAGTTCTTGTAGCCATCAGAAAATCGTTACGACTTGTACAAGGATTCTATTGAACCTCACTTCTTCTTGCTTTTTTTCTGCCTTCTTTCTTAGACTTAACGTTCAGCATCCAAAGGCAGTCATCAGTTGCGATGCACGTGCCCGTTTGTTTCCATTCATTCTTAAAGTTACGGTGATATGCCACCAAAAAGAGCTCTTTTTTACTTGACAATTAAAAAATCCCCCCCCCCCCCATAAAGGTCCATTGTACTTACTTCAATATCTTTTGCCTTTCTAAAGATATCTCTCCAAAATTTGATGGTCTCTGAAGTCACTTGTTGCCTATGCGAAAATAATGATGTGGGGTGTTACGCAGTGTAAAAATTTGTTTTGTTTACCCTACGTAAATTATCGCTTAATTACAGATCAGGTAGTTTACAATTTGGTGAGTGATATCAAATGATTTTCAAGGGAACATTAACTGCCATAGTAAATCCCGTAGGAGATAACAACTCTACAAATGTCCTTTAAATGGAGACCGCAAAAACAAAAATGCTAACATTAACCATGTTTGGTATGTCCATTTAGGTCATTTGAGGTCAGAAAAGGTCAAAATCAGAAAACCTTGTCAAAACGATATTTCAAGATATAAATAAAAGACACTTTTCATACTTGGTATATAGTTTTGTATCATATTACAGAGAAAGTTTGATTGTTATAGATGGAGGTCAGAGGTCATTTGAAGTCACCAGAGGTAAAAAATCGAAAAAATGTAAATTCGCTACTTCATGATAGGAATGATGGATACTTCTCAGACTTGGTATATGGATTTTTCATATTTCCTATAGATGATCCCTTTTGGTTTCAGCATAGGTCCAAAGTCATCTGAGGTCACAAGATGTGAAACTACGAAAACCTTTCAAACTGCTTCTTACACGATATCTCCAGATTACACGGTTGCATTTGGCGGTACCGCCAAAGTTGTGTCGTTTCGTGACAACGAAAGGAAAGGACTGATGTTTGTTCCATTTCAAGGATAAACTTATAAAGAACAACATATATCTTTTTACAAGCATAACTCTGGTACATTACCTAGTTAATCCAGGTTTTAATTATCTTATGATGAACTTGTGTACAGGATGAAGTGACAATAAGATAACTAAAAGTACCCTTTAATTAACGTGTTTGTCGGTGGTATAGTGGAAAATGCTCTGCTTCTTATGCTGCTGGCCTGGGTTGGAATCAAGTTCAAGCAGTTATTTTTTAGTTTTTTTTTTTAATTCAGTTTTGGTCTTCTCTTACTTATCATATTTGTGATAGAGATTTTTCATATTTAGAGGGAGAACCCTGCTATTCAGTTCTTTTGTCTGGAACTTACAATTTACACCTCTTATCATTGGCAACCTCATTCATTTCTACTGATACCCTGATAAATGGATTAATTTGAGCAATCATTGATGTCGAGAAATAAATAAAATAATAATAAATGCATAGTTAAAATTCAGAACGACTGGTTGTTGCTTCGTAAGAATAGATGCTGGTGCTAGGAGTAACATTAATGCCATATGCAAATGAGCAATTACGAGTCTAGGTTTTTCACTTGAATTTTGATCAATTTCCGCATAATTTCGCGCATTCAAAAGGATTTATCATATTCAACGTTTAACGAGGAATCAAAGCAATACTTATGAATAAGCGACACCACGCTACGAAAAGAGCAACTAAATTTTTATTGAAAGCGGCTGGCAATGCTGAAGTGTTACGCAAAATTTGGCGCGGTCATCTTCAACATGTAGCAGACGACATGTACCTAAAACTTTTTAAGCTTATTGAATCTTTAATGAAGTACAAATGGAGAGGGATTAGTGGTGTTAACTAGTTTTATGCTTTGACCTTCGCGGTATGATCGTCGTCTTTAAAGGGATTTGTGAAGTTTCTTCTCCTGTCCAAGTATTAGCTCCATGCTTGAAGGCAAAAGAGATAAATCGTGAAAATATCGTATGTAACTGTGGGGGTTCTAACACGTAGCATCTGGAAGACCCATTTTGTTTACAAGAATGTCATTGTTTTTGGTGGATGTCAAATGTCAAGTGAGGTCATACGAATTTAAATTGTGAAAACATCTTAAAACATGATATCTCGAGAAGGATAACATTGAAGGATAAACCAAGGTGCTACAAAGCATTGCTTTCGGTAATAAATTATTAAGCCTTTGGGGTCTCTTGTAAAGTTACTAGACACTGCCATCATTGACTAGACACTGACCATCTCAGTAGTAGAAGAAAATTTTTGAGTGCCATGATTAAGATGCCGGAACCACAGTGAATGCATGTGCAAACAGCTAGGCGTATGTGCATATGGGGTGATGTGCGATTTTACAGCCTTCGTCAATAAATTTCCCAGTCTTGAGATATATCAGACGTTAATATTTGGTTTTTAAAATCTTAAATCACGCTAATATACATCTTATCAAACAGTTTGCAAACTAAAACCAACTATTGGTGGATGACCTCACTGCTCCATGGCGCTGGCAGAGGCGGGGATTGGGGGAGAAGCCCCCAAAGCCTCTTGATATACTGAAAATAGAGAAACTCGAATGGAGTGGTCAGCTGAATCACACACCAATAAAAGCACAACAAACACTTTTCAAAAATCGTTACAATTTCGAAACAAAATCCATACAAACAGCTGTGCACAAGGACAAAGTGAGAGAAGGATGCACTGGCGATAATAGGGCAGCTCGAATTGCGCCCAAAACATGTGTGATAAACTTTGCATAGTGATTTATTTGTGTTCTTGATATTGTGTACATCACGTTGCAAATAATATTTCATTGATTTTTGATCTTCTTTTGATCCCAGGCCTCTATAAAGGAGGTTAGAGGTCTACCTATTAAGGTCGGAGAATAGACATAGTTCTATGTATTCGCCAGGATACTTCTGCTTAGCATCGTCCTTATCACGGTCATCAGGCATGAGACGTGAACCGTCCATAACTACGTAAAGAATCTGAAATTATGCACTAAGAATTACTTATTTTTAAACCGATTACAGTAGGGCTTTGCACCAACCCGCTTTTCATTTTGTAACAAAATGTTTCTTCTAGTCTGAATTAAGAATACACGCAAATTCTTTAAGTTCTACTTTTTCGAAAAATATGTCCTCGCAAAGTAGAGAAAGGCCGGGCGAGCCATTAGGCATGTGCTCTTCGTAATCAAGCCTATGTGAAGAACTACGAAGTTACTGAACTGAAGAGGATACTGCCAAAGATCCGTGACATAAATCAATTAAATATTCTGAATCCACTTTCACTCGAAATGACATCACTCCTTTTACTATAGAAATATACAGGTCAAAAGCCTTTGGCCATTTTAAAGGAGCTGGGTAGCAGCCAAAACATAATAAATTCTCGCTCCTGCCGACTTCGTTACGTCACATCCGGTTATGATTCTTGGTTTATCCGAAACCGATGAAGCCATCCATGCATTGTATTAAGCACCGTATACAACTCACAACGTACGTACGTGTGTAGTATGTTCGCGTTGCGTGTTTCAGTGCGATAAATTTAACTTAAGAGGAATTAACACACACGACTATTTCGCTCATCATCTGCTGGAGGTTCATGGACCTTATCAGTTTTGCAGGTAATTGAAATTGTTTCTTTTTTTTATCAATGAGTTTGTTTTTCGTGGTAAACCTAGGCGCTAACGCTAGCCTATGTTAGGCTAACGTTAGCATTGCTATCGATCAGAACCGTTACAATGGAAACGATTACAAAATTTCTTTGCCAGAAGAAACAGTAACGAACTAGAAATTCAAAACACAAATTGTCTAATACCTTGAAAGTGAAAAATCCAAAATCTAAGAAGACATATAAGAATGATATCACTAAACTACATGGCAAAAATTATTTTAAACAAGAATTTAAAACGTATTAAGAGGAATGTTTTCAATATAAGCCTCACACTGAGGGTAAACATCTCGTCTGGTATGACGTTTTCATTTTGGAAGTACGCCACTACCCAGCTCCTTTAAACTTTTTGACCAAGGCAAAACCAAAAACCGAATTTAAGCAATTTTCCAGTACCTACTGCGCGAACCATTTTTTATATTCTAAGTGATTCATAAATTTCCCCATTTTAACCTTAGGAAACTGAAGTGATGGCCTTTTCCATTGTGGCACAATTTCTGTATTCCAGTTTACATTTTGTCTGTTATGACAGGTGTGGTAATTAGCTACGGAAATTTCCACTACTTTGAAGGAAGTCTGATCACCTTCAAGTTCTGTAAAAGATGAGGTTTACGTCATAGGTTGCTTTGCATTACACAGCTTTCATGATTACATGTATAATTCCAAACTATGTATGGAACTTAGCTAGTTCGGTAGTCAATCGCTTTTTGTGACCCGGTCTGCAATGGCTCAAATCCGTCATTTCAGTTTTATAGGTCGTCTATAGAACAACAGTGCATTCCGCAAGACGAACCATGTCACTGCCTTCTCATCTTAAACTTATTCATTTAATTTTGTATTTGTGGTAGACTTCAAAGAGTGCTTTGAGTCAAGAATTGGTAAGTTATCAACATTTTATTACATTTACATATTATAAAATTTGAAATTTGACAGTGCAAAATTATTTCAGTTGTTCGGGGTCTAAAATTCAGGCACAAGGGTTTTAGGATTGCTAAATAAATCGAATACGATTGGTCATACAAACCTTAGAACACCCTTTCGAATTCGATAGTAAGTACTAGGACTGAAAATGTTAATACATACTAGAAGTTTTTACACAAGTTTTACCCTCTAATCTCTTAGCTAAAATATCTGGGTGGATGATACAATTTTAGTAATGAAAATACTGCTGGTTTATGTATGTCTCTATGAGATAAACAGTCATGCGTGATTAAAAAATGGTCAGCAGTATTAATTATCATCTCTTACTTGAACATTTCATTATATTGATTGATATTGTTTGCATAAGTGCAAAGACAGAAAGTTTCGTTAATTGGGATAGGACATACAGGTATTTTTCCGATGTCTTAATTACCGCGTAACCAGATCATCGTAGTCTCCCTGCGTTTAAAGGCTTTTCGTTGTGGTCAACAAGTTTCTTTGATGAAACCTCGCATTTCTTCAACTGTAGTGCGTAACAGTTAATAGGTATATTTCGAGTTACAAGTTACTGTCAAATTGTTCACTCTTAAAAATGAATAACAACGCCCAATGAAAGAACGCTGTAAACTACCTAAAAAAAAACACAAAACACAAAGAGGAAGACAAAAATCCAAACTGTGTTATAACGTAATCATTACAGCTAGTGTGCTTTTATATTTTCTTCTTCTGGAATCGAATAGCTTGTTTCTCATTTTATAGAAAAAACTTTACTGTAAAAAGTCAACCACTTTATAATTAAAGAAAATTGGTCACCTAGATGACTTCCAACCAATAAGCAGCGTAAATCCTATGATCTCAAATGGAAATTACTTTTAGCGAAGTGCTCTTTGAATATGACTAATGCTTTGGGGAATTAGGTCACTCCTTGGATTCATTTTACCTCATAATTGACAGTTTTGTCTACAATGACAAATCTTGGGTGTACCTCGATCAAACAAATTTTTGAAAAACAAATAGACAGAGTTGAATGAATCAAAGCTAGTAACAAACTATACGGTTTCAACGTTTTGTTAAGTTACAGATATGTCTTTCCTTTTGCCTCTGAAATAAAGCGTAGTAATCTCTAGGGGTAAGAACAGATACAATGATACAAATGATATACGCACACCAAGTAGTACATCCTGTGACTGCGTCTTGAGTTCGTAACATTCCGTACGGTAGCGAAAGGGATTTCTGTATTCCAAAGTGTGATCGATACCAAAAGAAATAATCTAGGAAATTTATCTTAAACCTCTTCTAGGTTAAACTTTTATGTTTGATAACAAAGCTCTTACAAAGACATACTCAAATTAATACAGTACTGCACTTCGTTCAGATAAAAGACAAAACCATTCCACACTAAATATATTTCATACTGTAATCTACAATTCAGTGTATAGCTGAATAAAACACACTGCAAACATGGGTAGTGTCACACTGATGAAGGGACAAGAAATTCACTCCTGGTCAAGTTTACACCGCGATTTCTCCCTAACTCTTCACAAGTTAGATGTAAGACGTGGGCATCACATACTCGTTAACAAGGGGATTTTCAGATGCAAACAGCAATTCCAATTTTGTCTAAAGAAACCGAAAAACGGATACGTTCTTACTTATTGTGACTCATCTAAGCCGAAACAATAAATGGTATCACTGCACTTCGCCAATTTATCTACACTATCAAGCATGGGCGACGATACGTGTTTGAAAGAGCGGGTATAGTCAGTGGTACCATCTAAGCGGAGAGCCATCATTGGTTGGGGCGGAACACACGAAGAAAATTTTGGCCAAAAGTACCCCCTAGATCACCTGAAATGGCCCTTTGAAGGCTTTGCCACGTGATACTATGACAACTGTCGGAAGTATTTCGTAATCTTTTTTTCTGAACTATTACGAAGTCTTCTTAATAACTAATCTAACTTTGTAACATGATTTATAAATCTGCCAGTTTATTTCATTGGGGGATATAGTGTTCAGTATCTGCCATCTAATGCCATGGGGGATATGTCCCCATCCCCTAGGATCGCCGCGTATGTTTTCAAGATGCACACAGATTCTGGGGTTGTTTTGTGCAAAATTCAATTGTGACAAAGATTAGCTGACTTATAACATAATCTTTATTTACCCTTTAATCTAATCAACCACTTTTGATCAAGATCAAATGCCAAGGAGACCATGAAACAAGCTTCTCTATGCAAGTCAACTTTAATTCCTATTTTCATAATTTTTATAATCTTAACTTTAAACTTGAGCAAAGTCAACCCAAAAACATTTTATAGAGGATTGTTAAACAAAAGAAAACGCTCATCACAAATGTTCAGTTTTGTCGTACTTGTTATCAACCTAAAACTCATTTTTAAGTCTCTTATCCTGAACAGAGTCTTTTTCGGGCCACATCAATGGTTGAAAGAACATACTCGACATCTGTATTCAGAAAGCTATTTTGAGATACCATACACAGCTTTCTCTTTTATAAAGTGTAACACTTTTTAACACTCTCAAGATCAGCTGAAAGCCACTCCTTCATTTACTGAGTCCTATGTCACTGCGAAAAATATGATCGTTCTTTTAAAGGGGTTTTTTAGTGTTGTTTTTGTTGTTGTTTTATTGAGAAGTGTTGGTTACATAAACACTCAATCATCAAACCCAAACATTTAATCTTAAATTCTCAAATCATCAGATATTATTTCAAACGGGTGCCACGACTAACAGTGAAAGGATCTGATACTAAACTACTTAAATATAAGTTTAAGCTTCAAAATTCGGTTGCGGACAGTCGTTTTGCCTGATCTTTTTATTATTTTTTATGTGTATTTCCACCTAATTTTCACTGAAAAGTTGTAAAAGTTAGAGATTTTATTGTTTAATAAGGAAGTTTTTTGCCCCGAAAAATGCAACAATCCATATAACCTACGTACATCGTTTTTGAATTATCCATGTACTAAACCAAAAACAAATGTGACATTACCCAAAGATGCCACCATGCTGACCATACTGCTACTTCCAGGAAATCGTTGTATTTGTGGCAGCAGTAGGGTTCTAAACAGTCGCCGGGTTCCACTTGACGCTTCTGCTTGTCTTTTTTTTTTTTCAAAATGAACTAAATAAACTTAAAGAATCTGCATACAGTGATTGTTTATTGTTAATTTCTATTTCAGAATAACTTTCCAAACAGTAGATCAAACGAGAGAAGTATTGGTATGTGCACATTACTTTAAAATATGTCATAATCGTTTTGCCACATTTTATTAACTTAACTTTAGTTGAAGCGTTCAATTGTCATATAAACTTTCATCATACAACAGTCCTACATTTCATTACTACTTTCTTCCAAGAGCTACATTACCGAAAATTTATGTTCCGATTTGTGATGGTGTATGTAAATTTACTCCTTTTTTGAGAAAAGTTTATTTAATATACGAAGAATAAAGAAACTTTCAACAGAGAGAAAGAAATAATGCCGTATAAGATGAACGAACTAAGCGGAGAAACGACCTTTTTCCGCAGGTTCCTCGTATTTCTGTAATCAACAACTAGAATATCCGAGAGATTGCACGGAGGCTAGAAATCAATGTGCCACAAATAATCTGAGTGGTGTGTACCTTATCAAACCAGATGGTTATCCAAAACCTTTTGAAGTTTACTGTGACAATACAGTAGACTCTGCAGGATGGACGGTAGGAAAAAATTGCTTATGGAGCTTAAACCGTTCAATACATTACAAATGTGTTCATGATTTTCTCGCATTATGAATAATTTTCGACCTTTACTTCAGCTGAATGAATGCAACAGCTTCTCAAATAAAAATAAACAAGTGATTAAATATCCTTTTTCTAAACGATCGTTAGTACGGAGACTACATCAACCCAAAAAGTTATACGCCCCAACTTTCTTCTAACAATGATTCTATGTTTTGGTTTCTCAACTTTACTTGTATATAAACTTGATAAATGTGCAGGTCATACACCGTAGACAGGATGGATCTCTTCTTTTTGACCGCAATTGGACAGAATATAAAATTGGATTCGGTTTTCTGTCACAAGAGTTCTGGATCGGCAACCACAAGCTATCATATCTGACAAACCAAAAGACCTATGAGCTCCGTATTGACTCAACAACTGTCGATGGTCAATTATTCTACGTCAAATACAACAAGTTTCGTATTAGTGATGAGCACGGTGAATACAAGCTGACTAGTGTTGGTGAATACAATGGAACAGAAGGTAATGAAAATGAATCAATTAATTTATCAATTAATCAATAAGTGACATACTTGTACACATGATTACTAAACATGAGTTAAACATGGACAGCACTTCGCTTAGTTCTCTTCGCTTTCTGTTACAGACGCAATCAACCTCCTTTTGTGTCCGCCGAATAGTGTAAGTACACATAAATTATAACATATAATTATTAGAAATCTGGGTGAGTCATTGACATTGTGTTTTGTTTTATTCAGTTCGAGTGGGGTGTTTCTTCTGATTTTCCTGTTTGTTTGGGAGAAAATAAAACCAGGGCCCTGTTCCACAAAGTGCTAAGATTGATCTTTAGTTTGATCCATAATGCAACAGCCCTATTGAAATCAGGGTGTAATAAAAGGTAGAAAAAATTGCAAAGCCTTCGAGTAGGCATAGACTACACATCAGGACTATTCACAACATTCAAGTGTTTGCTCAATTGTAAAAACACAGGTAATATTTTTTTTTTATTTTCAGGAAAGTAAGGTTTATACTTCCCCTTACTGCACACAACGATGTTACTGTACTAACGGTCGGTTTACTTGTGACAGTACATACCGGTGTAGTCCTAATGCAGTTTGTGAAGAAAGGAACAGTGTTCTACAATGTTACTGCAACGAAGGCTTTACGGGTGACGGAGTCAACTGTACCATCGATACACCGCCCTCAGATTGTAAAGATGTATATGACAGAGTCTCTACTGACAGTGGTGTCTACAAAATTAAACCAACAACGTGGGAAGGAGATCCGTTTGACGAATATTGTAACATGACAGACGGAGGAGGCTGGACAGTGAGTGTAGCATACTCCATATTTCTTTGTATGGCATATGGCCAGGGCCACATCGAATAGCACCTCAAGGGAGAGCACTTACTCTATGTATCGTAAATCTTTGCTAACGTGCTTTCTACCTGCATGTCGTACACCTCATTCTTGAACCAACCCACCCTAAAAAGGAACTCTTCGGCAGAGTGGAAGTACAAATGCAAAGTCCTTCAAATTTGTGAAACGCAAACTACAAAAAATTCCTGGTTTTCCGTCCAACATTGGTTGACCGACCTCAGTATTCCCCCTACTTTTTTGATACATTAAAACGCTGTTTTAAAGGCCTACAAAGCAAATTATTTTGAAACATATTCACATCTTGAAACCAATTCATATTTTGAAAAAAAAATCACCTGTTTGTCAAAATACCAAAAGCACTTTTCTATACACTAGCTCAATATGAGAACTGAAGACCATTTCATCTAATTCCAGGTATTCCAGCGTCGTGTTAACGGATCTCAGGACTTTTCTCTCTACTGGTCTGATTATAAAAATGGCTTTGGAACACCAGATCACGAACTGTGGCTTGGAAACGACAAGCTGCATAGTGTGACAGCGCAAGGAAGTTACGAACTTCGGATTGACTTTGTCAACAGATATGGGGCGCCGTACTACGCCAAGTACAGTTCTATCACAATCAGTGACAGGAGCGACAATTACCGATTACGTATTGGAAGCTACAGTGGGAATTCAGGTTCGTAACAAATTATAACCCTAAACTGAATAAGGTCCTTAGGCTGAAGCAGGGAAGGCTATGCATTTTGTTTGTATTCCTCCGTTAATAATGACAATGCAAGAGTAAATACACTCTTTTAATGGGTAAAAAGGTTGTACTGAAAATCCTTCTGTAATCACCTTCATGAAAATAGCATGCTACTCTATAGGTAACTTAAAATTCTAAGCAATTGATGATAGTAACTTTTTGGACGTAATTTTTGAATAAATTCTTAAGAAAAGAATTTTATTATCCACATAAATTGATCGTAGAGATATGCATAGTTTTCGGTTAGAACTGAACTGTCCCTTCATCAAAAAGCTTAATGTTTTAGTTTATATCCTCTGAAAGGAAGAGGAATACTTAACAAAACAATACATTAAACTTCTCTTCAGTTTGGGTTATGATATTTCTAAAAGAGCAACACTTTTTTATTTCCCCATTTAAATGAATTGGTATTGTGACTTTGCATCTACAACATAACGGGAAGTTGTACCGAAAGTGCATATCAGCAAGTATGACTCATACAGTCCAGACTCCGGAAAATATCTGATCTACTGAAACGAGATACACTTTGCTGATATGGATAACATATTAATTGGAAATAATAGATATTTACAGGTTTTTCTTTCTTGTAAGAAATATGAAGACGTTGACAGTAACTTCAGTCCCATTACTTATGAGGTAATCAAAAGATAACCACTAAAGTATCATATGAACAGATATCGAGGATTCCTGAACGACTTCATTTATGTTTTGTAAATAGTTGAGTGACGTTAAAACAAATTGTATTGGATTGTCTAAAACATTGAAGATGTACAGGATAATTTAGTTATTAGTGGCAGCTGCCTTGGACAATGTAAATGGACATTTTTTAACAGACAGGCCTCAACATCTTTTATACTCTAAAAAAATCCCCGGTCACAGTTCTTCTTGTCTTTTCGGGTTTTTTTTTATTTTTCTGTCATATTATCTTCGTATTTTTTCCTTGTATTTAATGGATCATTATTACTATTTAATTAAAACTGCACTAGTTCCATAATCCGTCGAGTAAAAAAAAAGAAAAAGTTATAACAATAATCTCGATATAACATACCTACCCTAACTCATGGCAACGACGGGGGGGGGGGGGGTAAACCCTTTAGGCCTAAGCATCACGAGATAGCTCTGTCGTCCTTTCCCTGCTGTTCGATAAACGTGTCACGCACACAATCCTAGTAAATGTGTTTCCCTTTCGAAGCACAACCCTACAGTGATTTTTTTGATTAACGCCGATTGGCTCATTCTTATATTTGTATGTAACTAGGTATAGTTTTAAACTAGTTTCCACGGTCAAAACAAAGGAACATTGTTTAATTGACTACTTTCTACATCGGCATTAGAATGCATGCCAAAATGACTGTTTTCGTTTTGTTTCCAACACAGGCAATTATCTGAGTTATTGCAATGGACAAGCATTCACAACTCGAGACCGTGACAACGACAATTGGAGAAGTGGAAACTGCGTTACTGAAAGTTATTCCGGCTGCGGCCTTCCTTCCTGTGCGAATAGTGGTGGGTGGTGGTACAGTTATTGCGGTAGTCCCCTTACCGCACCGTACGGAACGTAATGTTTTTATTGGTATTATCTTCCTGGGAGTAATTGCAGCATCAAATTCACTGAAATGAAAGTACGGCCTGTTTGATTGATGATGGAAATTTACTTTTAGGATATTTTGTAGAAGTAGAAAAATATATTACTACTTAACTTCTATCAATATTTCGTGTTTGTACTGTTAATGAAAACTGCAATCAACGAATTATCTTCTTCCGTTTCATATTCGTATGTCCCTTCAAGTAAATATCACCAGCACAGCCGATAAACCGACGTTCCGGATACTACCGAAAAGATATTCTATAGGAACTCACAATATGACTATAAAATTTGCACTTTAGAGGAATGGTTCATTCACATCGATTAACAATGATCTTCAAAGGATTTTAAAGGAAGTTAGAGTTCTGTTTCAAATAATTTATATATATATATATATATATATATATATATATATATATATATATATAAAGTGAAGAGTGATAGATTCCGTGTATTCGTGTATTGGTACAGTATATATAAAATTTCAAAAAGACCAGCTGATGAAGACGCAGGGTAAATTTTGTACCTCTAATACACATGGTGCAAATATGTTGGTATCTAAGGCAATAACTGTTCTTTTTGCAATTTTATATATACTATACCAATACAATTTTTTGTGATGCAATTTTATTTATATTTATATATATTGTATATATATATATATATATATATTGTCATCCCGGTGCACTACACTATTTATCATCGCATATATTTATATATATATACATATATATTTATATATATATATATAAATATATATATATATATTTATATATATATATATATATATATATATATATATATATATATATATATATATATATATATATGCGAATTTACTAGACTGAATCAGAATAAGTAATATTTTTCATATCGAGCCTTTGCTTCTTGCGTATTTTCAAACAGTGTTCATAAAACTGAGATATCGTTGACAAAATGTGGATGAAAACAAGTTACGTATTCTTCACACGAAGATCCTTTTACTGGGAACTGTTAAGTATTTGTACCGGTAACTTTGATATACTCAATGTTTACATAATTTATGTACTATTTACTACCGGTGCAGCTTTGAACATCTCCTCACCACGGAGACCCATATTTTATTTTCCTTTGTTCAATTTTGTCTAGTTTATAATTCAAAACCCTTGAGCAAAACAATTAACAAAATAAAAGATTTATCTCCTTTTGGAAGTTGAAGGCACCCCTCCCGACTGGCGTTACCAGTGGGATGATGGGGAGGGAGAGGTTGAAATCTTTTAGTCCGATTATTGCTCGCTGCTAAGCACCACACAGACACACACGCAAAAAGAAAATCTATTGGTCAAAGCAACCGTGACGAAGGGTAGGGTTAAAAACTGCAAGCAGATATCTCATTCAAGAGAGAGTCGAAGCTGTCTAAGAATCCGAAGCACAAAAATGCTTTATTTTAGTTTGTTTCATTTTTTAAAGTTCTAGTGCATGTTGGATATACAACCTCAAGCGTGTTCACAGAGTGATTAGAGACTACAAGAGTCCAATTCACATCAACTTAGAAACTGATCACAACTAAACACAACAGGGAAATCTAATCGCTGATTTGTCCTTCTCATCGGTAGCAAAAAGTTCTTTCTTTCGGTTTCATTCTATCACAATTTATTTAGAAACATCCATATGGTAGTCACATATTCTGATACAAAATGAGTATGTCATTTATACATGTGAATGTTTAAAATCATATCTCTTGTTTTCTATGGAGTCAAAGCAAAATTAGTCCGCCTATCTTCTTGATCAAATCGGGATAACACCCATCTTATCGAAGGCCTTTGGAGACCACCGGGAACACGAAATGATAGGATACAATTACAGGACCAGAGAACTAAGAGTATTTATTGACTAGAGACCAAGGTCGAAATGGTGGAATGTCCATCCATGGAGGCAAAGTTAGGTAAATGTTTGCAGTGCCTCGACCAACCAATCGTTTCTTCTTTCGTATACTTTCCCTAACAATTTGATATTGAGGGCTTTCCTGAGTATGTGGTGCACGCCGTATCGCGTCTCATAATCATACATAAATAAACGGCACTTTCTTAGTACAGAACAAGTACTGTAGTGCGCGCACAAACGTTATCAGGTTATATGCAGTGCGTCCTCGTGCTGTACACAGCCGGATAATGTTTGTGCGTGCCCGCGTGCTCGTCCTTAACAAACCAAAATACGTGTGTCTATGAAAAACTAAGTAGGGGCTCACGAGCGCGTTCTTTTTACCAGTCATAGCCTACATACAAATTATAGCAAAAGTTGCGTTCGCGTTCAAATATTAGCGACTATTCGATTTCAGGACTGTAGAGCGGACGGAGGACGGAGCGATTTCAGGACGGAGAGTTAAATGCGACTTTCCGTCCTCATATGTAAGGCGTTTCGATTTTGTAGACGGCGGTGCTGTAGAATGACATCAAAACAATGACGTGTTCACTTCTTTACTAAGTTGCAATGCTTGTTAGCATCCACACTCATCGCTAAGTTGTAACAATGACAAATCTACACAGGATTAAACATTAGAGACGCCGTCGTAACTGGAATTTTTACTGACATCAATTAGTAGACGAGGAAGAATTGTTACTTTTAGAGTTAATCAACAAACCGAGAAACCTTAACTTTCAGTGTGGTAATTACTCAGGCTACCAATTAAGGATAGTAAAAAGGTCAAATTCAGGAATAAGGCCACACACAAAATAATACCCCAGCAAAATATCACCATGGTTTACCATAGTTTAACCATGGTAAATCGGCCATTTTACCATGGTAAACTATGGTAAACCATGATTAATTTTTTGCAGGATTCACGACATGGTGAAACTATCTCAAGACAGCTACTTCCCTTAGCTTAGCACGGAATCATTCGTTAAATGGCTTACCGGATATGTACGTTGTTGTTTGTCACTTCCACTTTGTCAGCAGTTTAAATGCCACATGAACAAAATGATGTATGTTTACATGCAGCTAGCTTGCAAATTTGACGTCACAGAAACACGTACGTATGGACTTGGGAAATTACCATGGCAACCCCTGTACCGTTCTTAGACCGAACTTTAACTTGGTCGACTGCCGTTCTGAAAATCAACAGGACGGAGTGCAGTTTGCTTCTGCTCATGCGCAGTTCAGTTTTTTGCTGCGCGTTCCGTCCTCTTTGTTAACCGTCTTGAAATCGAAAACTCGCTATTCTCTGTGTATATTTTGACCTTACAAGCAGCTGTCTCCTCAGTCAGTGTGAAATTCTGTGCGTTTGGTGTCTTAGATATTAAGTCTAGGATTTGTAGTTTAAGGGGACACACCAAGGTAAGTGTCTATTATCTATTCCAGTGTATATAATCTATATTAGAAGACAAAAGCCTTCACTCGTAATCGTCGCCCAGGGTTTCGTAGTCAATCCTGTTGCTAAGGTAACGTTTGTTACCTTAGCGTTACATTAATGTTGTATGTGGCAGTAATGTGTCAAACGTAGACAGAAGTTGACATTAAGGATTGCACAGTATATGCGTGAGCGAGGCGGCTCAGTAGGCAACTCAGTATCTCTTACCTTCGCTTTGCAGATCTGAAAGTTGAAAATAAGTAGATATAGGCGACATAAATAGATATAGGCCAATATAATTTGCAGCGTCGACTCTTACATAATCGAACTAAAAATAAATAGTGTTCCTTCAGCAACAAAGGTATTGCTGTTCCTTAACTCTTAAGTGTAATCGAATGAGAATATACCTCTTTTTTAGTCACGAAAAGCACCAAAAATGTTGTCGCCATGTTGTCGCCTACTAACTGTGCACAATGCAACGACTGACTGTCGGAGACTAACCCATTTTTTGGACCTAACTTTTTTTCAAATTGGCCAAAGGTGCACGGTGTAAGACCTTAGCCTCTAGTCAATAGATGCTCTTATCCAGAAAAAGCAAGTAAGCCCTCGTACGGATGAAGTAAGCCCTTAGCTACCTTTATTATACATTACACTTATTGTGTCTTGTAATGTGACGCCAGGATCGGTTGTTAAGCAGATGATGACGTCATGCTTAGGTCTATAGTCATCGGTGGACATTGGTGGAGAGAGAGAGAGAAATTCATGGGAATGTCAGGGTTATTCATAAAATTGTTACCAGGAGAACGAAGCTTTAAACTATCTTTAAATGGCATTACAAAAGTAGTAAAGATACAATCCCAACACAAATATAACGAAATAACATTTAAAAATAAGAGCTTAGAAAGTGGAGCTTATTTCCATGTACCCCAATAAAGCACGCAAAAGTGTGCCCGAACGGGATTCGACAAAATGTGGATAAAATGTTCTTACCATCTAGCTCAAGAATTCTGGGGACGTTGCAATCAATAAAATGTCACATTGTCATCAGCGTTTTCTCACTGTTGACGAAACGTAAGGAATTTAAGCCGTTTGAGCCTCTTCCTTGACCAATCACCAGATTAACCATGAGGTTTCTCGGCCTTTTGACTAAGATAATGTACGGTATCTGTTCTTTCCAGCCAGTCTATAACGGGGCCGGATATGACAGACCCATGATGTTGAGATCTGAAGATGAAGGTGTTGTTTACGTGCTCATATGGGTTGTCTGGGTAAAATGAGTTTATGTCAACTCAGGCCTATATCGTATATGGGAAAGATACTTGTTGACGCGCAAGTCTGTACATGGGTTGGCCCTTATGTGTCTCAAATGGGGAATGTGTAGGAGACATTCGAGCTCAGACATGTGAGCAAGGCATGCATCTGACCCACGGCGTTTGCAAAACCTGAACTACTGCATGTAAGCATGAAGTAGGCTAGCCCATATGGGTTCCACATGGGAAGAAAAGGCCCCACCAGACTGGACTGGTGTAGACGGGCCCGTTAGGTGAAAAGACAGATCACTGCACGTGACCAATGTCACTGCTGTCCCAGAGCAGTATATGGGGGTATCCTGGACCACACTTTGTGGTGTGGGCTTGCCCGTAAAGAGTTCATGTGGAAGAAAACATCATGTAGAAGGTATGGTTTGTTTCCCATGATTTAGGAAGAAAATTTTCATTTCAAACTTTAGACCATAGCAAGATTCCTACATGGATTGACCCATTCAGTCCACATATTGCTGGCCTCATGACACTACCTACGTGCTGCACAGAGGTTAGATATCAGAGATATCCTATACGAGTAACATCCCTTACAAAAAAAAACCATGAGATTCCAACGGAAAGTGACTCACTTCCCATGGTAACTCAACTATTCCCATGGAATTCCCCGATGGGAATTCCATGAGAATTACGCATACCCCGAGGGAAGTCTAAAAATTACGATGGAAAGTGCACGATTTCCCATGCTCATTGAGTCTAAAGAAGAGACTACCATTTTACTATGCAGCAACTATAAATGGAGTGAAAGCAGCATATCTTCCTTTGAAGTTATCATCAGTTCCGACATTACAAAGCTCAAAACCCCAATAAGCTACTACAAAGGGCTATAATGCGGGATTACCAAAGTATAAGCGACAGTTTTAGGCAAGACGTTTCCCTACCGTATTAATGCTCACAAAGCTTTACTGGTGTTTTCGCCTCATTTTTTAAGCAAAAACGTGTTTTTCAAAAATTTGCACTCGTGTGCACATATACCTTAATTTTATAAAACTAAGTAAGGATAAAGCTTCATGTTAAGCTAAATTTTGTTATCAGGAAGGATTTGGAAACGTAAGAAATTATTTACTGTTAAACGACTCTTAGTTTTCAAAGCCACAAAAATATTGTCGATGAGAAATTAGCGGTATCGTCGGAAATAAATGTATTCTTTTTTTCTTTATTTGGGGGACGTTTTGTAGCTGTTGAAGTAATTTAAACTGGAAAGGTCTGGACGATCTTGCCTTTCATAATGTAACTACCACAACCGCTATTCAGGTTTCAATTCGCAGTATTGCAGTAGCCTTGAAATTATAAGCGTAACCCGAATGATAATAAATAGATCCATTCATGATCTATTGGTATGGCCTAGAATGTCTTTTTGTTACGAATGTCTTTAAATCTGAACGACTTTGTCTACCTTTCATGGATCGAGAGGTGGAAACTAGCCACCCAATAACAAAACATACTAAACCTAATACACCACAATAAAACGAAAACTAAAAGAACGGTAAAGCCTACAGGTTTTCGGTGTGTGAGGTATGGTGAGGAATGTAATGTTCTTATTTCAACTTAGCAGTGTGCTGAATGTACGAAGTCGGTGCTCAATTAGTCCTTAATGTCTAGATACGTTGTAAAAAGTCGCTCATACATTCCATTTAAATTAATTGACACTGCAAGACCTCCGACTGGAGAGAAAAAAAAAGAGGTTTGGACTCATCTTTGAAATAAGATGCCTACAAAGTCTTTATAGATTAGGCCCCATAAAAAAAAAATTACTTGTTTCTCATCACCGGCCGGGCCGATTTTGGACGCCGGGTGGATTTTTTTTATTTTTTATTAATAAATAAAAACATCCCGGGCCGACGTTATCGTTTCCATGTCTGCAGTTTTTTTTTAAATAAGAAAATGTGATCTCTGACATCGTTTCTGACGTTTTTTGCATAAATATATTGCTCCAAATCACTCCGACCAAATCCCATAATCAAACGTTCTTCCCGTACTTGCGATCATTGCTGTATCAATATGCTCTGCCGCGCACAGACCGTTGTGGATTCACTAAAATGTGCTGCAAGTCCGTAATGATACTGAATCACACACAACTGTCACAGACTGCGCGGTCGACTAGTGCCAGCATGCCGTGCCAAGCAAGTACGATACTGTAAGTTTTTCAGTTGCCACTCGCGTAGAGAAATTTCGCTCGAATGACGTGCATGTGGTATGCATAGCAAAACCTATTGGCAAAGTTTGCACCACGGAGTACTGAACTTGAAGTGACAACACAAAAAGTAACAGGGATCGGTGAGTTGAAGTTTTACATCGATTTGAAGGGAATATATTTAGACTAAATGTGCAGACCGTGTAGTACATTCAGTACAAAGGAATGAGAATGATATTAAAATGCAATATTTCAACGTTGCGAACTGACCAGCTGCGGGGGTTTCGCACCATAGGCTACTAACGTTAGTACTATACTGTGCCAGTTGAACGTTGGGCTTAAGCGTGTGTGTACTACAGTATATGTTATAACGCTAGGCTCCTGTAGTGCTGGTCCTTTACAAGTTGCGTAATAACGTTAGTGTTTCATCGTGAGCACATAGTTAATATAGAGAAGATAGTTAATATTGAAGGGAGATTCCTAAAGATGTTCCTCTCATTCGTTGCCCCTGTTCAGTTTAGGGTTTGGGGCATCGAAAGTTCGTGTTTATTGAATAGCTTGAAGAATGCAGCTTGTATTCTAGGCCTACTGTTTCTTTTTTGTGAAATTCTGTGAATGTGTAAATAACTGTAGGTCTATTTAGCCTAGGCTAGGCTAGGCTTCTTATTTTTCAATGTAAATGTGCGTGATATTAAAAAAAAAATTATTGGCCTACATAACAATTAAATGTCAACTTGTGTTTTCTTCATTTTCTTTTAGGAAGTTGTTGGAAGGAGTGGGGTGGGGTGATTTCGCATGCTATGATTTTTGGGGATTCGAAAAAGATGGCAAAATCTGAGAAATGGGAGATGATTTTGTCTCTAGTCTTGCTTTTTTTTAATTTTTAATAATTTTCTTTTGGGGGGGAGGGGAGAAGCGAGGGCAGGAAGAAACAGAAATTACAAATGGCACACAGGAATATTGGGTGGTAACTACAAAAGGATTCTGTTCTTTTCCATGATCACCATTTGATTCTTTTTGAGGGAGAGGGTCCGGAGGTGTAGGGCAGTATCGGGGTAGAAATTTTGTTTGGCCCCCAGTGACAGATACGGTAAAAAATCTAGAAGCTTGTTCAGATATTTTCTTCAGTGCATTTTAAATATCCATCCTTGTCAATTTACCCACACGTGCATGGGTTGATCAATGCTGGTGGACTTGACAACACTCCGGATACATGGTATATAGTATAAAATAGGGCCCAGACAGAACACACTGAAAATTGGTTGGTAATAAAAAATAAAAAATAAAAAAGGACCGGCGATGGATTTTTTCAGAAGTCAGTGATGAGAAACAAGTATTTTTTTTTTTTTTTATGGGGCCTTATGGAGAAAATTAATGTCTAATTCAAAGAAAGCTAGACGACGGTTTATCCACTTAATAGTGGATGTTAAAAACTTTCCAAATACATGTTTGACCGTGGAAGCATCAAGACTGAATACCGTACGTAGTAAGATAGGAGGAGCACAGCTAGATCATGTAAGGTGACATACGTGAGATACGTGGAACGAACTGTTGATCATGTTCACACGGACGATCATCTAATACTGAAGGAAGACGTACTGCACGCGAACATCTGACGAACGATACTTAAAATTTGTGTGTTACGAGCCTATAAACAGAATGCATATGATTAAAAGTGAATAAATGTTCTACAAGGAAGTGTTAACCATGAATTAGGACTTAGCTAACATTAAACCGATAAACTTTGCAAGACGGCCTTAAAACAATTGGCAATTGAAAATGTACACAACGAACGCATTACATCAATTTCTATGTAAAAGTCATATTCTTTATTTGTTTTTATACATGTAAAGCGAAAAATACAATAAAAAAAAAACGAAACGAAACGAAACATTGTGGGTTAAATATGTCCAGTTTTTATTCCGGTCAGAGAAAAATAAATTCTCCCAGAGAGAAAGAGAATCTCCCGAGCTGGTATAAATGTAAAGTGATCCATGCATTGACTAGAACTTTGCGATTTTTCGTTTTTCATCTCTTCCAATACGTAAGCCAGGGAGTTGTTATTTGGAAGGAGGTTTAACGGAAAGTTTAATTTATGCTAATACGCTACGGTCCACTAAATACCGAGGAGATTATTAATGATAAGCTACTTATTCCGTTGATGGGGAATTCTTCCTTTTATTCGTTCGCTTCAATGCGACATCGATATGTTAGCAACATCATTCAGGTCAAGTAATCCTATCACAATTGGCTTACTCAGGACAATCCTTTGATGAGTAGGTTTACGCCGCCACCAATTCAATGGCAGGTGCTACAAAACTCGAAACGACTGTTTTGTTGAAATAAACCAATGAGGTCTGCCCCTTCCTAAAGAAAGAACGTCATGCAAATGAGCTGCAGAGGCAGAAGTCTAAATTTTGTCGCAACAATTTGGAAAGTTTCCTGAAGCTTCCTGAAATAACCCGTATACAATCAGATTCAGATTTTTACATAAACCCTTACTGGTATACTCTGATCCGCGACACCGAGCGTCCAAAGATGCAACAATTTTTAATTTTCCGGCGACTGGCAATGCTATGGCAGTAGCGACAAACCCCCAGTTTTACTGTTGATGTGGCAGACGACAAATCCCCTTTGTTTGAATTACGTAATCCAGTGTAAGCCTTATAGAAATGCCAAGAAGGATACAAGAGGCAGATTACTGTGTGACCTTGGCGGTATAAACTTCACTTCAAAGCGAACAATCTCCTTCCAAATAACAACTCCCTGCGTAAGCAACCTCGACTCGTTCGCTGCTAAGATCGTTGATGCCTTTTATTTTGCAGCTTCACGGTTTTTAAGGTTTCAATCGACTTGTTGTGTAATTCAATCCGAATCTAGCTATTACGTTGCTGCTTTCAAATAAACAGTATCTGGTCCTTAAAAGTTACGTGGAATTTACACACCTTTGATCACGTCAATCACAGATATGTAATCCATCTTTGTATTTGCATAATGTGTCTTATTTCATATAAATTTGTAAAAGGCTGTTACGGAATTTATCCAAAGAATTTAATGACAAGTAGGAAACTGGAACTGCAGATAGGATTTTTCAAATTGCTTCATTCTCATTTATCGGACCGATATTGGCAAATAGGCGTCTCGCCTAAAGCCTTAATTTGTAAGAGGTTGCCAAAACTTAGGGTTTTCTCTTTTACACTTTGTTGTATACCTAGGTAGTTTTTGAGCGCTATGGGCATTCAATTGGAAGGTTTTTACCTATTGAGCGTTATTAACTATTAGACCTTTGGCCTGAAAATGTCCATACCGTCCCACAGAACCATTCTCTCAGGAGTCCATTTGTCATTGAACAGGAAAGGTGTTTCAATGTAACGTCGGATATTTAACCTCCACTAATGCTTTAACTAATGGACGTCTCAAGATTTCCTAGGGCTGCATATTTTATAATACTACAGTTCCTTGAAAGTGACCCATTTTTCAATTATATTGAAAAGTAAGATTCTGACACCTAAAAACTGACACCTTTCATAATGTAACGTTTAATAAAACCATGCTCCAAATTGAATAAATAAAAGAAGGAAAACTACTACACGCCGTCAAGAGAGTTGAGATTGGTTTAGTTGTCCTTGTATACTAACATAATAATATTTGCAAACCAAAGTACATTACATTGCGTGAATAGAGGGACATAGGCCTACGAAGCTGCTCGGGTCGGAGGGGATGCTGAACTTTGTTTCCGATCGCCGTCCTTGGGAAATTTTTGAATGTGATAGGGTCCTTATATACAATTTGGTGCATATTTGACAAATATTATGGAAAATTACTGCAACTTTTTGAAATTTTTACAGAGGAAACAAATAAGGGGTTCGTCCTTAGGTTGAGAGAAGAAAGCATAGTTACGTCCCACCACGTTTTTGGCGCCCCCGCTTCCTACGTCTATGCAGAGAGAAACGGTACCTGTTTTCAAGCACAAACTATATTCGACACACATGTGGTCTGGTCCTTGAAAACTGCTTATTTGTAACATGATCTCACGTCAATAGAAATCTCTTTTAAGGGAGTTTGTTCAACTAGGAACAGGTTCGATTTGAACTGAATTTGAGTTCTGATTCATGAATAGATAGATTTTACTTCGAAGATTCGTTAACTGGACCAAAGGACCTTGTTTCATGTCGGATAAACGTGCCATGCTGGAGGGGGAACGAACACCTCCTGCGTCATCAATTGGATTCGCGACAGTGCTGCAGTGGGAGAGAAGTGAAACTCACCATCTGCACAGCCCTATTCCAGATATCATTGGCAAGTTCAAATTTCCTGATTTATATTAGAATATTGTGATATCTACGTTGGCACTGATGAAAACTTTTCATGATTATATAATGAAAAATTAGTATCATGTAGTGGTGAAGGGGCAAAAACAGTAACGGTAATAGTGAAATACTATTGTGTCGAAAATGTTGCATCAAAGGACATTCCGTGATAGTAACACTTTCGAAAAGAATGATACTTGGACGCAATAATTCTGAATTACCGGGTGTAATATACATAAGGTGCTCTACATGACCAGTAACATTTTGCTTTTCTTAGATTAAAACCTCAATGAAAGAAAATGAACAAGCTCTGCCTAAACCACGGCAGCACTTCTATGCTCAAACTGTTATTGGTTTTTGAATAATCCAAAAGAATTATATTTTGTTCGACTCTATAACGGGAGGTTGAAGGAAAGCAAACGTGATTTCTCTCTATGGCAGAGCGTTTTCATCCATACTATTGAAAGTTATTTTATGCAACGTAGGTGAGAATTTCAAAGGATTATGGTAAATTGTTAACTTTCGATAATTTCTAAAGGAAACTTGATCCCTTTCAAAAGTTGTTAAGGAAGTGTTTGTAATAGTGTTTGGTTTTTAGAACTAATTCATTGATTTATCTCAATTTATAGGAATTTCAAAAAGGAAGTTCGGAACTTAGCCTACACCGTAGTCACCTTCAATTTGTGTGGTGATGTCGGTTATATTGCTTTCCAGTTAAAATGAGCCATCACTTCTTTGTATTTCATGAAGAATACATCACTGGACTGCACAAGCCGAACAATGGTCCAGTTTCTTCATCTTAAGATTTCTCGTGTAATTTTGTATTTGTGCTGGATTTCAGAAATTGTTTACAGTCAGGAACTGGTAAGTGATCGGTTAACTTTGCAACTTACTTTATTTTAAAGCGAACAACATATTAACGTTTCCTGTTATATTTCAAAAGTTTTCACCTTAAATGCGGAGAAACGTGCTTGGAAAAACGTAGGAGATACACCACAGACATGTGGCTACAAAAGCTGAAAGAAAGATCCAAAGTCTATATTTTAACTTACAATATTACCTTTACCCTTTAAACGTATTCAAAATATCTCAGTAAGGAAAAATTCTATATTAAGGTACTAATAATTATAATAATAAGTCAATAAGTCAATTAAAATATTAAGTCCACTTTCAATTAAATAAAATGTTTGGATTTAAATGTAGAATTACTCATGGTTCAATTTGGAGGTAAATATTTGCTAACGTAAGAAGAAAATACATTTTCAATTCACAAAACAGCAGAATATGCCTATTTTAACTACGTTTTTCACCAAGTGAAATAACGCGTCACTCCATTAGTTGAAATAACACTTTCAAAAAAATCTATTTTGATAACCTATTCTTTTACTACACAAATTCTGGTGGCTAAACAAAGCGTAACGCAAATATTAAAGTCTCAGTTCCACGTACACATTTTTAACATAAAAATCCATTTCAAACTTGATAAAAGTTAGTTATATTTAGAACTGAAAACTAATCTCATATAATTTTCTGTCTAAATACTAACAAGACAGTGCCTCGAAAAGGTCATTGTGAAATATTTAAAACAAAAGCAAAGTACACGAGGGAAGTGAGAATGACAAATAACTTGAACAAAGCGTTTACCCCCAAATACAGTGTAGTCTGCTAACAGCATTACTACTGTTGAAGCTGATAAAGACACTTCCTATAGGGGCTGTCGTAGCAGGGAGGTGTTATTTGAACAACTCCCTGGTCGAAGTAATTTTCTGGCTTTGCATGTCAACGTAACAGACGTAGAGTAGAATAACCTCTGTGCGGTAACATTGCAAAGCGACCTGGTGTCCCTTAATGTGTTATCATGGTTATTTTTGAATGACCATTAAAACGAAAATGGGATAGTGGAAAAGATATCTAAGTATGCTCTTCAAACTACCCCAAACCGTGGTTTCATTAATTTTGAAGGGCAAATATGTCATGAACTAATTGATTTATCAGTAGAGCGGTATGTGGTGATGATCGAGCGAAGCCAAACTGCTCAAAAGTGAGTGATACTCTTTATAAATTTAAATTCTTCAATCCAATTTAAACTATTTAGCTACATAAAACTATTTAACTATTTTAAAATTATTTAGCTCGGCAACGGAGGAAAACATGGTAAAGACTTCACTTACAATATGTGCAGTGCATCTTTACAATCGCTGTGGACAGTAATAGCATTGAATCCTTTAATATTCACATTTTCGCTGAGGGGCTCAAGTTTTGACACGAAACATCCCATAAAAGTAACAGTAAGGGTCACCTACCAATAGTTTCATCATAATATTGCTTTTATACATGGAGGTGAACATTCCATTCATGGATGTGTGGGATAATTGCAATAAAAGCCTCAATTGCAATTAAATATTTTTAAGTATGTTTTTACCTTTTTTCTGATTGTCGTTGGCTGCCAGTAGGCTTTAAGCACGAGTCACTTGACGCCATATATAAGTAGGTTGTTTACAGTATCACCCGGACATCAGGCACATACTGTTCTCGGTTTCTTCACTTTACGTTAGGCTTATTATGTCAGAGTTTAGCTCTTCGTGATTTCGATTGCGAAATAATGTAAAGTTACGTCTTTTGTAGGCAGCTTAAGGCATGGTGAATAGTGCGATGAAAAAATGTCCATCCTACTTTTTCGTTTTGACATATTTCTCTACTTGCGATCGATTTTTATATTAATTAAAAATAAGTCCCAAGGACCATAGAGACAAATAGGAATGGGGTTTACATTGTGTAACACGTAGGTGCATCTGAAATCACCGCCAAGGTAACTTCACGATAAAGTTTCTACATCGGGGTGTCGAGCTAATCGGAGGAAACCTGTACACTGCACGATATTGCAATAGTACATTCAATTGTAAGAATGACGTCATTCGTCCGCATTTAATGATTCGAACGGATTCAAACGAGTGGCCTTACAGACCACATCATTGTCTAGGGGCAACAGGCAAAGCTGTTACAACAATTAGTATTGATATTGCTAGGATACTTCTTACTTGTTTTATCTAGAGTGACCAGGCTCCAGTTCAAATGTTAACGATATAAAGGCAACATTTGTAAAGTAAAGAACGTAGCGTTGGAAAACTTTGTAAGGATGATGACCCCTTGTCAATGTCCGAAATTAATTTTACTATAACCGTAATGTAGAGGTCTGAAAATTTAGAGGTTGGTCAGTTCAGTCTTAGTATCCCTTCTAGGGACGTAT
Source organism: Holothuria leucospilota (assembly GCA_029531755.1). NCBI lineage: Eukaryota > Metazoa > Echinodermata > Holothuroidea > Aspidochirotida > Holothuriidae > Holothuria > Holothuria leucospilota. The sequence continues at coordinate 51,054,107 of CM055971.1, forward strand.
CTCATATGGTGAGTAGACCCCCTTTGTGAAAGTGCTGTGGTTTTCAACATTTGGCAACCATCAGAATGGGTTTTCCAAAAACTACTTTATCTTACTTGAAAGATATATAGTCATTTAAACAGGATGTAATTAAGAATGAGGAGGATCACTCCTTTTCAACAATAAGGATAGGTTAATTTCAAGTAAGCAGCACAGTGGGTGATTTTGCCCTGAAAATCTAAACTTAAGTGTATCTTCATCCAACAAGCGATGGGAAACTATAGAGCATGTGATGTCCAAATTACGAATTTCTTTTCAAAACACCATTTGGGGTGTCTCTAAAGTTTTTCGGTCATTTTAAAAAGGTCCTTAAAGTGAGTAACTGATTGCAATGAATATCTTTCACATTGAAGAGATGAATCGTTTGGTAAGGGCTGTAAGTAATATTTCTTTGCCGTAATTTATTTACTGCTAACCACCGTGCAATGTTAAGCTGAAACTAAAATTCCAAAAGCTAACCAAAGAGTCGGGAAGGAAGAAAAACATAATTTTTGCCACTATTGAAACAGTAAGAAATTTTTTGCCACTATTGAAATAGAAAGGATGTATGTATCTTAGCAAATTGCTTATATTATTCCTCGGATTAGTAGCAGTTTCATATTCAAGAATTTACAGCAAATTTGCACACTTCATTTTCACAATGTGTCCAATTCATATCATGTTTTTCAGTTTCACAATTTCCCATTTCGTATCATTTTAGGCAGAAAAACAGAAGTCATAATTTGAAAATGAAAACCTAAATAATTTAATCTCACTAATTGTTCATTTGGTTTGCTCGCTGTTACCAGTATTGCCACAGTATATTTCTTTTGCAGGGTTTGAACAACGAGTAGAGCGTAAGTTTGTAAACAATTGTGTGAAAAGAATAAAACAAAGCTAAAAGGGGCTTCATGTTATAATTATAACAATCACCTTTACTGGAAGTTAACTGGTCCATAAAACTGAAAGCTTCAATTAGCAAATGGAAGAATGGCTCTTGTAAGATGTACAATTTAAATATGTATGAACCAAGCAACTCCACAGATACGCGAGAAAAATTCTGAAAAGTTTAAATAGGTTAGGTTTATTGTCAACCTTAAGTAGACTCAATCACCACGACTCAGCGGGGTTTCTTGTTTGGGGACCCTATCAGTAGTTAAGAAAACAGGCCTAGTGTATATGTTTAGTGATTCCTAGGAATCATAGTCACTAATATTATTACCAATGTGTGACATAGGAGGATCATATGAGTACTACGCTTTAATTTGTAAAGGGGTTTAATTAAGGCTGCAGGAGAGTTCATAAAACGATGCTCTTTTCTACAAAATTGGTCCTGGAATAACAAATGAAAGCAATTACTCGATTAAGAAATTTTTCGCCAAATATACAACTTTAAGCAACAAGCAAGTGCCTGGAAGAAAGATAATGTCTGTTTTGCTCCCAAAGTGAAAAAGATTTAATCGGAGAAAATCCTGAATAAGACAATCCTGACTATTAAAACTGAATTTCTATGCCATTTTGTTGCCTAGAAAGACGTTACGTTTGCAACAATATTAATTGCAACCCATCTGAGAGCCTTCTCCCGAAGAGTAGTAACAACATTCAGTCTTGATGGACGGTCTTTATTGACATACGATCTAGAAGCCAAAAGAACTTAAAAGTCTAATTAAAGGAAGAAACTCTGGGCAAACGAATTTTAGAAGTGCCCACAAATAAACTAATGAGGAAATGTGAGGAAAGTGAACATTCTATCTGGAACAGGACTTAACCTTTTACTTTAATTTCCATATCGCGAAAACATAAGAGTTGTCAACTGTTCGTGTGATAATCTGTACGTCATTTTTCATCTATCATTATCCAGTAACGTACTGTAGTCTATAAAAATTCATAAATTAAAGGTTCAATTTGATAAATAAACACATGATTGGTCATAAAGAAGTGTTGTGCTAACTCTTTCTGAGAAGATGAAAGACTTGGATTCCAAACGAGTGGAGTATGATTAAGTAAAGTAATTTAAAACCTCTACGTGTTTCAATCGACTCAACCTAATGATGAAATGTCATATTCCATCTTTTCGCCAAACATCACAGACGTGAGTGTATTTAGCACCCGTGTAACTAATTGGCTTAGTTTAAAAGCTCAACTTAGAATAGTTATTTTGGTTTTGGAGCAGTTGCCGTAATCTTCCAAAAACAGCAAAAAGGGATAGGTCTGATGACTTAACCAAAAGAAAACCATTACATTAGGGAAACGGTCCTTTGCACGTAGTGTACATGAGGAGATCGAGTTTAGCAAAGTTCAACTAATCGGGGCATATGTCGATCAACAAAATGGGTTGTCATTACCATTATCTATAAAAAACAAAAGAGAAGGTTACGTACAATTAATATAACAATCCTAAATCATCAACCTTACATTGCTTTGGTTGTTAATTACCATATCAAAATCGTGGTCTTATTGGAGAGATGTCGTCAAAGTAACACTTTTTCAGTTTTAGGGAGAGTGCCATTAAAGGGAACTGCAGTCATCCCACTCTGAGTTAGTGTATCCAGGTATCCCAAATTCATGAATGGCTCTGTTTACTCACGTAACGATATTTTGTATATGAAAGTTTATGCAGAATAACTTCTCAGTTTACCTTTAATATCAAATATCTTCGTTTTGGATAGATCATGAAATATTTTTGTGAGGGGAATGACAGAAAATATGTAAGATGTAGATGATTTTTTAAAATATTTTGGGGACTTCTCATGTCCGTTAAGGTTTACTTTCAGGAAGCACATCGGTTAGAATTTTGGACTGCAGTTTTTTTTTTCTGGAAAACACTTTTGCTTGCACTGAACCGTTTTTATGCCGACGACTCTTAAGTCAGCAATTAAATAAAGGACATCAAGTGAAGGGTTCTACCCCGTAGGTCCTACCACTACCTCGCAGGAGTAATCAAGCTTTTAAATGGCACCAGGGCCAGGGCGCTATACAACAGTTGGATCAGTACAGTAGAGATACCACCTAAAAACTCATTTCCGAAACGTTTAAACACTTTAAGAACCACGTAATACAAATCTTTGATTTTTTTTTAACTTTAATCATTTCAGAGTAACTATGAGGATCGTGGTTTAATAGAGGGAACAACTGGTATGTAGCCTACTAATTTCATTGAATCATAATTAACTCTATCCACGCTTATCCCTATCCACCCCAGTCAATAATGACACTGGTTTGTACAAAAGTCTTAATATTACACAGAAGCTATGGATTGGTAGGTATTGGTACAAATGTTTACTATGACACATCTGTGAGAAAAGTAAACAAAGGCCTTCATAAAGCCAGACCTGTAGAATCTAATTTTTAGAAACTTCCAACAAGAAATCATTTGGCGAAAAATTTTCCTCCTGCAGGTTCCTCGTATTTCTATTATCAACAACCACAATACTCAAGAGACTGCCTCGAGGTTAAAGTCAGTGTTCTACAAGTAATCTGAGTGGTGTATATCTAATCAAACCAGATGGTTATCCGGAACCTTTTGAAGTTTACTGCGACAATTCGATAAATTCGGAAGGATGGACGGTCAGTGAAAATATTGCTAAATGTCCTGAACCTTTTCTCAACATGCAAACTATGTAAATGCTTCGATATTCAAATATTCTTTTTTTTTTTTTTTGGCCGCATGACTGTAGAATTATCTTTTAAACATAAAAAGCTTTGAAAAAGCCTTTTGGTTGATACAAATAATAAGAAAGCTAAATTATGAAGCAAATGTTGTAAATTTTGTAAATCTCGTTTTAAGACTATGAGGGACAATGCAATTTTGTAATTCAATTCTACATAAAGACTTGGTGTCGATTTTTCAGGTCATACACCGTATTCAAGACGGCTCTGTTCTTTTTAATCGCAATTCAACGGAATATAAAACGGGATTTGGTTTTCTGTCCCAAGAGTTTTGGATAGGCAACGAAAAACTTTCATTTCTAACAAATCAAAACATCTATGAACTGCGTATTGACGTGGCAACTATCGATGGTCTCTCTCTCTTAACGTCACATACAACCGGTTTCGCATTGGTGATGAGAACGGTCAATACAAGCTCACTAGCGTTGGAGAATACAAAGGAAGAAAAGGTAAGATTGAAAACCACCTACACAGTCATTTACTTTCTACCTTTGCTAGAAATACGCATATTTATATAATATACTATTTCTCTCCCTTTTCCAGATGATATCGATCGCTTTCTTTGCCCTCCAAATAGTGTAAGTACCAATGGTAAATGATGAAGTCGAGCAAATCATTGTAATTTGTTCATAACAAGTTCGTTATAAAAATTCCAGTTAGTAGTTTTTTGTACAACAATTAAAAGCTCAATTTCGCCTTTTTTCCGTTTGTGTATTAGAAACACTAATCTTGTGTACCACTGAACACTGAGACTTTTTTCAACGACGTTACGTACTACTTATGTCTTAGAGTTTGTAAGTAGGCTTCCATGCATTTAACGGAAAACATTTGCTTAGCTTAATTGAGTAATGAAGACCATCTTTTATTTTTAGGAAGGCGCAAAGGCCTACATTTCTGCCGATTGTACACGACGATGTTTCTGCACTAACGGTCAGTTTTCATGTGATGATACTTATCAGTGTAGTCCCAACGCCATTTGTGAAGAGAGAAACAACAGGTCACAATGTTATTGTAACGAAGGGTATAGAGGGGATGGGGTCAACTGTACTTCCATTTCAGATTGCCAAGATGTATACAATATGGTTTCCACTGAAAGTGGTGTCTACAAAATAAAACCAACAACTTGGCAAGGAGACCCGTTTGTCGTTTATTGTAATATGACGGACGGGGGCGGATGGACGGTGAGTATCGTAAACCTGCAATAGACCTTACGAACATAAGGTAACAGGGTCGTGGAAACCGAAGTGCGCTTGCTCAAAGGGCCTACATATGCGACTTCTCTATACTCATTAGTAAAATTGATAGTAACGTCAACGAAAAAGTCTGTACGCACGTCACATGATATTATTATCTACTCGGGAATAAGTTTTCAAACAGAGTCTATTGTAGAGAAAAATAATTTCCGAGTAGATATAAGAAGGTCAAGCATATGTCACTAACAAAATGAACAAAAGGCACTCAAAACCGATTTAAACGTCTCGTTTCAATGTTGATGTCTTTCCTCGGAATTCATACCAATACCAAAATTCAAGAAATGAACGTTTATATAACACAGGGAAAATGTTTTATCCCCACTCAGGTGTTTCAACGACGTGTCGACGGATCCCAGGATTTCCATCTTTATTGGTCTGATTATAAAGAGGGCTTCGGGACGCCAGATCACGAATTATGGCTGGGTAATGATAAATTACACAGTTTGACAACGCAAAAAAATTACCAGCTACGGATTGACGTTGTTAACAGTTTAGGCGATCCATTCTATGCTAAATATAGCTCTTTTAGAGTCAGCGACGATATCAGTAACTATACGTTGAGTGTTGCTGGATTTAATGGAGGAAACGCAGTGAAAATTTCCACTTCCACAGAATTTCTTGTCTAGCGTGACTTTGCACTAATTGCTTTTATTAACGTTCTTAATTGATATGGTTACATTTCCATTTATATTGGATTTGGCCGCAATGATGAAGCTACCCTAAAATTTAAAGTGAAAACAAATAAAAAAGCTAATTAAAGTTTAAAATATTGCATCAATTAAAACTTGATCAAAGTAGTAAAGGAGCAAATCAAAGCACTGTGGTCCGATGCAGAAATTGAAATACCCCCTTATACGATCAGCAAGATATTCTGTGTTTGAACGACAGTTTTGATCAAAAGAGTGTTTTGGTGTCAAAGACGTTAAGGTTGTGACAGAGATTCACAAGTGATAAAGCGTAGGAATATTTACCATAACCCATTCTAACTGACGCCAACATTCAACCGATTTCTTTCATAGGTCCAAAATCTTATCGAAGATGACTTCACTATATATGGCAGCATTACTAGAGTACCTCAAACCCAACCGATTCTTTCAGATTGTCGTAAAAATGCCGCCTTTAATACCTGTTCCCTTACAGTACTTTCAATTCATACCAACATGTTTCATCAGATTATTCAATCGTCTGTTATCTAGAAAATAGGCTTGAAAAATTACCCTTCGGCGTTTCTCATTTTCAATTGTGCATTTGATACCAAAACAGCCCACTGCACACTGCACACTGCACACACCACACATCAAATTAATTGGTAAGAATCAGTAAGAAGGTATTGTTTGAGTAACCGATTTTTAAGTTGGGAGTAATGTTAATTTCAAGTTTTCACGTCAAATGATTGCCAACTTCAGATCTTCCATAGTAGAGGTCACCACAAAATTATTTCTTCCTTTAAATTAAACTTGCAACTGCTACATTTAGACTCATGTTTGTGTTATACAATGTAATTGATCTTGCTGCAATATTGATAAAATCTTCTTCCTTGATCTTTGCAGCTGTTGAGTAAGCAAGGCATTATGTAGGGCTACTGCAATGATGATAGCAAAATGATCCTAAAATACAAATTGTATCTGATTATAACTCCCCCCTTGTTTCCTATAGGCATGAACGACTAATTCGCCTATTAAACAAACGTTCTCTTTGCGGATGAATATCTTAAAAATTTTCTCCTAAACTCAGCTCTTATTTCATTATCACAAGAATTACCTAAGCGTGGACTTACTATGTAAATAAAAAGAAATTAAAATAATTTGTACAAGTCGGCCCCATAACTCATTGTAAACAATAGCGTTTTCACATTTACTAGAACCTGTAGGCCTACTTAACTTCTATAAATCTACTGTTACATATCTTTTGTACATCTTTAATTGTGATTTGTGTTTATAGGTAATACAGTGACATACCACAATGGTCATGCTTTCACAACTCGAGACCGTGACAATGACGCCTGGAGTGGTGGTAACTGCGCAACCGACCGGAATGCTGATGGTTTACATTCATGTAGTTTTTACTGCAACTACAATGGCGGATGGTGGTATTATAATTGCGCCACTACTTCTCTAAACAGCCCTTATGGACACTTCTGCTTCCGTTGGTTAGATCTTCCCGGAAATACCTGCAACATCAGATACACCGAGATGAAAGTACGACCGATTTAATCCATTGGTAAACGCCGTAATAACGAAATACGCAAAGAAACCTATACTTCCCTGAATACAGTTTTGGTGGGAGCTAAAGCCAATTTACTTTTAGGTTTAATACGTTACAATTTTCTATCACTTTCTCTCTCGTTCAAAATGTTACAGCGGTTACTGTCCGTGTTTTTTACCATGTAATTAGCATAGCCACGGTAGGTGATACACTGTTCACACCAAGAAACGTATTTTCTCCATTGATTAATTGTCGAGGCGATGGCCTTGAGCTCAGATGTTTCATCCGTTCCGAAAACATTGGGAATATAAGTTTTGTTATACAGTTTTGTTAACCTTTTACCGTATGTGCATGACGGGCTCAGGCAAAAAGGGTTATCGTTTTTAAAAAAATTATAACTCTGTCATGCAACATCCACTAGCCTTTACTTTACCATCAAAATAAAGCCAACAAAAACATCTATCGAATGCCACCATTTTTTTTGGGGGGGGGGGTTCGTATTTGACATTGTTTCATAAAAAAATCGTTAAAAAGTTGTTTACATTCAAAAAATATACCAAAAATTCAAAAATATGCTAAAAATGACGTCATAATTTTAAAAAAATCTGTTGAGGCACTTAGAAAAAAGTCACCCTACTCACTTTTTTTTTCTGAATACCTAGGAACCTATACAAACACCGTAAGAAGTGATTAGGTGTCAGGGGTAGGGAATTTAGAGATATTTGAGGTATAATTTTCAAAAATTAGTCATTTTCAGTCAAATTTTACATTTCCATCCCAAAACCTTCTCCCAATAAAAAATTACCTAAGTCAACAGGGGAATGTCCAAACTTTTTTATTCAAATACCAAAATGTCCGTTATGAGCTACCTTACGCAGAAATACCAAGAAATATGAAGAAATAGCAAGGGTAGGGTGAGTAAGAGAGTTTCAAAGATCCAAGCAACTGCATTTTTCAAAAATGAGTCAAATTTGGCCCAAAACATGCATTTCTGACCCAAAAATCCCCTCCCAATATCAAAAATTATAACCCACAACACCCCTCCGACTTTTTCACTCACTAAAATAGCCATTCAGAGCTACCTTATAAAGCCATGCAGCTCTATTTATAGATCCAAAGTTGTTTACGTTTCACTGTGCACTGAGCCATAGCGTCCTGTGTAGAGGTCAATATAGTTCAGTGTGTGTGAGTTCAGTGTGGGCTGTATAGCAAGAGTAAAATGAGCATATCTTCCTCATTATTTGTCCAATTTCCTCAAATGTGGTATCAAATGAAAGAGAAAAGGAAGCTAAACAATCTCCTGCACCATAAATTACAAAATAATGGTGATCTGTATGGGTTTTCTACGATTTTCTATGAAAATTCGTATTACGTCATCTAATTTGCATATTTGCATACATAATGAGATTAGTTTACAAAAATAAAATATGCATTCAAATTTCCTTGCTTTGCTCTTTACAATGATATATAGGTTTTTACAGAGAATATTCTTCTAAATCAACCAAAAAATTCCTGAAAATATTCCTCTGTTTAAAAAAGTGTAAAAAAGTGAAGACCAAATTAAAAGCCATATAAAGAATATAGTTACGCGATAATTAATGCCACGTGGGTTCTTTAGACGGCGTTTATTCAGGATTTCCAAAATCCTGTTAGATTTTAGGCATTGTCGTATCAATTCCTACAGGGAGAAATTTAAAATGGCTACTTATATGAGCTGATAAGAGAGGTAAAGCTTTGATGAAACTGAAAATAGACAGACACCGTGGCGTATATGCATTGCGTGTATCCTGCTATTTGCTCCCCCTTCAACCCGACAACAGAATGTCATCTCAAAACCGTAAACACTGACAATTGCGACAACTGAACAACATACATGCAAAAATCTTTTATAGAATTCTATGGAAAAAATCTATAGAAACTGTATAAGATTTTCTATAAAAAATTCCTGTAGAAAATCCTATAGTCCTTCTAAAGGAAAATCCTATAGACCCTCTATAGAATCTTATAGAGTTTCTTTAGAATTGAATAATTCTAAAGAAAGTCTAAAGAAACCCTAAAGAAACACTATAAGTTTCTATGGAGAATGAGTGGGGCTCTATAGAAACTGTATATAATTTCTATAGAAACTGTAAGGAAGTTTAAAGCTAAATTTCTGCTATTACTCTTTGTGAGAAACAGGTATACATTGTCCATTCGATACTATGAGCATAATGTGTATGAGACGTTTTGCATCCAAGATGCTTTTACATTTTCAATGCCCCCTCGTATACCGGGCAGGACAACCAGGGTTCGAGAGCGAAGTTCGGTGTAATTTTCGAAGACATTGTTTGACAGAAAAATATGACGTATGTTAGATGTACCACGTGTTTGACACGTTGGTTATAGTGAAAAATGTTATTACATATTTTGTTTAAAGAAATATAGTTCATACATCTTAATATATTCTTTATCTGTCTGAATAAACTACTTATCTTTTGTGCTTAAACGTCTCTTGCTACACATCTGATTGATTTAGACCTGTCCTAAGCATAAATTTACAATTTTTATGTCAAAAGTTTGGCCACACCTACTTAATCTATACCATAAGTAATTTCAGTGAAAAAAGAAGCAATATTTTTAGGAATTTTTGCTCAGTTTAGAAGAATATTTTGTGCGGGGACCTTTATATTACTGTAAAGACCAAAGATAGGGAATTTGAATGCATCTTTTAAATTTTTTAATTAATTAATATCCAAAGTAGATGTTCTATAGAAACTGTATAGAAATTCTATAGAAACTTTATGAAAGCTGTATAGAAATATATCAATATGTTTCTGTAGAACTTCTAGAGAGAGTATCCTGTAGGATAATTCTACTGAGATTGTTCTATGTAACCGGAATCCAAATATTCCAACTCTCATCTTCACACGGCATTCCTGAGCCGGTACATAAAATTTTGAACCTTATTCACTGAAATTCTAATGGTAGATTGCACAATAATTTGTGATGTCACTCTTGTACTTCTCAAATTACCGTTTTTGTTTTTCCTTGATTTCGAAAAGCTACTGTATCTTGTGTCAGAATGAAATCACTGACTCAGCGTTGTAAAGTAACGTAACCACGTAAGCCCTCTAATTCGTACAACACGTTATGCACGAAAATAGTAAACGTTTCAAGGTGACATTCACATATAAATTTCAAAAGCAAACAAATGCAGGTAATGTGAGTTGTAACAGGAGGACATTACAAATATTGTTCAATCAACTATATCAAATTAAGTGAATTAATTTCAGCATTTCATATCCCAGCAACTAAGCAAGCTATGAAAATGGGATTTTTATGAATGAGATTTATTTTCCAACCTCTGAAACATATATTTCTGAAATTCTACGCTTGAGGTATACTTCATTTTTTTCGCATTACATTTACTTACTTTTTACATTAATTTTAAGTTGCCTATTATCCGTACCTTTTGATCACGGTGTTGAAGTAATTCAAATTTTCTGTAAAAAAAAACGTAAGAAATACCTTCAAATTATGCAGATATTTATTTAAGATTGATGATCCACATTGCCTCTAATAGCTACGTCACCTCTACAAGGTTTGAAGCTACTTTGCAATTTGATTTTATGTGGCTCTTTACCAGTTTACTTTGATATGTGACCTTTATTTTTACTACGATGCACGATATCTTATTGAAATTGAAGAAAGGGAGAACGCGGACACAGTGGAATGCCGCGTGTTTTACCAATGACGCCATGAATATTTTAGGCTGTACGGTAAAAAGTATTTGTGTGTCACCAAACGCACAGTATGCATTCAACCTAGGAGGTTAAACGCTATTTTACCCTTTTTCGGAAGATTAGGAGTAATATTCACAACAAGGATAAGTCATGTTATCTCAGGTTCTTTTAATAGACTTCTGACTTTTACAACTTGTTGTAATTCGGCTGATAATTTACAGTGGCGTAGTCAAGGGGTAGAGGCACGAACCACCAAACGTTAGCTGACCCTCTCCCTTTCGTGTGCCCCGAATGAGATTATGGGTATTAAAAAATTATGCACAAGCACACCTTTTATGTATCGATATGAACACGAAGATCCACTGTCAATTTATTAGTCACTCATGCTACTTGAATTGCACTAATTGTTCTCAAAACTACAATTTTGAAGCAAGCTTAGCACATCTATTCGTTTAACGTTATATGTGAAGAACCGCCTTACTGGGAGATATGATCTACAGCTATCGTTTCAGCATCTGTTTTTAACAACATTTGGACTACTTCTGTCTTGAATTCGCGCTTTTTAATATAATTCCCACCTTATTATCGTTTAATCAGGTTTTATGTTCGAAAACTATAAAAATGCGATTATGTTTGCCTCAGATGAATGCAGGAAATAACTTTTTCAAAGGTTTAATGTTATGCCATGCAAACCTATAAACCACAATCAAGGGCTTCTTTTTCCAAAGTTTCTAAACTAGTCCTGGATCCATAGCCGCAGATGCACCTTCGATGTTCTAATGTGAAGACTTACCCTCTGTGGCATACCTGGAAGGTAGTTGTCTCAAGTTTTTCTTGGGCAGCATGATGTAATAATCGTTCTAAAGCCCAGTGCATACCTAATAAAGACCCACCGTCCCCACTACCCACCCCTCACCCCATTATTAAATCGTTAGGGCCAGTAAGGCCAACACAATGGTCAAAATGTAATTCTATTGTTATGGCTTGCTTAGTGCGCATCCAATGCCATTATTATTTTGAAGATGGTGAACTGCTTCTCTCAAATGGTCACAATCTGGAAATACACCAGAGCCTCAAGGGGCTTTACCCCATGGAACACCACTTGCTCTGGATCCCACGGGGGGCCCTCTGGCCCCACCGCTTACATGGGACGGCTTCGTTTAACCAAGACACCTCCAGCGACGCTCAGTCCTCAATTTTGTTGTCTTCTCTGGTGGAATGTTGTGCCCCCCACGACCCTCCCCCTCCCCCTTCGAAGTCTGGCGACTCCACTGATAACAGGCAAAAGTAACCACGCAATATATGTATACGTACCGTTGTTTGATTCCTGTGCAATAGTCAAATGAGTGACCCAAGTCCGAACGCAGGACATCGTTCTCCCTTACTTCAGTTTCTATGGGATACACATATTCCTCAGAGACCTGTATTAAAAGCACATATGCATATTACACAAGAAAGCAAAGGCGTTGCGGTTTTGATGAATTATTATGGACATATAATTATATCATTGCACTAGAGATATAATTTTAAAATAATGGGGTCAATTCCCACAAAAGGTTAAAATGTAAGTCCTGCAGATCTCTACGTCATATGTGTATTTACAAAGTAATAAATATGGTCATATCATCCACATGCTGAGTTGACATAATATGTGCACATGTACCCACCTGCGGGTGAAGTTACCATAATACTGATGTTACATAGACATTCCGTGTGCCGCTGCGCAGTACTGAGTTTCACCCCAAGTAGACGGTAAATCCATTTCAGTTTTACATCCTAGCTCTTACAATTTTTGTGTGTTCTGAACCGCCATTATGGTCTACAATTATATTATGACATCAATAAAGCAGGTCACATCCCGGTCGCAACAAACGTCTCCACCCAAGCAACAGGGGTCTCGTACTCGATGCAACGCATTTCCATACGCAGAATAATGATAGATATCTATGATTCCTTACTTTGGATATTATGTTAAGAAGGTCTTCAGAGTCTGAATCCCTTTTAACCCAAAATGACCTTAGAACTTTTGCTGCAACGATGGGATTTTTAGACCACTATGACAATTCCACATATCATGTAAAGGGTTCAAGAATCCATTCAATCTTCCTTTACCTTCAACAGAGAACGATGGAACTATTCTATTTAATGTGTTTTGCAAAATATGCAAACTAATTTAAATGTCCACCAGAAACAGTGTCTTGCTTTCCATGTGTCTCATCTTGACGAGATTTAATTTACATTGGAAAATATGCAGAATTTGTTAGTTAGTTAGATGAAATTTAACGACACACCAACACAATTGTGTTATATAGTGTCAACCAAAGTTTAAATACAGTGCAAGTCCTTCCCTTTAGTCGCCTCTTACGACAGGCGGGAAATACCGTGGGCATATTCTACAACCCCCAGCCCACATGGGGCGAAAATATGCAGAAATATTATATATATATATATATATATATATATACGTATATAGTCATATATATATATACGTATATAGTCATATATATATATATATATTAATATATTTCCAATCACTTTGTCTGATAAAGGTAATGTTTTTCTTTTGCCTTCCCCTGTATTTTTCTTAGTTATTTCAATCCGTTGTATTTTGCAAACTGTTCGTGGAAAAGTCTTAGCCTGATTAAAACACAATAACGACTAGTCTGTATACTTCATGGCTCTTGCTATGATTTCAAGAGTGCACGAGGAGGGTTATAACCAGCTTTTGGACTTGTTTTGCTGGAATCTTCTTGGCAAATTTTATATCAAGGAAGTGTTAGCAACTCCCTACTCATATTAAGACTTACACTGCCACACTTATAAAATCTCGTAACATCTATAGTATGATACCATCGTGATAAAGAGGGGAATATCTGCACAACTTGTTTTCTGACCTCTGGGGGGAATTCTCGGCTTGGTTCATATTTCACTTTGTACCGGTAACGCCAGAAGTTGGAGATGGGGGAGGGGCGGGGGTCCTCAGATATGGAAATCGTCAGCCCGGCAAAGACAACCGCTTGAGCGGAGGATGTTGGTATGCGTGCTAATAACGTCAGAAAACTCAGTTCTTAGTCAGCAAGTGGCACATCCCCCCTACTACAGGGAGGCTACGTATATGAAACAGGGTCTTTAAGACAGAACTTTTGAGAATTATGTGAAACACACATCCTGGATATCCAGAGCCATGCAAAGGGCCAATATATGCACAAAGTGTTTGCCCGTTTCGACTTTTTCTTCCAGTAGATCCCCTCCCTAATCTAGTCAGAGTCGTAGGTAGGAAGTAGGGTCTTTTGTAAAGACCTATTGCATTATGCGCGCAACGTCTTTACACAGTTGTAAGTCCCCACGTCTGTGCAAAGGCAGGCTTAGGGAATGGGATCCTTTAGAAAGAAACTTTAAAAAATGATATAGAACGCCCACCTAAGACAACCGCCATCTGTACATAGTGCATATTTGCGACCAAAGTGGACAAATTTTCGTATTTTCCTGATAGCCCTCTTTCTAAACAGAGGCCCGAGGCCTCTTCACCTTTATTTTGGAGGCGGGTATTTGTCGACACGGAACACCATGACACTAAAAGGAGAGCCACTATCAGTTGGCAAGTAGACTACCCTGGAAAAGTTGTATCAGAACGACTTTTAGAATGCCAGAAATGACACATCCAGAGGCTTTAGGTTAACTTATTTCTTATTTTGAGAAAGCATGTTTCAAAAACTGGCACTTTAGATTGAAAAATGCTTCTCAGATGCGCAAGGAACGCTCTATGCGCGCTCTTGGAAGAATTCAGAGGTAATATTTCAGTCGGGGTTCAAGGGCGAATCACCATAATCACCACACCATAATCTCTCTCCAAAGGGCAGGGAGGAAATTGGGTCAGGTCTGGCGCCAACAGCTTTCATGGCAAGAGAAAGGCAACATGACAGATCCAAAGAGAAGGAAGAACGGGCTCGAGTAGAGCTATATACCTTACCCGACAACGCAGACTCTAAGAGGCTACTTTGGACGATGCTCTAAAAATCAGCCAAAAAGACAGAGAACCAGCTGAAATACAGCCAGAAAAAGGCCGAGAGGAGAAGACACCGCCCATATCAGGGCACCCGACTTTCAAAAGTCTATTACAAACAGCTCTTTTAAGGGTCACCAATTAATACAAGGAAAGAAGCTACTTCTCTCTGAGACATTCTTTGTTTTTGTCGTTCTTTATTCTAAGTGGTAACAGTTTCTCCTCGTCCATATAAATAAAGACTCCGTTTCCACCCCGTATATGTAAAGACTTAATTTACCCGACCTTTAAAGATTATACGTAGTCACTGGTACGCCCTTAACCTTAAATAAAGGCGGAAGGCCCCCAGCAAGTGCAGTCAACCCCTTGAGGTACATATATCCGAAAGGAATATTAGAGGATTTATTTTAAAAATGTAACAATAAATCGTAGTCTGAGAAACCTTACAAAAGGATGTTCGCTCTCTATGGGTATTTTGTTACGGTTAACCAAAACAACAATTTTAACACAAATCCTGCTACCCATCAGTGCCCACAATAGGGTGAGCTTTCGGAACACTTCCTAAAAGTTTCATTCTTATTATTTTAGGGCTTATGAAAATTTTTGGGACAAAATCATATACAGAGGTTAACTCCTGAAATACTTTATTTTTGCTCTATAAAGCTTTGAATACAGCCCCCAACCGCGCACGACGGTTTGCTAGTGATGAAGTTGCCGCCACATTATATCAATATGAGCCAGACAATAAAACCGGTCTAGCTTGGTCATAAGAACTAAACATTTTACATTCAAACCCCGGCCTCCTTAGAAAGCCTATTAATCTTTCGCATGAAGTCACGCACGATGATTTCGGGCCTTTCCTAAAATTGGGAAGGTTCACCTACTATGGTAACGTCAGATGGTGGCCGCGCCTACCCTTACGTCGTTACTTTTGCCCAAGTTAAATCCAAAGAAACTACGAGCTTTTAAAGTCAGTAGTATATAACCAAGAAGTTGTTATCCAAATGGAGATAGTTCGACGAAACTTCTTTTGAAGTGAGGTTTGCGCATTAGAGGTCATCTAGTAATCATTCTATTATCTTGTTCTTAGGATTTCTATAAAGACTAAGCTGGATTAAAAAGTTATCATAAAGAGGTTTGTCGTCTACTACATCATGAGTAGAACTATGGCGATTTTACCCTTTGCCATAGCATTGCCAGTCGCCCGAAAAAATAAGAATATTTTCTTTCTGGCGTTGCTTGATGTCGCAAATGAGACCACATCAGCTTGATTTTATGTAAAATTGTAAACATATATTTATATCAGGCTATTTTAGGAAACGTGAGGAAACTTTTTAGAATGCAGCTAAAAAATAAGGCTTCTGCCTCTTTAGCTGATTTGCATATGATCTCTTTAGATGGATTAGGGACATTTGTATTGATCTAGTTCTAATAAACAGCCGTTTTGAGTTTGAAAACCCTGTCACTACTATACAAACCTATACATCAAAGCATCATTCAAGCTAAGTCCCTTCTTAAACTATTAATAGAGGTGAATGATGTGGCAATGAGAAAGAAACCATTTAATGAAGAGCATAAGTCCTTATAAGCCTTATCACCATCTACTAGTTGGTAATCTTTAAACACTTAAATAGGTTATAAAGTATTTGTATAATTTCGTGCTATCTCCATTCGGATAGAAACTCCCTGATATAACAATAGCTCTCATTACCATGGCATATCTCTGTTTTGAAAATTTCTCCTAATCATTCGAAAAGGGGGTAAAATGACAATTTCCTAATTTCAATGCACACTGTACCTATAGAGACGTACAAATACTTTCGTTTTTGTCGCACAGCGGAAGCGTCCTCACTAATTCAGTCGCTTCTCTAGCTAAGCACGCAGCAGTAAGTTGTAACGCTAAGCACGCAGAAGTAAGTTGTAACAGCGTTTTCCTCTACTTTAATTCCTATGGTTCGAAGATATTTTTGCCAAAGTGTCTCCTACGATTGAAGTCTGCGTCCTGCGTGCCTTGTGCTTCATTGTTTTGCCGCTAAAATGAAGTCGCGTGACGTCAATGCATAATGTCTATAGCCATGTTTACGACGCGATGTTCATGATAAATGACAAACCAATGCCGTTGTATTGTATATAAACTCCCCATCTGATCCAACTTCATAAGGATTACTCTTCCTCAATTCCCTTAGTCCTGTTTGCCCTTTACCCGTAGCAATCAAATCGCAGCCATGGGCCTATCCAGAATTGCAGTCACTTTGAAACAGTATGACTAAACAAATAATTTTAACCTGATCAGTCAATTAAGCTGGTGTTTAGGCCAACGACTCAATTTTTTTCTATCGAATGTTTTCAGTATCAGAATGAGTGGTCACTCTCAGGCCTCGGTTATTCGCAACATCTCGAAGGCCTTGGCAATGATTATGTGACAGATCTAAAGTTGGTCTAATAGTGGATCCGCAAGGGCTTCAGTCGGAATCGTCCATGGACGACAACAAGTGGAAGACGAGGGGACATGCCTCCTCCCACCTTTGAAAGATAAGAGGGTTGTTCCTTCTACTTCTTCCAGAACTGTAACGAATATGGTAGTCACCTGTTTGATTCCGTGGCTTCCACCATACCTGATTCAATGAAACCATACTCGAAATGGTAGAAACATCCATTTACTGAAAAAAAAATCGTAGGAATAATACTCAGATTACACCACAGACAGATCATTTTGTAACCAACTTTTCCGGGACCCTTAATTACTTGAACTATAGGGCTTCAAGATTTGCATTTGAAATAGTTTTGGTAAATATCATGTCATCCCTACTTTAGATAAGCTGTTAAAGCTCTTGCAACCGTCCTTCCGTCCAAATAATAACCAAACGATTACAAATACAAAACAGATCCCCAAAATATCCTTAGAAACAGGTTTGTATTGAAAACATGCTTGTAATATTCGCGAAAGAAAGGCATTTCATAATCCCAGTTCGACAAAAACTGAAGCATCTCTACCGTGATGAACGTAAACAATTGGTGCTGAATAAAATGTCTAGATGGCTGCTTGCGTCCGAAGGCCTAAATACATCCCATTGGACGGTCACGGGATAGCAAAATGCGTTAATCGAAAAGAAAAAGGTGTAGACTTATTTCCGTAATGAAATACGTACGAAACACAAAACAATGCACACAAATTCTGTTATTTGCAGAAAAGCTACATGATTTACTTGTCCATCACTTCGCTTTAGAGCCCACTACTCAGTTTAAAATAACATACGCAGATGTTGAAATTTTCACAAATGCATGCTAAACGAAGGAGCCATCGCGCTCTCATCTCGTTGGTTAAATTACGTGGAACAAAATTCAACGAAATCATTGGTTAAAATTAAGAGGGTGATGATCATTATCCTGAAGAAACACTTGGAGTACACGACTGAAACTTAAGTTATATGTTTGTTAAAAACATATGAAATGCGTTTAAATGTAAGAAAAATACAGGAAATTTCCTTGTAGCAGCAGTATAATGAGAACTCTGTCCAGTAACACTGCCGCGTTTACTGCAGCTAACACTAACATGTAATCTATGCAATGAAACTGAAGACATTCAAAATGTTCACACATGCGCCAAATAGAACAGATGTTGAGAGTAAGCTTTTGGATCTGTAAGAAGATGACTGGGCGGTGCCTTCACTGTCAACACCTATATTTCTGAATTATTCTTTACATTATACACTCCTATAGACAATATTGGAGGGGAGGTCTCACAGCTCCCTGCTAATAATTGGACACGAATGGGCTTGTTTAAAAACAAACTTCCTAGTGTTCGCCTATTTCCTTGTAGCAGGGAATCTTGGCTTCGATAAGGATGTGTTATGATTTGCACTTTTAAGAATTTGGCAATCACAGACTGTGATAAAGTGATAATATATCACACGTCTTGCATAGATTACACGGTTTAGGTTAACTTAAAGAAAACAATGGTTTCAACAAGACGGAAAAATTTTGTAGACAAGGTTCATCTATGCAACAGTTCACGGTAGAATGTGGGACAACTGTCACAACTGGCTAACTTACTCAAATAGAGCAATGGTATTGGCAATAATATTATTTATGTAGGGAATGGTTTCAAAAGTGCTTATATTCTATCCTTCGTATTCTTTCTTTAATTCCAGGCGAGCTCGTAGCCAAGGGGGCAAAAGATGAAATTAAAATAAAACCTGGAAAGTCCTAAGATGTATTTTTCCACTTTAGAAATGACCTTGAATAGCTGTCGTTGCCAGTTTTGTATGATGTGAGAGCTCACATTGCTTTAATATAGACGGTGGGCCGAAGCCCCAAATTCGCTTGTTAAGTGATCCCTCTCAGGGAAAATAGCTCGAAAATCGTAAAAATATATAACTAAGATGAAATTACATGTTCCCACCCACAAAAGTTGCACATTTTGTAGATATTAAATGAAATATGAGCCAAAAGTTTTAAACATAGCTGTTCACGAACGTGCCGTAAGATTGCGCAAGACTTCGTGTCAGCAACCAATAGCATGTCAATTAGAGTACCACATGACCTTGATGGAATGTAAATATTACGGAATTATGTACCTACACCCGCAATAACACAGTCTCTGAACTCTCTTAGTTCGCAAGATTCTGTACATAAAAACTTTAAAACTGAGATGCTTGGAGCTTACTTTTGGGGTTAACTGTGCCCATTTCCAAGCCTGCTGGAAAAAGTCGAGTACCGGATTTCTGTTTGGAAGGATCTGACCTGCAGTGAGACCGTAGCAACTAAGAACATGATGCAGCAATTGTCATGTTCGCCAGTCCTTTCGCTAAACCATTACGTAATGTTACTCCTATTGCTAGAACATGGTCTGTTTATTACAGCCTACAGTATACAGTGAGTGCGATACACTCTTTACTATAAAGTTTAACGTTCAGAGGGCAGTGGAGAGGAAGGCAGAGACATATCCTGTTCAGTTAAGTAAGTTGACATTCTCAGTGTATTTAAATGGGAGCAGGCTAGTTGCAGAATACCCCGCATATGAAACTCTGTTTGGGAAAGGGTAACGTGACAGATTCAAGGCAAAATTGGTATTGGAAAATGACTCGCATAGATGTTTCTGACTAGATTCCCATACCACTATACGAGGATATGCAGTCAAAAGGCAATTTATTTTTGCGAGGCACTCAGCAAATGTTCAGTTTCCCTCACAGTCATAGGCTTACTGTGGTATATTTGGGAAGCTACAGGGAAACACCACGAAAAATTTGAGGCAGCATCCTATGTGTAGCCTATGAAGGTTAACTTTTCTTTGAGAGGCTCAAAGATATACAGAATTATAGTTGTTTTAAAGAGACTGCATAGGTATGCAGTCATAACTGAAATTCTGTCTCATAGGGGCTACAGGGATTTGCAGTGACTGTGCATGCAGCCAGTGAAAAAACAACTGTATCTCATGGGGTATTCTGTAATTGTTTGTTTTTAAATGTAAGATGAAATATAAAATATTAACTGCTTAAGGATAGGCGGTGCTAAGCTAGTCTGAAAAAACATTGCCATCATAGCTAGTTGCTGAGCTTCCCAGGCCCTATTCGTAGGCTTGTACCTTGTGACATCCATGTAACATCTACTGCACAGCCCAGTCTGAGAGCTACACTGCTAAATGTCTTGGAAGATGCAGATTTTATATAGCTTCATTTTTCATTCCTCCATTTTTATTTTTCAAGTTGTTGAAGTAAAGCTATCATTGGTCAAGGTGGTGCATGTAATATCTAGCCCTTGAACAGGACCCAGCATTACGTTCCCATACTATACACTCCATTTCTAGGGAGTGACTAGAAGGTTTATATGGTCACGTTCAGTGACTAGTAATATTTGCATTGCATGATAATGCAATGCTATTGTGTAGGCTGAGGGTGGGCTACCTTCAGGCTATAATTTGCCGTAGGCAGACCCAGTAATTACAGTAACTCCCAGGCCTGGTTACTCTGTGCAAATGTGATTACTGTAAGTGTGTAAAACATTGCACTTAAAAGTGTTCAAAGACTGGGCTTTCTGAAAGACCCACTTCTAATTCAATGCTGCATGTTTGTTAATGTCTTTCACTGAGACATAAAAGGCTGGTCAAAGTAAACATTGATCAGTGATGGCAAGTTTTCCTTGCAGGTTATACTGATGTATTACATGGACTCATAGGCATATATGTATATAAATATGTATATATATGGATATTTAGATATATATTTATATATACATGTTTATTTATATACATATAAATATATATATATATATATATGTATATATATATATATATATGTATATATATATATATATATATATATGGGCTACCATTTGCAAAGTAAAGAGCAGATTATACAGACTAGCTTTTGACTGATTGTCTGTTTCCATGCATCTATAAACAACTGAAGATAGTAGCATTGTCAGCAAAATTGTATGAAGGGGGTTAAGCAGCTGCCGTCTGACAGATACCAATTCAAATGGGTGTTCCTTTAACTTTTGCAGTTTCGGGAAATGTGGTAAATCAAGAGTCAGATAAATTTTAATCATAAGCTTATGGGCCCTTTTGGTTCGGGAGGAGGGCACGGTTTCTTTTGCCCCAAATCTCTGCATTTTGGGAGTTTTGAAAACTTTCAGTGCACTGTGCCCCTCCCCTTCCCTCTCATTTGTCATATCCATATGATTGTAACAATGCTCTGCAATATTTTTTTTGTTTTGATGTTAATATTCAGAACCAGTGTTCATAAAATGTCTAAAACAAGTCTTGGCTTCAAGTAACTGTAGTTTGGAGATTGACCTTTTACAATTTATGTTAATTGCAGCTTCAGAAGCCAAAACACCTGCTGGGAGTGAAATGCCTAGTGTAGCAAGTGAGCAACCACTTGAGTATGTAAGAAGGAGGGCTCGGTCATGATCTATTTATATTTCATCCTTTTGTACCCATCCACTTTGGGATTTGAAGAAGGACCATTTGCTTTCAAATATTGGGGACCCTAGGGACTCAAAGATGCCATGATATAGTCATATACTTCTGTAGATGATGTGAAGATGAAATGCTTTCAATTGGTGAAATATGAAGCAGTGAAAAACAATGAAAACCCTTTCAAGACTGGTACTGTAGTATGTTTCGATGGTCATAGTGTACTCCTAGAATCCACCAACTACTGTGTAGAAATGGCACTCACAGGTACGCATATACTGTATCAAAGAAAAAACCTACAGTCTGTACAGTATAGGAGAGTATCTTTCAGGAAAACTTGCTGGACTGGAAAATATGAGGCAACGGTCACCAAGTGATTGTTATATAATCCTTTTTTAAAATACACATGGTCATGAACATTACAGTTTGTTATGTATGTAAATTATTAATTGTATGGGCAGTTCTTTTATGAGTAAAGGGTAGGTGGAGTTGAGGCTGAATATCTGTAGGAATACTGAATAAATCCAGACACTACTTAACCAGTTTTAGGGGCATGGTGATGGTGAAATGTACTAATCCTTGGTAACCTATCAATTGAGCTTGGAGCTCTGCTTGTTAAGGTTTATGTTTTAGGTAGGGTCAGCATGAGGATGGAACTAGACAGCCTCTGAAGAAAGTAGAGTAGAATAAGACAGTTACTGATTGAGGGAATGTGTTTGGGGGGGGGGGGAGGGGAGAGTAGCATATTCGGGTCATTCTGGTATTAGACCCTGTACACTTAATGTACATATGGAAATAAAAGGTTACAACCAAGGTTCAATGGGATTGTCTGAAGGTTTTTAAAGCTTCATCATTTACTTTAAGAAGTATATAGAACGGGCTGCTGAAAGGCTAGTAGATAACTGATGTAGAACAATGTTGTTAAGTGATCATTGGTTAAATGTGCACGTTCCTACCATCATTTGTGTAGTGCATCTTATATTCAACCTGATTATAAGAGATGTTGATATTTTCAAATTTCAGTGAACTAAAATTATTTGTTAACATCAGTTACAATTCGCTTTTATCCTGTAAGTAATGTAACTTCAGTTGCTATGGAAAATTATGCCAACCAACCATTCTCTGAATCCTCACCATTTTTGCAGATTTCTCCAAAAAGTCACAAAAACTGTTTTCTTTATTCCCAGAAATACCTATTCGCATAACTTGAAGCTTTCACTTTGTCTTTATTCTGTGCTTACACTTCCTTTGCTAGGTAAAGTTATCCTTATCAAGCAAGCAGTATAATGTCATTGAGACATTGTCATTTGAAGTGTTTTCTCTTGATTTCTCTGGAAACTTTAAGGTGGAGAAATTTATCGTTCACGCTTACAATTTGGATTTTGCATCTTATATTCATTTCCCAGGGCTTAGGCTGCCATTGCTAGGGAAATTTTCCAAGGTTTCCAACCAAGGTGTATTTTTCATGATTATTCAAAAAGTGTGGATAAATTGTTTTTATTTTAAAGGAGAATGATATTTATTCTGCATTTTTATAATTGGAAGTTTGGATTTTAAATTTATTCTACTTTTTGACTTCTGTTGCTAGGGAAAATTTTCCCTAACAACCAAAATAGTGAATTTTCATGATAATTTCAAATATTGTGCATAAATTGTTTTTTATGTTGTGAGGGAAATGACATTTTTTTTGTATTTTCATAATTGTAATTTTAGATTTTGTGTTTATTCTGCTTTTTAACTACTGTTGCTGGGGAAAATGTTCCTTAGCAACCAAAAAAGTCTATTTTTCATGCTAATTTCAAACATGTGAATAAATTGTTTTAGTTTTTGGAAGGAAAATGATATTGTTTCTGTATTTTCATAGTTGGAAGTTTAGATTTTGTGTTTATTCTGCTTTCAGACTACTGTTGCTAGGGAAAATGTTCCTTGGCAACCCAAAATGTGTGTTTTTTATTATAAATCAAAGGAATATATGCAAATGAGACTTCTTTTGAAAAGAAAGTTAGATTTTTTCTGTTTTCCTATCATTAGAAGTTTGGATTTTGTGTTTATTCTGCTCATAAGCTACCGTTGCTAGGAAAAAATTTCCCTAGCAACCAAAATAGCATATTTCCCGTGTTTACTCCTAAATGTGCAACTTTGAAAAGTGGGAACATGTAAAATATGTCTTAGGACATCGTTCCTAATGTATGTAGGTCATTTTTAAGTACCTCCCTAGGGGGGACTACGGAAGTCAAGAAATAGAGCACTTTTAGACCATTGGCCCACCGCCTAATATGAGTCTTACTCTGAACCCACCCATACAAGTAAAACTGGGAAATTCTTGACTCTTGCAGCGTTATGAGTATTCATATACAACGCATGACCATGGCCGTAGCCTGATTGAAGTTTTAATCTCCATTTCTTCAAGTTGCGGCTTGTGGGTTATTTTATCGTAGACCGTTTTGGTAGGTTATACATGCAACAGAACAAGTGCATATTTTTCCGCTAAATTTTGGAAACAATGTCGAGTTCAAAGTGTTCTTTACTGCCCAGAGCAAGTCAAAGAAATTGGGAAACGTAACACAGATCCAATACAGTTTTAACCACCGATAATGTAACAACCATCGACAATGTAGTAAAAAAATAATAATACATACATAAAACATTACCGACAATGTAATAATTTTTGTTAATATATAATGTAGTAAAACAATTACAGATAATGTAATAACATGTTGACATTCGTTTACATTTAAATTCATATACATATATATGTACGATATTCGTGTTTGTGCATATGAGTACGCACATTCTTATGTACGTAGGCCTATTATGTATGCAGGGATGTTTTTACATTCATACCTATATCAGCGCACATCGGACATATCTACGCAAATGTTGGTATAGGCCTGTGAGATTGTGTGTAAGTGTGTGTGGACACGAGCCAACTCAGAACCACGCCAAGTGAAAAACAGGGCGATTATTTAATATTTTTTTATTTTAGAAAATGTGTGGTCCGGGAGATTCTCCACAAATCAAGATTTCAAGCTGCATATTTATTTTCAGAGAGAAATCGTAAAATATGAGCAAATTGTGTGGGAAGCCAGATCAACCCCTTAAGCTACGGTGTGCATGCTTACGACGAGCGCATACCTACTACACGTGTTCGTACCTTCTTATGCTCAGCCTGAAGGTTGGTATAGTCAAGTTGTCCAAAGCACAGTCTCCCTCACAAACTCTTCACTTACAAAAACCATCCTGAGTCAAAAAAGTCGCCTTTGAAATCGAGTGTCAAATTGCCTGAAACTCTTCTAAAATAATTCCACAATATATTTCCTTTCTGTGTGCCTACATACGTTGGTTTCCTTCGAGTAGGCTAGAGTGAACTAGTTGAAGGGAAGGTATTAATACCATTAAAGCTGCCTCGCTATTGTACGCTAGGCTAATAATGCATGCACACACTGCACTGACGCAGCCAGTATCTTGATGTGTAGACGGTCCCGGCTGAAAAGTTTGTCTCCTTTTGTATCAAAAGCCAAATGCTACTAGAGGAAGAAAAATGTCGATGGAGTTCTGATTACTGCATGTATAACTGAAAACAGTTTTCTCCTAGCCTTTTGTTAGCGCCGTGGGCCGGCAAGTAAACTGGTCATGTAGCAATTTACCATACACCCAACACTGGGCTACTAAAATGAGATCACGTGAAACTAGTGCTACCGTAGTCGTACAGATGTACAAAACTGCTTGAAAAATTTCCAGAGTGGAAAAATCTTCCTCACAAAAATGCACATTTCGTCCAATTGTTCCCAATATTTAATCTGATACTACTCAGGGAGAGACTTTCTTGAGTTTAAGACGTGCCGAACCACATTGCAAGGGGGCACTTGACTGGTCTTTGTAACTTAAGTGTGGATACTGAAAGCAATGCAGGTTAAAATCTTTAGTTGCAAACTGTTCTCGCTATTTAATATTTTATAAAAAGTGTTTGGTGTAGTTACGTAGGTCCGAGATGACTTGGCATCGAATTACCTGAGACTGAGTTGGTTTGGAACCCAAATTGGCCATGTCAAGATGATCCCACAGTACTGACGGTGGTAAGAGTTGGCAATGAATTGGCAAAGTCTGCAACGAGTTGGGAGATATGCCACTTTATTTTATGGACTTCTCAAGATTGACTGGTACTGGGTATATTATGACACAGGGGTTTCTTCAAAACAACACCTTTGTCAATAATATTATTAAAATAATCAGATTCTTTGAAACATTTGCACCTTCCTCGATCTAAATTTTGTCAACTTCAAGCGCCCAGAACGATATAAATGATAAAAAAGAAAGCAATAAATTACAAGAACGTAACACCTGTTCGACAGCTATTAAACTTACTCCCTGCCGTCACTACAGTTGGCACCACAGAGTTCTGTGGTTGCAAATTTAGAGACTTGGTACATAAAATCGAATATTGACAAACGAACTGCTAGGTCAATAAAAGCTCTGCTTTATGACTAGTTACATTTCAGGCTGACGGGTACTTTACTGGTTTGTGCGACTGTGTCTTCTGTTGGGTTCAACATCTCATGGTCTGTTTCGTGCAAATATTATGGAAGAGATTTCAGAAAATTTCTAAAAAAGCAGCTTGGGGATGCCATGTCTTCCTCTCATCGCGCAAGGCGTAATTGTGAGTATCCGTATATGGTGGAGCTTACGCACGCACACAAATATGGAAAATCCTTGATGAAGGGGCGAGTTTGCTCTTCATGAGGAGGGGGATAACGCTAAGGGCAGCACTGGGTGCAAAGTCAAGTGACAAATCATTTTTCTTCAAGTCAAGTCAAGCCGCAAGTCAAGAAAAAGTACCACCCGAGTCGGACTCGAGTCAACAACTCTAGTTCAACCGGATGCAAGCGAGGCTACGCTCCTTTCCTAGACGGAACAGTATTTGCCCGATTAATATCAACCTACCCTTAAATCATTGATCAAGAAAGAGACAGTGTTTGTATTGACAGGGATCTCTAATAAAGCATTCAAAAATTTGAAACGTGTGCTGACAAGAGAAAATACCATGACCTGCTTTGAAATCAGTAATAATTCGGCTTCGATCGTCCATGCTAGTCAATTTTGCCTGTCACCTATGTTATAGCTGGATGGTAAGGATATAGCCCATATGCAAGTCGAATGAAGTCAGAAGAAAAATCGAGTTGTGCTCGGATTGAACGCAAAGCACTCATACTGGCTATATTTCTGTAAAAAGCTATTCAGAATTTACCTGTATGGAATTCATTTTGAAGTCTTCACTGATCGCCAGCTGCTACTTCCTTTAGGACGGGTCGTAGGGGAAGGGTTCAGATAGGTGACACCCTCATTTTATTACTCCTCCATGAGAACTTTTATTGGTGTTAACTGGTCTAGAATTTTCGGCTGTGGCATGCACCTCTCCAAGACTGTTTCTGTAATCTTTCCCCGCCCCGTTGGTACTCGATCACGGGGAACGCCACAATTACTTGATACGTAAATTAGACCTGACAACACAACCCTTAACCAAATGCCATCGGATTGCCTTAATGGCATTTTGTAGACGTAGCCAATTGAATTTAACCTTTCTTTACATTGATATGTTCCACATAAGAATTTTTACTTCAAACATAAGAAAGTTTAAAAACATTTTCAGTGACACTTCGCTTGAGGGGAAAGCAACGGTAAACTCTGCTTAACAAACACTTTGATTTTGAAATGCAAATAAACACCGGCTTTTTTATGAAGAAAGAACAGTTTGTGATATAGGTTGGCAGACAATACTAAACAGCATGTATCATGTAGCTAAGACAAGGGCATTCTTACGCGGACATGTAGGGATCCAGTACCTGAAGAAAGGGGTTGATATGTAAAGACGAGTAAACACCAAAAACGCATCTATGGAGACCTAGCAAAGCTTATATGCGGATACTCAGGTTATGAGGATCTCTCACTCAAGCAAACAAACAAATTATAATTTTTCTGAAGTTTTAGGTCGGATTTCATTTAGAATATGGAAATATCTTCGGGAGGCAACTACCCCCTGTTTAGACCCACAGACCACAGCAATGACGGCGGAAAATTCCTGAAAGAATCCTGATCGTTATGGTAGCGACCGAATGTATTGTTTTCATATTTACATTTCCTTGAAAACCTTAACTATAGTAATATCTTATATCACATAAAACTTCTTTAAAGAGTAGTAAGCTAGCATGGTGTTAAATTTACAATAATCCTAGTTTTTTTTATTTCCTATCTATTACCATTGTATTGCTCTACCCCGAGAGTAACCGAAGTACAAATGCTGCTCACAGTTCACTAAAACCTACGTGTTACCCCTTTTAAAGCCTTAAGACGTCAAGGAAGGGATAGATATGAGCCCCGTCGCCTGGTGTGGCACATTTTTGTATCCAATATGTGTGTGTGTGGGTATGTATGTGTGTGTTATGCCAGATTTGTGAAAAGTATCAATCACCACATAGTACAGAAACTGCATCATTTGGTTTGGGAAACCTTACCTTCTTTCACTTTTGAAGAGGAAGTGTTTTGATATACTTAGCATGATTACGTGCATGATTTCAAAACTTATTATGGAACTTACGCTACCCAGTAATCTCCTTGTTAGTGCAATGAAGTCAGATATTACCTTCTTCCCAAGCTTAATTCAGTCATTCATCTTGATAAGTCTTGAAGAGAAGATCACTGCACTTGACAAGACGAACCATGCCGCAAGTTTCTAATATAACCTTGGTTCAGTTATTTTGGTGTTTGTTCTGGATTTTAGAGAGTGTCGTGAGTCAAGAACCGGTAAGTTATTAACTGTTTTGAAATTAACAGTTTTTCACAGGTTAAAATTATTTCAAGATGTTTTTACTCTTAAATTCAACCACATTTGATTCGAGAAGTTTAAGATACATCGAAGGCGTCGGGTAAAAAATATCTAAGGACCCCCAGAAATTTTCGGTAAATTCAAAGATTCTAATTTAATATATCTTTGGAACTGCAAAACTTCCTTTTTACCGCTTAAATTACTCAAATTATATCGGTGGGAACTAAATTATAATCATAATAATAATATTGGACCCAATAGAAAGAAAATTTTTTATCTTTGCACTATCATGGTATTAGAAATGTTACCCGATAGGGTAACTTCTAACGTACCAAACAGCGTTCTCTGTCAAGCAATAAAATGCGTCTTAAAATGTGAAAATACTTAAAAGCAATTAACTCACTAGATAGCACAAATACCATACTATACTTCTGTTTGAAAACCAACTGAGCACAACTTACATTATTTTAAGAATATGAATATCTCATCCGTGTATAGTGCATAATCCTTCTTTTCATCCTAAAAAATTCCCCTTTAGAATTAGTCTTGAAATGTGACGTACAAGAATTTTCAGACCAGTGAATGGAGAAGAGATCAGCACTAAGTATTAAACCTTTTCCTCTCCAGGAAAACTAATCAAAGTAGAGTCAAACTTAGTGATGAAAAAACAAGCCGTCAGATTATTAAGACATTTTACATTAATCTTGTCCAAAGCATATTTTGAAATTTGACAAATCGAAAGTAAAGCTTATTAATCATAGATGTGCGCTCAATTTTGCTCTCATTGTAAAGATGAACATAACTTCAATAATTCTGACGACTCGGAATTTTTTGGTGTGTTAAACAAATGGGTAAAGCACGAATGGGCAAGGAATTCGAGTTTTATATCATCTTTATTTAATAGAGCTCAAGTGACTAGAGCACTATATTTTGAAGACTTTTTGGTAGTTTAAACGTCGTAATTGTTTACATGAGGCACTTAAATTTGTGCCAAAGCAACCCACCCTCTAAAAATGATAACTTTCAAATAAGAGAAACTTATCAGAAGTTTACCTTTTTTCGTATTACTCATCAATGTTACTTCGACTTCAGATCATCTACTCTATGGTCTATTGTAAGGAACCATGTCAGTAATGAATTAACAATGCTCTATTTATCCGCTTTGGAGTAACTGTTTACCTCATTCTAAACATAAATTTCTCTAATAATACTATAACCGTTTAGCTTACATTCCATACTTGGGCATAACGTTCGAATTAATTGAATGGCATTTATATCTCATGGCTAGATAGAAACACATTTTACCTTATAAGTTTTAAAGTTCTTTTAGCCGGGTGGATGGAAAAAAGACTAATATGGTGAAATGACTATGAATTACGTTCACTTGTTTCACCAACACCTTCTTCACATCATAAGTACTAATGTGTAAAGCATTAAAAGAAGCTCATCCTACAGCTGATCAAGTTATTTTGAGGTCATCTAAACGTTAAAAAATAAATTTTGGGGATATTTGGATACCTTATAAAAAGTTACTTATAAAGGATAGGCCAATAGACCTTATCACTAACTTGAGAGAAGGCTTATTACAAAAGGGGGAAAAAAGCTATGGTAACAAATTTGATTGGTACCTAATACTGATTAATGGCTAACCTCCGGGAACAATAGACGTCCCATAATATACACTTATTTTCTACCTTTAAATCTCTTTATTTTCATTGTGTTTTTATATATATTCTCAATGTGTCGTAAAATGAAGAAATTCGGAAATCGAAAACAAAGACATTCTATCATTATACGTCTTTTAAGCCTCAAATAATAATTTAAATGTGTGATGAAGGTGCATTCCACCTTTCATTTTTATAATTCATTTTCCAGTCCAGACTTAAGGATAGGAGTTGCATAAATAAATGGTTTATTATTTATAAGTGAAGACACAATTGTATGACCGGTGTCCTGTATGCATGATCACTAACAGTTTATCGGTGTTATTATCACCTTTCTGGCAAAATGACATGCCATTGTCTATCTTTTTCACATCATGTTAATGTGAATTTAAGGTAGAAACTGTGGTTAAGTCGAATCTGTGACTGTTGATCTGAACAGTAGGATCACGAAGCATGTTACTGATGTTGTCTTTATATTCAGTAACACATGCAACAAAGAGTGGTACGCTGATACGTTAAACATGACAACCACAGCAAAAAAGTTCTTTGAAAGATGAACTTATGTATTCTAATCGATAAAGTAACTCCGGTGCTTGTTTGCTAGTAGTAATGATTAAGGCAGTGGCTGCATAGGACTTTGAAACAATGATTCCTCTCGAGCTGTTCCTAAGATAAGTAGAAAAAGGGAACCCATCCTATCGATCTGGCTTTGTAGGTGCATGCGCCGTGTGAAAGGTTGTACTTGTTACATTTAAGAGGTTATCCATTTTGTTTAACAGTTCCCTGGAATTGTCACTTTTCATTAATTTATGTTGCTCATATACATAGAAGAATTGATTTGAAGGGAATATGGGAGACACCGTTGAGAAATCTGTGATAGTAGGTAGGCTCCTGACCAGTGCGTACACCCAGCATTTGTTCCTCTTGCACCAGTTTAAACTTCCACATAATGCTCTACATATACACGTGTCATACAAGGATGTCGGTAAAGAAAACTCGATAAGCCTACAGAGTAGCACCACTAGCCCGGTGTGGATGGTATAGGGGGCCCAGTCTTAAAAGTAACGGTGGGGAACCTCCGGCCGCGAGCAGTAAATGTACCGTGAGGCAATTTCACCCCGCTATTGAGGCAAGTCACAAAGAAACAGGTGAAAGTCATTTAAAAACAGTTTATATCCGACCATATATCCTGTCCACCGTTGTCCAGGTATTGTGGGTAAATACGTTGCGCAATATTGCTTAGTGTATTATTACACCCGACAATATGCAAACTACAGTATACATTGCATACTACGTCGGAATGAAGAAACCAAGTACAGCATTCAGCACTGCTACATCTAGGCCACCCCCCCCCCCGGCTCTTGGCAAAGTAGATTCCGAGGGTCAGAAATGTCTTACCCTCGGACTAATGTGTTGAGCTTTTGTAATGGATAAAGTAGCAATGTAAAGCGAGCAAATTTAAATACTACATAAACGCTATTTTTCGGCACAATTTGCTAGGAATTTTCGAATGTTTTTATTCAGTTTTACTTCCAATGCATATGAAATTAAAAGATAAATGATCGAGTTGAGATACTTGTGGCCTGTTAAACTCCTCACATCCAATCGAATTTTAAAGATAGTAGATGAATGCTTCATCGTTATGTTCACAAATTTTTACATACTCCAGAGCTTATCCTCTAGTTCCTCACCGGATCTTCCATCGGATCCCCCAGGGCGCTCGTGGGGTAACTGGGTGCAATACATTTGAGTAAAAGATTCATGCTCTCTCGCAAATTGTGTTTTGCGTTACTTTCTCGAAAAATACGGCTGGGTTGGCCTGCGAGCGATATTATGACCATCTAAACGATCGTTTAACGGAAAAGAATTACTCACTTCTGCGCTAGAGTCCCATTAAAAGTATCAATAGAAACTGGCCGGAACAGTAACCAGTGTAGCCCAGCATAATTGCACCAATGATTTGTAAAAGCGCATTCAATGAAGCAAGTTGTCCTGGTGTATGGAAGGAGCTGTCCAGAGTATTCATCAAAATAGTTGAAGGAATTCTTTCTTCTGTCCTTTCAAAAAAGGGGGGTCACCACTTATGACGTAAAATAAACGCATGTAATTGACCTGTTGATGGTAGATCTAACTATTAAAATTAAATTTAATGGACTTATATTTCTTTCCGGGCTCTCACCTGATGAAGTGCCATAACAAATAGCTGCATTATTGAGTCACTCATGCCACCACACTGTTAAAATAGTGGACAATTTTTTGGTTGGGTAAAACTCATTGATAATATGTTGGTCAAACTATGCTCATGTAGTGGTGAGAAGTTCTAATTGATGCATGTGTATTGTACTTTCTAATTATTGGTTAATGCTGACAAGTTTTGATTTGACGGTAGGGCATTTTTTGCGCCATAACTACTTGTTGGACAAATCGTTCACGGCGGAGCAAAAACACATCTTGATTCAATTTTGCCTCATATGTCTTCGGATAATATGGTCACAGAATCGGGCTTTATTTCCATAAGCCTACTTTTTTTTAAATAGAGCTACAAACTAGCACACGTTTCTTTGAGATTCGACAAGTGTTTCTGAGCGGGAAACGTCTATCCAATGAGAGTCCAGAACCCTGGGTATTCCTTTTCACGTCCGACAGGGCATTGATATATAAATATATATGTATAATATATATATATATATATATGTATATATATATATATATATATATATATCTATATATATATATATCGCTTTCCCAATGAAAAAAAACAGTTCCTCAAATTCCACCCACTCTACAAAAACGTTTACTTAATGAAGACTTTGAAGAATTCAACAAAATCATTCGTTACAATGATCTTAAAGTATACTTTTCTCTGACACTTTAAAACGTTACAAACGCCTTAAAGTGGAATATAACTCCTTGATACTGAAATTAACAGGTAGTTGGCCCGTTCGTTTAGTCTTTACAAATGCACTAGGTAGTACACACCTCAGATATATTCAAAAAGTGTATGATCCTATAGTTTCACCAACTTGAAGGTAGAATTTTGCCCTGTTAGTGCAACCTATAAGCCTCAGTTAAGCAGGCAATTTTGTAGGTACCTTTCAAAATGATAGAATGAGTCCTGCAAATGTCATCTGTTTCATCTTTGTACCACCTTAGCCTAAGTCTGTAGGTCTACCTTATATCAAGGGTGACATTTTTTGTTAATATTAATATATTGCAAAATTCTAAACTTTATGTACTGTTAATGAAAACTCACCTGTCAGAGATGCATGTGACAGAAATGAAAGTGGATTTTAAGGAACGCCTTGTGTTTTCTGTTGTAAGTTTCCGCAGTTTCAAACAATTTTGAACAAAGGTGGATACAAGAGACAACGTACAGGCCATCAACTGTATTGCATTTAAATCAAAACTGGTCCATGAGCTTGTAAATTCTCTCAGTAGATCTAAACATAGATATTTAAAAGTATGTATGCCGGACCACAGACCACGCTTTCCCCTCAATCGTGTCCTCTGCAATATTCCGAAATGCATATTATACAACTGTTATTAAAGAAGTCGCTAATGAATGACTCCAAAAAATGCAATTAGTGGCTTGTTAAAAGCTGTTTGTGAATCACGCATTTATTGAAATCAGGAAAATTAGTTTTAACAGTTGCACAACATAGTGGAAATAAATAAATAAGAACTTTCTCGAGGATGTGTTTATGAGGGTAGACGGGTTTTTTTTTTTTTTTTTTCTTCTTTTTGGTTTCGAAAATTTTGTTGATCTCAAGTTTTGATTGAAAGGTCAGTTTCTTAGGTTGATTAATAGTAATGGAATATTTTATTTATATTCAGCTCCTTTAATCATGTGAAAATCATTTTCATGTGAAAATTGGCAGACAGTATACGCTTTTTCCCATTTTAGTATGCAATATATGCGTTCTGAATTTTTGATGAAATATATTTCAAGGTGAAACAAACCAAATAAGTCTGTAACACATAAATAAGGTTTGAAACTAAATTTAAAAACTGTCAAGACAGGTCATTTATTTGAAAGGTTGATAATTTTTAACGTATACGTTAGTACAAAATAAACTGGGAAGCCTTTTTTTAACGAATTAAATGATTTAGAGAACACTTATTGCAAAAGCATCCAAAGGACGTGTAAAACTAGTTTCACAGCCCATTACAATCTTCTAATAACTCAGTTTCAATGATTCATGCCAGATTTAAATAAGGATCTGTTTGAGAAGAGAGAACTCAGGCTGGCAATGCTGCAAAAACCATTCTGTTTATTTTTGAGTTTTATTATGCAGCTCCAAGAATAAGTTCCTTCATCAGACAGAGATAAAACGTTGTTTGTGACTAGCACAGGTACTAAAAGTAGACCATTCCTCAACAAAATGCACAGAAAAATATCAAACAAAAGTCAAAATTTTTATAAAAAGTAATTTTCGTGCAAACTGAACGAAACATGTTTTTATGAAACAAAGTTTAATAAAACTAACAAAAGTCATTCAATTTAATATCCAAACACTTAAAATTAAACATTCATGGAATAATCTATGTGTTATCACTTGCTTTCTGTTTTCAGAACAGCGGGAAAGCTGCAGAATATATCGGTATGTTGGCATAGAATAAGAGAGCTTTCTTTGTGTTTAACAAGTTTTCAACACTGTTTCCTGTAATTGTAATTAATAACTATACGGTCACTTGGCAAACTGACTTACTAATTCATTTTGATATTCCCTTCTTTTTGTAAACAAAACATGTACAGCTCACTTTTTGGATATTTCCCTCTGATACCTAGCAAGCATTGTTAAACATTGGCTGTAAGTTAGCCGTTCTTGACAAAACACATCTCATAACTGTACGATGTTTCTGTGACCAGAAAATAGTTCTTCTATATTTACCACCTGAAGCAAACGTTAAAGTAAAATATAAAGAATTTTAATGTGTTTACTTAAACAACGTCAAATTCGTTTCGCAGGTTCCTCTTATTTCTTTTATCAACAACCGGATTATCCGAGAGATTGCACAGAGGCCAGAAAGAAATGTTCCACGAACAATTCGAGTGGTGTGTATCTGATAAAACCAGATGGTTATCCAGAACCTTTCGAAGTCTACTGTGATAGTATGATAGATTCTCCAGGATGGACGGTTAGTGAATATAAGTCTTTAACCGAAGAAGAAAGTATCTAAGTTCAGGATATAATTATAGTTAAGGAAGAAAGGACATAATTGTAGTTAAGGGAGAAATAAAATATTAAGTGTATTAATTTTCTGTCTTTAAGGAAAATCTGAGGCCATTTGCAAGCATATAATTATCTTCACCACGATCTAAAATCTTTCTGAAAAGTTTCTTTCGTGTAACACCTTAAAAACCTTAAACATTCGGAACATAATATTACATTTTGATCGCATCCCCTCATTCTTGGCACACTTTATCTATACTTGAGTCAACTTGCGTTTCCTTTCAGGTCATATTTCGCCAACTTGATGGATCTGTTTTTTTCAATCGCAACTGGACAGACTACAAAACTGGGTTCGGATTTCTAAATCAAGAATTCTGGATAGGCAACGATAAAGCGTCGTTTCTAACAAACCAGAAGTCTTATGAACCTCTCCTTGACGTTACTAGTGACACCAATCTGTCTTTCTACATAACTTACAACAGGTTTCGTATAAGTGATGACTACAGTGAATACAAGCTAACAAGTGTTGGTGAATGAAATGGAACAGAAGGTAGCATTGTTCCAGTATTTAACTAGGTCATTATTATGGAAATAAGTTCGTTAGTTACTTATCATCAATATTATGTTTTATTTACAGACAAGATAAACCAACTTTTGTGCCCCGTTAACAGTGTAAGTAGCCAGTGGGACAACTACTGGTAACATTTTCCAAAGACTTCGAGTTAAATATCAGACTAGCTAGACGTTTAAGAACTGACAAATTTTCGTCAAAACCGCTTATAGTCACTGTTGAGTATGATGTATCATAGTACATTCTTAATCTTCCTTTTATTACACTGATGTCAATATCAATCTGCATAATTGGTTTTGAAAAATATAAAAACAAGTAAAAGGGAAAGGTTAGATTTTATGTAAAAAGTAGACACAATTCATTTGCTACCACTCTCAAAGAAAGCAAAACGAACATGGTATTTAAACTGTTTTATATCCCAAACACCGTCTAATATAATGGGTTACTCATCTTTTATTTTAGGAGGACGTAGTGTACATTTCCCCCGATTGTTCACAACGATGTTTCTGTTCAAGTGGGCAGTATGTGTGTAGTGATTATCAGTGCAGTACTAATGCAACTTGTGAAGAGAGGAACAGTGTGTTACAATGTTACTGCAACACAGGTTACACAGGCGAAGGTATCGACTGCATCGCCATTTCGGATTGTCAAGATGTGTACGACAGAGTTTCTACTGAAAGTGGTGTCTACAAGATAAAACCAACAACGTGGCAAGGAGATCCATTCGACGTGTATTGTAACATGTCAGATGGAGGAGGCTGGACGGTGAATACTTTTCAGGAGTTCCTTTCATATGAGTTATAACTTATGTATTAACATCACCTATTATCTTTGTATTCACAAAATATTATATGTTACTTATTGTCATCTTTGAAAACCTTATACAATATCCGTTTAAGGGGAATGCCTTCAAGAATTAAATACTTTTCAAATACTGAACACGCACGTTGCCGTCTTTGTAAACACGTTTATAGGCGTACTCTGAATATGTGTATCAAAAACACTAGAGGCTTATGAGAAGCAATTTGAACTTTGTATGATACCAATAAGAATGTTAAAGAATTTCACACGTATATTATCCATTAAAACATGTTAACAAAGTTGGAAAGCAAAATTGCCTAAAAATGCTTTAAATAATTGAACAGATTGTGTAGTCTTGAATGAAGTTCACTTAAGAGCTATAGGTGCACCATTCCATGCCTACGACCTTGTGACTGCAACCGTACTTCATACAAGTAGTCACAACATGTATGATTACTATATAAATGTCCAAAGTATATGTAAGTTCATTTTCCAACCGATTATAAACTCAAAGTCTTGCGACGTATTCAAAACTCAAATGAAACATTCCTTCCTTTTATCAAGGTTTTAAGTTTCCTTAAAAGCTACACGACCCCGTGTAATATTTCACGGTTCACACGGTGTAAACACAAAGTTACTCAGATTGCTTGATAAATTTGAAAAGCGTAAGTAAAGTTACTTTCCAAGAGATGATAAATTCAAAGTACTATGAAGCATTAAACATTTAAATGAAACACTCCTCCTGTGTATTTAGGTGTTTCAGGGTCGTATTGACGGGTCGCAGAATTTTTTCCTCTACTGGTCTGATTACAAAGATGGATTCGGGGCACCAGATGGCGAAATATGGCTAGGAAATGATAAAATGCACAGTTTGACATCTCAAAAGAATTATGAACTAAGAGTTGATGTTGTCGACCGTTTAAGTGTTCCTTTTTACGCCAAGTACAGCTCATTCAGTATTAGCGACGAAAGTGACGACTACAGACTGAATCTGGGCAGTTACAGTCAAGGAAATACAGGTTTGTCCTGCGTCGAGTTGACTTCATAAGTTTTATTGCTCTGATTACTGTTTTTTTTTTTTGTATTTTTAATGTTCCAAAATTCATCTATTTTCAATTCTAAAAGATTTTTATGGAGTCACCTCCAGTTTGCCATTTGAAAATATAACAAATAGTATTTTAGTATCTTATCGTAAGCAATCTTACATTCATATGTCATAGTATAGATTTATTTCTTCTACATACCTGCTGAATTCCAAAGTGATTGTTTCTTGGATATTGCAATAGGTTTGAATCGCAAGAAATGTGTTCAATGACAGACAGGTTAGGAAAATTAACGGTATCTTATACGGTAGACAAAAATATACAACAATCGTGTAAACTATCAGTTATGTAAGTAAAATCTCCAAAAAAATACAATTAATTGTCAGTAGCTTACCTCAGTACTAAATACAGATACCATCAAAATTTTGGTAATTCGAATACAAATTAATGCTCCTAGTTGTTAAAAAGAAAGCTTATTTAGTCTTGCGTATTAAGGAAAGTCAAAGAACGGAAAAGCTAAGGTATTAGAAGAAAGAATAATCGTCAAAATTTAGTTTTTTTAAATCATTTCACACTTTGGCTTTTTGAGGATGCTCCACATTCAGTTAAAGAATCTTTTAGTGTCCGATGGAGGTCGAAGGCCATATGAGGTAGCCGGAGATCGGTTTTAAAGTCTTTTAAGCATAATATATCTCATGTACTATGAATAGAAATCTATAGAAACTAAAATTAAAACACAAGTTGAAATAAAATCTTTCATACTTTCAAACGATGTAAACGGGATCTCCCATAAAATATAAATTCATTTGTTAATAATGTGTAATAGTAATGACCTTTCTACTTAATACAGACTGTCAAAGGCAAACAACACTGTAAAAGTTTGGAATTTAAGTAAGAATTCATTATCATCCTTGTCAGCAATATTTTTTTTTTTTTGAATGTGGCATTTTATGATAAAGTACATACTGGAACTTAAGGTTTTATCAGGAAGCATGAATGTCAAAAATATGGGGTTTTACAGGATATCACTATCTGACATTTTCATGCAATTTCTTTCATTAATGACCGTCACATGGTCACCTTCCCTTTTTCCATTAGAACATGGTGTCCCTTGCAACTTGAGGAGTATTGCTAAAAAAGGAATTTAACACATACACTGATTCAGTTTCATTTCTGTCTGAATATCATACCTCCTATTGAGAAAGTATAATCTCCTATAGAGGGATTTCATGTGACGTCACGCGCAATGGATTCCCAGGCACTGAAGGGCAGAACACACACGCAGTAAGTGAACTATACAGCTCAGGCGCACGGCATAACCATAGATACTACTGTGACACAATGGACGCGTGCCCGTCAAAACCAAAGAGACGCGCGATCTTGCCCTTCAAAACAAAACAAAAAAAAAAAGGCGCGCGATCTTGCCCTTCAAAATTGCGTCTAGTTGGTTTAAGTCACGTGACTGAAATCCCTCTATATCCACAATTAATTCTATGAACAAAATAATGAATGGAATAAGTTTTCCAAATCAGTGGTCCTTATCTGCACATCCAAGAATAATGTTGTGCTGCCCGAATTTTTTCCTTCGCTCCAATTACATATGATATTCTACCCAATACACATAGCATGTCCAGTTTAAACTGATCTGTGTTACAGAAACACCATGTACAGTATTTACTGTACATGCTATGAAATTGGCTGGATATTCACAACAGTTTTTCATTAAAGTACGTAAAATTCCGTGTACACAATTATCCGATGTTTCGGTGCCCTGCAATATACGCACCCGTCTGCATTCCTCAAGAAGATTTTCTAGCCCCGGTATTCCGAAATATCGTACACAGATCAAAAACAGGTAGAGATTATTTGAAATTCATGAAACAAGTGTTAGGTAAATGTTATCGTATACAAATTTTATATGTGGAATAATATTCTTTATGTTTTTTTTTCAAAGGTGATACACTGAATCACATCAACGGTCAACCGTTCACAACTCGCGACCGTGACAACGATGCTGAGAATGGTAATAACTGTGCTACCTACCAACTAAATCATCTTTATAAAAATTGTGGGACTCCCTGCAGTAACAATGCAGGATGGTGGTATAATAGCAATCCTTGCTCTTTTGCTCACCTCAACAGTCCATACGAAAGTACTTGCCTCCGTTGGTATCAATTTCCTGGGGAAGACTGCAACATCAAGTACACAGAGATGAAAATACGGCCGACTTAATTGCGGAATGAAAGCATCACTTATGCATATATTCACTCAAGATAACTTAGCTCTCCAAAATAGTTGAACTGACAAACATTCCTGTTTTCATCGAAAGAAATATGAATAAAAGTAATATCTTCAGAATGTTTGTCCAATCCTTCTTTCCAAGTCCATACCGCAAACAATAATTTGACGGTCTTTGTAACTTAAAGAAGATATATTTATATTTAAAAATATTGAAAGATTTAATGAATTTTGCTAAAAGTGTGAATGTTTGAGTTGCCGGAACCTCCCAACCTGGAGCAAAATTTTACTGAGGAACAGCAAAAACATATCACTCATCAATGGTGTAACCCAATAACACGTAATTGAATTGGAGTGGACTTACACTGAGTGACTTTTCCTACATCAAATGGAAAATCGGGACCACTGCTCGGCTATACGATTTACCTCCTGTTGCTTGTTGATTATATTGATCATTTTTACATTATAAAAATAATAAATGTAGCCAGCTGATCAGCATCAACTTTATTAAAAATAAAGAATGCGTCATTGTGCTCTTGTAATATTTGCGTTTTGCAAGTATAAAACAGATCTGAATGCTGTACCTCCGAATACTTTGGATAACGTTCGTGGTAATTTCATCAGTTCTCAAAGTAGAAACCAAGGATTTAACCTTTCATTTCTGCTTTTGTTGCTATACTGCACGCAATTGACAAATATTTTCAGTATTTGTGGAAAATTTTCTCATTTTTCTTTACATTAACAGTTGTAATTTGGTCAAAATAAATCCCAGCTGTGATACCAAATCCAATACGACTTCAAATATTTGATATCAGGAATGGGACGTAGAAACTGCTGATCAGAGGATAAAAAGCTGTCATTTGAACCTTTCGCAGGCTATCCCGTCAAATGTTAACGTAGTTGGCAAGGTCTTGTGCCGTGAAGGATTGTCTATTAAAATAATTCAGACTATCACTTGTTAAGGAAATGGCATCTAGAACTGTCACAATCTACTGTGTAAATACAAACGCAAAATTAGTTACTCATACAATTCTAATTTATTATGGCTTCCAACATATTATTCAAACT
Source organism: Holothuria leucospilota (assembly GCA_029531755.1). NCBI lineage: Eukaryota > Metazoa > Echinodermata > Holothuroidea > Aspidochirotida > Holothuriidae > Holothuria > Holothuria leucospilota. The sequence continues at coordinate 51,095,272 of CM055971.1, forward strand.
TATTAGTCCCAACATCAATATGATCATGCTCCCAGTAATGTGAAATTTAAATAAAGAGGAATGTCCTTCCATGCATATCCATTGTAGGGAACAACTTCTTTGCTCTCACGAATTCCTGAGTTTTCGTTTACAAAGCCTGATCAGAGTCTAAACCAATTAGACATATATGGTACAATAGCCCGACGTAGTATTATTACGAGGCTTAAAATGTGGGTCAGGTGTCCAGCCTAAAGTGCATCTTATCAGTCAAGTCTTATTATATGGTTCAATTTCCTTTGTACATCATACAGCTCAACTTTCTTGTCGCGTGATTGACTTCAGTTAACTCCTGTAAACCGGATACTTCAAGGTTGAGTGTGCATGATTCTTGTGACCTTGTTAAGTCGTAAGCCAATGCCTCAGGCTGGCTCGTATGCTGTCCCTAGGAGTAGCAGGACATAGAGTATGTCGGCAGTAATGCCAGTGTATCTAGTATTAACGGGGAGGGATATTATCCAAAAAGAAGTGGAATTCACGGTGGGAAATTTTTAGCGACTGACAAAGAGAGTTATGGTACGGTAGTCCTTTCTGAAATATAACCCTACCGGCCTGGGGTTATTCGTGGGGCCGACAGGTATGTCGGAAGTTTCTATTAAATTGATATAATGATAATTTTATCATTCAAGTTAGCAGTCGTTAGTAGTGTTATGCCGTTGTTGGGCAATGATCAAGGCGTCGATGCTATATGAGTTACAATCAGAGTTGTATTCAAGTCATTTTTTCTCATGTCAAGTCAAGTCTCAGGTCATCTACCTTCAAGTCAAGTCAAGTAACAAGTCATTAACTTTAAATTCAAGCCAAGTTACAAGTCATTAACCTTCAAGTCAAGTCAAGTCACAAGTCATTAACCTTCAAGTCAAGTCAAGTCACAAGTCATTAACCTTCAAGTTTAGTCAAGTCAAGTCACAAGTCATTTTTTCAAAATAGAATATAAAAATCCTATGAGCCAGAATGCAGTTCCTAGATACACTCTTAATGTGGAGATCAGGCTTGTAGATCTTACTTTTTCTTGAATTTACGAAATATATGATGTCCATATCAAATTGAAGAAAACACATCCAAAAACTTCTCAAAACAATCATTGGACCACAAAAGCTTACAAAAATAAAGTAGCTACCAATATTTAGGTAAGAAAAGCTAAGTTCTTATGGAAATATGCTCGTTTTAAAATAAGGAGGATAAACCCAAATATAATCATACTGTTCATCATTTTGCAGTTTTATGATATACCTTGCATAATGTCTCAAACTTTTCACATGTATGATTAGTATTCTCAAAATCTGGGTACAAAGTTACCCAACAAATGAACGTATGCTTAAACTGGTACAGGAGAAAAAAGTAACACCCATGCCTGTTATTTCCCGAGAATATTCATGAGGCGCAAAACTATCTATTGAATAATATTATGGAAGAGATTTCAGAAAATTTTTGAAAAAGCAGCCTTGAGGATGCAATGATTTCATCGTGCAAGGCGTCCGTGTGAGTAGACCTATACGTTTATGGTAGAGTTTACGCAGGGCCGTAGCCTGCGGGGGGAGGGGTAGGGGCAACTGCTTTCCGAGATTTCAAAATCGTAAACGAAAGTTGGCCTACTTGAGAAAAAATAATGAAATGCTGACAATTTTACTGTGCAAGTTATGATTTCAAACCAAGGAAATTACATCTAAGGTTCCGTTTCTCCCCCAAATTTCCCCAGACCCCCACCGTGGACATGTTCTTATGCGGGTTTCTCTTCCTAACGAATCACTCATCTCCCCCTGCGGGATAAGCCGCTGGAATACACCAGCCGAGCATGTAAGGTAAAATAAAATAGCATATGATTACTTTTAATTATATTAGCTAATCTCAATGAGCTGGTGAAGAAACTTTTAATTAATTTCACTGCAAGTAATTTTCATGATACGTAAGAATGGAAATATTGCATATTCAAGATAATCCAAGTAGGTTTAGAGTAAGACACATAGAGTAAGTACTCTTTGTGTGAACTTCACAACTCAATGATAAATATATTGTAACATGATTCTGAAATTCAGTAATGAATAGGGTACCCGGGTACACTATTTAATTTGGGGTGAATGCATTTTCCCCTTAAATCAAATCTAAGTTTCTTCTTAAAATCTGAATTTGTTTCTAAAGCATGAAATCTTAAAGAAAAGAATGTTTTAACCAACATTAAGGTCTAAAAGGTGTCAAACCCCCACCCCCATCCGGGAGAGATTTCATCGAACATTTTCTTGCAAGGCCTACTTTACGATGGTAGCTCCCCCATGTTGTATTAAAAACGTTAGGGAGAATCCCGCACAGGGTAGCAGTCTTGTAGAGGTGGCATTTCACAGAACTCATGCACATGTACAATAGGAAGGTCCCGCCCAAATGTCAACTATCTGTAGGCACGCCAATTAGTGCTACACTTAGAGACTATCTATGATGACCCCCCCCCCCTTCCGAGATTTCGCCTAGGCTACAACACTGCGCAAGCACACAAATATGGAATTCCTTGATGAAGGAACGATTTTGCTCTTCACCATTCTGTGCAAGGGGCCATGATCAAGCCGAAAAAGGTTGGGAAGGCCTGATCTTTACTATTACGAAACGTGAAGTGTGTTTGTAATTAGGGGTGAGTCTTTCCCCGACTATGCGTTGGAATGGTTGCTTTAATCTCTGCTGTACTACAGCTATACTTTTCTCGACCCTTGAGTGTATTATAGCCTTCTACTCGCGGCACAATGCAATCTTGAATGAATGAAAGAAAAACTTGCGTTCTGTTCTTATATAATTTTATGGTAAAAGAATCCATTGGACACTCAGCGACAAACATTTTCATTCAATGTCACCAAGTCAAATATGTTCAAGTCAAGTCGAAAGTCATTGTTCTTAAAGTCAAGTCAAGTCGCAAGTCATTTTTCTTCAAGTCAAGTCAAGTCGCAAGTCAAAAAAATGTACGATTCGAGTCGGAGTTGAGTCCAAGTCAGCGACTCGAGTCAATCTAGTTACAGTATTACTCGCAAGCACAGGTTGGACGTGAAAGAAAATACACTGTGTCAGCCTGATTGGCTGACACAGATGAAAGACAAATCAACGTTATGAGAGAAATGATAGAATGATGCAATCATTACTAGTCAGGTATTTGTGGTGGAGAAGTACACACTCAAAACTTGCCATAAAAACATCTTAGTAGATTTAACGAGACCGACGTGGCTTGCAGACGACTTGGCTTGGGGACGACTTGGCTTGGAGACGACTTGGCTCGAAAGCGTATGACACGTTAATATTTGAACCACTTGTTTTTATGTATCGCTGGCATTCTGTTATTTCACTCCTGATATATGAAACGGGTGGCGCACATTCAGTCAGTGCCAATATGCTCACAAAGTTATCAAAACTTTGACGAGGTTTCTCATCGTGCATAGTTGACATGCTAAAATTTTTTGACGTACTGCTATGTACCTCTGACATATTGATATTCAACTTGTAAGACTGATATTGGCATTGGCATATTCACTTTCATTTGTACCATGTTGTCATGTGTCTGTGACACACTGTAATGTAACCCCTGGTGTTTTGAAACGGATGGCACGCGGTCAGTAAACGATAGAATGTTCTTACGAATAATAAAATTTTACGATGTTTCTAATCTTGCTAAATTGCTCTTGACATGCTAATTTTTGAATCTAATATGTTGATTTTTTCTCTGACATCTTGATATTTATTGAATTGTAACATGTTGATCTTTATATTGACATATTGATGTTAACATGTTGTTACCCGTCCTGGCATACTGATATTTATTCTCACATTATAAATTGCATTGCGTTCCGTAGAATTTACCGATAACAAGGAGTATCGCATGTGCAGTGGCGTACGCCAGCCTTTTCGAAGTGGAGAACACAAGGAGCCAAGCGTTCCCTGAGGAGCACACCAAAATGAAGGACTAGGCGTCACTTGAGGAGTCGTAGTGAGGCGCAGCAATCCCCAACTGAAGAACTCCTGGTGGTGCCTAGGGGCTACGCTCCATTGAGGGTTCAGGAGTCGAGGGACCTAAGGCTCTGGGGTATTTGTAAATTGTAACCATTACAATGAAGCATTTGACTATTTTCAAACTGGCATTCGAGGTTCACTCAACAGGCTACAAAAAATAGACTGATAGAATTCACCTCATTTCTGCTAACCTTTCTCGCAATAGCGTTTAACGATGGCAGGGGTTTAAGAGGGTGAGTAGGGACGATGGATCATGTTTAGGTGCGCATTGAGCTTTAAAAATAAATCTGCTCATGCTACCCAAGAGGAACTAATGTTGGGATAGCTACCTTCCAGGTATGTCACTGAGAGGAAGCCTTCAAATTAGAATATGGGTGCACCAACGGTGACGGATCCAAGTTTAGCTGTGAAAATCTGGAATTTCAAAGAGAAGCCCTTGAATGAGGTTCAACGGGTGCCTTAATTATGATTTTAAGACGGATATATTCCATGCATTTTCGTCATCAATAAACGGAAAAGGGTGGCTAGCGCCCTCTGAACCATCCCTGCAGTACCCTCCAAGTGACCAGAAAATTCTGGCATTGAGCATCTGTGCAATTTTCGTTCAAGGGTTTATACTCCTTTCAGAGGTATCACCACCTGATGGTACCTAGTGTGGTACTTTGCTGAACAACGGTGAGGATTCAGGAGAGCAAATTTCCCCTCTTGGAAATTTGAAGGAACCGGTTTTTAAAATAAACGAAAAAAAGCCTTTGAGAGTAAAGCTCTTTAAATGTTCTCTTTTTTCATTGGATACATGTTGAAAAAGGCAACAAAATTTGCAATTTTAAACAGTTTTCGAACGTACATTTTACTAAAAGATAATCGATTTAAAACTTGTTTCAAAGGAAGAGGGTGTGACCGCAGTAGTCCCATACCTCTTGAAAATAAATGTTGAAACAGTAGCTGTGGATTACATTTCCCATTAAGGAGTCCTCTACATAGTTCGGCAAATAGATCTGAACGAAGCGCCCTGCAAACTTGGAGTTTTTTGGAGTTTTTTGTGCAATTTAAGCAGCATTTTTGATTGATAAAGTGAGAGTGGGTTCTTGTGTTCATATCGAGTTTGCGTGAGCGGTGTATTTGTGCATACTTTTTAATACCTAAAATCTCATTAGGCTCACTGGCGGGGATGCAGAACGTTTTTTTTTTATTTTTGTAGTTGGTGTTGTAGTTTACCATACAGCGTTTTGAGGAGGTATGCTCTCATTTGTGGTGAGAATAGATGTGCAAAAGTAGTATTTATATTTAGTTGAACTTACGATTCCTATCCAGAAGTATTTATCCTGTAGTAATATTTGTGAAGACTGTTTGGAGCAAGCATGATATGAATCAGGAAAGTTATTCTGTAATACGTGTTTAATAGCTTCGATTCTTCTCTAATTCTCTCAAAAGTTTACCAGTGCAAAAAATAATAAAATACATTGACAGATTGAAATATTCGGCTTTAACCAAACGTAAAAGGTAAATATAAAGATTAACTTTCTTCAGTGGAGAGATCTGGTGCTAACATGACGACTTTAGTTCAAGACAAATGTGTCTAAGGTGGCCATTACTAGTCAGTCAATTTAGGCTGTTCCAGCATGCAAGAAAAAAAAACAGATTTTTTTATTTTTTAAGAACGAGTATAGTCAGTATTGCCAGTGGAAACTTTGTTACAAGTAACCAAACCCAATGTGGAGAAAAACAGGTTAACTGTTCAAAACTGATGCAACTTTCATAGAGAGGAAATAAACTTGTTTTGCAATTGCTCTTTTTGCAAAAAGTGTAAAAAGTTTTGGCATTGACATGGTGTGTATAATATTTGCAAACCCTGCAATGTTATATTCACAATGTATATGTTGCAGTCATGTGATCTGTTGTGAACAATTACTCCATTGTTAACTTCAATGAGACAGCTTCCCAAAAAGTTTCTGTGCTGATTCAGTCTGCTTACTTCTGGTCTATCACGATCGTTCATTTAGTATTAAAACCTCTGACTTAAGTCAAGATGATATCTGGTAGAAAACGAAGGGCTTTGAAACTACAAAACAGTCAAAAGGTAATTTACAAAGTGATTTTTGGTTAGAAGTAGCTACGTTTGTTACCAAGATCCTGCCTCCTTACAAATTGTGTCACTGCTCCAATTAGCATCTTGTATTCTTTTATATTCCTTACATGGAATAACACATATAAAAGTTTCTGCAATTTCTAACCTAGCCATGAAATTGATACGTACAAATTCAAATAAGTGTGAACAATTAAAGGGAAAATGTGTACTGTGTTGAATTTTGTAAGCAGCCTAGGAGAAATGGAGGGATGAATTTGTCAAAGTTTTGATACTAGTAGGTGAGTTTTTTTAATAGAGTGATAATATAATGTCTGTTAAAGGCATAAGACAACTGTATATGCAAAGGTTGTGCTGAAAAGTAGCATTGGGAGTCTTTTATTAGACAGGGCCAATTTTCATACAGTATAACCCAGAGTAACATAATTAATTATCCCATATTTTACCCATCCCATTTCAGAACTATCAAAACCGTGGAAAAATTCAGGTATGTGCTCGGGACGTGTAATAACCATATATCTCATCACCATTGTAAAGTAATTCCCGATGTATGATCGGTGCACTAAGAGCTTGATGTTTCATCTTGCCTACTATTGGGCGTTTTAACAATCAAAACATTTAACAGTACTCTATTGAAATATAAAGAGGTCAGTTCTTGCACTTTAGTGTACTGACTTAATATCGTTTTTGGTTCACCTATACGCAAACATAATATTCTTTTGCAGGTTCCTCGTATTTCTTTTATCAACATCCCGACTATCCGCGGGATTGTGCAGAGGTTAGAAGTAGATATTCTACGAGTAGAAATTTTGTGTATTTCGTCAAACCTGATGGATATGCAGAACCGTTCGAGGTATACTGTGACAATGTTGTGGACTCTGGAGGATGGACTGTAAGTCTAAAAGTATGATAACACAATTAGTGAGCATATTTTTAAGTTGGCTTTGCTTGCATATACACAGCTTAATAGTCTTCAGACTAGAAGTGTCATGATAACACATCATCCTTAGAAACATAGTAAGGTATTTCTACATGACTTAAACTACTAAAACGTATTGCACCACGTATATATAAAACATTGTGTTTAGTTTTCAACATTTCACACCGTTTCAAACCCTCCTTGGAAGGTCATACAGCGACGTTGGGAAGGATCTATTCTTCTCAATCTTAATTGGACGGAGTGCAAAATGGGATTCGGTTTCCCGTCCCAAGTGTTCTGGCTCGGAGAGGATAAAATATCATTTCTAACAAATCAGAATACCTGTGAACCTGTGACGTTCGCCATATTTCGTATCAGTGATGAGAACAGTGAATACAAGTTGACTAATGTTGGTGAATACAATGGAACAGAAGGTAATGAGTATAAAAAGTAAACAAATAATCTGCTCTGAATAAAGCAAATTAGGACAATTAACAACAATAGTTCTTTTGCAGATAATATCACTATGGTTCTATGTCCTTCAAATAATGTGAGTATTTAAAACATATAACTTGATAAAAGTGTAAGATCCTTCCTCTCACTAGTTTAGGAGATTGAAAACTTTTTGTCGTTTTGGTTACTGCAAAAGGCATAATTGCAAAATTTCCTTGAGGAAAATATTATAAGTGGACCATTTGGACGACGCATGTTTGTCAACCATACGTCGTGTTTGTCACGGTATTCTACAGAAAGATACAAAACTGTTAAGAAGTGATATAAAAAATGTGGGGGACCTGACGAATATCTGGAGGGGCCTAGGCTCCAGCCCCCCCCCCCCCTCCGTAACTACGCCACTGCAATAGGTTAGAAACTGAGCCCTAAAAACTCATCTAACTCTTAGTGTAACAGCAAGTACGTACTTTCAACCTTCCGCATTATGCTACAAACTAGATTGACAGATCCCATATCGATGCAAGGATCCTACAGATGTTTGAAGATGTATCTCTGTTTTCGAAAAGTGTTATGATCTATGTATAATTACCTTTTTAATGTTTATGAGATTCAGTCCAACCGGGACGCAAACTGCGCGGGAAGCACGCCGAAATTTTTCCATTGCATGAGATTTCCCTGACAAAAGTTGCATTCAGAATCTGTATCGAGACACTTTGAATTGCCTTGCAAAACCAACATGCCACTTAAAAAGCCAGTTGTTTGACTGGTAATTCGTAACGAGGTGTCAACTTTTGCTGCTGTGCTTTTCCTGGAGATGCTATCAGAAGAAATTGATAATAAGAACAAAACTGTGGTAAGGTCTGAAGCGCGCTGAGTGTGTGAATATTTTGGTAATTTGCAAAGGATTTGCGGAAATTCTGATACTTTGACAAATATATTTAAATATATTTGTGATAGATTATGATTACTATAGATCCATCACTCGGTCTAAATACAACTCGCTTTACCCCCTATAGAAATATATAGCTTAAACGACTTTTGGGATCATTTAAAAATTTTCAGAATTTTTGCCCCCGTGCCGATGCCACTGAGGGAAAGATCCCCACTGCTGCATACAGTCACAGGACGCTTAAAAAGAAGAACGATTTGGGCAGAGTTGAGGGACTCAGGTATAATTACGACGTCATCTGTGGTACCTCCAATCACCAGTTCCTTCCCGCCGCCACTCAATACGCCAACACTCTGCGATCCTGGGAATCCCGAGAAGTCTGGAACGAAATGTCAAAATCGGGAAGAAAATTGTCCTTGCCCCCCCCCCCCCCACTGGAAAAGCTGGCTAGGCCACTGGCCGGTCCTCACCCACCTATTATTTGAAGACAGACATTCAGGAAATAATAGCCGAAGACCTTGACTAAAAGAAAACCAAAGTGAATAAGAACTTCTAAGGCAAAGGGGCAGGGGTTTACTAAGTCCCACAGACTAAATGGTTTGTTATTTCCAGATATGTGCAATACGTCAAAGGTAGAACACATTTTTGGTAAATTCTGAAATTGAGAGTTGCAATTTTTCAAAGGCCATACTCACAAATTCCATATGCTATCTGTCTGTTATTTGCAGGAGTTATGTATATTATAAAGTAAAATAAGTGTCAAAATCAAATTAATCGGTAGAAAATATTACGAAATAATGGGGTAAATATTTTTAAAGGGAAATATTGCGTTTGTTTGAAAGAAAATTTTCACACTTTTTAAACCAATATTAATAAGTACAAAATGATAGACAATTCAAAAATAAGGCAAAGTGGTAGCTTTCTTTTCACGATATAAGGCTTTCACATGAAGAAATTTGGTTATTTGATGCGCAAAAATAATTTGTTCACCCACACTTACAAAATTTCAAATGAGGCAAAAAGCCTTACTCTTGTAATGCATTTGATTTTGAGTAGATAAAGCTATTTCTTGAGTTTATAGGTAAGACCGAACAGTTCAATAACGATAAAAGGTATTTTCCTTGTATGACATGATGGTGCATTTTAAACGTAATATTCCCCTCTAAATTTCAAAATTTTGTCAAAATTAGCCAAAACAAATCATATTTTTGTTATTTGTTGGTATCAATATTCTACCAAACTACTATAATTTCATCACTAGAAAGAAAGTTTTCCCAGCTTTTATATGACACCTTGCTTGGGGGTATGTGATCTTCTGAAAGGAAGATAGCTCCTTAAACCTGAAAATCCAACATGGCGGCCATTTTGGCGGCCATTTTGGATTTTATCGCCACACCCACCACTTATTTAATGACAGACATTCAGATAATGATAGCTTAGGATGCTGACTAAATGAAAACTAAAGTGGATAAGAATTTCCAAAGCAGACCGGACAGGGAATTACACAGGCCGATAGACTAAATGACTTGTTATTTCCAAATTGTACAATACGTCAAAGGAATACCACATTTTTGGTAAACTCTGAAACTGAAGGTTGCAATCTTATACAGGTTATAACTCACAAATTATGTATTCTACCTGTCTGTAATTTGCAGATCTTATGTAGGATGATTTTATTGTGGGCGCTGCAAGAGGAAAGGAAGCACCTTTTTGTACTCTTCAAGTTTTCCTATTTACACCATGATTTGACACGTTTAAGGTATCTTTGGGATCCAGACGAAGCGTAAGTGCAAGGTCTTTTACTTCTTTGTGGTGAGAAACTGTAAAATTGTTTCTTTCAATGTGTATCTGCCGTTCTTTGTGACACCTCCCAGTTGCAAATTCTGCGTACAACGGCCGTCGGTAGCCTAACACACACCAAGGCCTATCAACCTCATCCTTTACTGCGATTGCACAGATCTGTGAAGTCTCCAGTGAAAGCTTAGCTGTTGTTAACATACCAGCAGAACAAATCCATGGTCTGATAAGTTCTAACAATGGCTTCCAACGTTAAAACCAGGAAGCAATCTAACGGGGTTGACATGGTATCTGCTGCCATTGAAGGGGTACTGAAAAGTGTCGACTTCCAAAATCTTCTTCGAAATAACATTGAAGCTGTTCTCCGTGATATGTTGTCTCCTATCAAAAGACAAATTGAAGAAAACCAAGGGTACATCCATGACCTTGAGAATAGTGTAGCAGCGCTCTCTAAGGATAACGAACACCTTCAACGTGAGATAACTACTTTGAAAGACGCCAACAGAAACATCAAGAGAGACATTAATGATGCTGAACAATATTCACGGAGGAACTGTCTTCGTATATCAGGTGTTACCGAGAAACCCAACGAAAGCAAAGACCAAATTGTATTTGATCTTGCTTCCTCTTGGTTACAGGTTAATCTCACACCATCGGACATTGACCGTTCTCATAGAATTGGAAAACCAGACCCATCGAAAACCAGATCCATTATTGTTAAGTTTTCTACGTACAGAGCACGCAATGCCTTTATTAAAGAGAGAAGAGAACTTAAAGGAAGTCAAATAGTCATCCGAGAGGATCTCACCAAGTTGAATCAAGATCTTCTATCTTTAACAAAAGCACACAGCTCAGTAAAGTCTGCCTGGACCATAGATGGGAACATCACTGCACTCATAAACAAGGATGGCGTTGAATATCGAAAGAGGATTCGAGGTTCTCATGATTTGGAACAACTTTGATACTTTCTGTCTTACTTGATCCTTAGAGAATTTGTCTTCTCATATCCGGCATTTCAGTAGGAATTAAGCTATACGTATAAGACGTTGTGCTCGACCCTTCAGTAAGTCTTAAAACATCCATTGAACTTCCCTGCGGGAAAACAGGATTTGATCGACGTATTTATTGTATAACTTAAAATATAAACCTGCACAATGTGAAAGGAAGGATGTTCAAACAAAGTGAACTATTTTCAAGCTTCTCGTACAGTGCTTGCAGCTCTCTCATCATTTCTGAGAAAAACAAGTTAAAGAGAGATGAATTGCTACATCTGGGAGGTTTGTTCTGAATGGAACCATGATTTGTTATCTCCCATTAGCAAAGATTTAATTATTATTAATTAACCAGGACTTCAGTATTTGGAATTTTTCGTGCCAATTTCTATAACCTTAAAACCTGGAGTAACTCTGAACCTTGCTGTTTTTTATTCGTATGATTATATCCCAAGTACACTTGTATAGCCTGTTGACTATTTATAACTTGTATCATTTTCTAGCTGCTCACCCTTTCCTCATGCTTAGTTGTGGATCTTTTTTGTGGTGTATGTATCTTAATGTTTGACTGTTTTTGTATTATCTGTAAGAAGGGTTTAAGCAAGGACCATCATTCAAAATGTTCAGAATGGCAAATGTACTACCATGAAGCATGTTCTATTTCTCTAAATTCAGACACACCTAAGGGTGTCTGCAAGCCATATTGCTCTGAAAGAAGTCTACCTTTTAGTTACTCTAGCTCCTCTCGGGATTTCTATGAGCCCGATAGTGTTGTACCTGGCAATGATCTTGATAGTATAACCGACGCAAATAACATTGGATGTATCACTGAATCAAGGTATCTTAGTATTGACCAATTTAATGATTTTTCGAGTAATGGCTTCAATATCTTTCATCTTAACAGTAGGAGTCTCATTCGAAACTTTGACAATATTCAGGATTATCTTTTGCTTTTAAATCATAACTTCACAGCCCTAGGCTTTACAGAAACTTGGTTAAAGGAAAACACCTCTCCTCTGATTCACTTAGAAGGTTATTGTTTTGTTGAAAACCATCGTCAGGTTAAAAGGGGAGGAGGCGTGTGCCTCTTTATAAGGAATGATTTTGTATTTGAAGTGAGGAATGACTTGTCATTCGTAAATAATGATGTAGAAAGTATTTTCATTGAAATTTTCGTACCAAACGTTACCAAAAGGGTGGTTATTGGGGTAATTTATCGACCACCCACTGGGAGTCTTGCAAATTTCTATAATCACTTGTGTAACATTTTGAGTGATATATCTTCCCACTCAAAGTACGGTTTTGTCATGGGGGATTTTAACGTTGATCTTTGTAAGCCTACCTCAGCTGAGTTTTTAAGCAATATTGTGTCTTGCGGTTCAGCCCATGTGTTAGTAAACCAACCAGAATTACGAATAGCTCTAAATCTTTGATTGACAATATCCTTACCAATGTGAACCATATTGATGATTGTATAATGGTTGAAAAGTCTGGGATTTTAGTAACTGATATCACTGATCATTTCCCAATTTTCATTCACACCTCCACTCAGTCTAGTAGTGTTAACACTTTGCCAATGTATTGTAGGAACTATTCAACTAGAAATGTCTAAAGCTTTATTTCATCCATTGCACTTGTCAGTTGGGATCATATTTATAGGGAGAGTGACGTTAACATATCATTCGATACCTTTCTTGCTACTTTTCAAGAAATTTATACTAGCTCTTTTCCTTTAATTAAAATAGGTAAAAGAAGGAAGAAAAAGCAACCTTGGACCACTACAGGCATACTTCAATCGATCAAGTGTAAAAATAAGCTTTATAAGCGTTACCTTAAACAACCAACACAAGAAAACAAAAAAAACTACAAAATGTACCGTTACAAATTAACACATATTATTCGTATTGCAAAGAAAATGCACTACAAGGATTTATTTGACAATTCAAAACATGACACTAAACGCACCTGGCAACATATAAACGACATTCTGCATAAGGTTAGAAACACTATTTCTTATCCTGATAAATTCATTGATTGCGATAAGTCTTTTACAGATCCAGTAAGCATTGCTAACGCATTTAATGACTTCTTTATCAATCTTGGTCCTTTGCTTGCTGAAGATATTCCTTATGTTTCTCCCATGAAAAACTACTTAGCCGGCAGTAACCCTTATTCTTTATTTTTCTCCCTTGTTAGCCATGATGAATTTGTAAAAATCGCCTTTGATTGTTTGAATCCCACAAAATCAGCTGGCAACGACGGTCTGCGTCCTGCCATTGTTCGAAAAGTAATCCCATTCATCTCAAAGCCTCTCATACATATTTTCAATGCTTCTCTCATGCAAGGCATCTTCCCTGAAAAGCTGAAAGTAGCTAAAGTTGTTCCATTGTTCAAAAGAGGTGATCAAAATCAGTTTGTAAACTATCGTCCAATTTCAGTGTTGCCCTGTCTTTCCAAAATTCTAGAAAGGCTAGTTTTCAACAGAGTCCAAAATTTTCTAAGCAAGCATAAAGTCCTCTCTAATTGTCAATATGGTTTCCGTCCAGGTCATTCTACAGAAACTGCTCTTGCTGATGCTCTTGACAAACTAAATAAAGCTATCGCAAATAGACAGACTTCAATTGGTATATTTCTAGACTTATCAATAGCTTTTGACACCGTCGACCATAGTATTTTATTGACCAAACTCTCACACTACGGTATTAGAGGACTCTCACTTAATTGGTTTAAAAGTTATTTGACTTACAGGAAACAGTACACTCACTTTAAAAGTGCTGACTCTGATCTGGCTACTATTCGTTGTGGGGTTCCACAAGGTTCAATTCTTGGCCAGCTCCTCTTTATTATATATGTAAATCACATAACAGCTGTTTCTCAAAGGTCTTCACTCATTTTATTTGCTGATGATACAAATATTTTCTTTTCTGATGACGACCCTGATCGCTTGGAAAATACTGTTTTTACTGAACTTAAAAATTACTGTAATTGGTTTTCGGTAAATAACCTATCCGTAAATATCAGTAAAACAAAGTTTATGGTTTTTAATAACTATAAGTGTAACAATTATCACAATTTCAACATTTATATAAACGGTGACAAACTTGACTTAGTTAATAAAATTAAATTCTTAGGAGTAATTATTGACTCCAAACTAACCTGGCATGAACACATTCATTATTTATCCTCCCATGTTGCAAAAGGAGTCGGTATTATCGGTAGGCTTAAATACATCCTTCCCAGAAGTGTCCTTCGTACCTTGTACTTTACTTTAGTTTATCCGCATTTCACATATTGCAGTAGCGTATGGTCTAGTACCAAAAAGTGTAACTTAAATAGTCTTGTTCTTTTACAGAAAAGGGCTGTTAGACATATTTGTCACTCTGGTCCACGTGATCACACTGATCCTCTTTTCAAAATGTTGAACTTATTAAAACTTTACGATATTATCAATCTAGGAATAGCTTCGTTCACCTATCGCTTCACCCACAACATGTTACCACCCGCCTTCTCCAACTTTTTCACAACCAGTACTAATGTTCACAGTTATAATACACGTAATCCTCAGCTTCTTCTACATACTGTTTATCCCACATCTCATTCTCAACTGAGCCTTCGGCATCGTGCTATTAATCTTTGGAATACCCTACCCAAGACTGTAATTGATAGTCCAAGCTTCAGATCGTTCAGGTATAACCTAAGCAAACTATATCTAAGTACTTATTGACTTTCAACTTTTAGGAGCCTTGCTTTACTTTATTGTGCGAAAGCAGGCCCGTAACTCGTAGCCATGTATAAAGCAATGATGGTGCGGGGGGGGGGGGGGAAGTGTAAGTGAAGTATTTTGTTTAGCTTTTGTTTTTTTTTTCTTTTCTTTTCTTTTTTGTTATCGCCTTAGGGAGTAGAGCACTTCGTCAAGCCCGTGAGGGTTTTCTGTTCTACTTCCTTCACATCGTAAGAGATTTATTCAAAATTGATGTAAATATTATATATATATTATGCTTGTATACCTGTATGGTGTGAAAAACAAATAAATGAAATGAAATGAAATGTATATTTTTAATAAGTTAATTTTTGGGAAAAAATTAAACTAATCAATGAAAACGTTCACGAGATACTGGAGTAAACATTTCTTTAAAATTTCAATTTTTTGTCAAAATTAACAGAAAATATCAATTTTTGGCCATTTTTTGGTATCAATATTCCACTAAACTACAATAATTGTATATCAATAGAAAGAAAATTTTCCTAGCTTTTATATGACACCTTTCTTGGTGGTATGTAATCTTCTGAAAAGAAGACAGCTTATTAAATCTGAAAATCCAAAATGGCGGCCATTTTTGCGGCCATTTTGGATTTCACGTCCACACCCACCACTTACTTAATGGCAAACAAGCAGAATATGATACCGAATAACACAGTGAATAAAAGTGGCTAAGGGGAGGGATGATATCGATTATTAGCCCATAGACTATTACATGAATAAAAAAATCACCGAAAATATAATAATTCTGGAGAAATTGTAAGTTCATGGAAACGTTATCCTCTTGGATCAACTAAATGAAAGTGTTACCTTCATAAGAGAGTTCAGTTCAGTTCAGTACAGTTCAACGTTTATTTCTAGCAAATTTGTACAATATTTACAATGAGTGCAATTTATGTATACATAAGACAATACTTATACGCCTAACTAGCGTATCTAAATAACTAGAAAAGGAGGAAAGAGAAGTCAAGACTTATGAAAATTTCCCCCCTTAAGATATTCTACTATTATACTACAACTACAAAATAAGTGACGACATTATGTTAGAAAAATAATAGATGTGAAATGAGATATGAAGTATGAAATATGAAAAATGTGAAGTTTCATTGTTTAATTAGCAATTACAAACTTCTTAAAATTGTATTTAAATGAGCTTATACTTCTATTTCTCTGATATTTAGTGCAATGGAATTCCAAACATTTACCTACAATATGATATGCAGAGCTGCTTTTTGTTGTTTTAACACGATTTTGTCTAAGATTCCCACTTTGCTTGGTGTTATAGTTGTTTGTCGAGATAGAGAAATAACTCTGAATGTTACTAAGCAATGAAGTATGATATGCCTTATACATGAAGATACCCGTTTTATGCTTAATAAACTCGTATAATGTCAAGGCCTTTAACTTTGCAACAAAATGTGTGTATGGGTAAGTGAATTTGCATGGCACACAATTCTTATAAATCTCTTTTGTTTTAAAAATATTGGCGTAAGATTTTTTTATATGTACTACCCCATACTACCAGACAATAATTCAGCTATGGTAAGAATAACGAATGATATAAGGTATAAAAAGCACTTGAGATTAAACGGTTGCTAACTTTGTGAATAATAGCAATACTTTTTGAGAGTTTATTACATAAATTAGAATTATGCTCCTTCCAGGTGAGTTTCTTATCAATTAAAACACCAAGATATTTTGTGCAGGTAACCTCTTTGATATGTGTATCATTTATCTTCACTTCTTAACTGAAGTGAAGATTTTTTTGTTAGTAAATAACATTTAATTTGTTTTGTCTAAATTTAATGACAATTTGTTTATTAAAAACCAGGTGTGGGGCTTAGACAACTCACAAGTGACACTCTTGTATAGAGTGCTTAAATCATAATGTGAATAATAAATATTGGTATCATCTGCAATTATTACAAACTGAAGTATGTCTGAAACATCACATATATCATTTGCATACAAGATAAATAATTTTGGTCCAAGTATTGAACCCTGTGGTATACCACATGTAATTTCACTTAACATTGAATTTGTATTTTCATAATCTATATAGTGCTTTCTATTTTTTAAATAACTTTTTAACCACTCGAGTACAATTCCTCGAAAACAATAATGTTGAAGTTTTTTAATAAGCAGTCCATGATCAATTGTATCGAAGGCTTTCTTCAGGTCTATGAAAACGCCCAGTGTAGACATTCTCTTATCAAGGGCGATTGTTATGTCTTCTACAAAATTTACTAATGCATGAGAGGTTGAGCAGCTACTTCGAAAACCATACTGACTGCTACAAAGAATATTATATTTGTTGATAAAATGTGTCAATCTTTTATCAAAAAGCTTTTCCAGAATCTTGGAGAATTGAGATAAGAGAGATACTGGCCTGTACTTTGTAAACATACATTTGTCACCAGACTAAAAAATAGGTAAAACTCTAGCAATTTTCATACTATCTGGGAAACAGCCTTGTGTCCAAGAAGTATTAAAAATATGTGTTAAAGATTTAACAATCGGGTGAATAATCCTTTTAACGATACTTACACTACTATGGTCAGCAGATGTCTTACTATCTAAACTTTGTACGATATCTATTACTTCACTTTCTGAAGTTTCTAGTAAATACATGGAATATTTATTACTCTCACCTAGATAGTCTTGAATCTTACCATTACAACTTGGTATATTGGAAGCTAAAGAAGGACCGATGCCAACAAAGCACTTATTAAATCCTTCAGCTATTTCAGATTATCACATAACGTCTTATTACCATTCTGGAAGGTGTCTGGGAAATTACTATCATTTCATTTTGTTTTATTTATAACCCTGTTTAATACTTTTCATGTCTCCTTAACATTATTTTTATGCTTTTCTAGTGAGTTTGAATAATACTTTCTTTCACAGTTTCTAAGAATGGTTGTTAATTTATTTTTGTACTTTTTATACCTTTGTTTCCTATCAAAACATCTATTCTCGAGAAACTTACGATATAAATAATTCTTCTTCCTGCAAGCATTTATTAGACCTTTGGTAAACCATGGTTTATCTGGTCTTTTTCTACTGGTCTGGCGTTTTCTGACAACATTCATTGTAATGTTTACAAAAGATTTCAATGAAGTCATTGTATTGCATTCTTTACATCTTCAGTACCATAGACCAGGTCCCAATTTTCTTGGCTTAATCTACTTTTAAAATCATTCATGAATTCATCGTCATCTTTTCTAATAAACACTTCTTTTGCTTTGGAAATTCCCAGTGCCTCAGTCCTGTTTATACAAAATGCTGGTAGGTGATCACTGATTTCTTCAGTAATCAAACCACTGTGTTTGTCTTCGCCAGTTACGTTTGTAAATATGTTATCAATTATGCTATTATGCTAACGATGACCTGTAATACGCATTGGTTGAACAACCAGAGGAAATAATGCAAGACTGAACATTTGATTAACAAAGTACTCAGTGTTTTTATGATTTTCATAATTTAAAACATTTACGTTAAAATCACCACAGATATAAAAGGTGTTGTCTTACACCTGAACATTTCCTCGATCTTATCACTGAGGGTCATAATTTTAGAACCTGTCTTCCTATAAACACAACTTACAGTGATTTTCCTAGGCACTCAGAGGTCTATTGTGATACATTCGAAACAATTTTCGACAGCAATTGATAGGTCATTCTTTACCGTGTACTTTATATTTCCCCGAATATAAATTGCTACTCAAAATTATGCCGTAGATCATTTAACATCTGTTTTAATTTATCAAAATTGAAATTTAAACTTCTAAAGTTTTACATGAACGATAGACAAACCTTTTATATTATGCATGCTGGTATTGCCTTTTTGCCACCTGATAAAGAGTTCAAACCCGAAGCGTAGTGGACTTTTTCACAAACTTTTAACACTATTTACTACTTTTTGAACTACTTACTTCATAAGTGCTTCGCAGTACTTCGGACGCACATCTAATTCAGGAGATATTAATTTTAATCTCTTACCTCTGTACATAATCGAATCAAACAACGAAGTTTCAACACGTTCCCGGTGGCAGTTCAGGAAGCGCCTTACATTTTTAATTTTTTAGGGTAGGTTCTGGTAATCTGAAACATAGTCCTCAGATCATAAAGAAACTCTCAAAGCGATTTTTGAAAGTTTTCACCTGTGCATAGTTGTGGTATTGAGAACATACTGGAAGTGAGTTAAGGCTGTTGCTGTCTATCCCCTTTCCCCTGTTCTGCCAGCCGCGTTTAAGAAACCTTTTATTCTGTGAGCTTAGTCTTGATATGTTATAAATTATAAATTAGGAACAATTGTAAAAAAGATACAAGCAAAACAAAAAAAGTAATGACGCTCCGTTTTCACCAGCAGCATTTACATATGCTAAATTGTCATTGAGTTTTGCAAGCAGGAGCGGGGTACTAGAGTAATTGTCAGCCATCTACCTATTTTAATTCATGTAAATTTAGAAACCCCAGCCGGCCCCACGCGTGGGGAAATCGACTGGCCTTTAGTGAAGAGAACACTTTCATGAAAATATAGAAAAAGTCCAAATTTAAGTGACCACATAATGAGTATTTCACACTGTGTGTGGATTAGTTGAGTGTAATGTAAAATGAACGCAAATGCTACTAGATGGCTGTGAGAGTGTTATGTTTCTGCTCGGTTGAAGCGCAATCATCTGGAATCTTAGTTACCTCATTGCATATACCATACAACAAAGTATACCATGTGATAAAGTTAACATCAGCAAATGTTTGAACTTTCTTCAGATGGCATATTACATGTTATGTCTGGAGATGAGCAACATTTGTTCTTTGGAAGTTTAGAGAGAGACTAAAGGGAATACTCCTAGTTTTTTCAAGCTGCAATGAAGAATTACCTTTTTACTTTTGTCTTAAGGTTACTACCATTGGAAGTTGCATCTATTAGCTATTACAATAATTTTTCCTGATCACTAGTTTTCTAGGTACGTGTTGAGATGAGGAAAAGAAATACATATCTCAATCAGTTCCTCCTACGAATAACTAAGGGAGACATTGGAAGGAGACATATCTCTTTATCAATTCAAATTGCTTAGATCAAGCACAGTTTGTTATGTTTGAACGGATTAATTCAACACCTTACTATTATAAGGTTTCCACTCTTACTTCTCTTTTCTGTTATTTGTAAAGTCCATTTCTAATCTACCAAGACTTACGCTTAGCTCGGTCTATCGAGGTTTTAAATGTTTCAACATGTCTACTCTCCTTCAATTCAGCCTTGCTTGTCTCCTTTCTTTTTTCGTCTCATCAGATAAAGTTCCTTCACAAAACACGGTAAGAAAATTTTTGACTACAATAATTTACCAGAGTCACAATATAAAAGGTTTAGGTACTAAGGAATCAGTTTATTAGACTTTTATTCTTATTTTTAATTACTTAACTTGCTTAAATATGTAAAAACTATTGCCCAAGGCAACATCGCTTTAGCTAGGCAAATTCCACTTTAGCTTTACTGTGTTCAAAGAACCATTATAGAAGTTTTAACGATGCAACGTTTTGTAACGAATAAGAAATGCACGTGAGAGATTTTTTCTTCTTTTAAAAAATCTGAGTATGTATCTTACTTTACTAGACTAAAAATCAATTTTGTTTTACTAAAAAGGCGTGTCAATCTTCAGTGATAGCCCTGATTGCGTTAATACGTAAATGTCGGTATATTTTTTACGATGCATTTAAAGAAATAACAAAGGATTTTCGTTTTGAGAAACTTCTATCAGTTTGAATAAGGTTTACATTGACCATCAGTCAATCAGATTGATGGCAAATTTCATTTTAATTCCACATAAAGAATAACTTTGACTTTCATTTTATACTATACAATTACAGCAAGATATTAATACTTAATACCTCGCACACAGGATAGACTTTGTTCTTTATAACAAAACAAATTATTTACTCAGTGACACATGTTACACCATAATTTATATGATTACAACGAATTGCTTGATCAGTACTCTTTTCAATTCTACTTCAATGTTAAACTCAGTACAAAATGTGTTGACGTCAAACCAATAAAATTACATCCAAATTTTGTTATTGCAGACAGTTTCTAGTTTTAAAGGAATGCAATTTACGTAAATGAAGTTTCTCCCTGTAACCAGTGTTACGAATAATGGAGTAGGAAAGTTAATTTGTTTTTCTCTCTCTCAAAATATCCCTTTACAGTATTGTAAGGTTTTGTGTACATATTTATACACCAACTTCAGGGACCGCGAGCCAATTTTGAAGTGGGGCTAATCATCTAAGCGGCTCAATATATTCAACAAAATAAAAACCTTTTAAAAACAGCCCAAAATGCCCACACTAGAAAAATTGCCGGGCTAAAACTTCCGTAGACCCCAACCGTCTCTGCGGTCCCTGGACTTAACGTCAGAAGTCCCAAAGGATTTGTGGTCTTGAGAACATGGCTGTTGTTATTTTCTTTGATCATGACTATATTCGGAAAGATGATATAATTTATGTTGCGTGGAGATAGCTGTGTCTATAAAATAAATTGAATCGGCTTGGCAGGACTTTCAGTTTTTAAAAGGAAGTTTGTATGAATCTATTTAGGAATGGTTGCTTGAATCTAGAATCAAGTCTGAGCTAGCGTTAATCTGATATCAGGACCACATTTGAGAAGCAGCCCTTGCACGACTTTCGGACATATAGAAACCTACAGCACATTGAAAAATTAATGAAACCTTCCCAATTACGTATCTAAGGGAGCAAAGCGGTTATGGGTTTTCTATGGTTATTACTATTTTAAAAGCAAAGAAGCTGGACAACACTTGACATAATTGTTTTATGGATATCACTTGCCATCGTAGAACCACTAACTCCATACCGTTATGCTTGCAAGATTCTGCAATTTTTAATTATTCTTTATTCCACCTGGTGAGTAAATTCAATGATACACAACAAATTATATACTTGCTTAAGAATATTTTTGAAGACTACGTCAAGGTATTGTGAAATTTTTACGATTCTTGCTAGCTTCCTCATTGCAACGTAAGTAAATACATGACCTTGAATAAGGTAATTTTCTAAAGCGAGGAGAAACAATTCAATGAAATATATCATAATTCCTTTCTAGAAGACCTACACTGTGAAATTATGTCTGCAATAATAGGAGCTGCATGAAATACATTCTAACAAAACTTAATTTGTCCTTTCAGATTCCTTCCTATTTTTTCAACAAACAACCCACATACCCGCGAGACTGTAAGGAAGCAAGAGATTTATGCCATACCCAAAGTACTAGTGGAGTTATCCTGATTAAGCCAGATGGCTACCATGAACCATTTGAGGTCTATTGTGAAAACGATGTAGAATCTGGTGATTGGACGGTATGTATTGTGGCATATTTGACCTTACTACATTAACTGAATAAGAAGATGGAGATGAGAGACTGTCGTAGGACGAAGCAAGATGTACAGGCAAAATGAATTTAGTATTAAAAAAGCACCTCTTGATAAAAGAAAATCGAACAACCGCACGCAGATTGGGTTTGCTTATTTTACATAGAAAATGACTAATAGTCTGGGCTTAAAACCTATCTTAAACAATCTAGAACCTGCTATTAAAACAAGGAGTTCTCACAGAATGAACCACACTCGGTGTAGAATTTTAGTGTTCTAACAAACAAAATGCAAACTATTAATTGTTTAGTGGATAAAGAAATTGTAAGGACTGTAATAATTTACTTTGTTTTATCGGAAAATTTAACTCTTTTGAGTCGACCGGATTTTCTTAATCCTACTTTAACACTTCCTCTTATTTTAGATTATACAACGTCGTCACGACGGATTTGTTACATTTCAACGTAGCTGGATGGAGTTTAAACTAGGGTTTGGTTTTCTATATCAAGACTTTTGGATTGGAAACGAAAAGCTATCATTTTTGACAAACCAAAACAAGTATAAACTTCGAATTGACTTTTATTTCTCCAACGGATCGTCTTTCTATGCTTCGCACAACTTATTTCGTGTGAGTGACGAGCTAGGCAATTACGCACTGACCATCGTTGGTCTATATAATGGAACAGCAAGTAAGTCTCTTTTGTAATTTTTATGTAGCAATTTCAATATTTAAAGAAATTTACGTTAAAAGTTAGATCTAATGAGACTCTGGGTTAAGGAAATACTTTACTTTTATTGAAAAGGTTTCCCTGTTTGTCAAGCAAACAAGGAATTTAGAGCCTGCGCTTGTGAAACCTCCTGTGCAACCCCCCAAGTTTGTTCTACAACTTGTGCTGGTGGAGAAACGTGTATTTGCCCAGAAGGATTCTACATAAACGGAAACAACTGTGTACTACCACACGAGTGCGGATGTTTTATTGGAGGACACGTCATTGAGGTGGGTTACATAATGTTGCTTAATGATGGCTTTTGGCAGTTTGTTTGGCATAACGTAAACTTACGACAATCATATCAAAACACATTTTGAGTCTATTGCTCTGTCATTAGTCGCCAGCTAGTGAAAAATTAAATGCAACAGCAAGTGGGAAGTTGTAAATAATCCTTGTAAAGTTAATACATGGATTAAAAACTTTTCCCTAAAACTTGACTTTGGTGTCTAACACTGTTTTTCCCGTAGTCATCCCAAAACTGATATATTCTTGACTTTTGTTTTTATTGAAAGTTGCATAACTTAGTTCAGCAAAAATAAAAGTGTTACAATTTGAAACAGGAAAAGTGTTTTCTTATATTTACTAAAATTTTCTGTAAAAATAGGCATTATTCCTTTGTTCTGTTATTTTTTAGTGTAATGTTTATAGTGTTGGTGGGTTGCCTGTGCAAATTTGGCACAAAAGTTTAAAACTTTCCCTACACATTTAATTAGAATTCATACTTGCTTTCACACTTATCTCTGACAATTACTTTAGGAGGGTGCAGTTTACACAAGCCCTGACTGTTCTCAAAACTGCAGCTGTACAGACGGTCAGCTGATTTGCGACGAGGCTGAAAGCGGCGAAAGCTTCTGCGAAATGCCAGTCGACTGTCTTGACGTTTACGAAAGAGGCAACCAAGAAAACGGTTTGTATGATATAAAACCTAGAACTTGGGATGGAGCACCTTTTCAAGTGTATTGTAATATGACAGATGGAGGGGGATGGACTGTAAGTAGCAATTTTTCTTAAAAAATAATTAGTTTCTTAATAAGTGAAAGCCTTTTACTAACTTTTGCGTGTAATAGAAAACCCTGGGATTGTTAGTAGCCAATTTTTAATCAGTTTATGATAAAGAACTAAATTCTCCTTAATTGTTGAAGTCGTTAAAATTAAGTTTAGGTGTAAACAAACGATTCTGGAGGGGAAAAGGTTCCACTCGTTCTATTCACTCAAGATACTATGCCCCTGATGGTAAATTGAAGAATTAGATAAGCAGAAAGGTGTTGTGTCTCCATTCTTGTAGTAATGGTATAGAGTTAGACTCTCTGCAATGTCTCTAAGTTCATTAAAGTGTCGTTCTGAAAGTTCGCTCGGCTATATGTCTGAGTTCGAAAAGTAACGTTATCCTCAAGGGACTCCCGCCCCCCAAAATGGATAAAGCTACATCCACTGATGAAATGGGATTTAAAAATTCAGTCTCTGAATTTTTCTTATCACAGCATGATTTTGATCATTTAAATGCACCATGTATATTTTGCACTGACCATAAATATTTTCGCAGTGTACACTTTCTATTAAATTTCAAAGTTTGTAAGTACTTACTGCAACTTCATAAGATATAAGTCTAGAAGTATACTCAGTGTTAACTAAAACTGAACCATATCTTAGTCCTTTTAAAGGATGCTAAAAGAGGATCTTAGCATCCCGTAATTTCAAGAAGTACATTTTGCAGGTTTTTCAGCGTCGTGTGGATGGATCTGTTTATTTTCATCTCTTTTGGGATGACTACAAAAATGGATTTGGATCTCTAGACTACGAGTTCTGGCTTGGAAACGAGAAAATATTTAGCCTGACTAACCAAAAACATTATACCCTGCGAATCGACTTTGTGAATGTTAATGGAGACCCTTATTATGCCAAATACGATTTATTTCGCATTAATGATGAAATTGACAATTACCGACTAACCGTTGGAAACTATAGCGAGGGAGATGCAGGTTTGTAAGGTTTATTCTTCGTGTTTAAATTCTGTATCAAATGTTGACATACAAATAAGACCGTGACACTTTTCATTTTTCGTTCCTCTTTCGTGTGTCCCTGTTTACTTGTTACAACTGTTTCCTGATTCACTTAATGCAGGAATGAAACTTACATCAATAAAACCTATTAACTTTAACGTTTGGTAAAGCAGGGATTACGGACTTCCCTCGAAAAGGAAAGGTGATTGAAAATTTTAAATTTAATGTCCTTTGATCTTTTTTAGAAACTTGGTTTCCCCAATTTGGCAACAATAAAAGCATGTAATGAATTTGATTTTTTTTTCCTACGCTGGGTTTGTTATAGAAAACTAAATGCTACATTTCGCACGTAACATTGCACTTACAAAAATGCGTTAGACATCAAACTCCTTATCTAAGGTAATTATTGTAATTACAAATCAATTTAAGGTCATCTAAATGCTTACAACAGTAGAAGGCAGAGATGTTACTTTTGGGCCACTTCAGGCTTAAAAGTACATTACTTTTACAATTGAAAAATCATAAAAATTTCTCTTTCATTTCTGACTGTAGTTCAGAAGAAAAAATACAGTGTTAGTTGGTCTCATTGGTGACTCATTTGCACCTCACCGAAAAAAGTTTCCTGTTAGGTACAGTTGCAAGTTTGGTTAAAAAATGGTGTGTTGCTTTTTATTTTCGTAGGTGCTTCTTCTCTGTATCTTTGACATCCAGTAATTTCTGTTGCAGATAGGCAGGTAGAAAGCAATACGAGACAGTGTCCAAGTTGAAAATACAAGAGTATGGGAAGAGACGTACAATGTACAATAGAATACAGTATCTCATTCAGCCTTAAATGGGTTCTGGTCTAATGGGAGATGCAAATTGGATCGTTAGAGCCTTGAAAAGAAACCATATGACAAAATGAAACTTTATGATAAGAGTAAACAAACCATTCATCACACAGCTAAGTAAACGATTTGATGTGGCCCCTCGTGTCCCACTTCAGTGCTAATATGGAATTTTATAATCAACTCAGCGTATTACAAATAAAAATATATTTTAAATGTCAAGCTGCATCTGGTTTTACTGACTATGACTTTTGTTGTGTTACTTCCCCCTATTTCTATAACCAGACAGCCGAATTGGTGAAGCATTTACTGAAATATTATCTGGTAATATCAGATGTTGGGAAATATGTTTTGTTGCCAAAATGGTACCACTAGTGTTTTCCCTTAATTATTACAAATTAAAATTTAACAAGTGAAATACCTGCGTCTTTTACCTATAGGCCAAAACTTAATCACGAATAAGATAACGTTTAACCTCAAGGCTGCATTGGACTATCGCCCTACCGTGACTTCTAACAGCCGTGTTTTTTTCAGTATTAACAATACTAATCCAGAAGGAACCGTTTTCTATATTGCAGGTCCTTCTTTGACTTCTCAACACAATAACCAACAATTCAGCACACGGGACAGAGACAACGACATTCGAAATATCCATCTCGCTGGATTTTTTGACCGCGGTGGCTGGTGGTTTGGATACTATGTACATTGCGACCTCAATGGTGACTACAATGAAGGACAGATTAGTTGGCATCATCTTCCCGGTGACCATTTGAACATCAAGTATACGGAAATGAAAATACGTCCTGTCAGTGCTTGAACTTTAAGTCTATAAAAAATCTGCTGACTTTTACGAATACCTTTTATTAAGTATAGCGCTTAACGCAATTAGGTTGCAACTAAAAGTACCATCAAGTACGAATAATACTACAGTTGTAAGTCTGAATTTAAATTGGAAATAAAACGATGTGGAATCCTTTAGGCTAAAGAGTATTTTAAAGGTCTTTACTGAAAGCACCTTAAACTGCCTCCAGGCATTGTAAGTATAATTGTGGAGTAGTGAAGGAGACCAAATGAATTGTAATTTATTTCAAAATACTTCTTTAGGCAGAATATACCGATGTGTCGATAGCAAGTGATCATAAGCACGCAATGAAAGAGTCTTCAATTATATTAAGAAAACTGACGGGGTACATTTTCAAATAAAAAATGTACCCTGTTAGTATACGCATGGTGCCGCTCGGGCAAGTCCTTGGGCTCTGTGAGATACCCTTAAGGAGTGGTCCACAGTAGATTTAATCGAAGTGAACTTTCAGACATGCTAGAATGAGACGCGAGAAATATTTTATCTTATTTGCAACTTGCGCTCAAAAGACAAATTACATGTACTTTATGTTGACATGGCGGTGTATATCGAGCACAGCAAAGGAAGTAGCTCTTTTCTACAATTGAGGAAAATATAGTTATACGGAAAGAGGTTTGAAGTTATTATACAAATTCCACTAGAAGGTTCTCCTACTTAGGCGTAGGAAGAGGGGGCGGTGGTGTTAAGGTCAAAGTCAAAGATGTGGTTGGACAGAGGCAGAAACACTCCCACCACTCTTAATTAAAGGACGAAAAACCCTTTTCTGTTCCCTCTGTAAAATGCCATAATTTTTAATACTTTTTCTTCACATTTGACCGCTGTGTTTCACCAAATTGCATGTAAGGGGCCCTCAAATACTCAAACAAATTCCAATGGTAAGGGGCACACCCATTCCCTTAGACCCATTGCAAAAGACGGCAGTACGAAACAACGTTCAGGCCCCCGTCGAAAATCGCTTCTTACGCCTACGTCCATGACCCCATCATACTCACGCAATTGACTGTTGCCATCCATGCTTTAGATTTACCAAATCAAAACCACAAGTCCACAAATCTAGTACATCATAAAAAGTCAACAGGCACACCGTGGGTACTTACTGAAACAGGAAATACCTATCAAAAACTCAAAATGACCTTGGATTTGCAATCCTGGGCCGGTTCTCACTAACAACCTGTAACCCGCAATTCCGTCCCCCCCCCCTCTCATCTAGAGCATATGCAAAATTGACATTAAAAAGTTTACATCGGAGACAACCTTTCAAGGTGTGGGTGGGGAGGAGGAAGGGATCCCCTTATCTCTATATCTAGGCCTAAACTACAAATATAGAGGTCATTTTCCCGGTCGTTTGAGTATTTCCTAATGACCGTCGACGAAGAGGGCAATATGATTTTTAAAGGTGCTTTTTTATGAAAAGTAGTATACTTTAACACTAACACAAGTATAAGTACATATGTGACAAACACTTAATTTTATTTCGAACAGTATAAACGATATGGATAATTGAAGGATTGCTTCATCTTACTGTTGTTTTCATTTAATCGTCAGATTTTGACTAGTTGACTATAAAAGAGCTTAGGGTCTCATACTTATTTTAGTCTGGTTCGCCGTTGTAAAGTATTTTCCAAAGTGCCAATGACCTTAAACAAGAGGGCAATCAAGGAGTTGCTGATCTCATCCCAATACATCCTTTTACTTCTTCCGAGTCTGGTGTAGCACTCTGGAATTTTATTGTAATGAGAACACTAACGGGAAACTGGGAAAAGAGAAGGCTAAGCTTGAGCTGGGGATGTTTGTTCATTCCGGTATCTTTACGGTACCCGCCACCTTCCGGTTCTGATTGCAGTGTATAGACGAGTTGGGAAATTCGGTACTTCCGGTCAGGTCACAAGGTCAAGTGTACCATGACAACGGTAACGTATTTAGCTCTGCGTGCTCAGCATGCAGCACCCGCGCTGGGACACTGTAAGCGTGGTACACTTAACCTTTGACCCATTCCCATATTGCATTGCGTGGAAACATTTCCCAACTCGTCTATTAACAGCACACACGCACAGCAAAACTATAGGCCTTGATACTACTGTGACACAATGGACGCGCCCCCTTCAAAGCCTCTAGAGACGTGCGATCTTGCCCTTCAAAAACCATAGACACGCGCGATCTCGTGACGCCGTGAAACCCCTCTATAGACCTTATGCATTGACATCACTGAACTATATGCTAGGAAGGATCATTCCACAATAATGTTTTGACGCCATCATGAAGGGTCACGTGATGTAGGTTAGCTTGCTCAAGTCTCCACCGCCGTAGAAACGCGTACCTAGAAGTGAAAACGCTTAGGCAATGATGTACATACTAGCGCGCCGTAGTCGGCCTTAGCGTCCCTTCAGCCTCTTGGACGCTAATTTGCCGGCTACCACGCGTTAGCATGCACGCCATTGCGCCGAGGTAAAGTTGCCTATAGCAACTTCCTGAAAAGGCATACATCACAATAGCCGTATAAAATACAGAGCACCAAACGCTTACCATGTAGGAAGCTCTGAGGCACATCATTGGCCAAAATGCACGCGTGCATGTGAGCGCGTGTTACTTTCCCTTCGTGCGCCTTTTATGTCAAGAGGACACGTTCGACGCGTTGTACATATTTTCTGTGCACAGGTATGGACAGTCAGTAACAAGCGCGCCTACTCTGTGTACTGTTCAGTGACGGTGCTATCGCGAATTTTACGCAGTCATCGCGTCTCGACGTACCATACGAAATGCGGTCACACGCGCTGTCCTTCATTTAGGCAGGACCACTCCTAAAAACAAGGAAAAGGAAAGTTTGTTAAAAAAAAACAATCTTTTGATCACACAATCATGAATCATAGTGTACAGATGTCCTACTAAGTAATTACAACAAAAGCACTAGAGACGTAATGAGTAACAAATGATTGCGCACATCATTGATTCTGCGTAACATTATTTTCACTTGTAGCTGCAAGTTTCTAGGGCAATGGAATCGACTTGAGTAAGCTAACCTACATCACGTGACCCTCCAGGTCGGCTTCAGTTTCGTCGCGTATTCCGTATTGACGTGCGTCCTCCAGTTATATAGCTCAGTGATTGACATCACACTGACGTCATTTTGGGTAAAAACACTGCACTATATGCTAGGAAGGATCATTCCACAATAAGGTTTCGAAGCCACCATGGAGGGTCACGTGATGTAGGTTAGTTTACTCAAGTCGATTTCACCGCGTATCTAGCGCTGATGCAACGGTGTACATGTATATGCTAACCACGGACTTCTTATGTACATGGGCAGATCATATTCCACTAACGTCCTATGCGTAAATTAGCGACTTTTCGATTTCAGGACGGTAGAGCAACAGGACGGAGAGTTAAACGCACGCGCGCCCGGCGTTCTGTCCAGATATTTGAGGCGTTTCGATTTTAAAGACGACGGTGCGGTAGAATGACAACAAAACAATGACGCACTCATTTATTAACTAAGTTGCAATGCTTTGTTAGCATCCACACTCATCGCTAAGTTGTAACAATGACGAACCTACACAGGATTAGAGACACCGTCGTTACTGGGTATTTTACAAAATTGTGAAAGTTTCTACCTTAAGCTAGCTTTCCTTAGCTTAGCACGGAATCGTTCGTACAATGGCTTACCAGATATGCACTGCTGTTGTTCGTCATGTTCATTTTTGTCAGCAGCTTGCATGCCACATGAACAAATGATGTACGTTTGCATACAGCTAACTTCAAATTTAACGTCACAGAATCACGTACGTTATATTGACGAGGGAAATTACCATGACAACCCCTGTACCGTCCTGTTTCTAACAGAACGTTAAATCGGTCGACGACCGTCCTGAAAATCAACAGGACGGAGCGATGCTCGCTTCTACTCATGCGCAGTCAAGTTTTTTGCTGCGCGTTCCGTCCTCTTTGTCTACCGTCCTGAAATCGAAAAGTCGCTATTGTCTCCACCGTACGTACACGAATAGACTTACCAATATGGCTGCCTGCTATAGCCTTGTGTGTGAAAGTTTGGACTTGCTCAAGTGGCTCAGTAACGACAGATTGTGTGAGAAACTTGTAATATTTTCGAAAGAATGAAAGCTCAGGTCAAATTCATCAAATAGAATGGAGGACTGTGATATTGCTCTTCCATTCATACTGATATTTTGTCTGAAATGTTGCAGATTCATCGTCAATTTGGGCAAATGGTAGTAACCCGGCGGCCATCTTGGTTAGCCTAAATTTGTTCAAACGGTGGCGACCGTATTGGTTGCGCAATCCTCTGTCCATGTATTGAAGTCCGTGATGCTAACGCAGCGTAGCGGGCCTTAGCGTCTCTTCTGCTAACTTGCGCTCTATCACGTGTCAGCGTACCAAAGATATTACAAGCATAGATTCCAAACTCAAAATGGCGCGTTGACTAGGCCAAAATATCGGGGCGGAAGTGCTGCTCAGTCGTTTTGAAAACAATCAGGCAAATGAATGTCTTACAAAAGTATTAATACTTGTAATTTCGGAATGTTGTTGACTGGAGAAGTACTACGCCTCAATATATTCTACTTGAACAAGAATAACTTATTTCTACAACGCGGCATTCCACGTATTTATACTTGAACATGAACGCACAATGACTGGTTTTGCAAGTTCATGGACATTCATTGGTCAGTTACTATGGTATCTTCAGGTGACGCACTTTTATATGCGCGTTCAATAACTTACGCGCTCACAACGGGAAAGCAACTAGCGCGTTTGTTTCCAGAGCGCGCAGCACTGTGCGTCAAGTATTCTGGATAATACACAGAGAAATGTATTCTGCGCGTATAGAACGCGTTGTTAAAGTGCACGCACACCAACCTCTTTTAATAATGAAATTTTCTGTAACACGTTCTTATTTTTGTACGCAGATCGCGGAAAATAACGGCGCGCATGTCAAATTCACACTTCCGCCCCGATAGTAGCGTCTCCATGAGGAGTCACTGAGCGTAACAGTGTAGGTATAGGAGTTTGGAATCTATGCTTATAATATCTTTGCAGCGTACACACCATTGCGCCGCCTCAGCAACTTCATGAAAAGGCTTACATCACAATAGCCGTATAACATATACAGAGCACCAAACGCGTACCGTGTAGGAGGATTCGAGGCACATCATTGGCCAAAATGCAAGCGTGCATGTGCACGCGTGGGTTAGCTTACCTTCATGAGCCTTGGTGTTTTTGTGTCAAAAAGACGCTTTCAACGCGCTGTGCAGAACATCTGTGCACATGTATGGACAGTCAGTAACAAGCGCGCCTACTATTTAGTGACGGTGCTATCGCGAATGTTTCAAAGACAATGAGTCTCGACGTATTCGAAATGTGGTCACACGCTCTGTCCTTCGTATAGGCAGGACCACTCCTAAAATCAAGAAAAGTGTGAAAAACAATCTTTTGATCACACAATCATAGTGTAAAGATTCCCTACTCAGCTAATTACAACAAAACACTAGAGACCTAATGAGTATAGTAACAACGGATTGCTTTAGCGTGTACATCAATGAATCTGCGTTACATTACTTTCACTTCTAGATACACGTCTCTGGGACAGAAGAATCGACTTGAGTAAGCTAACTTAAATCATGTGACCCCCAAGTCGGCTTCAATTTCGAGGCGTATTCCGCATTTACGTGCGTCCTCCGGTTATATAGCTCAGTGGGTGAAAACAACGAAGCACACGTGCACGAACGGCGTGGATTTCGGCGCACGTGTAGTAGACTTACGCGCGTATACGATTGGTTGACAAATCAGCTGTCTGCATTTATTGGTGTAACTTGCCATGATAAGCGCTTTTCATTTTCCTCCAATAGGGGGAGCACTCTCTCCATTGTGACATCATATGCATAAGCTCTATAGAGGGATTTCATGTGATGTCACGCGCAATCGATTCCCAGGCACTGAAGGGCAAAACACACAGGTAGTAAGCGAGCTTAACAGCTTACGCGCACGGCATATCCATAGATACTACTGTGACACAATGGACGCGTGCCCGTCAAAGCCAAAGAGACGCGCGATGTTGCCCTTCAAAATTGCGTCTAGTTGGTTAAAGTCACGTGACTGAAATCCCTCTATAGATAGTTCTCACATGACGTCATAGGAGCTTTTCACGTGTATTATGTCAGCCATCTCATAGGGCAACCCCGACATGTACGTACAAGCTTGCCCTATGACATGGCGGTTGCCAACCCCAGTTGTGACGTCACTGAGAACTATCTATAGAGGGATTTTAGTCACGTGACTTTAGCCAACTAGACGCGATTTTGAAGGGCAAGATCGCGCGTCCTTTTTGTATTGAAGGGCAAGCATCCATTGTGTCACAGTAGTATCAATGGTTATGCCGTGCGCGTGAGTTGTAAATTCGCCTACTGCTTGTGCGTTTTGCCCTTCAGTGCCTGGGAATCCATTGTGTGATGTCACGTTCTTCACTGACTTCACTGCGCTGCGCGTCTCTCTATTTTGACGGCCAGGCGTTCATTGTACAACAATTGTAACTAAGGCCGTATCGTGCATGCGTATCGATAACACGCCTTCTGCGCACGTTCAGTGACGACCAGTATGCCAGACTGAACGCAATGACGTCACGTGAAGAACCTCTATATGTAAGACATGTGCGGGCCAAATGCCAGTCCTACATTTAGATCAGTGGATTGCCCTCTGGCATCACTCCGCTCGTCTCTCTGATTTATCAGTGTTGTAAGAGTCACTCAGTTTTGCAGAAGAGTCGAATCATTTACTACTTTCAATGTAACTCGAGTCATTTTCCTTTTGAAAATTAATGACTCGAGTCATGACTCGTTACAAAAATGTGATTAATAGATGTTTTGAGTGTTTATAGTCCATACACCCCTTTCCGAATAATTGTTGGTGGTGACAACGTAGCGATCAATGTCCCTTCCAATTTTTCAGGAGCCTCTTGTATTGGCCCTATCAAAACTAACTTGCCCTGAAAGAAATTATGAAAAGCGCAGACTGGAAATTCCCTATATTACTGACAGTGCATACTGTTTAAGGAATAAATCGCATTTGGCGGACGAGGCGAAACCGAGTCCGTTATTTTGCAAATTGGGAGTCCAGACGGTTTATGAGACAATAAAAGTCAGACAAATGTGGTTAATTGCTCTTCTACCACCGAAAATGTGTGAAAACTTCATTTTTTTCAGTGCATAGGTTTACTGACCGTATGTTGTGGAAAAGCAGGTCAGTCTTTAACCAATCAGAATGCACGATTCTCAATAACAGATGGCTAGAGGTGGTAGAATCCATGATAAACGTATAAAGATGCAGTTAGTGAGAGGCATAAGTGGCGAATGGGTGGGGGTTGGTTGACTAAAGCCTATCCCCGTCAAAAATGTGGTGGGCTCCTTCCCCCTCATTTCCAGGACAAAAACGCTCTGTAAAAATGTCAAAAAATTGCAGTCTTATTGCTTAAAATTTGCTCAAATATTGCACCAAGTGCATCTAAAATACTTTGTAAAGGAGATGGGACCCCATACCCTTGGGTTCTTCTCCCAGGACGACATTCCGAAAAAGTGCACAATCCCCCACCTCAATGGATCGAGTACAGCTTCTACGTCCATGAGTTAGTCTGTTCTACCGCACTTGAAGGGAAGTAGTGTGTGCATAGTTTATAGAAAACCCATCGCTGTCTTTAGTATAAGTGCATTTAGGGCCATTTATCAATGAATAGGAAATAGCACCCGAAAATCCCAAAGTAACACTCGAAAATGGAATTGGTTTTTTTTTTTAAAATAGCACCCGAAATTGAAAAAAGTATCAGGGACCCTGGAGTACAGTCAGTGTGGGTGCAGGAGCAACACACGCCGTCTGCCGGGCGGCCAGATCAAAGGCATGATTCACACGGTCTAGTTGTGACGTCATTTGTTTGGAACTTGGCGCTGCTTATATGATTGTATCCACTATGTACTACAGCAGCGCAGTCGCTCTCACACCATACCTACTGTACTTGCGTGCGTGCATTGTGTGTCGTGCACGGTGCGTGTGTGAATTGAACTTGGCCCCTGCAGAAATAGCACACTTACGTCGTTGTTGCCATGCAAGAGAAGAAATAGGCTAGGTAGTTCAAGAGAAGGTAAGCAACAGAGTTACAGACAGCCAAAATTCCGTGATGAGCCACAGTGCTCACAAATTTGGTCAAAAGTTCTTAACCAGGCGTGTGTTTCAACTATAGGCCTAGGGCCTACCTAGCTTGTTAGCGTTATTACTGATTACTATTAATAATTTAGCGTAACCTAAGCCTAAGTTAGGCCTAGGCATAACATCAGTTCCACCGTGCGCGTACTTAGGCTAGTTATGCTTCATACTGGGACGCGCTTGGACTTTACTACGGTGGGGACACGCGTATAGTTTTACTTTTATGGCGCCAAGAACTAGTCATGCTTGACACGCGTGATCGCTGTTCACTCTAGGCCTGGGTTTTTACTTAGAGGTGGTCAAGGTATGAGCAAGAGAAGCTTAGATAAGTGTGCATCTGATCATGTCATTGTGTGGCTTTTATGGTGGGGTTTGTTAAACCGCAGGTGAAAACTGAATTTTGAGTGTCAGGAAAAGACAGTGGTCTTTTCTTTCAGTGTTTACTGCCAAATTTAAAAAAAAGAAAAATTGTTCTTTTGAACATCTTGACCTTTGACCTCTGACCTTTGACCTATCATGCTGAGGGTACTGGAGGCACAAATTCCAAGGACTGTGCACCCCCACATCAAGTTTGGGGTCAGTAGCACCTTCAGTTTTGAGTGAGCGCACGGCACACTTTTGACCCCAAAATTGTTGCTTGACCTTATGACCTCGTGACCTTTGACCTCAGAAGGTCAAGTGTAAAGTTGTGTAAAGTAGGTGTCTATCAAAAAGTTATGCGAAGAAATGAGGATCGTTAAATGTTTCGTTCAGTTTTTACAGCCAGATTTAAAAATTTGCTTATTTTGACCTATCGTGACCTTTGACCTCTGACATTTGACCTATCATGCTGATGATATTGGAGGCACAAATTCTAGGGACCATGCACCCCCTCACCAAGTTTGGGGTCATTAGTACCTTCAGTTTTAAGTGAGTGCGCGTCACACTTTTGACCCCAAAATTGTCGTTTGACCTTCTGACCTCGTGACCTTTGACCTCAGAAGAACAAGTGTCAAATTGTGCCAAGAAAGCTTCAATACGAAAGCTATGTCAAGAAATCAGGGCCATTTATTGTTGCATTCAGGTTTTATAGCCAGATTTGGAAAATCACTTATTTTGACCTTTTTTGATGGTTGACCTTTGACCTTTGACCTATCATGCTGAGGGTATGTCAGGCACAAGTTCCAAGGACTATGCACCCGCCCACCAAGTTTGGGCTCAATCTTGTTCTTAGTTTAGGAGGAGTTTGCGACACACTTTGACCTTGTGAATGTCATTTGACCATCTGAGCCTTTGACCCAAATTTTAGGCATATTTGGTCACATGACCAGGAAACAGGACCTTCACCACTCCATTTTGCCCCACCCTTGAGTAGCGGTCATAAAGCCCCAAATTTCCCTACCATGCATTTCCATGATTACAGTTGCTATGGCGACTGGCAGAGGTAAATGTGTGCACTTTTCAATGGTAAACGAAGCACATCTCATCCCCCACATACATATGTGGGGAGGAGATAATAAAAAACATCATACTGCCGATATCGTGTTTGGACCGCTTGAAGGTAACTCTATGCGATAATAATTCAACGTCTTTCCTAGTAAAGCGTAATTGTCGACATCCTTACTTTTAAGAAGAAGTTTTTTTATACATTCAAACGAAAGCTCTTGCGGAAGATTCCCTCCATTTTTAGAAAATAGTGTGGCAGTACCATGGAACAATACTGCTTTTATCAAAGCCATGAAAAGTGAAAGGTCTGGCAATTCCGTAAAAAAACCAGTGGGTAGTCATCAATAAAAAAAACACTTTATCACAAGAAAAAGAATGAAAATCTAGCAGAATGGGTTAAATAGTTAGTTATAGTAAGGTACCGCAAACATGCCCTTATCCAGTCCATTATTGCTAGGCAAGTAATAGTTTATTTATTTTTTTTTTTTTGACATTACAACTGTAAGTACTGTAATTAAGTAAGATTATCACGAAACAAGGAATTTTGTTGAGTACCAAGTTTAATACCCAGTGCAAAGAAGTTCAAAGTTCCTTTTACTTCTCCTGTTACTTTACATACATGTTTGATACATTTGATACGTTCAATCGTACTTAGTAAAATTCCTCAACTCCTATTGGTCCATTACGATCAGGTTTCAGTTTCAGTTTCAGTTTATTCTCAGTTCATCCTCAATATGAGGTATAAGAGACTTAGGTAATTACAAAAGATACATAACACAGTTTGTAACAAAAAGCATAAGGCTTCAAGATAAGTAATAAAAAAGTAAATAAAAAATAAATAAAAAAAATAATAATAATAATAACAATAATAATAATAATAATAATAATGCACAAAAAGGAGAGAGAAAAGAAAGGAAACAAAAATACGTGAAATTACAAACTTAGAAACCTACAAATGACGTCAGATCAGAATAAGACACTAAAGAGTGCAATTCGATAATAGGGAACATACTACAATATAACTCAGAGAGTAGTTCAGGCTTCAGTTCTGATTGCTAAAGTTCATTGATGGAATGTTTTAGAAACTGTGAATTATTTTCCCGCAAAATATACTTAAATTTACTAAGGACTTAATGTTACCTTTTTGGAAAAGCTGCCTCATTTTTAAGGCACTGGCATTTCTTCTATAGTAGGGCTTAATATAGTTACATCTCTCTACTGATAATTTTGGGCATTCAAAAATGTAATGAAATTCATCACCTAACTTATCCTGAGAACAAAGGGTACAAATTCTATCATTGAACAAAATATTCTGGTATCTTCCAGTTACTGAGGGAATTTTAGTATTACTACAACGAAATCTGCATAAGTTTATACGATTAGTAGCTGAGAGGGTAGTGAGGTATTTTTCAAGTTTCAAATCAGTTTTAAATATTCTATAATTGTTACATTGACTATTATCATGAACTTCGGTGGACCATTCTTGCTTAGAAATGTCACTTAATCTTAGTTTAACGGTTTTTTTCAACCAAGGGTAATTTACGGTAGGGGATCTCATAGAACCTGCAATTGACAAATTATTATCATGGTTGTTCCATACAAATGGCATTCCAACTCTGTTAAATATGTCATGTACCTTTTTAATCCAGGGAGAGCTATAAATACCTTTATCATGAAGAATTCGCAAGAATGTATACATAAGATGTGCTAACTTGTGATCACTGCTATTTACTGTCCTACCCCAAAATTCAACCATTCTTAGATGAATTATATCTGCAACCTTGTAACGTCCTAGGTGATCGTGCATCGTCCTGGGATAACCGCAAGGTAAATTAAAAGTAAAGTCACCGGCGAATGAATACAATAATATGTTAACAGCACGCGCCCACTCATGGAAAGACGTTTCCACAATAGAACTTGCCGTATCATCGTCTGAAGTGTATCATAATCTGACGCGAATAGAGCAAATCAACAACAGCTGTTATTAGTTTCTTCCTCCCTACAGAATTAAGTAAATCTCCCGGTGGCTTACACTATGTACAACGGTACATGCACAATACAATGTAAACAGAAGAGTTAGATGACGGATGCTTTACGGCTCAGTTTCTAACCAACAGAAGAGAACCAATGGTTGCGTAAACGTACGTATTACATACCTGATATACATTGTGCAAATGAGTGTACATGTATTTAGTAAGAATCGTTCATACGTGCACATAAAATGCTATACCACAAAGTGCACATAAAATGCTATACCACAAATCACAATTTCCAACGAGCGCGAGTACACTGTCACTGTACAGGTACACGTGTGCGACAATAGAATGTACATGCATTCAGTCAGCGCAGATACCCTACGGAGGATAATGTGTCTAGTTACTGTGGGTTTCATTAGCACTGACTAGATGTGTGTAGTCTATTGTATCCTCCTTCCTACATCCGTTGTTTATTGGTTCAGCGTAGTATTGTAGCCGGGGGAGTGAATCACCCGACTAGATCTGTTGTGTTGAACGCTGAAAGATGAAGACAATTTGATGAGTCACGGGTGCAACTCGGCCTTGTGGATCGTTCTTTCATGAGTAGTACACAACGTACCATGCTTAGGTCAGGGCTAGTGCCTAGTGAACGTTGCATACCAGCTCCGCTGTGTGCAGTGTAAATGTACATGAAACACATGCGAGATTTCGTTTCTAAGGGGTTGCCATGGATCAGTTACTCCTAGGTATCTTTCTAACTGTTAATTTTTGTCCTGTTTTCGGCTGTTGCAGTCTTTAAAGAAGAGCACTGTTTCCCACAGTTACATCATTGTTATATTTCATGATTTATGAATATTGTTATTTAATTCATTTTGTTTAATGGTACTTTGTTAATTATTGCGCACGAACATTGTTTCAATGGTTGCTAGTCGTGTCATCTTTTCTCGGGATTTGCTTTCATAAAAATTGGTTTTTTACAAACACAGATTTTCTTCCTTTTTCGTCTATTTGATCAAAATCTTGTTATGTATGAATGGGGTTAAACAACTCTGGACCTGTGCGTTAGATAGAGGAAAATGCACCCAGGGGTTAATGCTATCGCTGGATGCCCTCGTGTATCACTTGCATCAATCCCCGACGGTGCGTTATCCAGGACTGTAACCGAGTCCAGTACCCTCCAATTCCGAGCCAATTCCAATTCCAGGTTTTCCAATTCCGAGTCCGGCCATTTGAAAAATGTTGTGCCTCACACAAATGCCTTTTGTACTATTTGCAATTACACTTATGGTGAAAACAGGCACTTTTCAGCGGTCAAGTTCATAATATGGATGACCCTGTAATCATTTAGTTGAGTGTTTGTGACCATTTACTCGTTAAATTGTGCATCAGAAATAATGTTGCCTATGTAACAATAATGAAACTCATTTTGTGGACTCAACTGGAATCGGCTCAGAGTCCTAGTCCAGCTTAGCCCATTCCGGGCCGATTCCGTGACCTCTCATTTTAGGCCGTCTCCTATGGGATTTTTTCCTCTTGTTTTGCTCACTTTTTCTGGTGAGTGAAGTATCTTTGGCTCAGAGTATGCGAAAAAATTACAAAATGCAGAATTTACTTTGCCAGCAAACAGATTCTTGCAGATTCTTTTCTTTGAAAATCAGCAAAAACTGCATTATTTTTTTCAGCATCTGAATTTCACGATTACCATGAATCGGCCAATCACAGAGCTGCTTCTCGTGACCTTTTGACCCCAGCTTTGTTTACATCTGCGGAAAATCGCCAGGCTAGGTTTGATCGAGTGCATAGCCTATGCATTGGCCTTTATAATACTGTAACGTTGCGGGCCTATGGGATAGGGGCCGTTTTACCTGAGGCTTTGTTCCAGTTGATGGTAAGTATTACGCCATAATCATGAAATGGCGTTTTTACTATAAAGTGATTGAGTGAAAATAAGTAATTCTCTACTGATTGCGTCGCAGAACTATAAGATCTAATCTTTCAGGCCCTTTTCTATCGCACAATATGACAAGGCCTAATGTTAACGCTAGGCCCCAAAGTTAGGCCTAACGTTAACGTAATTGTACATAGGCTAGGCTTAACCTATGCTGACCTATGGCATATAGGCTAGTGATAATGTGTTTTTAGAGAGGCGTTACGGGCAATATGGCCAATGATTGACGCAAAATGATGAATAATGTATATTACCATGTAAGATATGAAACGAAAGGCCGAAATGGCCCAATTGCAAATTCATATTAGACCTAGGCTAATGTTAATATTTATACTTTATAGGCTTAACCTAGGCCTCAATTAACAGGTCAAGGTTAAGATTTTAAGCTTAGGATCTAGATGTGGGAGGGTCTGTGCCCAAACGTTAGACCTAGGCTTGCCTTTAATAGCCAACAAGCAACAAATGGCAAAAGATGTGTATTATATACTTGGCGTACGATGAGTCGATCACTTAAGAAACACTGTGACCATAAAAATATTAAAAACATTTAGAAAAATTAATAGAACTTTGCTGTAACATTTTGTTATATGTCTTCCTCATTGTGCTATATTTTGGTGTTGTATGGATTGCGTAATCCGTAGAAAATGAAGTTTGAAATGTAGGTGGCAATACAGGCAACAATGCTTATGCAGGAACCTTGAGTCAATCGCTACAAAAAACAAGCAAATAAAATGCTACAAATTATCACATTTAAGAACAGTTATACAAAAAATAATAAAGAGTAATGACTTTTCTATCAAACTTTTTAATCAGAGCTTCATCTAAGACAATTTTGGTCACCATTTTTGTAATTTTGCAAGTTTCTAGTTCATACTTATACCAAAACTTGAAAATTTGACCATGAGTAACGTTTTTGCTTTGGACATCAAAAATAACAAGGCAAATAATTGCTTTTTACGTTTTTTGAAGAAAATGCAATGCAGGTCATGCTTACATTGCAATCACATTGCGCTCGCACGCTGTACTGGCATTTAGAAGGCAGTGATCGACTCATGATACTGATCGACTCATGATTACTTACTATACTTTGATATAGGCCTAGGCTTATTGGCCAATGTTAGCATCCTAAAAGCTACACGAAGTACTGACGTTACAGCTAGGCCCAGGTAACTATAGTGCAAGGATATGACCAAGCGAAAAAATCCTTTCGTTGATAGGGCTGTACATTGTAGTTAACAGTAGTGTAGTGTGTATCTTACTATTAGGTTTGAACTTAAATGGAACAGATAATGAACCTTACATGCCTGCGGCTTACTCTATATAACCACAGGCAATATAAGAGAGGACGATCCTTCTACTTCCAGCCGTTATCATACCATACACAATGTTCACTAAGGCTGTCCAGGCCATTAGCTAGTCTGCAATACCATTATATTTGTTCCTTGCATTTAAAACTGAAGCAAAATTCCAGTGCAGCCCTTACTACGATTATTGTCAGTGACTTTACAGATGTGCTTATAGCCCTAGGCCTTTGTAGATTTAAAGTGAAGCCTCTAGGCCCCTAAACCCAAAGAAAAAAAATTCTGGTAATGTTACAGGGAAACCTTAACCAGTCAAACTTTTGAAGAGTTTCTGCAATGAAAAAAGTTGTAATACTTTACATTATTGATTCAGTGTGTGTGAAGGATATGAGCGAGAGATACAGTTAGCGTGATTCTTATAGTCTGGCCATTTCATTTTAGCCTTGGGCAATACTTACACTGTAAATCAGTTCTTCTAAAAGCTAGGCCAGTTAACTATTTTAACACTTCTTGCAGAGCCCAGCCATTCAAGCTCTAGTCTCAGTCTGAAAGGGTTGGAAAGGATTTATTGAACCCACTCTGAGCCATCCAAACCTCAGCCTACATCACTGTAAAGACAGTAAGGTTGGGTCTGGGACACAGAAATGTGTTGTTGTCTAAGTTACCCTTCAAAAATGAAATATTCCTTATTCGACTCGGACTATGCAGTAAGATGTATTGTATATAACTCCAGAAGAATTCTAAGAAGTATCATCTTCATAGCTGTTTTATTGTCAATAATCTCTACTTCTATAGGTTAGTGGAATGTCTCAGTTTCAACTGGAATTTTTACTTCTAAAGCTTTGATAAATTTATTCAACTTTTACAACCTAACCCCTGACTCTTCTAGAGTATAAGAGGCTGTTCAATACTAACAGATTAGTAGTTTGTCAACTCATTAATCCAAAGTTACATGAAGTCCATATCAAGTTCACACTTTATTTTTCTTTAGGAATTGTCTTTGGTTATGGCTTCTCCAGAGGGTGCAATCCACTGTCTAGAAAAGACTGGCCAGCTGACTAGGTTCACTTCAACCAGTTGGGCAAAATTTGTTGCCTGTGCTAATGAATGGAATCAATTTACTGGGCTCTGCAAACTACAGTGTGTCATTGCTCAGCAGTAAATTTCTAACAACTCACAACAGCAACCAGATTGTTTTGAAGCCACTGATTATCATAACGAGTGCTACCTCTCTTTCACAAATAAGACTGATATTTAAAATAATGCAGAACTGTACAACTGTTCCAGAGTTGAGGTACACTCATGAAGAAGCGGACACAAGAATTCTGCTTCACAGCAAATAAGCTACAAATATGTCATGAAACATTGTTATCAAAAGTCCAGATACAGATGTTTGGTTATGGCTATATACTGTATTTCTCTGAAAAGATTTAAGCACACCTTTTTTCAGACTGGGTGTGGTAACCAAAAACAAATCAAAGATATTGAGGCAATTGGCAAGGAGCTATGGCGAATGTTTTCTTTTCCAGAGCCTTCATTGGCCTACATGTGGTTTCTGAATGTGATACTGTGAGTGCATTCAGAGGTATTGTAAAAGTGAAACCATTAAAACTTGTATGGAAAGCGAGGAACATTGCAACACTCTGCAACAAGTCAATGAAAGCTTTGTGATTGCTTGGTGGATGCTCTGAAGAAATTTGTGTGTCACTTGTACAGGAACCCAGCTTGACAAGGTTAATGAAGCTCGTTTGCCATTTTTTGTTCAAGGTCAGTCCTGAAGACAAAAATGACTCCCCCTCATGAAGCATTTGTAGAGCACTGTCAGAGGGCCAACTACCAGGCAGCCATTAGACTGAAGAGCCTTGAGAACACACCTGAAATTTCGTCTGCCTTGGGTCGTGGTTGAGAAGAAGAAGGAAGGTAAACTTGTGATCAACTGGACTGACCAGAAACTAGTATCTGTTAGTGTACTTGAACTGATAAGTTGCTCCTGTAAGAAATTCACCTGCACTGATGGCGGATGTAGCTGTTTCATGCAAAATCTACAGTACTATGTACAGACATATGTAGGTGCACTAGTTGTAACAATGAGTTGTGTTTACCATGCCCAGAAGAAGATTTTAGTGATGTGACCCTGATGATAATGACTGTTAGGTAGATATGAACAGCTACGTATTGGAAAATCTGCCAACCTTTTATTTGGCAATTTAAAATCTCCCTTATGCAAATTTTCGTACCTGCCTGTGGATTTCCAAGTTCTGGCAAATATGTTTCTGACACCAATCATTAGTTGATACTCATTAGGTTGTTTCCCTACCCTGAACCCCTCCAAGCAATGGCCTGGCATATCGGTTCCCTGTGTTCAGAACTCATCATGTCAGTAAAATGAAAAGCAGTTAGTGAAATTTTCTGCAATAATTTAGTAAGTGACAAGGCTGACACTGTTCACGACATTACAGATGTTGTCTATAACTGAACATTGGCTGCAGGTTTGCACCCCAAGCTCAAATTGTTATGAGTAAAATTTTCAACTAAAGGTAAAGTGAATCACTATAACTGTGGGGAAATTTGGTCAGCCAATGCATGTTTTCAAATGAGACATGGTATAATCAGAGTTTTCAGGTTTTTCATTGAGATGCATCATATCCTGGGTGAGTTGTTACATAAATGTTTGTTTATGTACTTAAAAACCAAAAATGGTGAGCTATCATTAGCAAAGCCTCAAACTGATTCTGTGTAGAAGTTTACTACCAACAATCCTGGACAAAATTATTGAGACACTTTCGGACTGTCACATACTTTCAGCACGTCTTCCCCTCCACCCCTTACCCAATGTTGAGAAACCGA
Source organism: Holothuria leucospilota (assembly GCA_029531755.1). Classification (NCBI taxonomy): domain Eukaryota; kingdom Metazoa; phylum Echinodermata; class Holothuroidea; order Aspidochirotida; family Holothuriidae; genus Holothuria; species Holothuria leucospilota. The sequence goes on from CM055971.1 coordinate 51,139,721, forward strand.
AGGGTGCGTTATTTTCTTCAGTGCCCAACTTTCATATTCACCTTCAAAGCCAACATTGAGGTGGGACGCAGGGATTTGTCCGGGATTGTAGACATCGTGTATTACTACAGAAATTCTGAATTCAAAATGTAAAACCCTTTTTCAAAGAATTTTTATCCCAGCCTCAACCCTGATCTTGGTGGTAAATATCTCCGTCACATATACGTATGAGAAAAGAACCTGTTAAACTAGGTTGAATTCAACAGCCGAGTGTCCTTAGTGTTTATTGCCTGGTTGCTACGGCAAGTTTTATGTCATTAAAGGCAAGGGTGGCGCCAGGATTTGCCCCGATGTCGTCGAGGGGTTCGTAAGGGTGGAGTTTTAAAAGAAAACCTGTGTACAAGCTGTACCAAGCCATTGTGGAGCATGTATTGCATAAAATTTGTATACTAGAGGAACATAGTCCGGGGCTGATATAAAGTTTTTCTCCTAAATCTAAACCGTGAAAGTGCAGAGCGCGCGAAAAGTTCTTGAGTAAGCCTACACTAAAAAGAAAATGTACTTATTTAAAACTTTACCGAAATGAGATGAAATTGTACTATATTTAGCTGTATGTAACGGAACTGAGGAAGAGTGGGCAAAGCGTACCGAAAATTGTGGGTTTTGTCGAAGAAATGATCCTTTTAAAAGCCAAAATATGTAAACCGACCATCTGTGGAGACAGAATTTTCCTGAAAGGGGGCCGGCCATGCCAGCGCCCCTAGGTTCCGACAGCCCACTTTGTTGCGGGGAAGGGGATATGAAGGAACCCAAATATCCAATGCCATTGTAGGACACATTTAACAATATCACTTAATACTTCAAGAGGCAAGTTGCGCACTGATGTTGTTCTTTTGAATCTGAATCATGAAACTGCAAATCGCGTGAAGCGCGCGGAAATTTTTTGGTAGGCTTACACATAAAACATACACTGTTGAAAATGTCTCTAAATTGTTGTAGAATCACAGAACAAAAAAAAAAAAAAAGAAACACAAAGAGAATACAGCAATAGTGCTGTCAATTTTTTGAAACTAATTGACAGCACTTTTGCTGTATTCTTTATGTATCTCTTTATTTTTTGTTCTGTAATTCTACAGAAATTTTTAACAGTGTATGTAATCATTAAGAACAAGAAGTAAGAAAGAAATTTGGAGAGGTTGTAGACCGTATCGGGGATAACATATGTGAGACGTATTATTAGTTGTTCTTGACAATTTCTAACTTAATTTTTTTTCTATATGTTCTGCTATTACACGTACGAATCAAAATTGGTTTGTGTGCTATTTGCACTCTAAGCTGAAGGTCACGCACAAGGTCAGGATCGTCTGACTCTTTTCACTGTCTGGGCTCCGCTCCTTGCCAAGTTAGTCACGCGTCAGAGAGCTGCCAGAGTGTTATTGAGATAGAACACTTGGAAAGACGCGCACGCCAGCTGTTCGCTGGGATACTACGTGATCTCACGTACGATCTAATCATTCACAGAGTGTTATTATTATTTATGCGTATGACATTATTGCTTGATCCAATCAGCGTGTGCAAAGCTTTTGGCAGGCCCTCAGGATTTCTGTTCTTCAGAGCCCAAAGTGTGGTTTGTAGTCAGTATGATTTTAGACATCACCTTATCCAGACCCGTATTTAGGACTCTCTCGTAAAATTGGTCCCGACTTGCTTGTATTTCTGTATTCTGTTCGAGTCTGTTGACCAAAAGGACAATAAAATATTGTGAGCCTTCAAGGAACGTTTCTCTCCATTTTTCTGGATTCTCCTGTCGATATTTTTCCGCTCGGACTCTGTAAACTTTGTGTGCCACCCCCCCCCCCCATCCGCTACTCATCGACTGAAAATCGGCCTTATACATTGTATCAAAAACACCTGGACTACCCGATGAAATAGCCAAACTTTGCTCCGTGAGTCGCTCAAATGACCGTACGTTACACATATAAGAGAACAGTAACTAGACATTGCGATATGGGATGAAATTTACGACCTCTACATAAACTGTCTCTGCCTACATGTTTCTTGTCACAGTGGACAGGACTTTTGCTATCCAGCTATGTGGAATGGAACTATAGACCTTATGCCTTAACATTAGGCCGACGTCATTTTGGAGGAAAACAATGAAGCCCACAAGCACGAACGGCGTAGATTTCTCACGCACGTGTAGTAGACTTACGCGCGTATACGATTGGTTGACAAATCAGCTGTCTGCATTTGTTGGTGTAACTTGCAGTGATACGCACGTTTCCTCCGAAACGAGGTAGCCCTTTTTTGCTCTGTGACATCATATGCCCAAGGCCTATTGAAGAAAATGGAATGACCCTACAGTGCGCATAGCATGGCGATAATTTTAGGTTCTTATTAGCGAAATTGTCTTCTCGAGAGCAAAAAACAGGTAAACAGACGGGGACTGCATACGTTATTGTATCGACTAAGACTCTCCGACAAAACTAAAAATTGGAGGGGGCGTCGTCCCCAACCGGGGCTTGGCCCTTCCCCCACCTGACGCCACCCCTGATTAAAGGTCACTCATTGTATATATTCCGTTAGAAGTATATATGGTAATGATATTATAACTTGCTCATCTCCCTCCATCACCCACCACAATGTTTGGTATCTTGTTCACAGGGTGTTGGTGTATTGTTAAGCAGTTCAAGCGATGTATTGTTGAGGTGAAGGGCGCCCTCATTATTGTTGTCAGGTTACCACAGCAACAAAATGAAACCACTAATGTTTTGAAGTAGCAATTATTAGGTATAATCCTCCAAAGTCAGGTTCAGCTCTTTTGTTACCATAATATATCCCTTTTATTTAGTAGCAATCCTCCCCTAAAAATAAGAACAAGTTTTGGTTGCCATAGCAACACCAAATGACTCTTATGTTCATCGTTAGTAGCAGTGAATTAGTGGATGGCTCACTATCTCTACATGTTATTAGTTATACACCGTCACCTGCAACATTACGGCATAGCTGCATTTGTTTGTGCAGAACAACGATGTGTATCACTGCAATATCGGAAAGCGCCCTCGATTGAGAAATTGGTTATTACTAATTATTTCCCACACCCAATATCCGATGGACTTGAAAGTTTGCGTGAATGTTTTCCCCATAAATATCTGCCATTAGGCATACATTATATCACTCTCTTCATCTTTGATGGTCATTTGAAAAACTTTCTAATTTATCATAGCCTTATATGGGAAACTGGCCTCCATTTTCTTTGTTGGCATAGCCGTGTGCACGCTTTGTCACTGCCAACAAGCTTAAATAGTTGTGTACAGTCACGTTCTACGTAATTTTACTCTTATTGTGTAATCACCACGAAAGTGAGCGAAATCATAAATCTAGGCATCTTTTCTGCCTATGGAAGACGGCCTGTTTCAGGGAAATTCCGAGTCTGGCTAAAAGCGATCTCGACTCCGCACACGATTCCGAGTCCGGACTCAGATGTTACAGCTCTGAGATTATCCTCTACTTAATACACGGTCCAGCGTTGATTAACCCTTTGTTAATCCCTTCTTGTTTTACTTTCTTCTCCCCTTTTTGGCACATTGGGATCACAAACAACCATGGAAATAAAGTGCAATGTGTAAAACATTGGGAAAAACTGTGTACCTGTTTTTTTTTTCTTCTTTTTTTGACGGACGTTTCCCCGTATACCCCTCCCTATCAACTGAAGGAGGGTTTCTGCTACCATGAGTCACAACCCAATTTGAGTTAGCTTGTAATTGTTTACGGTGATTGTCTTCTATTATTCGGAAACACTGAAACTCCATCTATCAAGAGGCTTTTGAAAAAGGTTTCTCATCATTAGGCTCAGAAGGTTTGAAGACCTCAATTTACTAAAACCATGTAAGACATTCGCCCGAAAAAGTTTACCAACCATAGTTACGTTTAGACCACAGCATCATATAAAGTAACTCCCAGACAGACAGATTCCCAACAAGTTGATTTACTCCAGCTACAGCCCATGGAGGATACTTTGTATTAAAAAAGTTTGTTTACACAAATAGGAAAAACTTACAAAATTCTAGTCGGGAATTTGTTGTCAAGCCCCGGCCACAAAGTTGCCTTGTTACTCCACTGCAACAACCCACAGACCGGTTTACTTTACCTTATGTGGCTCAAAAATGTAGACCAAAATGTCCGAAGCCAAGTATGATAGTGAAATAAAATCAGGGAAAAAATAAAAAACAAAACATCTACTCGGTGAGTAATTAGCAGAGTGACATATTAGCCCCCTTGGGACGTTCAAATAACCCTTTGCAAAAGTCAAGATTGTTGTACTAATGGGCGTTACAAGAAGATTATTCCATGTAAAATTAATAACTTTTCATGACATTTGAAAGGTCAACATTTACAAGAATATATTTGAGCTGCCAACAGTGAAAAGCTAAGTAAGTTTCTGGCCATAAGGAAGAAATAAACCACCACACCAAACTGTTGCTTTCCTCTTTTCGTGTTTCAGTACCGTTCATGTCGAAGCTTAATTTGTTGCTAAGAAATTCTCAATAGTGTTGCTACAAAGCCAAGTTGAAAGAAATCCAAAAGTTGAGAGCATTTTAGCTACTGGATGCAAATCCAGAATTTATTTCTAGGGGCGAAACGACGAAAGCAACTTGTGGGTTCTCGGCTCACTGAGGAGGTTGGCTGTGACTTGCGACCTACACTCCTAATGACCTTTACTGATGACTACAATTAGTAGTGACCTATATGGCCCTAATAACTAAACATCTTCATGAATAGCGAGCTTTTCCATGAGCACAATTCTTTAGCATACAACTTTGTTTGAGGCTAAATTGTAAAGTCGTACAGCAGCATTTAACAGTTTAAATGCAATTCCCTTGCAGAGTTAGACAGGGTTCGTTCCGAGAGTGTGGATTACTCATTAAAGTCAAAGCATAACACCATTGCCCGTCTATCTCACCATGGAGCTGTTTGGGATGAGGAACAACGACTTAAGCTGTCAGACAATATGCACTGGAGGATAATTTAACCCTTTCAGGCAGCAAAATTTGATTGACAGGTATCTTTGTCCTTAATGCTTAACCATTGTTGACTTTTCTTCTTAATGATGATCCCCTTCTTCCAAAACCCAGTAATCCTGAAACAAAGACCATTGTCAAGATAACGCTTTGAAGATAACTGCGCAGCCGATAAATTTGAAACGTTTTCACCGTTTTACATCAAAACGACTGTACATGCACTGCCTCTTAAGTTGCATAATACCATTTTTATTAATCTAATTTATTATTTGCTCCTGAGAAGAAAAACGGGCGGGGATGATTTAGCAATGATTAGATACCCCAATGGGAACAGACAAACCATTGTTTCGAAGGATGGGAACATGGGGCGATACAGCCGGGGCAGGGAGTTTCACAACTGGAGGCATAAAAGCTTATAGACGGGCATTTGAAAATATGCGATGCAAAATTTACACCCTGGCTAAAAAGATAACAAATGTTTCACCTAGCCGAGCTCAAAAATTATTACATATAAAACGGAGATGAAATGAAGTCCACAAGTCGAGTAAAATTTTACCCCAGATGCAATACAAAGTTTTGTGAATTACCGTAACTAAATTGCCAGATCCCAGGAAATCGCATTAAACATCGCTAAACTTAAAAAGATTACAGCAGAGGGCTCCCAGATCTCAATCAGTCGTGACATGAAGAGTTAGGATATCATAACTGAAAATTTCCCCTTCCCTTTTGTTACAGTACCTCGATTGCAACTTTTGCTTCCTGTTCTTAGACAGCACATACTGTTACAAGTGACAATCACAGTTAATTGTAGCATTAAAGATAAGCCTTTTAATGTAAAAATAATGAAGCAAAATGTTATTAAATGTTCATGAAAAGGCTACTTGTAAGGTGCGTAACATTTGATTACCTATCTCATTACTACAACCTGTAGGACAGCTTGAGTGCATTGGTCATCGAAAGCCCCATGAAACTCATACTTCTTTCCTCCCCAGCCATGAGACACCATGTATCAAAACTGAGCTTAACATTTTGTGAAAATGTTACAACTTTCAAAGTGCCTTTCAACCTCGTTTACAAGGTTATGTAGAAGTACATAAGTGTACCTAAATTAGTGTTTGTACGACGTTAAACATTTCTAATCATTCAGTGCATGGTTATGGAATACATGTCGATTTGAAAATTTATTCAGCTTGTACCCGCAATCTTCTTACTGATTTCACAACACCTTTACATTGTGCCACTGTAACAAAATTAGGTTCATGGACAAAAACTTTTCCCTCATCCCTAGAATATCCAGAAAGTCGCTTTGTTACACTTGCAATGTCGGTCACTCATTTAAAGTCATTACGAGTCATAGTTCAGCTCGTGTTATGAGCGTCAGTTAAATATAAGAGTCCTCTTTTTCAGAAACTTTTACATATATAGCATTAGGAAACATTGTTGAAGGTACAACTTCCTTAATGTGTAAGTGATTACAGTATGAGGAAAGTTATTTCTTGAAGTAAACTTATAATCCATCAGATGAAAATATTAACTCGTTACAAAGTTAAGTAATAGATACTTTTTCAAAAATCCCCTCGACTCTCTGGCGAAGAGCCAAGGGACAAAATCAAACATTACTCCAGAAGGAGTTCTGCTCTCCTTAGGAGCTTCGTCCCAGAAGGACACTACGTCCTCTAAAGTTAAGTGATAAATGCACGTCTAGAGCAAGCTTTGCACTCACCACAATAATAATGGCAGCAAATACAGCAGTGTTTATAACTATAAGGCAAGACAACACACGTTAACGAATTGATGACACATGCGCTAAAGGGAATTGATGTATGAGTCTATCTCATTGGATTCTAGATGGCTTGACTAGGCGGGGCTAGAAAAATTAACGCCCCCTCGTTGAAAACACTCTGTCAAGCCACATACTCTGTCAGTATATGATGATACTTAGACACAGACAAAAGGTCGGCTTATAGAACAGGCAAGTTTCCTGGTATTCGGTCATTTCCTTGTAGACAAGAAATCGGTTTTGTACAAAAAAGTAGTGTTATAAATGTGTCCTAAGTTGTCGAGTACGACCAAACTAATTGCGCTAATCTGAATAATATAAGTGCGTTCGTTACATACAATGGTCCTTGTAACAACGTCAGAAAAGGCCGACAAATACATTTCATCATAGCTCTACAAACAGTGTTTGATGTGGTAATATTGATACAGTTCTGTAGGACAGACTCTCACCGCCTTATTCTTGTGCGCTATCTACTTGTCACATACATTGTCCTCTTATCATGAAGCTCTTGTCTGCTCAATCGTATTTAACTATTATTATCCTATATCGTATATTTTCCTTAAAATTTAATGCTGCCTCCACGTCGGCTTAGGTTTATTGAATAAGTCTTTGGTCATTCATTTTAAGCAATCTGAATTCCGAATACATTCTAACTTAATGCAAATTGGGACAGTGTAAGGTATTCCCAGGACATTATTAAGAGCCAATGGTTCTCCTTATCAGCTCTTTGTGGTTGCTTTTACCACATTCAGGATCCGCTTGTCCATTGAGAATCTTCACCCGTTCAAAAAAACTGTCTCTTGAGACCAGTTCCAAGTTAATTTCTTCCCTCTCTTTGGTTTATGTAACACGCGAAAATACTGAAAGCACCATAAACATGCCTCGCCACCTCTTCAAACATGGATCCCATTTAAGAGAGTTTTGTTGTAGATGCTCACTCTACATGACTATAGATGCTATGTTAACTTGCTTATCTATTTCCCATTTTCCTTAAAGTTTGTTTGCGTTGTACATCTTAATTACTTCTCCATCAAAACGATAAGAACACGCTGACTACGGCTTTTTATTTTAATCTTAATAATTTAAAGAAAACCGTAAAACTGTCAATCATTTCAACTTGTGTATAGCACTTCCTGCTACGGCTATCGAGTTGTATCTCCTCAAAGTGTCGTGTTTGAATGTTTCATCTTTGCTCGCAGTAATCTGCATTACTCTTCCCTGCACATGATCTTTACTTTACACGGATGTCTGAATGTCTGGGACATCCATACTCCTCTCCTAGGTTGAATGCTGCCATGGATGACGATAGTTCCTTCGAGATATGGTAAATAACACCCAGCAGAATATTTGATTACGAGAAACGTTCAAGGTAATACAGCATAACCTGCGCTCAGAATATAACTAAAATTAGAATATAAATAGATGGATGTAGCACAACGAGTCTCTTCGTTTATGTGAATAAGTTGCGTACTGTCGGTCGCTTCTATGTATCCGGTTACCATCCCTTAAGTGATTATGGTCCCTTAAAGTTATGGTCAGGGGCGGGATTTGATGTCTGAAAGTGGGGGGCAAAGCCAGGTGGACTGTTAAACGGCGCTGAAGGCGCCGCGGGAGCGCGAAGTGCTCCCCTCAACGGCGTGGGGTCCAGGGGCCCGCCTCAGGGCCCCTGGAGGGGTCCAGGGGCAGAGCCCCGGTGGCAGTCGAGGGGACGAAGCCCCCGGAAAACCTGAGGTATTTACGAAATTACAGCCATTAAAATGATGCATTTTAGTTTCAACTTCAAATAACATAAGGTGGGCAATTAACATACCACTAAAATCACAATTTGACTTTGTTCAAGTATATTCTTACTCCATGTGACTAACAGTCCGATGGGATTGATAATGCTGAAGGGCTTGAGGAAGTAGGGGAGAATGGATTATTTTGAGAGTTTCCCGGTAAGAGTTAGATGAGGTTTTACGGCTCAGTTTCTTACCAATTGGTTTAAGTCGGGCCGGTCATGGCCGTTTTTCCAGTTGTGGCTCACTGGCTTGTTTTCCTACTCCATTGCTTATGCTGAGCACCAAGCACAACGGCAGTAGGTTTCCCGGGACTTTGGAACAATAATTTTTAGAATGGGAGATCTAGGGTTCAGAATGGGTGCACTCGAAACTTTTCAGTGATATGAGTAATAGGAATGATAAGACAGAAAAGTATCCTCAAGGAGAGGGCTCTTTCCTACCCCTTCGCTTAGCGCCTGTCTCTTATTACGGTACCGAAAATGACAATATCCGTTCCTGAAAACTTGCATCTAAACAACCTTTAAAGAGTCGGTAAATTTACACAGATCGATGGTGATAAAAATTTTGCTTTGAAAATTTCTGGGAGAGGAGGAACTTCCCCTAGGCTGCGTACGGCCATAAATCATGGGGGCATTGGAGGTTTCAATGATAATAGAAGAGTTTTCACGAAGCTATGACAAGCAGGATGTTCTACAGGAAGTAACCCCGAAACCCCGAAGCAATATTTAAAACGGGTGCGCGAGAAACGTCCAGAAGAAAACATCGTTTGAGACATTTAATTGTAACCCATTTTTTCCCTTTAGTTTTAAATGCAATTGCATAATTTTTTTTCCTACTTTTCCCAGGTGCCTGTTCTTTTCATAGAGCAGGATATGGGAACCTATATCCTGCTTCATGGAGGTTTTCTTTCATGTTTCAGTTTGTCGATGGTCTGGGACAAGTGCCCCTCAACTATTTTATTAGTGTGAAAAATAAGGTAGTGTCGAATGATAAAGGTTATAAACTATGTGATACGTAAAGAAGTCAATGAAATCTTTTGTGGGTAGTTTTTACATGGACAATGCCAAGGGCGTTGGCAGTTAAAGTGCCAGGGACGTAATTTTTATTGGAGGCTACATCTTTGGAAGTTGTGGCCGAAGAAGCCTTTAACCGCAGTGCCGAAGGCGCGAAGCCAGATGCTGGGGACTGAGGGTACCTCCCTCAAGGTATCTTGCTTAAATTTAACGGCTTTTGCGGCCATTCTGGACCATTTCTTGAGAAAATCCTGCTTTCACCAGGTGTAACTTGAAATGCTAATCAAATGGATTTCATATGATGATCACAAATTTAAGATTGTAACCGTTAGTCAATTTGCTGAGGATGGTGGTAGTTGGTGAGGAATATGAACAGCAAGAGGTGTTGCGAGGGTTTTGGAAATGGTAATGTAGCCAAGCTGTCCTACAGGAGGTAATACGAGGCATTTCCACCAAAGTTTTCCTACGCACAGCAGTACAGAACTACTAAAGGGTCATGCGAAGCACACCAAGTTTTTTTTTTCTTTTTTTTTTTCGAGAATTGCGGTTCCGTATACATGGGTAGAGTTTGGGACTTTGTTTGCAAGGACCATGGTACATTTTATGATGTACATTAGTACTTTCAGTGACCGTTATTTCAGATCTTCAAGTTACAATAGTGTGGCGGGTAGGACGAAAGAAGTTTTACGGTGCCAGACAAAATTTTCAATTTTATTAGTCATTTTTCTCTTGAGGTGCGCGCGAAGAGCGCAGAGAAAAATTTTCCAGTAGCAATTTTATGGCTTTTATATTAATATTTTCCTTCATTAATCATTGCAAAATTTAATCATAATAGCCTATTGAAAATACTCTTATAGTATATATGGTCTGGTTACTTTCGCTCATTTTTTAAGCTCTGGAAAAAAGTGCTAACCCTCCCTGCCTAAAAAGTATTACTTTTTAGGCAACTTAAGTTCATATTTTTAGTTCTACCCAAGCTTTAATTTTGAAAACCTGAAAGGAGTATTGTTATTTATCTTAGTGTTTTTCTCATGTGTAATGAAAGCTTGAGTCACGATGGTCGGAAACTGATACCTCAGGAAATTCCAATGTCTGCGCGGTAATCGTTCCATACTTTATCAACGAAAGTTTGCTAGTTATCAGTGCAATCTTAATGAACGTATGTATTGGTAAATATATTTACTATCCACTCTCCATAAAATCCGTTTCCCCGCCCCCACCCCCACCCCACCCCACCCCACCCCAAACTTTTCCTCTCATCCTCCTAAATCAGCAGCTGTTTTCATTTCCTCAAAAGACGACTTTTAAATTTAAGATATTTTATCGGTGCGTACCTCACCCGGAATCATATGAAGTCAAGTAAAAGCTTGACTTATTATCGGCAAATTTGGTTTGAGCCTGCAAGGGGTTTTGCGGATCACACCGTCACTAGAGCAATGAAATTTTAATTGGGGCTTAGGTTCAGGTGAGCCATTATACCAAATAAGGTGCGATCCCCCTCCCATTATTACGAAGGGTGATGCATCCTTGCCAACGAATCCATTGTTTTGTAATAATCGTTATATAAAAAGTTTCTCCTTGAAAATACCGGAATTGTAGCCACCGTCTTTGTGCAAACAAATTAACGTTCTGAATAAGTGGCCTTTCAAACGGAATTCCAATGCAGCTTACCTTAAATTCAGTCACGGAAGTCTGACTAAAGTGTTCATTCTCAATTTGGCATTGAGCAACTGGAAGTCTAATGTAGCCAAATGTAAAGAAAGGTGGCCGAAACACAGCCCCTGGAAAACGCAAGGCTTCATCGAACGTCCTAGTTGATAATTGTTACAACTGCAATTTTATCGTTCTAGTTTGGGGCTGTCCTCTGTTTTAAAACTAGCTAATGAACTCATTTTAAAGTAACTTCAGTTTCGGATAAAAGAAGTTAAATTAAATATAATTGAGTCAGTTCAAAAATTGATTCACACCTACATTCCCCACCAATGGTGGAAATTAATTCTGAAAACTGTAGGAGATACAACTAAATGAGTCAGTGGCGAAAAGCTATCCCTGACAACGTGGGTTCAATGGGCCTGCTTAACCCTCCTTACAGGGAGGTCCACGTGGGAAAAGAGGGCGGGAACCCTCGTAAATTCTAGGGTATTTACAAAATTTTGATCATTAGAGCGAGGCATTTAACTACTTTCAAAGAAATTTCGATGCGCAATGAACCGTGGGACCACAAAAATGATAATGCGACCATTTTGCAGGGCTGAAGTTGAATCCAACCAATTTGAATCCGCGTCCGAGTCCGAATCCCTAGTATCCGAGTCCGAGTCGGAGTCCCAAGGCCCGAGTCCTAGTCCGAGTCCCCGAGTCCCTGTGTAAAGAGGACGAGAACAACAATGAAATAGTATTATTCTATCCTTTATTCCTTCCCCTAATACTAAAGATGGACATTTGTCTAAACAATAACTGAATTTCCTCTAATGAACATAGAGGGATAAGACACGGACCTACAATTTCCAAAAAGGGGGTCGACCAATCAATAGAAGAGCACCGCAATGCTTCACCGCACGTGTAGTCCACAAAGAGAAGAATCTAGCTTTCCAGGGTTTTATGATACCGTATATTAAGTTGAATTATTTACTACTGACAGTTCCAACACTAAAAATGAATACCTTAAGATGTATGGCTATGACGAGAAGGAGTTTAAGTCCCCTGGATCCCTACCTGGTATATAAAAGACGGCATTGGTTACCTGAATGCACCCACCCCATCCCCGATAACCCATATAACTCAAGTTTACTCCCCATCGGAAGTGGTTTGGGGAAATATCAGGACATGGCAGTTCTCAAAATTTGTTCTTTGCTGTAATTTCCCCACAGAAATCCAAAAATTTCCCTTGGTTATTGCTAAAATCTCATGGACTAGGGTTTTTTTTCTGAAAATAACCCCTAGCCAGGTTTGATTTCTTCAAACTTAGACTGAGTTGCCCCAAGTAGTATTTCAGCTACCAAGTGACCAAGAGCTTTGCAAGAGGAGCACATGGTGAATGGTAAATGCTTAAATGATATACTCTGATATGATTATGATGTTGCAATACATGAATTGTTATTACCACAAGTTAATCAGCTTGTAGGCTCGTAAAACATGGCCCAGATCTGAGGCAAAAGCTTGAGTACTAGGGCCCTGGACAGGCTGAACGCCAATATCTTATTTTGACCTCCGTCTGGTACACGTTCTTGGATGCAAGTAACATTAAACCATGCTCAGACCTGAAGGTAAATTATCCAAACATCTGATCACTGAATGCTTTCTACAGGGTTCACAAGTGCAATCCCATGAATGTTGGGTTTAACATTTTGTGCAGGATTCCTGTTATCTTTAAACTAGCCTTGGAGGCCTCAGATTGAGTCGATATAGGCTATTTCGAGTGTTCACTGTTCATACTGCACACTGACTAATGCAGTGTACTTAACATGAAGCAACGATATTGCACGTACACGTAGTGTACGTAATGATATTTTTAGCAAAGATTTTTATGCGCAGTTCCGACCTGAGGTGAACGGTCGTGTGAAAGAAAATAGTCGGTCTCGTACCCGATCTCGGCCCGAGTCCCCGAGCCATGTCGGAAGAGTCCGAGTCCGAGTCCTGAGCGTCGAGTCCGAGTCGCGAGTCACGACAATCGGGACTCGAGACCAGTGTCGAGACCTAGACCGGTCTCGAGTCAACCAGCCCTGCCGTTTGCAATGTTCGTGAGATCGAAAGGCCACCCCCGAGAAGGGCCAAGAGAAGCATTAACACCATTCTGAGCATTAGAATGTAAAAGTAAACCATTTGCAAAGGTAACTTGATTCGTACTAAGAATACCACGTAAGTGATAACCTTACCATACCTCTTGCTGGCTTAAGTCGTCGATACAGCTGGTCAATCTGATGATGGGGCAGGCTTCTGGGCAGTGGTCTATATATATGTGAAAATATGTCAGGGGGCAAACGATTTTGTTTTCGGATGAAAGCTTGATCGACAAGGTTCGAATATTTGACACTCAGAGGTGGCACACCAAAGGAATCCTTGTAGGGCCCATGGCTACCTAAGGTGATCATAGGGGAAGGTCCATGTTGATGTATCTCAGAGGGGGAACCCTTTAACTATTTGAAAATGGCAATGAATTTGCTCGAAAAGACTTCGAAATTAGAACTTGACTATAGTTTGTGTAGTAATTTTAAGATTGTAAAAATGGCCCCTTAAATCGATAGAAAAGGGAAGTTTGGGCAGGCGAAGTGTAAGCTCGTATAGGAGTTGTATTGAAAAAAATTCAATCTGTCTTATGGGAATTGGCCTCGGCCAACTGATTACGACGGGTGCCCGCGCAGCGTGCAGATAAATAGCAAACAGTGCAGAATGTTTTACTTCATCTTGCATTGCAAATCTTACTCAAGTCATTAAATTCCCTCCCTTCTTCATGTTTCTTCTTTCATCCACTTTACTCTTTCCGCAGTATGAAATTTGAACTATCATTCCCAGGAAAAATTTCACGGACTCAAGCCGACAAATAATGACTACAACGCACAATAGCTGTGCCAGTAGCCGGCCCAAAAAATAACATATTTAAGTTATGTAGGTTAAATAATGGTCTATTTTGCCGCAATGTTCCAAAGTTATCAATTGGGGGGGGGGGGTATCAATTCTGTAACACAATATAAAAACTAGAGTGCATTATTTTGTAATATGAGGTGGTGTTTGCCCATGCTATCCCCATCCTGTGACAATTAAACAATCTTTCGATTTTTAAAGAACATGCTTGTTCTCTCCCAAGCCAGAACAGGAAAGTGCTCTAGTAAACTGGTACCACGAGGTGCCACTAGTCCAGCATCAAACCGATTTCTTCTGCTGCCAGCCAGTTTTGATGACAAACCTTCCTAGGTGGGAGAAAAGCAAATATCTGTAGAAAACCTGCATTTCTCTAGCTAAATTTTTACCAAAGCACTTAGAAAACACATGGTGCACGACAGCATAAACACGATTAGACTTTGTAAACAACCCCCCCCCCCCCGGAAGAAAGGCAGACACAGCTTTACCACTGTTCCCAAGTCTCTGAAATGTTAATTAAAGTTACCAGTGTCGTATTTCGTGGGAATTTGTGGGAAGTGGATCAGCGGGTGTAATTTTTAATTGTAAACACCTAATCGAGTTTGGTCCATACTGACTATTTGAAGGGGATCAGCAAGGACCTGTATCTGTCTCCAAGCAGGGAAAACGTGCCTTTAGGGCTCCTGTATAAAGATGTGAAAATTTGAAGGTTTTCAAGATCTCACCATCATATTTTTGTCAAATCGGTCAACACCAGGCACATTTCCAAAACAAGTTCCAAGAATTTCTGCTCTTTTCAACCAGTGGCGCCGCCAGGCTTTGGTGATTGGGGGGGCACAACAGATGATGTCGTAATGGCACTTCAGTTAACCTCCCAAGTCTGCACAAAATGCGTTTTTTCCCGTGTGCTCCCTACGTCCGTATACACAGTGGGGGATCCTTCGTCAGGTGTCACTGCACTAAGCTAGGTGCCGTCCTGGGGGAGGGGTCTAAGGGGAGGGGTGCCCCCTCCCCTTTGAGAAATTTTTGTTTATTTAAAGTTGCTTAGATGCAAAATGGTGCTATCTTTATGATATTTTTGGAGCTGATCACATACCTTTATGGCTGGAAAATGTCCATAGTTTAGTGAATTCTATTTTTTCCGACTGGCTGGATGTTTTTATCCAACTGAGTGGCGACGCTTAAATATTCGTTTTTTTATGCGCCTGCGCTTTGAATACAGCAGTGAGGATCTTTCCTTTGTCACTACATAAAGGTGCCGTCCTGGGGGAGGGGTCTAAGGGGAGGGGGTGTCCCCCTCCCCTTTGAGAAATTTTTGCTTATTTAAGGTTTCTTAGATGCAAAATGGTGCTATCTTTTGGAATATTTTTGGAGCTGATGATATATAGCTGGAAAATGTCCATAATCTAGTGAATTCTAATTTTTGGTTAGGTGAAAAAGGAGAGCATGTTGTCTAAGAGAAGAATACGTTGTCAACAAACCTCCTGAAGACTCCCTTTTGGCTACTTTACCGCCTTCTATTGGCAATGTTTTTATCCAAAAATACGTGCGTGGAGTCCACAGAAACATTGTTGGAATATAACGAAATTTTTCCTCCCCTTCATTGTGCATTATAAAAAGGCATCTAAGGCTGGCAGATACCTGTATAGGGCCTTCCGGAAGCTCTAGATAAAGTACATAAAATGGAGCAACGACATAATGCTTATTACGTGACATCCAAATGATAATATAGAGTAGAGCACTTTACAACTATCGTACTTTTACTAATTTTGAACGAAAATCCAGATGAACAGCTTCCAGCAATGGAGAACGGGCGGGAGGGAGACTATTGGTGCAGGAAGGTGATATTAGACCTCCCTGATAGGTATAGCAAAAGGGGTGAAGGACTAAGAAGGCGTTTTCAGAATTCTTTTTTTGTCGTAAGTGTATTAAAAATCACCATCTATCAAGTGCATAACCAGGAATTTGTCAAGGGGGCGAACCCCATAGACAGATTTTCATCGCTTTGCGCCACCATGGGTTGGCGCAAAGCGCAAGAAAATTTTGGCCCAAAGTGCCTCCCAGATCGCTGGAAATGGCACTTCCCAAGCCTATTTTACAGCATATAAATAGGAGAAACACTAGCAATATTGAAAAAAAAAACATTAAAAAAAAACCCAAAATATGCTCCAGGGGGCGGATGCCCCCTCCACCCCCTTGGCTATGTGTCTGCCATCTATGCCTATAATGGCTGTGCGCAAAGCGCTCGGTAAAATTTTCTGGAAAATATATAACGGCATAATTTCAACTTTCCAAATCATGCTTCAACAACTTAGATTGAAAGATCGCATATTGATGCTATAGGCCCCTACAGATGTTGTGATTATAGTTCCATGTATTATTATGTTAATAATGGTCATAAGATGGAGTGCAAACCGTAAAGCATGCGCTCAAAGCGCGCGAAATTTTTCATTAAATGAGATTTCCATGACAAAACCTGCATTCAGAATCTGCATCGAGACACTTTCAATTGCCCAACAAACCTACATGCCACTCAAAAAGCCAGTCTTTTACCTGTTAATTCGTGAACAGCTTTCAACTTTTGCTGCTGTGCTTCTCCGGGAGTTGCTATCAGAAGATATTGATAATAAGAACACAGAGGTAAGGTTTGAAGCGCGCGGAGCGCGCGAAATTTTTGTTAGTTTGCGAAGGATTTGCAAAAATTCTGATAGTTTGAGAAACATTTTTGATAGAAAATGATTAAATAGATCTATCGGTCGAAGCACACCTCACCCTACCCCCTACATAAATCTATAGCTTAATCGCCTTTTGGGATAATTTTAAAATTTTCAAAAAATTTTCATTGGGGGGGCACGCGCCCCCCCATGCCCCCCCGTGCCGGCGCCACTGTTTTCAACATTAAAAACGGTTTAACACCATGAATTTAACCTAGCAGTCATTCAAGGAACTGTTCTGTTTGCTAAAACCAACACTTTTAATCGGGAACCCTATGTATTTTCACCATCATCATTCTACGTTTACAACGTTCAACGTCCAAGAATACAATATTAACTTTGAAGGCTTGCCTTGGAATTTGAAGGGAGGTGATTGGATGGATTTAGGGAGGGACATATCCCTAAAACGTGCAACGTAATGAAATGTTTCCCCAAGCCGTATACTTAAATACGCGATGACTTTCAACTGCAAATGGGCAAGTCTAGTAGCTATGTGGTGAGTAGTTCTCAGTTATTTCCTTGTAGACAAAGAATGTCGTGTTCAAAAAGGAAACTTTAGATGTGTTCGATTCATATATTCCCACAATAACCTAGAAAGGATTAGCTGATAACACACTCCATGTTATTAGACTGCGTACAGAATGAAAAAAAATCTTGCAAATGCAGTACCGCCATCAATTTTCGACTGTTTCAGTGTTAAAATAAGTTGAAGATATAATATCATGGGTATGGGGAACTCCACTACTGACCACGAACAAGGAATAGGTTCGTTCGGGTTTTTGTTGTGTACTTTCGTATTCAACATGATTTACTCAGAGGTTGAACGACTGAATGTGCAAAGTCATTGAAGAAGGTTAAACCAGAAACCGTTTTGGGAGGTAAAAACCAATAATTTTATAACCCTCCAGGAAACCACACTCCCAAATTATTAGCCTTCTTGAATTAAATGCTTCTGCCTTTATCCTTATAGGCAGGGGCGGCGACAGGGTATTTCGATAGGGGGGGGGGGCAAAGCACATGATCGCCGTCCTGGGGAAAGAGTGTAAGGGGAGGGGGTCTTCCCCTCCCCATTGGGAAATTTTTATTTAATTTAAGGATGCTTAGATGCAAAATAATGATGTCTTTGGTACATATTTTGAACAGATCATGGCTGGAAAGTTTATAATTTAGTAATTTTAATTGTTGTTTTGGAAAAGATGCTTTTCTGGGAGGGGTGTCCCTTCCACTTTGAGAAATGTTTTATTAATTTAAGATTGCTTAAATGCAAAATGGTGATATCTTTGGTATACTTTTTGAACTGATCATATATGGAAGAAAGTGTTCATAATTTATTGAATTTTAATTTTTGCTTGGGGGAAAGATGTTTTTCAGGGTAGGGGTCTAAGGAGAAATTTTTTATCAATTTAAGATTGCTTAGATGCAAAATGGTGATGTCTTTGGTATTTTTTGAGCTGATCATATATGGCTGAAAAGTGTTAATAATTTATTGAATTTTAAGTTTTGTTCAATCAGGGAAAGATGCTTTTCTGGGAGGGGTCTAAGGGGAGGGGTGTCCCCTCTCCTTTGAGAATTTTTTATCAATTTAAGATTGCTTCGATCCAAAATGGTGATGTCTTTGGTATTTTTTGAGCTGATCTTATATGGCTGAAAAGTGTTAATAATTTATTGAATTTTAAGTTTGGTTTAGTGAAAGAGGACAGTAGCCTTTGTTGTCTAAGAAAAGGGTTTGTAGTCAACAAACCTCCTGAAGCCATTCCCCTTTTGTGTATGGGTATGTTTTCACTCAAAAATACGTGCGTTGAGTCGACAGAAACACGAACTATTACGAATATTTTCGTTGCTTCATATATGCATTATACAACATATCTCAAGGCTGGCAGACACCTGAAGAGGGCTCCTGGAAGCTCTGGACTAATTATATGGATCAAATATATGCCCCATCCTCCTCCTTTCACCGTTCTCCTTCCCTTCCCCTTCTTCTCTTTCGTTTTCTCCTTTTCATTTTTCCTGTTCTTTTCCTTCTCGCTTTCTCCTGTTCTTGCAAATGATAGGAGGCGGTTGCCCCCTGCCCATGTGGCATCGCCCTGTTTTTCTTTGCTCTTTTTCTGATTGACTGAAGATTTCTTCATACAGTAAAGATTGTGTTGTGTACGGCCATGCACCCACTATTTAAAATTCGTTTCCTATGGATTACTCAGTCGAGACAACACCAAAATAAGCACAATAAGACATAGGCGTAGGTAGTTTTTGGAGACTGGTGGGCTGAACCTTGTTTCGGTTCACCGTCAAGGTTTTACTGAAGGTTTTACTGAAGAGACAAATAAGGGGTTTTTGACCTTGGATGTTGGGGGAAGAAGCATACTTCAGCCCCCAGATTTTTGACTGGGGGCTTTAGCCCCAGCTCCCGCTTCCTACGCTCATGCAATAAGGGAGGCATATAATATTACTTCAAAGTTTAATTCATTTTATTAAATGTTTTTTATATTTTTATTGTCAAAATGTTCGTTAAGTAATTGACTAATGATACCCCCAATATATATGTTCACGTTCTAAACTTTAAATGGTCACATGCTGTTAATGGAGAGACGTACAGTAAATGTTTGAGATTGTCAAACATTACATAATCCGGACAGGGGGAATACCCATAGACGGAAGGTTCACTTGGTCGAAGGTTCACTAAAGACCGAAGATTCCCCCGGACGAAAATAAATTCCGAGTTACGGGTAGGGCTAGGGTTTTAGTTAGATAGAGATTCATGGATCAGGCGTATCCCCTGATGCACAAATTAGCTTTCTGTATTTTTCTGGTGTAACTTGCAATGATACGCACCTTTTCTCCAAGAGATGGAGAACTTTTTGCTTTGTGACACCATATGTGTAAGGCCTTACAATAACTTGGCGTTAGGGTATACTACTATATTGTTTTAGCTTTACTCTCGGTTCCTGTGCTCATTTTGTTTGCGCGTTATGTATATTGGCCTTAGTGTTTATGTAACACTAAACCTGCATTCACGTAAACAATGGAGAAAAAAGAAAACGTTATGCGTGCGGGGATTGCAAGTTTCATGTATTTTGTAACGAACAATTTAAGTAATATTGTGATAGTTGGGTGACATACTGTGACACCTCACCCCCACCCCCTACAAAATTATGTGTCTTAAAACGTTTTAGACGATTTTATTTTTTGGGTTGAAAAGCCATAGAGGGGCAAATACCTGCCCTGCCCCCCCCCCAAGGCGCCGTCCCTGCTTACAGGCCTAGTACACGTGGCAAAATGCATTTGATGAAGTATAAAAGTGTCATAGATCATTGAGGTAGCTATTTCCATCCCCTCTTATAGCTGAAGTAAAAGCTACCACCAAAACCATGGAAAATCATGTTTTACACTAAGGAGAGAATTTTGACTTACCTCATCTGAATAGAATGTCTTTACCAGAACAATAAAAAGTGGTTCAACGGTCAGGAACCAACCTTTTGATAGTTTGTGCTTACACTTACTAGTTGCAAGGGAGTTAGATTTCGTGTGAAGGAATGACATACCTCTATAAAGTTGTAGCTCTTTGGTTATATAATGCTATATAATAATGTGATAGCTATCTACTGATATTTGTACATGGCTGGTGTATATGACATGTCCGTTTGTTGATGGCCATCGTTAGTTACATGTATTTTATCCGAGGCAAATCTGATTTCTTTCAAACAATTTTATTTGGAAATTGAAGCTCTTTATTTATAACAATATTTCAATCAAAAAGAGGTGAACCGTACGACTTTGCCAATAGGTACATGATCGCTAAAGACGCTTAAGCAATACATTAGCTAAAGTTTGTGTATTAAGTACAGACTTGCCAACTCTCACGGTTTCACCGAAAGTCTCACGGTTTCGGAAATGGTCTCACGGTGCAAATGCCAGATCACACGGTGAAAATCATTTTGAGGCAACGCCAGATAAGTTTCTCTATTTAGACCAAGATCAGTCTGTGCTTTCTATCGCTGGTTAATTTTTTATTGAATCGCAGAGGTATATTGTTGTCAGACTTCTTTTTTCAAACCGTCGGCTTTATCTTTTCTTTATGAAGAGGGTGAACAAAAATCTAAAATCTCTCTAATAATGTATGAGACTTGTTTAAAATATCCAGGTTTGAGATGTGATGTCCAGGTTTTTTTTTTTCGCGAGAACTTCAAGGTTTGCCATTTTTGAGGTTGGCAAGTCTGTAAGTATAAGATTATTGATTTCAGTTTTCAACAGGAGACTAGGGAAAGAGTTTTTGCCCTGCATCCTCTCAAACAAAATATAAAATCATCGGTTACGATTTTCTTTTGAAACCAAATATTAAAACAAAAATCGGTTTTGTTTTACACAACGTCATGTTTCAAAATCTTTAGAACCTTCAGTGTAACAAGAAGTCTCTAGCTTTTACCCATTTTAATGGAATGTTTGAGAACAGAGGTGTTACTTTTGAATTCTACTTTGGGAAATTAAAACTTCTCAGTGCATTTATTCTAAGTGAAAGTGAAATTTAGACTTTGTATTTAAAATTTCTTGTCCGAAGTATATTTGTTTTGATATGTCTGTCGTAATTGAAGTAACTACCGTATCAGACACTTGCCATATATAATTGCAAGAATACAAGGGGTTGCATAATTCTAAAAAGAATTATGGAACTTGGCCCTTCCTATAGTCGCCTTTTTACGGAATCATAATATGTATATCCAAAATTTACAGTTTAGGCCTTACATCGTCTAAGGACTTGAGAGGGAGCACACATCTGTACTACACAGAGCAAAGATGTCACAATTTTGTCTTTGTACGAACGTAGTGTTAATTTTGTGTTTGTGCTGGATTTCAGACAACGTATTAAGTCAAGATTCGGTAAGTCATTTTCTTTGCCGTAAAAAAGTTGCTAGGATAAGAAAATCAAAATTCCCTCTCAACGATTTTTCAAAGTTTCTCCAGAAAGAAATCGGTTTCATGAACAAACCTGAAGGCAGTTGATGATAAGGAAGCAATTGTCTGATCTCTGAATTTAAGATAAAATTTGCTGCAATCTTCCATCAAATTTTTGTCAATTCGACAATGGATTTAATCATATCCACTACGTTTTTCTTTAATTTACTTTAACTAAATTAAGGGACAATTGTTTCTTAAAAAAAATCATTTAAATTTTGGCAGATTGTTTCTGGACGACATTTACAAATATTTCAAAAATTTAACAACGAAAGGATTGCCTGCATCTGTGAAGTGCTATATAATCTTTACTCTAAACCAACATAACTTAATAAGATGTATATCTCAATCATTGAAACTTTTAAAGTTGTTACGATATTGAATATACCTTCTTGGAACTGACTGTTACTTTCATATTCGATTAACAGTTTGTGTGTGTACTAGTCTCTTACAGACGTATTCAATAAATACCTAGAATATTTTCAAAATTTCAGATTTCCCGCTATTTCACAGCATTTTGCAAAGAATCTTTTTATGCCTTTTTGTAATCTTCTGATTCTTCCATAACATGTATATTCATATGTTTCTTTTTACTGTTAAGTGGTTTTAGAAAATGTGAATGCTTCGTTATATGATAGCACAAATGAGTTGCATTACTAAGCGGATCAACAAAATGATTAAATCGCAAAATTAATCCACCTCTTTCAGACATAGGAAGGGTATTTACAATTTTAGAATTATATTGCCCTTTAATGGAAGCTTACAATGCTATTTATCTCTTACGTTTGACAAAAAAGTGTTTTAATACAAAAGCTACTCATTTCATAATTAAGGTTCTAGTAAATATATTTATTGCTTTGTATTAAAAAGTTTACTTTTGGTAACTTGTCGATACACTTCTATTCTTAATTAAAAATGACAACATAAAAATAAAATACTTACAGTGCTAAGTAACTGCGTAATTTATCTGCAATTCTCATTGCAAAGAAAACACGGCATTAAATTGAAAATAATTTTGTACAAAGAACAAATAAGAATTAGAAATGAATGTAATTCTAGAGATATTTTGTGTGAATCATTGCATTCCTTTAACTCTGTTGTTGTCAACCTCACGGAAGCGTAGTATTTTACACATAAAAGAACCCAAAGTTTTTAATATCTTTAACACCAGTGCTGCTCCAACTACAAAAATTAAATTGGTTTCAGTGCGAAAAGATACTGCCCACTAAAAAGCTAAAACATAAATTTTACAAAACTCAAAGATCTGCATTCACTATTCTTACATATGAAACTCACTTTCCTTTAATAACCTAACCTATCATTAACGAACCTGAACAGAAGCACACTATATAAACAGTAAGTAGAGTATCCAAAGTAAAGTATCCAGTGTAGGCTTAAGGAAAGTATAATCTCAGGAAAGTAAACATCTCGGTTGTTGGAAACAGCCAGGTTTTAGAGGATTTGACTTTTAATCTGTTTTAAAAATGCCTTGTTGAGAATCGGCTTACTAGTCTCTCCTAAAAAACTGTCGATGAGAAAGAACTTTGACTGACGTTAAAGGCAATGCTTTAAAATAGAACAAGCAATGAACCTGCTTCGTATCGACATGTAGATCGGTGCTTTGATTTCATTATAGATGAAAAGTACTCCAAAGAGATCTATGCCATCCACGTGTGCAAGGGTTTTTAACCCGTGGGCATTCAAACGCTGAGGGTAGAGACTTATAGAAGAGTGTAACAATATATTTTAATCCGTTAGGCACGCGCCCCCAAAAGCCTGTTCCCTGCAGAGGTGACTGTACACTGATGTGCCCTACGATATTGTTTTGATTTTCCTATCATATTTTCCGTTTGATCATTACAACTAAAATGTTTGCAATAACACTCTTTCATTGCTTTCAGTTCTACATAATATAGTTTTTAAGTCTTTTCCGTAACAACATTTAAAGAAGCTTTATGAAATAATCTGTTTTTAAAATTACCGGCATCGAATCTCTGTGAAGTATTGTTTATTGGTAAATGGAGAGAAGACTGCGTTAAAGTTAGATCGAACAACTTGGCATTCGCAAGGAACCACGAGTTTCCATTTAAAGCTTCGTTAATTGATTTATCGATGACATTAAAGCCTAAGTCTTTACTATCAACAGAAAAATGATTTTTAAATGATCATTATATCGACAAGTCGAAAATAACAGAGTTAAACACCGTCCCCAATAACTTATTAATCACACCCAGTCCCTAGCTAATTTGTTTCATGGTGTTTCATAGAAATTGATAAATGTTTTCTCACTCTTTCATAAAACGAGCTTTTGAAAATAAATTTATGCAGAACAAAGTATGAACCTAATATATTTTCGGTAAATTTTATTTTTTTATCTAAAATCAACGTTATCTGCCGAAAGCAAATCAAAAATGTTACGAAATTTTTACATCTACATTTTGTGAAAAGTTATCCTATAAATTCCATGATTTTATTTACGTACAACATGCAATTTTTAATACAATGAAAGAAAACCTTTTGAACCAAGTGGACTGAAAAATTACACAGGCTCCTGAGATTTCATACATAAAATAAAAATGTATACATTACAGCCTATCGACGTACTTAACAATGACGATGTTTTAGTTGGTTGTAGTTCACCAATGGAGGTCAAGTTGGTGTTAAGAGAAGGCATATCATCTCAACCTACAAAAGCTACTCAAACCGTTGCCTAAAAAGGCCAATAAGTGCAATAGCCTCTAAAATAATACGTTTTGCAGGAAATTAGTACATCATGTCTGTTTTTTTTTTCAGAAAGTCCCTAGAGATACACGTTGTTCCAATGTGGCCATCATAGCTCGTTTACTAAACTTTTCCTCACTCACATATTCTATAGCAAGGTCGTAAGCACATTGCTTTGTGGCCTTTTGATGTGTAATATCTAGTTTTGCAGACCAAAACAGACCAGGCATAACCGACCCATTATTTAAAGATCAGAAGTCGGAAAGACTGATCATATTAAGTCAAGTGCCACATCAGAGGACGTAACACTCGAAGGGAGTAGTTAGCTTAATTTCGCCCTTAAGCTTTAGCTGTTGGTTGGAACTTTAAAACAAGTTAGGTCACAAAATACTCCAAACCCCGAACTCTTAATGTAACTTTCACGATTGACTATTTGAAAATGGACCGTTTTCTCTTTGTACTAAATTTAAAGATTACCTATAAAGCATCATCTTTTATTACATCTTTTTGTTTCAGAGCAGCAGAGTAGCGGTATCCAACGAAGGTATGTACCTAAAATGTTTTAATCAATTATCAGAGTTCTTGCAAGTGATCAAATTTTGCTATCCGTCATCATTTTGATACGAAAAAATTCCTTATCCAGTTTTGGTTGATCACTGGCAAGATATGAAGCAAAATCTAGCTTCATTTACAAAAGGCATCATCTAGAAAAATTAAAAATTAAAATGAGCTCTTGAAAGCAAGGATTTCATATAATGTAAAAATTGTTTCAGAGCGTAGAGTTTAATATGATTTTCCTCTCAAAATGTAGTTTTATTAACAGTCAGAAATGGATAAATTAAGTAATATTTCGTCATTTTGCAGATTCCTTGTATTTCTTTTACCAACGACCGGAATACCCTAGAGATTGCACGGAGGCTAGGATATGTTCAACAGATAGCCCGAGCGGTGTACATCTGATTAAACCAGATGGCTATCGGGATCCCTTTGAAGTCTATTGTGATAATACACTAGATTCTGGAAGATGGACGGTTGGTCGAAGTATTTTTTATAGTTTACAGTAACTTTCAAATGCATCACTACAGATTACTTAATGTTACTAGTTAGCACAAAAATTTAAACTTAAACTTGGATATTTCCAACACGGTGTGAGGTTAAAGTAACGCACCTTTACTTTAACCCACCGATACATGTTACATATTACTTACTCCGTCGTTATGTCTTTATCTATTTTAGGTCATACAGCGCCTTCAAGATGGTTCCATTCTTTTCAATCGGAATTGGACAGAATATAAAACAGGATTTGGTTTTCTATCACAAGAGTTCTGGATTGGCAACGATAAGTTGTCATTTCTTACCAATCAAAACACCTATGAACTTCGTATTGACTTTACAAGTGCCGATGATCAGTCTTTCTTTGTCACGTACAGCAAGTTTCGTATCAGTGATGAATACGGCGAATACAAGCTGACTAGTGTTGGTGAATACAGTGGATCAGAAGGTACGCATTTCTTTATTTTATCAATACCATTGCTAAAACAAAGTGGGCAGTAACTCAAAACTGTATCGTTTTATTTTGCAGATAACATCACCAGGTTCTTGTGTCCTCCAAATTCTGTAAGTCAAGAAAATATACATTGATGTAGCCTTTTCTACTTAAATCGTTTATTTCACATTTAGTTTACATATCATGCTTGCATGCTAATCGTTAATTATTCATGTTTGGTTTCTATTTTATTGCCAAGAGTTTTGAATTTGAAAGTACTCTATTTTTACTCAAGAAAACATTTTTTTCTGAAAGTCTGTTTTCATAATCGACTCCAACATTGTTTGGACTAGGCAATGTATTGGATGAATTTTTGTTTTAGTATTTCATATCTTCTTGTCTTAGAACACAAAAACTGATAAGTACTATAATAGAAAGTATGACTGTCTATATTAAAACTGTAACGTACAATAACGATTTAATTATAGGAAGGTGCAGTCTACATTACTCCCGATTGTTCAAGACGTTGTTTCTGCTCGAGCGGTCAATTTACATGTGATGATGCTTACCACTGTGATCCCAATGCAGTTTGTGAAGAGAGGAACAACGTGTTACAATGTTACTGCAACGAAGGCTACGTAGGTGACGGAGTCAACTGTACCATCAATACACCGCCCTCAGATTGCAAAGATATATATGACAGAGTTTCTACTGCAAGTGGTGTCTACACAATAAAACCAACCACCTGGCAAGGGGATCCGTTTGAGGTGTATTGTAATATGTCTGATGGAGGAGGCTGGACAGTAAGTAGAATAGTCAAGATCCAGTTTAGATTCTCTCTTCTGTACCCTGCAGCGAGTAACCAGGATTTGGTAAGGGGTGCATGTCCAGCCAACACAATTCTAGTATAGCATCAATGACACTGTCCTGAGGGTGAGGGGTCAAGGGGCCTGCCTCAAACATTCCTTTGTTATGAGAACTTCAGGTAAAGGGAGCTATGTTATAATACCACTAAAAAGAAACTTAGGGTCCAGAGTTTGTCATGCGGGTTCCACCTCTAAATCCCCTGGCTGCTCTCGTACTTTACATCTTGAGTTACAAACTGTATAAGAAAGAAATTCAAAAACACTCGTCATAACTTACATATTTATCAACGCCCTCCGCACTTAAAAAAGGACCACCTCCCCATGCCACCCTCATATTCTCAAGCAGTTTTATTTTCCTATTTTGACTGTTTATTGAATGAGCATAGGTAAGTAAGGTACCACAAGAACATTTTAATCACACAAACATATTCATTTTAAGGTATTCCAACGACGTGTTGACGGTTCGCAAGATTTCTTCTTATACTGGTCTGATTACAAAGTTGGCTTTGGAACACCTGATCACGAATTATGGCTCGGAAATGACAAGCTGCACAGTTTAACAAGCCAGGGAAATAATCAACTTAGGATCGACTTCGTCAACAAACTTGGGAATCCGTATTATGCTACATATAGCTCGTTTAGTATCAGTGATGAAAGCGACAAGTACCGATTGAGTGTGGGTGGCTACAGTGGCACTTCAGGTTGGTATGGAGTTAGTACATTAGAGTTGTCTGGAAACTGTCGTTAAGATGCTCAAATTTTCTCTTTTCCTGCTAAAAATGAGATTGTCATAGAGGGGCATTTAGTCAAAATTTCATTAGAAAGTCCTCCCTATTATAATTGTGTGGCCATTTAATATACTGGATCGACTGCTTTCAACTGTTTTAATTAAATGTACAATGAAGGTTTGTCACTGTACGCAAATGTGCCTTTACTATGGTAACTTTTCTTTCGGGGAATTTCGTTTTTGGAGAAGAAAAGATTTTAAAGAGAATTCCTAGAGTATGTAATTAGAACAATTTATTACTGTCATACGTACCAGACGAGTAATATATACTCGATAGATAAGCGATCCTTTTGAAAAGTCTAAAAGTAGAGTTAATTTTGTATTAAAGTAATGTTTAGTGCATGCGTTGGCATTGTTGGCGATATTGACCGTCGACATAAACTGAAGACTAAGAAGGTCTCGTAATAGTATCGCTTCTGAAGATGGCATTACCTAAAAGATACAATACAAAAACCCTTTCCATGACTTAATGTGTTTCGTATCTACGATTGTAGATGGACAGGCTGTTCCTTGAGAATTTGGTTTTCAATGACGGGCATAGTTGGGGCACGAGGGCTGCGTGCTCTTGTAGAATTTTCAGAGTGAAGCTAAATATGTTCATTGCTATTATTAAAGACCTCAGAAGGAAGGCTATCTCGTTGTTTAGTGTAAAATTGCTCCAAAAACTTTAAGTTAGATTTTTGACAGATTTCACAAACAGTGGGAGAAGCTCCTCCTAACCCTACCTTTAAAAAGTGCGAGGCTCTGTTGTGAAAAAGGAGCCAATGCTCATACCAAGTTCTTTACAGGCCATTGAGCGTAACGTGAAATAAGTATACAGAGTATTCACTTATTGTGGATTCAGAATTTCTTACTTCGACTACGAAAATTTAACGAAATTAATTCGCCTATTCTTTAAGTTACGAACAGTGGCGGTTCTATGACTTGATGTCGGAATTCCTTCAAGATCCTTTCCTCTTCTCCCCTTACAGCAAGACGTGTGCTTTCATAGCAATACGGAGCTATACTGTTGGTTTATTTTAGAACCAGAAACCGGTGAAATGCATTAAATTTGGGACTACTAGATGTTTTTAATCTACTTTTTTCTCAGGGGGCTTCTCCTGCACCTTTCTCAAATGCCTGTCACCTCATAACCTCTAGTAAATCAGCTTAAGTGATATTTGTGATAAAGTACCAATCGGTCTCAGACAACCCTCCTATTCACACTCCCTTGCCACATAAAGTTAAACGTCTGCTGATCCAGGTTAAAGGATGTGAACGGTCACTCAAAATTTGTTTTAAACATTTGCCGAAACACACAAATCTCTAATTATTCTTGCAAATATCTTTCATATCTTTGAACATAAATAGTGGATGTTAAAGGTAAACAAGAGAGTTATCAACTGTACATGTTTGCCAAAATAATAACAAAACCATTCTTTCACATGATACAAAATAGTCGTTCAGGAATTCAGGTATCAATGTATGTTAATTCAAAGTTGGATTACTGCATTTTCCCTTGAAGCTATTCTGGCCACATTTTATTTGTGTTCTCTTGAAAGAGCATCAAATAGAGCATCTATAGAAGTTTTATTCATTTTTTTCTCACACCCACAGAACTAAGAGCTTCCGGTGGTTTCTACCACCGGTGATATTTTGTTACTCTGATTCCTACCGATTTCTTACTGATTTTACCTCAGACAGTCAGAGACCCCATGTCGAGAAATAAAAAAAGAATTTCTGTAGGTTCTGTGCTATTCTTGACAAAGAATATTAGTTGCGTTACTTCGTAACACGAATAGGTGCTGTTGTTCAACTGTCAATGTCTTGCTTTGCACTTCCCCCTTGAATCCATAAGAATAGGTATATGTTTTAACTTTTTGTATTTCATTTTTGGTGGATAATAACCACTTTAGAGAGAAAACATCCCACAAATACCAAAGGGGTGCATGGTGTTATTAAATTCTAGTTGTTAACACTTTGGTATACTTATAAGAAAACAGGATGTGATATAGCTACCATTACTGTAAATTTATGATGAAATGACGAAACTAGTAATTTCCATTGACTGGCATCTCCTCTAAGCGCTGACAAAGATTTCTAAAGTCCACTGCATTCGATATATTTAATAAATGTTGTTTATAGACATACTAGTGCATGTAACTTAGATGTAATTGACTAACATGAACTAGCCTATAAGTTGACATAAAAAATATTTTGTCATGAACGTTTATAGTTACATAAAGTTCTACTACTTAGATTAACCGTTTTTTCCGTTTTCGTTTCAGGTGATTATCTGATTAGTTATCACAATGGACAAGCTTTTACAACTCGAGACCGTGACAACGACCTTTATAGTGTTAACTGCGCTACTTATTCTTATTGGTATTGCGATGGAACTTATTACCCTGTCAATGGTGCATGGTGGTACAATAATTGCGGTTATACCTCCCTCAACAGTCCATATAACAGTGGCTCCTTCTATTGGTATCCTCTTCCTGGAGGCTATTGCTTCATCAAATTTACAGAGATGAAAGTACGACGGGTTTAATGGAGGGATAAAAAACTACTCTTCAAGGAGCTTCTACCATGATCGTACAGTCCTTTCTGTATACGTATACAAATCGGGTTGTTTTGTGGTCAACTTGCTTTAAAAGTATTGTTTCACGAAGTAAAACTTTCGAATAAATTGTCAAGCAGATTTCATGGGGAAATGTATTATCAAGTAGCCTAATAAAATATGAAGCGTCGGTTGCCTATGAGTATCTTTGCACATAACAAAACGTTGTCCGTAAGTTCATGCTTATTTATTGAGATAATTAAATAGCAAGGAGCAACAATCTATTCTTAATTCCCTGATAAAATTTTGAGGTGCAGGGAACTTCTTCTGTTAGTTTTCATTGTTTATTTAATTACATGGAATTTATCTAAATATTTATTCTTACTCTACAGACTACTTACTTTTATCAGTTTTAATAAAATACGTTTTCGAATTAATATGGTACTGAAAATTTTGCATTACCAATAAGATCAAGAATAAACATTACTGATTACAATATGCTACATTGTTTAAAAACTGGAGTAATTTGGTGCTTTTATTTGGTACTAAACTATGAAAGGAATTAAGTAAGTACGCCCAACAAGTAGCCTGTTTACAAAAAGGTTATTACTACTGTTAGGTAAGCTCAAACAGAGTTGACAAAATTAACTTCGACCCGACACGCACCTTTGATTAATGTAAATAACACATGGAGACAAGAGGTACAGGAAATGTCCGCATGGTCTCTGGCTTGCTGTAAGGACAATATCGATAGAGCCCAGGGAAATGGACCCAAGGGGAGTTTAGTGCAAGGTACCTCTTGTCCTCCGCATTCTGAGGAATCTACTTTATGAAACAAATATAGGTAAGGTCCAAGCCAACATGACTTGCAATAACGACCAATATTTACTAAAATTAGAAGCACAACATTTTATTTGTCCCAGAGCAGGTGTTTTGTGGTAGGATATAGGGCCAAGGTCACACATTCAAAGTCCAAGGCCATGTAGCTTTTTGATAATGATTTTAAGGCAATAGCATATATATATATATATATATATATATATATATATATATATAGGTAAAAATGAAGTAGTAAATAGTGCTAAAAGTTTGTGAAAAATTCCACGACGTTTCGGGTTTAAACCCTTCATCAGGTGGCAAAAATGCAACTGATCGTTGACACGGCCAAACGTACAATTTAAAAAAAAAAAAATACACAATAAAATTGGGCACGGTAAACCTCGGCTCGGAAAACAGACAGTGTTAAGTGGTTACCACAAGTCAAAATAATGCAGGAATTGCTGCGTTATAACAGTTCAAGTCTAACGTTCAGACCATGTGGGGACAGGGTTCCAAGTTTCATGATTAGGCGGTTTTCGGCAGCTAGGCGGTCATGATCGGAACCTCGACACGAGATGGCCGCCGAAACCATCAAGTCACGGATCGAGCATGTTGACGGGGGATTGAAGTGGGTGGCTACCGGGAACCCTGGGAGGTTCTGTTTGATTGATCTCAGGTGCTCGGTGACTCGGTCAGCAAGACGACGTTTTGTTTCTCCCACGTACAGTATATTACAGCGTTTACATACGAGAACGTAAACAACATTGGCTGAAGTACAGGTAAAATGCTGATGAACGTTAAACCGGTTGTTGTTGGGACCTACAATGGAAAGGTTTTTGTCATAACTGACCACCGGGCAAGTATTGCATCTCCCACGGTTGCAAGGAAAAGTTCCTGGGGTGTCAGGCACTACTGCTTGAGGTTGAGAGGCACGGACCAAGTGCTTAGATATGTTATTTTATTGTTTTTTTTTTCGCCTTTTCGAAAGGTCGTCTAGCGCCCTCTAAATTTTTTCCCCCAACCGTGGGTTTTAGCGTTATATATATATATATATATATATATATATATATATATATATAAATATATATATATATAACGCTAATTCCCACCTTAAGGGGAAATTGTTATATCTGCTTGTACATAGGGCGAAAAAAAGATAATAAAATACATAAGAAATAAATTCGCCCTAACGTCTAAAAATATAATTAACGTTATTTCAATGGGCAGCCATCCGTTCGTGTTAACATCTAGGTGTCCGTAAATTTGACAACTTTGAAGTAATGGCATCTAGGTTGTAAATCTAAGAGGGCGCCCTTGTAAGTTTACGTATTCCTATAGAAAAAGTGTGTGGAAGCGTTAAGGCGAAACTTATATTTCACCCAAATTTTTTTTTCCCCTTAAGGTCGACTTTTCAACAACAACTTTCCCCCTAAGTGCCGAATTAGAGAAATATATATAAATATATATATATATATATATACATTTCTACATATATATATATATATATATATATATATATATATATATATATATATACATATATATAATTAAAGAGGAGAGTTCCACGTGTACTCCGAGAAAATAAATCGTAAAACAGGAAAAAAATAAATGCAGCACTAGTTGACTTAAAGAGTTTAAAATAATCCAAGATTTAATTCGAATTTTCGTTTCCCCTGGAACGTTCGTCAGCGAGATCAGACAGTGAAGTGGGTACAATAATCAACTTAGTCAACAGCGGAGATACAGCTTAAAAACACAAGATGATAGGTGATGAAAAGGTGTAAATAAGTGGAATAAACGATTACGTTGTCTGATGGAAAGTGTACTGATTCAAAACACCGAGGTCACAGTTAGCAGTTTTCCAATGTATATATATATATACATATATATACATATATATATATATATAGACAGACAGACAGACAGACAGACAGACAGACAGACAGACAGACAGACAGACAGATAGATAGATAGATAGATAGAGAGGGATGGATGGATGGATGGATGGATAGATAGATAGATAGATAGATATAGATATATAGAACTGCCTGTTACTGTGGACGTCTCGAGATTAGGATCTCATACAGGTTCGCTGTCAGATACAGTACTGAAGAGAGTGAGACGGCTTCCGGGTGAGTGAAATAGTATTTATGGGGCGATATCTACCAAAATTACGGCAACAGACATTGTTAATTTTATATGGAGAAAAATAGTTCTGGGAGTACGGATCCAACGCCCCGACCCCCTCCTCCTCACCACGTTGACTATAGGCCTGGATCCCTGAGAGGATTAACCCCTTTTAAAAATACAAATGCTTCCTCAGGAATCTTTCAGATAATATTTTAAACTTCCGTACTTTCATGGGAATTTGTAAATAGATAACGGGGAAGCTTTGAATAAGGGTCCATAGTAAATAGATAACTGAGAAGCTTTGAATTAGGGCCCACAGAAAAGAAAACACAACTTGTTACTTCAATCTCCCTAAAGTGGGCACAATTAAACTCTTCCACCAGTCGTAGTCATCCCTCACACTTTAGCAGACAGAACAAATCTAATCGAAAACTATAAACTCAAACCCCATGCAATATCAATAAAGAAAACACAAAATTGCTGCCTACCTTACCAGATGCTGAAAACAATACCCCTTCTATGATGAAATCGGACTTCCAAGGAGAGAACTGCTGTTTCTGTTAGTCGATGATGTGTGGACTCAAAATTAATGTTGGGCTCTGTGAGATGATCGAGACTAGGATGATATTGAATGTATGGCATATTGTGGTAAAATGTACTAGGGACAGACTAATACCTGAAAGTGAATTTATTGGCACACGCTACTTCGAGAAATAAATTGAGTTGTTTGTGATAGTCTCCTTTCACAAAACGCAGCTATGTGCCTTTCTTGCTTATGTTCTTGTACGTTCGTAACACTGGCCCCTAGGTTGTAGTGTAACAGCGTAGAAACGTTCGATTCCTGTGAGGCATTTTTACAGTTTCACTTCAGCTCCACTTATTTCAACAGTATCATTAGAAATTGACAGAAATGTATCAAATTAGTTCTGACACTCGAAGGATGTCTTTAAGCTGCATTGTTTTAATTGATTATCTCAGCATGAAAAAAGGTAAAAATGAAACTCTTTATTCAATACCCTCTGCCCATAGAAACAATAGGTCTCGGGCGGAGTGAACCTCTGACTTGCGAATGGGCACAAACTCATACTCATTTTTTAGGAGGGTTGTCTTCTTGCAATTCACTGGATAGATAGGTGGACAAGCATCACGGTGAACTGAGCCATGTTCAAAGTGAACTCAAATAAACAGGTAATAAGAAGCCATTTTTCTCTGTGTAAGGATTAGTGGTCTTGTAAATGATAGTAGGTAAACGTATGTAACAGCAACAAAGACGTACGTAGTATACTTAGATTTCCACAGGAAGTTTGTGTTTGCTACACTAAAAACAGCTAATCTGAAAGGCAGCTGTTCCTTGTCGGGGAAACCATGCATCTCTTCGTAAGCAACAACCAGTCCGATGATGATTGTCAACCATCCTACCGCGAGAAGCTTTCCTTACTATACGACAAATAAAAGAGAACAACAGGGTGAAAGTAAAAAATACACAGCGTACTTTGTCACCATGTGACGAATCAGGACCTAATATCAGCAAAGCATGGCTGTCACAGCATATTTGTAATGTACAAGCCTGCTGTACCATATACGGTTCTGAATTTCTAAGCAAAACTCATCTTCTAACCTCAACTGCGAAGAGTGCATTTTTTTAGGTAGGTGGGGTGACCGAGGAGGGGGGAAACACAGAAAGAATGTTTTACTGACTGAGGGCTGGAATGAATGAACTATATTTCGGGCGGTTCTAGGTGGCAATTCGGAATAACATATATTGTAGGTTATCCTTTATTCTGTTCTTCGAATATTTTACCCGAGTTACTGAATGTGGGCTGCTCAAGGCACTCAAGAGAGCATCTATGTGACTGGGGATGAAACAACACGACCTAAAGACTGGGGAGTACATCAACATCCGTAGAAAAGGACGTTAAATGACCACCCTGGATGATGTTTCGGAGAGATTAGTACAACCCTGGCTATTTACCCACTGAGCACTAGTCGAAAAGAAACCCCGAATCCCGCCAGCCTTCATCTACGATCAATCAGGTATAGGTTTCTCGAAGTAGCATCTTAACGCTCCAACTCTAAACGAAACCCTCATAGAAGAGGTATACCATTATCTTGTTATGCCATTTAGAATCCTAAGGAGTTACTATTTAACTGTAATGAAACCAATCTCTGAAGGTAAAACAAAGAAATTGTACGTTGGATCAAAAGCGTCAAAAAATTTAAGTCGTATTTTGGGGTCGTATTTTTTGCTTACTCATTTTGGGAGCAAAGCTGGATTACCCGTATGCATTGTGTAGCATACAACCCTATGTCCCATGAAATAGCCAAACCTCTTGTTGCTTGTCGTTTACAGTAACCTAAGACAAATGCAAGAGAATGAACTACGCAATTGCTAATGGAATCCCATGACCTTTGCAGAAATATGTGTAGCCCACCTTAAGATTACGTACTAATGGGAGTTGAAACGTTTAGCTAATGGGAGAAAATGAAACAGTAAAACTCTGCGTAACAAGAAGCTCGCCGAAAATTTGAAGACCTATTACAGTGCGGGGGCCACAGGTGGTACCTCAAGGGGCCGAGCGGAAGTTTTCATCCGTCACAGATGAGGGTTTCAATGGGGGATAGGTCTCTGTTGTGAAACTGAGATGACTTCTTGTTCCATCGAAAAAAAAAACAAAAACGGAAACACCGAAAGAAAACAGAACTCAAGGAGTTAAAGTACCTACACGATCTATTTCGTCCTGGTTAAACAAATATGGACTAGGATAAGAGCATCAGAATACCCTAGCTACAGTACAATCAATACACGGGTCCGAAGCACTACACATGAAGAAAATATTATCTTTAATTATCTTTAATTATACTCTTTTCTTACTAAGTAATAAAACATGGTTGGTCAGAAACGAATGATTAATAAACATAAGCTAATATTCAAAATTGATTGATTGGTCTCATAATTATGGAAGACAACCTCACTATCACAGCCCATGTAAACTGATCACTTAGAGATGAGACATCAAGAAATACACATCGATAATAGCTAACTAAGGCACACGTTCCATTGAGTATGCCGACGGAATCATTCCTAATAATATCGTTAGGAATATTTCTTCAGTCAAGGGACTGTCCGTGGCAAGGTATCCGTTCAACGCAGTATTCCGTAGAAAGCTGCTCCCTTGGATTACGACATAATCTATTTCGTTTGAATAGTAATCCTTTCACAGGAAGATTGCGTTCAAAGGAATATCTCTGTGCACTTTAGCAAACCGTTTTAAAATTATTCCATGAGATTCACGACCCGAAAAAGGGTAGCTTTTATCTTTCTACCTTTTGTTATTAAGGGGGGCTTTACAAATGTTAAAAACCGCCTTTATATTTTATCAATTTATCCTTTACCGATTGAGGCTTCAAGACGAAACTGGAAAAGTTCCCCATCAGAGAGGTCATGGTTCCCCTGTTTCAACCTCGTACCACCCTTGGAATAACAAGCTTAAGGTCTATCGTAGCCTACCCTCCCGAATGCCCTATATGTAGGTTTCCCTGCGTAGGATACTGTATGCTGCTACTTGTCAAATACTAGAGGACAACCAGCGACGGAGGGTAGAATCCTATTCTTGTGTAAGACGTATATGTACTGGCATGTCACATAGGCAGGGGTGACTATTTACTTATATGAAACCAAACTATGAAAGGAAACATCAAAACTCGACAGCTAGTGGAGCGCCTCGAAAATTCCTGTTCGTGTTGAAGAAGACCTTTGTTCCTGTAGGAAGCCTTTTTGTTTGTATATGGTTGGATGTTCCAAAGTTTACTTTACAAAAGGTGCGCGCAAAGCAGTCCGAGAAAATTTTTCGAACACAGCAAAGATTTCACATTGTATACAGGCATGCCGGTTGAAGTACTATAAGCTTAAAACATTAATATATAATTGACGAGGTTTTTCGTAGTTTCCCTTCCGATGACCTTCGACCTCCAACAAATACATAGAGTTCCTCCTCTCGTAAAGTAACACATATTTACACCAAATATGAAAAGGATCCATCATCCCTGTCTTGAAATATCTTGGTTTTGCAAGGTTTTCGGTTTTTTTTTATCTCTCATGACTTCAAATGATCTTTAACCTCCACTGAAAACAGTAGGATTCATTCTTGTAATATGATTAAGTTATTTACCAAGAATAAAGATTGTCCATAATTGCTACCTTGAGATATCGTGTCTACAAACAGTTTTTAAGAATTTCTTACTTTCACCTCCGGTAACCTCAGATAACCTTTGATCTCTACCAACATCAACATGATTCATTTTTTGACAATAAGGAATCCACATACCAAGTATGAAAAGCATCCATGTATCGTACCTAGAGATATTGTGTTGGCAAGTTCTTTCGTTTTTTGCCTTTGGTGACCTCATGATCTTTGACCTTCACTCAAAACAATAGGGATCTTTCTCTCTCTTCAGCAAGGAATCAAATGCCCTTCTGTGGCATGAGAACTCACGTTCCTACGCCAGCACAGTCCCTTAAAAAGGTTGAGTTGATATTGAATATTTGGTGATGAGTTTGAATGAAATTATTTTGCATGACAATGCTTCTAATTGGTTCATTAGCCATTTGTCACTTCCTGTAGTTACCGAAAATGTTAAAAAATTGTAGTTAATATTGGCTAGGGGGCTTGAATGCAGTTTGCGATGCTAGTCCAAGCCCTTGATAGACCAACCTCTCTGAAAAAAAAAACAACATGTATCTACAACTTAGGTCTTGATCACAACAGTTGTTTGTAAGACGAGTTCAGAGCCTGTCAATCAAGTTGGTATGAGCTTCACTCATTGGTTGTATTTGAACAGGGGTTGCATATCATTAATACTGTACCTAATGTCACGAATTCGTAATTAATAGTTTTAATCGTTAATTACCCGATAATTGTCTATACGTTGTCTATTAGACGCTCAGAATCTCTTAGTATGACCATTAACCAACACGATGTGAGAAGAACTCACCAATTTTGACAAAAAAACATGGTATTCCCTGAACCAACTCAATAAGCCCCTTTAAAGTCTCTTACAAGCTATATGACTATTTGCGTAACTGTAACCAATAATGGCATCCTCTAGCAGCAGCTGACACGAAGTTCCAATTACCCAAGGCCTACTGTTCTAAGGTTTTACCCATGTAAGTGAATTTCGTTCTCAAAATATGATAGCTGCTTTAAACACTTATAAATCCGACGTTTTAAGGTTACGTTCAGTGGCGGATCCAGGATTTGGCAGAAGGGGGGGCCCAGGTCATAGTGGTTTGCACAAGGCCGATCTGGGGAGGGATCTAAGGGGGAGGTAGTGCGCCAGCGGTGGTGGTAGGGTATTTTGATAGGAGGTAAAGTATGTGATGAGTGATCACCGTCCTGGGGGAGGGGTCTAAGGGGAGAGGTGTCCCCTCCCCTTTGAGAAACTTTTGTTAATTTAAGGTTGCTCAGATGCAAAATGGTGATGTCTTTGGTATATTTTTGGACTGATCATACATGGCTGGAAAGTGTTCGTAATTCAATCAATTTTTATATTTGGTTGGGTGGAAGATGCTTTTCTGGGAAGGGGTCTAAGGGGAGGGGTTTCCCCTCCACTTTAAGAAAATTTTTGTTAATTTAAGATTACTTAGATGCAAAATGGTGATGTCTTTAGTATATGTTTGAAACTGATCATATATGGCTGGAAAATGCGCATAATTTAGTGAAATTTAAATTTTTGGTTGGGTGAAACATGCTTCTCTGTGGAGGGGTCTAAGGGGAGAGGTGTCCCCCTCCCCTTTGAGAAATTTTTGTTAATTTAAGGTTGCTCAGATGCAAAATGGTGATGTCTTTGGTATATTTTTTGGACTGATCATACATGGCTGGGAAAGTGTTCGTAATTCAGTCAATTTTAATTTTTGGTTAGGTGGAAGATGCTTTTCTGGGGAGGGGTCTAAGGGGAGGGGTGTCCCCTCCCCTTTAAGAAAATTTTTGTTAATTTAAGATTGCTTAGATGCAAAATGGTGATGTCTTTAGTATATTTTTGAAACTGATCATATATGGCTGGAAAATGCTCATAATTTAGTGAAATTTAAATTTTTGGTTGGTTGAAAGAGGAGAGTAAGTAGCCTTTGTTGTCCACATATTAGGATGGCAGTTTCCCGAATTGAAGCCTCCTTTTCCCTTATATTACCCTAAATTCGAAGTACATTTCATTAAAGTAAATTACAAAGCTTAAAGAAGATGCTAATGTTGCAGCAAGTTATAGTTAACTTAAGAGCCTGAGGTTGTTGAAAATATTCCTCTAAATATTAAAGAATTCTGAAATTCCCTTGAAAGTAGAAGCAGTGTTCCCAATGATGTGGGCCCGGCCGGTAATAGACTGAAGTTAGCAGTCCAGTGCAGCGCTCATGCGTAACCCCTTGCAATGCCCGGAAAAAGTTATTGTGACCAATATAAGCCAAAATGTTATCAGCCGGAGGTCAGTAACAGAATTATTAACATAAGACTGATTTTCTGAGGTAGAAATTTAAATAATGAACAAATTCGAATTTCACTCTGACACATCACACAGGCCTATTTAATTGGAATAGGGCCTAGTCATTTGTTTTATGACGTTGTAAAAACTTCAAAAAATTTTGGAAGGGGGGGCCCGGGCCTCCTGGCCCCCCCCCCTAAATCCGCCCATGACGTTTCCAGTGTCGTACTTTGGTCAATTTGTGGGAACTAGATCAAAGGATATCATTTAAAATGGTGAGCATCTGATAGGGTTTGTTCCAATACTGACTATTTTAAGGCGGTCACTAAGGTTATGTATCTGTCTCCAAACAGGGAAAGTATGGCTCGATGGCCCCTGCAAATTTAAAGACTTTCAAGACATCACCAACATACCCTTACAAAAAAATTGTGTGGCAAAAGTTCCAATGCCACACTGGACAAACCGTGTCATACTGTGTAAAACTACGGTTGGGTGTGAAAAATAGTGAATTTTATGTGATTTTTTGTAGGGCAATGTGTGATTTTAATAAAAATTTGACCCACTTTTTAAGGTGCCATGCTTTTACCTGCATTACCGCAGTTTGCCGCATGTGACAAAGAGTGGAGAACCAAAATACATTTTTACAAAGGCAAACATGTGGCAAAGTGGGGTAAAGTAGAATATTGTGTGTCAAATTGGTTCCAATCCCACATGTGTCACCACTCATTATCTCCCTTTTCCAGTTATGTATTTCCCTATGCCCTGCCACATGTGATTATGCATGTTCACATGTGGCATGCCCCACATTTTTTTGTAAGGGTATTTTTTTATTCAAATCGGTCAAGACCAGGTACATTTCCAAAACAAGTGTCGAAAATTCCTGCTCTTTTCAACATTGAAAAGGTTCGACACCATGAATTTAACCTAACAATCTTCAGCGAACTGTTCTGTTCTTAAGTAACTAACCACTCATTACCCAAGTGCTGACATTCTGAACAACAGAAGTAAGTGTTACCTTTTAACTTTAACCAAATTTACGAAGTCTATAACTCCTGCTACAACGTACAGTTTTACTTTTAATCAGGCACCCTGCCTATTTTCTCCTCCACCATGTTTATAATTTCAAACGTCCAAGAACACAAAATAAACTTTTCAGGCTTTTCATGGAATTTAAAGGGAGGTGATTGGATGGATTTAAGAAGGGAGCGGGGCATATCCCCGGAAACGTGCAACGTAAGGAAATGATTCCCCAACTGTATCATCAAGTACACGATGAGTTTAAACCGCAAATGGGCAAGTCTAATATCTATATGCTCACTGGTTCTCTCTTATTTCCTTGTAGACAAAAAATCCCCTTGTGAAAAGGGAACAGTTAGGTTTTATTGATGCATATATTCCCCCAATATCGTAAAGAGGATAAGATGATAATACTAAAAGAAGACACAGGTTTCATGCAATTCGATTGTGTAAAGAATGACAAAATGTTGCAATTATTTAACCATTCATAGCCAAAAAAAATCAAAACCAGTAGCAGGCTTTTTATGTGTGATGCTATGTTTACCCTGTAATTAATGCTGAAATTTCGTTATTTTTCCACGTCAAAGTAAATTTTCATTGACTTTTCTGAAGATGGTAAACACATTGCACAAGTAAATAATCATAGAAAAGAAGAACTTTGCCTTATTTAGAACATTTACCATCCATAAGGGAACCTTTGAAAGCAAGACTAGAACACGTCAACATTATTTTCAAGTACATATAGATAGAGGCACTGACAATATACCTCTTGGATGGTGCTATTTCCATGGCCTTTAATTTCTGTTTTCGTAGTATGTGCCTTAATGCCTTCCTTTTTTGAAAGCAGCAAGAGCACGTTGCCTTAAGACTAAGGTACGTACACTTAATACTGACAATTATTGTCATCTTGTATTTCGATCCTGTTAAGACTATCCTGTTGAACTTCTGGAGGGTATTTGTTATCATAA
Source organism: Holothuria leucospilota (assembly GCA_029531755.1). Taxonomy (NCBI): domain Eukaryota; kingdom Metazoa; phylum Echinodermata; class Holothuroidea; order Aspidochirotida; family Holothuriidae; genus Holothuria; species Holothuria leucospilota. The sequence continues at coordinate 51,181,335 of CM055971.1, forward strand.
CTGCGATGTTCCAAAGACTAAATCTGTGCTCCACTTAATAACACAACTAAAAACGTCCTTATTTTCTCCTGACTTTTCAAAATAACTGCATTTGAAAGCCAGGACAGGGATTTCCTTGATAAAATACTTTTTTATCCGTCCACAAATACAATTAGGCTAAGATCTACCATCAAAGCATTCATACAATCTTGCAACCAATTATTATGTTTGGTAATTGTCCTGGTGACCTTTATATGGTTATATTAATCAACCCAATAGTGAAGCTTCTAAATGGTGCAAGGTCATGACATGCTCTAAACGTTACTGTCTTTGATTGGTTTACATGAATTTAAAAGTCATTGTAAAATGGCTTTTTTTCATACGTCACTTCTTAAGTGGAAGGCAAACCTCAACGGTCTCTTGCACGATTCAATAACCAGCCGTACGATAACTTCCTCCTGAGTATCTAGCGTTCGGGTACACAGCTGCCATTCCTGACAAAGCAAGTGAAACAGAACCATCCATCTGTAAAACTTTTGTGACAAATTTGATCCCGTCGAAAGCAATTGAAAGCTATTCACCCTACCCCACCTTTAACACTTTGGATTCAACATTAGAGGGGGGGGGAGAGTGAATCTTATTTGTTCTTACCTTTGGCGATAACAGCAGCTTCAAATATAAAAAAGTCCTGGGTATTATCCAAATCCAGGGACTAAAGAAGAAGCAAGGAAGTGGAGATCAGAGCCTCCCCCTCCCCAAGCAGGTAGTTTTCCAGCAAAATTTCAGTTCCGACATGTAAGGTTTTGTTAAAGGGGAGGTTACAACATTGTTTTAACAAGAAAAACCAACACTATTGAATTGAGCTGATGAACTAAGTTTTTTTGTTTTGCTTTGTTTTCGTCTTAGGGAGTGTTCTTATCTTTAAGCAAACAGGGGGTTTTAAGAACATGTTTTTAATCATCTCTGAGTATTGACGTGGAAAATCAAATGAATGAAATGAGGCACGGAATACGCATCAAGGAGAGGGAAGGGGTACAGTCCTAGAATCGTTTGGTTACTTTGAGGATGAAAGGCACTGGGATTTTTTTCCAAAAATGCAAAATGACTTATCAGCCAAAATCTTTGCCCCGACATCCTTCTGACACCGAGAGCACAACAAACACAAAGTTTGTAATCTTACTTACTTTTTCAACGAGAATTTTATAGAAAGCTTGCAAGCCTATGAGCAAGAGATCAACACAAGTGGAAGATGACTAACAACAGTTTTGATTCCGAATGCACTTTATTATTTATGCAATAACCTTTATAATCATTCATGGATCTCATAAATAATTGCGAAACACGCCGAACGTATGGTGCTTTCAGAAGGTACAGATCAACTGTAACATACTTCAAATCGTTTTCAAAGAATTGCTTTCAAAAGCAATTCTGTCAAAGAGGTAAACCAGTCTGGTCACCCCCTTCGAGACGCCTGATATACACGTTCTTGCACAGTTACTATAATGACTGATCTTATTAGTGAATCGCATGTCCACTTACCTACTTGAGACTCGACTGCCCAAAGAATAACTTTCAATAGATTTGCCACTTTTAATATCTATAGTTTATTCTTCAATCTTTTTGGGAATTTTTTATCTTCGTCCAAAATCGCAAAGGGTTACACGTGTCCTGCCAAAATCGTCTTTAGATCCACTGTATGGTAACGAAAAATATCTCGTCCTGTTTTGAATCTGCACAATAACAAATAATAGTTCCCTTGATCAACTAAAACTTGAAAACTAACGGAATTGTTGAAACGCTGTAATTAGCTTATGACAGGCATCGCTTTATTGAAACTGCTATGTCAAACAAGCACAGTTATACTTTTGGCGTTTTGCAGAAATCGAGCAGCTCTATTTCCCCTCCTCGACTGACCTCAGTGCCACCTTTGATACAATACATCATGATAACTAGATTTACACCTTTTATTCGCGTATTGGAATCAGGGGACTCGAAATTGAATTAATCAAATATTACTCGGAAATTTGTGCACAATTTTTAGAACAGTTGCTTTAAGTGCATAAAAAGAGCTCAAGATTATTTGTTAGGTTCAGTTTGAATATCAATTACCACCATGGCTAATGAAGACATAGCTCCTTAACAAAATGTTATTTATCATAGGTGTGCCGGCGATCGCCATTCATAATAATTTCCTTTAAAGAATATTTTAATGTACTATTAATTGTCTTACGGTTTATCCTACAACTCTTCTACTGCAATGCTTTTGTGATTCGTTTGTAATTATTTTAATTTTCATGCTATTCAAGTTTACAGTTCGGCTTTTGATTTTATTTAAGTGTACATGCACTGTTTAGCTTTACTTGCGATCTTACTACTTTAAGCAGCCTTTACTTTGTATATACGCTAGCCACTTTAATAAGTTTCAAATGTAAAGGTAGACGTGACAATTTTGTTAAATGGTAGTAGAAACGTGGGCCTCCTAACAATAATCCTGTTGCCTCTTTTTCTGTTACAATCAGAAACATTTTAAGACAGTTTGACTTTTTGTATGTACTGCTAACATACTGAATGACCCTCTGCGAACACTATTATTATCAATGGGGTTATATAGTGCTTTGGCTTTTGATTACATTTGTTTAATTTTCAGCAAATGGACATTGGTAAAGTAGTTTTAACTTGCCCTACACAGGTATGAAGGAACCTTTGTAACTAAAGCTAGATGCTTCCTTCGATAAACAGACCGACAGGCTTTGCCCCAGTTAAAACAAATTGACGATATAATATCATGGGCACTGGGAGCACAAACCATCCGTGAAAGACCTGCCAGAAGAACGTAGTTGACAATTATTCACTCCTCAAGACAGTTCTTTTACTCCACTAACTGACCACGGACAACTAATAGGTTCGTTCGGAATTATGGTGTGTACTTTCTTATTCAACATGTTTACCTCAGAGTTTGAACAACTAAATGTGCAAAGTCATTGAAGAAGGGTGAACCAGAAATCGTTTTGGGAGGTAAAACATACCTTTTTATAATCCTCCAGAAAACCAAACTCTCAAACTGTTAGCCTTGTTGATTTAAATGCTTTTGCCTTTATCCTTTCAGGCCTAGTGCAGGTGGTATAATGCATTTAATGAAGTATTAAAGTGTCATAGATAATTGAGGTAGCTATTTACGTTCCCTCTCTTAGTTGAAGTAAAAGCTAACACCAAACCATGGGAAATCATGTCTCATAGTAAGAAGAGAATTTGACTAATCTCATCAAAATAGAATGTCTTTACTTGAACCATAAAAAGTGGTTCAACGTTCAGAAATCAGCCGATTGATAGTTTTTGCTAACACTCACTGGTAGCAAAGTAGTTAGATTTCGTGTAAAGGAATGACATAACTATCTACAGTTGTAGCGCTTTGGTAATATAATGCTATAATGTGATAGCTATCTACTGACATTTGAACATGACTGACATGTCCGTTTGTTCATGGCCATAGTTAGTTACATGAATTTTATCTGAGGCAAAACTGATTTCTTTCAAACAATTTTATTTGGAAATTGAAGCTCTTCATTTATTACAAAACGACGTGAATCGTTTACGACTTTGCAAATAGGCACATAATCACTAAAGACGCTTTAGCAACACATTAGCTAAAATCTGTACATTGAGTACGAGATCACTGATTTCAATTTGAACAAACAAACTACACAATCTTCGCTTAAGGTTGTCCTGTGAAACCAAACATTAAAAGAAAAAGGGGTTTTCTTTTACACAACTTCATGTGTCCAAATCTTTAGAAACTTCAACGTAACAAGATAATCTCTAATTTTTACCCATACCAGTCAGAGCAAAAAAACTTAATGGAATGTTTAAAAGCAAAGATATCACTTTTGAATTCTACAGTGCACTAATTTTAAGTGAAAGTGAAATTTAGACTTTGTCTTTAAAATATCTTGTCAGAAGAATTTGTTTTCTTATGTCGGTCGTAGTTGAAGAAACTACCGTATTAAACATTTGCCATATATTATTGCAAGAATACAAGCGGTTTGCATAATTCTAAAAAGAATTAAGGAACTTAGCCCTTCCCATAGTCGACTTTTTTTACGAAATCAAACTATGTATATCCGAAACTTTCAGTTTAGGCCTTACATCTTCTTAGGACTTGAGAGGGAGCACACACCTGTACTCCACAGAGCACAACATGTCACAATTTTGTCTTTGCACGAATGTGGTTTTAGTTTTGTGTTGGATTTCAGGGAACGTATTTAGTCAACATTCGGTAAGTCATTTTCTTTGCGTAACAAGTTGGTAAGGGAGACTTTATCTGTGTTCTGAGGTTCAAGATAAAATTCATTGCAATCGTATATCAATTTTCTGTCAATCCGACATTTGATCCAATCATATCTACAACGTTTTCCTTTAATTTAATAAAGTGATAATTATTTCTTGAAAAAGATCATTCAAATTCTGGCAGATTGTACCTGAACATCATTTACAAATATTCCAAAAAATTAACAACGATATTATTGCCTGCTTCCTTACAAGTGCCATTCAATCCTTATTCTAGAAGAATTGAACTGAATAAGATGTATGTCTCAATCACTGGAACTTTGAAAGTTTTTAAGATATTGAATATACCTTCTTGGTGTTTAACTGTTACTTTCATATACGAAGAGCAGTTTGTGTGTGCACGTCACTCACAGACGTATTCAATAAATACCTAAAATATTGTCAAAATTTCAGATTCTCCGTCATTTCACAACATTTTGCAACTCATCTTTTTATGCCTCTATCTGATCTTCTGATGCTTCCATAAAATGTATCTTCAGATTTCTTTCTTACAGTTAAGTGGTTTTAGAAAATATGAATGTTTCGTTCATGTTATATGTTATCACAAAATAGTCTCATTACTAAGCGGATCAACATCGCGAACTCAATCCACCACTCTCAGACATAAGGTGGGTATTTATAATTGTAGAATTTCGATTCCAGTAATTTAAAAAAGCCGACATCAGAACTCTATGAAAAATTGCGCTTTGGTAAATGGAGAGAAGACCGCGTTTTAAATTTGTTCGAACAACTTGGCATTCCCAGGAAACCACGATTTTTCTTTTAAAGCTTCCTTAAATGATTTATCGATGACGTTTAAAGCTTACGTTTTTACTATCAAGAGAGATATGATTTTTAAATCATTATTATATCGACAAGTCGAAAATAACAGAGTTAAACATCTTCCCCCCAAAAAAACTTATTAATCACACCCAGTCCATAGCCATTATGTCTACGGTGTTTTATAAAAGAAAAAGCAATTGATAAATGTTTTCTCAACCTTCTCATAAAACAAGCTTTTGAAAATACATTTATGCAGAACAAAGTATAAACCTAATATGTTATCGGTAGATTTATATTTTTTTTTATTTAAACACAACGATATCTGCCCGAATCAATCAAATATGTTACAAAATTTTTACATCCCACAATTGTAAAAGGTTATCTTATAAATTCCATGATTTTATTTACATACAATATGAACTTCTTAATACAATGAAAGAAAATTTTTTCAACCAAGTGGACTGAAAAATTACACCGGCTTCTGAGATTTTATACATAAAACAAAAATGTATACATCACAGCCTATCGACTTACTTGACAATCAGGATGTGTTTTAGTTGGTTGTAGTTCACCAGTCGAGGTCAAGTTGGTTTTTAAGAACAGGAATATCATCTCAAACTACAAAAACTTCGTTTTGGGAGCTCTTTGACTCAAACGTTGTCCAGAACAGAATAGCAGATCATTATTTAAAGATCAGAGGTCGGAAAGACTGATCACGTTTAGTCAAGTGTCACGACAGAGGACGTAACACTCGAAGGGAGTAGTTAGCCTGGTTTTTGCCCTTAGGCTTTAGCTATTGGTTGGAACTTAAAAAGAAGTTAGGTCACAAAATACTCCAAACCCCGAACTCTTAATGTAACGTTTACAATTGACTATTTGGAAATGGACCGTTTCCTCTTTGTTCTCAATTTAAAGATTGCCTATAAAGCATCATCTTTCATTACATCTTTTTGTTTCAGAGCAGCAGAGTAGCGGTATCCAACAAAAGTATGTACCTAAAGTGTTTCAATTAATTGTCAGCGTTCTTGCAAAAGATCTGATTATGTTATCCGTCATCATTTTGATACGAAAACACTCCTTATCTAATTTTGGTTGATCACTGGCAAGATATGAAGCAAAATCTAGCTTCATTTACAAAAGGTTCATCTAGACAAATTAAAAAGTAAAATGCGCTCTTGAAAGCAAAATTTCATATATTGTTGTAAGCATTGTTTCAGAACGTAGAGCCGACTACGATTTTTCCCTCAAAATGTAATTTTATGAGTAATCAGAAAATGATAAATTAAGTAAGGTGTCGTCGTTTTGCAGATTCCTCGTATTTCTTTTACCAACGACTGGAATATCCTAGAGATTGCATGGAGGCTAGGATATGTTCAACGGATAACCCAAGTGGTGTACATCTGATTAAACCAGATGGCTATCGTGAACCCTTTGAAGTCTATTGTGATAATACACTAGATTCTGGAGGATGGATGGTTGGTCGAAATATTTTTTTATAGTTTACAGTAACTTTCAAGTGCATGACGGCAGCTTAAAGTTACTAGTTGGCACAAAACTTAACTTAAACTTGGACAATTCCAACACGATATCAGCTTAAAGTAACGTATTTTACTTTAGCACCCCCCCCCCCCTTTGCATGTTACGTATGCCTTACTCCATCGTAATGTCCTTATCCATTTTAGGTCATACATCGCCTTCAAGATGGTTCCATTCCTTTCAATCGGAACTGGACAGAATATAAAAAAGGATTTGGTTTTCTATCACAAGAGTTCTGGATTGGCAACGATAAGTTGTCATTTATTACCAATCAAAACACCTATGAACTTCGTATCGACGTTACAAGTGTAGGTGATCTGTCGTTCTTTGTCACGTACAGCAAGTTTCGTATCAGTGACGAGTACGGCGAATACAAGCTGACTAGTGTTGGTGAATACAGTGGACCAGAAGGTAAGAATTTCTTTATTATATCAATACTTTTTCTGGAACAAGTGGGTAGTTATTTAAAACTATATTGTTTTATTTTGCAGATAACATCACCAGGTTCTTGTGTCCTCCAAGTTCTGTAAGTCAAGAAAATACGGTGATGTAACCTTTACAACTTAAATCATGCCCGTCACATTCAGTTTACATATCATGCGTGTATACTTATCGCTTGGTTTCTATTTTATTGCCACGTGTTCTGAATTTGAATGTACTCTGTTGCTGTTACTCAAGAAAACAATTTATTCTAAGTCTGTTGTCATAATCAACTAGCCAGTGTATTGTATGGTTTTTTTTTTGTTTTAGAATTTCATATCATCTTGACCTGGAACACACAAACTGATAAGAACTGTAATAGAAATCATGACTGTCTGTATTAGAGCTTTAACGTAGAATAACGGTTTAATTATAGGAAGGTGCAGTTAACATTACTCCCGATTGTTCAAGACGTTGTTTCTGCTCGAGCGGCCAGTTTACATGTGATGATACTTACCACTGTAGTCCCAATGCAGTTTGTGAAGAGCGGAACAACGTGTTACAATGTTACTGCAACGAAGGCTACATAGGTGACGGAGTCAACTGTACCATTGATACACCGCCCTCAGATTGCAAAGATATATATGACAGAGTTTCTACTGAAAGTGGTGTCTACACAATAAAACCAACCATCTGGCAAGGCGATCCTTTCGACGTGTATTGCAACATGTCGGATGGAGGCGGCTGGACGGTAAGTAAAATAGTCAAGATTCAATTTAGATTCCCTCTTTTGTACGCTACGCTGCAGCGAGTAGCCAGGATTTGTTTAGGGGCGTCCAGCCCACACTTTTCTAATATCATCAAAGGCACTGCCCTAAGGGTGGGGGATCAAGGGGCTGGCCTAGAACGCCCCTTTGTTGTGAGAACTTCAGGTAAAGTGAGAGCTTTGTCGGAATATTATCCCGTTGAAGAGAAACTAAGGGTTGAGATTTTGCCGTGCTATTTGCACCCCTAGATCCCCTGGCTGCTTTCGTACTTTACATCTTGAGTTACAAACTGTATAAGGTAGAAATAAAAAATCATTCGTCATTACTTACATATTTATCAACGCACTGGGCACTTGCAAAGGGACCACCTCCCCATCCCATCCTCATATTCTTAATAAGTGTTATTTTGCTACTTTGACTGTACATTCAGTGAGCATAGGTAAGTAGTAAGATTTCACAAAAACATTTTATTCACACAAACATATTCATTCATGTTAAGGTATTCCAACGACGTGTCAACGGTTCACAAGATTTCTTTCTATACTGGTCTGATTACAAAGTTGGCTTTGGAACACCTGATCACGAATTATGGCTTGGAAATGACAGGTTGCACAGTTTGACAAGCCAAGGAAATAATCAACTTAGGATCGACTTTGTCAACAAATTTGGGGATCCGTATTATGCTACATACAGCTCGTTTAGTATCAGTGATGAAAGCGACAATTACCGATTGAGTGTGGGCGGCTACAGTGGCACTTCAGGTTGGTATAAAGTCCATTTAATTCGTCTAGGAACTGTGGTTAAGATGCTTACATTTTCTCTTTTCCTGCTAAAAATTTAATTTTCATACAGTAAAATCTAGTCAAAAGTTAATTAGAAAGTCCTCGTAATTGTTAATTGTATCCATTTGGCCATTTAATATACTGGATCGACTCCTTTCAACTGTTTTTGATTAAATGCAAAATAAAGGTTTGTCACTGTACTCAAATGTGCCTATAACATCGTCACTTTTCTTTCGGGGAATTTTGTTTTAGGTGAAGTTAAGATTTTAAAGGGGATTCTCACAGTAGGTAATTAGGAAAATATTATTACTGTCTTCCGTACCAGACGAATAGTATTGACTTGATAGATAAGCGATCCTTTTGGAAACTCTAAAAGTAGAGTTGATCTTGTATGAAAGTATTGTTAAATGCACGCGTTGGCATGCTTGGGCGACATGGACCGCGGTCACAAATTGAAGACTCAGATGGCATCGTAATAGTATCGCTTCTGAAGGTGACATTACTTAAAAGACACAGTACGAAACCCCTTTGTATGACTTAATGTGTTTCGTATCTACTACTGTAGATGGACAGACTGTTCCTTGAGAATGATGTTTTCAGTGAAGGACATAGTTGGTACGAGGGCTGTTTACTCTTCTAGAATTTTTAGAGTGAAGTTAAATTGTCCATTTCTATGATTACAAACCTCCGGTGAAAGTCTATCTCGTTGTTTAGTGTAAAATTGCTAAAAAATGCTTAATGTTTACGGTTAGATTTTTAAAACATTTCACAAACATCAGGCGAGATTGCTCCTTACAACCTTACATTTAAAGCACCAGGCGCTATTGAAAAAAGAGCCAAGGCTCATACCTAGCCCCAAGTTCTTTATAGGCCACTGGGCAGAATGTGAAATAAGCATACCGAGTATTTCAAAGACTGTGGTCCTAAAACAAGTGTAGTCCCTGTAATTTTAGAAATCATTTAGTTCAAAATTTCTCACTTCGGCTAGGAGAATTTAACGAAATGAATTCCCCTATTCTTGAAGGTTACGATCAGTGGCGATTCTGTGACTTGATGGCGGAGTTTTTCCAAGATCCTTCCCTCTTCTCTCTTTACCAGAAAGTGTGGTTTCATAAGAGTACAGAACTATACTATTCGTTCATATTAGAACAGACACCGGTGACATGCGTTAGATTAGGCACTACTAGATGTTTGAAATCAGCTTTTTTCTCAGAGGGCTTCTCCTGCACCTTCCGCAAATACCTGTCTCGTAGTAACTTCTAGTAAATCAGCTTAAGTACAATCTGTGATAAAGCACCAATCGATCTCAGACAACTCTCCTATTCACACCATAAAGTTCGACGTCTGCTGATCCAGTTTTAATGGTCACCCAAAATTTATTTGAAACATTTGCCGAATTGTACCAATCTCAAAGTATTCCCTTGCAAATGTCTCTCATATCTTTGAACATAAATAGCGGATATTATAGGTAAACAAAAGAGTTATCAACTGTACGCGTTTGTCAATTTAATGAAAAGAATATTCTTTCATATGATACAAAACAGTCATGCAGGAACTTAGATATCAAGGTATACTTCAAAGCGGAATTACTGCATTTTCCCTTCAAGCTAATCTGGTTACACTGTATTTGTGGTCTCTTGAAACAGCATCAAATGACGCTTAAAAATTGCTCACTTTTTATCTTACACCGACAAATTTTTAAAGAAGTAAGAGCTTCTAGGTGGTCTCTACTACCGGTGACAATTTTTTTACTCTGGTTTCTTATTGATGTTCCCTCATTTACCCCATGTCGAGAACAAAAAATAACCGTCTGTAGGTTCTGTTTTATTTCTGGGACTGACCAGTTGCTACTTGCGAAACTGCACAGGCACTCCAGTTCAACTGCTAATGTCTTGCTTTGTACCTACCCTTCAAATCCACAGTAAAAGGTGCATTGAATTGTGTTGATAGATAACCACTTTGGAGAGAAAATATCTCACAAGTACAGTAGAGGTTAGGGGTGCCCGGTGACACGAAATTCAAAGTGTTGACATTTTGGTATATTTATAAGGACAAAGGACATGGTATAAATACCACTGCTGTAAAGTTAAGTTTAAGTGACGAACGTTACAATCTGCACTGACTGACATCTCCATGTGCTGAAGATTTCTTAAGTCCATTGCATTTGATGTATGTAATATATGAACGTTTATAGGCATACTACTGAGTGTTACTTAGATGCAATAAACATATACTACTTCGACTATAAGTTAACATAAATATGTCATGAACGTTGGTAGTTTACATAGGGGCCTAATACTTAGATTAACCGTAGTTTCCGTCTTCGTTACAGGTGATAGACTGATTCAATCTAACAATGGACAAGCTTTCACAACACGAGACCGGGACAACGACCATCACAGTGTTGTTAACTGCGCTTCGTATTATTATTGGAATTGCGAGGGTTTTCATTACCCTGTCAATGGTGCATGGTGGTACGATGGTTGCGGTGCGACCTTCCTCAACAGTCCGTACACCAGTGGCACCTTCTCTTGGAAGGATCTTCCTGGAAGCTATTGTTTCATCAAATTTACAGAGATGAAAGTACGACGGGTTTAATGGAGTGATAATTGACTGGTTATGGAACTGCTCTCTAAGAACCTTCTACCATGATCCTTTCTATATACGTATACAATCGGGCTGTTTTTTAATTAGTGTTGTCTCACGTAAACAACACGCTTGAGTGAGGCAAACGCTCCTCAAGTAACGCAAATTAAAATCTTTCTTGTATGGGGTGCATTAGCTGCCGGAATAAATGTACATCCTTAAATGTGGCCAACATTTCAAAAGTATTGTTTCACGAAGGAAAACTTTCGAATAAATTGTTAAGCAGATTTCATGGGGAAAAGTATATAATCAACTAGGATAATAAAGGATGAGGCGTCGGCTGCCTATGAGTATTTTGGCACATATCAAAATGTCCGTAAATTCATGCTTATTTTATGAGATAATTCAATGGCAAGGAGCAACAATCTCTCCTGAAATCTCTGATAAAATTTTGAGGTACAGGGAACTTCTCATTTTAGTTTTCATTGTTTATTTAATTAATTGGAATTTATCTGAATATTTATTCCTGCTTACTTTTCAGCAGTTTTAATAAAATACGTTTCAGAATTATTATTTTACTGAATATTTTGCATTACAAATAAGGTCAAGAATAAATATTACTTATTACAGTATGCTACGTTGTTAAAAAATGGAGTATTTTAGTGCTTTTATTTAGTTATACTTCCGTCATAAAAACTTTGAATGGAAGCTGGTATTCAGTAAGTGCGCCCAACAAGTAGATTGTTTACATAAAGGTTGTTACTACTAATAGGTAGGCTCGAACAGAGTTGACAAAATTAACTTTCACCCTAATAACATTTGATTTATGTGTATAACACATGGAAACAAGAGGTAAAGGGAATGTTCGTATGACTTCTGACGTGCTGTTAGGGTAATGTCGTTAGGGCCCAGGGAAATGGGCCGACCGGAGTTTATTGCAAGACAGCACTTGTCCCCAGCATTGTGAGGAATCTACTTCTTCAAATAAAAATAGGCAAGATCCAGGTCAAAGTGACTTGCGATAATGAGAGATATTTACCAAAATAAGAAGCACAACATTTTGGTTGTTTCACAGCAGGTGTTTTGTGATACGACATCGGGCCAAGGCCATACATTCAAAGTTGCAGCTGTATGGTAATAATGATTTTCAGTGCAGAAGGCCGCAGGCTTAGAAGTGCCATTCGCGTGATTAGCCTGTATAAAAGTATGGCGCCAGTGACTCATTTTTGTACACCAGTAATAGAGATGGTAAGCAGAAGATCTTTAAGAACACCTCACCAATCAATATCCAATACCTGCATGACGTCACCTACTTGAATTTGCGTTTTCATCAAACATTTTAACCCTCCGCTTGACTTTTCTGAAATTCATGGAACATGCAATCAACTGGAATAAATCGAGCCTTTTTGTCTATTTTACAAGTAACTGTAACCATTTTTAAAATATTGTCATACAGCACAGCACTTGCTTTGAAGTTCAACTTGACAAAGTTCCAAACTGATCAGCTGACGGAATAACTTTTTTAGCAATTTGCGAGATGTACAGCCTGTGGGAATGTTCTTTTTTCACTGTTGGTTACATAAAAAGAGTTTTGAGTAACGACGGATTCCATGCACATTCTTTCATCATGTGATGATATACTTGTGCGGCGAACAACACACAACATACACAAAAGGGTAATACCGTTAACATATTAGCACGTTAAACTAAGTCTAGGCCTGCCTGGCTGCGACGCGGCTCATATCGCTGTTCTGAGGGCCTTGAACGTTTATATCAGTGACTGTAGTCTTCGGAATCTTCTACCAATTCTCTTTTACCGTGGACGGATCGAGATCAGGACCTCATACAGGCCCGTAGCCAGATACAGTACCGAAGGGATCGAGAGAGCTTCTGGTTAGGTGAAATAATATTTAAAGGGCGACATGTACCAAAATGCATTAGGTCGACGGAAATTTTTAACTTTATAGGGAAGGAGATCCACATTTTTATGTGCTTTGAGACTGGGTAGATGCCGACATTAAGCTGCCTATTGTCTTGCTTTTGAAACCTTTCTTAGACGTGAAAGAGATTTTGGTACTGGGGACTATGGTTTGTGTCGTCTGTAACTCATCATCATGATTTCACCCATTTGCATTACATTGCCAGTCGTCAAGGAAAACTTAAAAAATAAGCTTTCGTCGCTTGTCGTCAAAGTCATTTCAATTAGCTTCGATCAAGAACTTTTTAAAACCTCCTTCGCTGACAATGCTTTACACTAATGCGGAAGTTGCAAAATTTGTGATTAATTTTGTAGGCTTGAACAACGTGTCAAGTAGGCTACCACTCAAGGTTATAGGAACACCAAGAACTTATAGTAGTTAAACGTTTATTGACAGTCATTTAACTTAAAATCTTTATTAAAGCTTAGGCCTTGTCGGCAAAGAGGCTCAGCCCGCTGCACTTCAAAGTAAGATGTTAACAATAACCTTTGTTCCTGGACTACCTAGGTTTAAAGGAAGCAGACAATCATTAAGAAGTGTTAGTCAGAAAAATCTAAACAATGGGAATAAAGGGCCTGTCAATCAAATTTTGTTACCTGAAAAGGGATTAAATTATTTTAAAGCACATATTGTCTGACAGATTTAAGCGTTGGATCTCATTCCCGAACAACTCCTTTGCTTCAACTTAAGCCTTGATCACAACATTTGTTTGTAAGACTAGTTGAGAGCCTGTCAATCAAGTTGGTATGAGCTTCACTCATTGGTTGTATTTGAACAGGGGTTGCACATCATTAATACTGTACCTAATGTCACGAATTTGTAATAAATGATTTTAATTGTTAATTACCATCATTGTCGTTTTAGTTGTCTATTAGATGTTCAGAATCTCTTAGTATGACTATAAACATGAAGATGTGAGTAGAAGAAATCACCAAATTTAACAAAAAACATGATATTTATAAACCAACTGAATAAGCCCCTTTAAAGTCTCTTACAAGCCACTTCATTATTTGCGTAGCTGTAACCAATAATAACATCGGATTCCTCTAGCAGCAGCTGACACAAAGTTCCAATCATCCAAGGCCAACTGTTCTAAAGTTTTACCCATGTAAGTGAATCTCGTTTTTAAAATATTATAGCTGTTTAAACACTTATAAATCCGACCTTCTAAAAAACGTTACCAGTGTCGTACTTTGGTGAATTTGTGGGAACTGGACTAAAGGACGTCATTTGTAACGGTGAACACCTGACAAGGTTTTTTCCATACTATTTTAAGGCGGTCAATAAGGACATGCATCTGTCTCCAAACAGGAAAAACATGGCTCGATAGCCACTGCAAAGGCTTTTAAGACCTCACGAACATATTTTTTATTCAAATCGTTCAAGAACAGGTACATTTCAAAAACAAGTTCCAAAGGGAATTTCTGCTCTTTTCAACATTGAAAAGGTTCAGCACCATGACTTTAACCAGGGAGTTGTTACTTGGAAGGAGGTTTAGCGCGAAGTTTAATTTATGCTTATACTCTAAAGCCCGTTAAATCCCAAGGAGATTATCAACGATAAGCTTCTTATTCCATGAGAATTTCTTTCATTCAATTTGATATCGATATGTTAGCAACATCATCCAGGTCTAGTAATCCTATCACAATTGGCTCACTCAGGACAATACTTTGATGAGTAGGTTTACGCCACCACCAGTTTAGGGGCAGGTGCCTCAAAACTAGAAACGACTGTTCCATTGAAATAACTCGATTAAGTTTCCCCTTCCTATAGAACGCACAACGAACGTCATGCAAATGAGGCAGAAGTCTAATTTTTTTCAAAACAATTCAGAAAGTTTCCGGGAGTTTCCTGAAATGGCCAGATAAAGAATCATGTTCATATTTTTGTGGGTATAATCTCATCCGCGTCACCGAGCGTCCAAAGGCGCAATACTTTTTAATTTTCCAGCGACTGGTAAGGCTATGGCAGTAGTGACAACCCCCAGTCTTACTGCAGATGTAGCAGGCGACAAATCCCGTTTGTATGAACTACATAATCCAGGGTAAGTCTTAAAGAAATGCCTAGAAAAAAAAGGGACAGATGACTGTGTGACCTTAGCGGTGCAAACCTCACTTCAGATCAACACTTTTAAATGGGCACTCTACGTATTTTCTCAACCAACGTTCTACGTTCAAACGTCCAAGAACACAATATAAGCTTTGTAGGCTTGTCTTGGAATTAAGAGGGAGGTAATTTGATGGATTTAGGGAGGGGCGGGGCATATCCCCCGAAATTTTGCAACGTAAGGAAATGGTTATCCCAACTGTATTATAAGTACACGATGAGTTTAGACGGCAAATGGTCAAGTCTAATATTTATATACCCACTAGTTCTCTCTTATTTCCTTGTAGACAAAAAAATCCCATTTTGAAAAAGGGGAACGTTAGATGTTATTGATGCATATATTTCCCCAATATCGTAAAGAGGATAAGATGATAATACTAAGTAAGACACAGCTTTTATGCAATTCGATAGTGTAAAGAATGAAAAAATCTTGCAATTGTAGTACCGACATCACTTTAAGACTGTTTAGGGTTAAAACATCCATAGCCCCCATAAAACAATAGCAGGCCCTCTTATGTGTGACATGACATGCTCTAAACGTTACTGTCTTTGATTGGTTTACATGAAGACAAAAGCCATTGTAAAATGGCTTTTATTCATACTTAACACTTCTTGAGTGGAAGGCAAGCCTCAAAGGTCTCTTACATGATTCAACAACCGACTGTATGATCACTTCCTCTTGAGTATACAGAATTAGGGATACAGCTGTCCTGGCTTAGGTGCAAAATTATGCTATAGGTGGCAAAGCTTTGAACTGAGTATATGTTTACAAATTGTGATTACTTAGTGATAGTCTTCCTGTTTTTAAGTTCGGCGTAAGTTAAGAGTTGCTGTGACTGAGAGAAGTGAATGAGACTTTATACTCCTTGAGAAATTTTTGTTTTTGTGAGGTGGCCTGTATGCCAAATGTTGCTATCTTTGGTGAAGTTTCGTAAAGCGTTGGCATGACAATATGTTTAGAAATCCTCATTATTTAGTGATTTTTTTCCGTGTTGGGTAGGGTGTAACTCAAGGGATGTTACCTCGGGTGTGACACCTCTACGTTATGGGAAATTTTTCTTGTTCTAAGTTTTCCTAGATCCAAAACTGATAATTTGATCCGAAACTGTACTGGATATTTCGGCTGTGACATGGCACCCCTACAAGGCTGTTACCCGGTGAGGACTTCTTCCTAGCGTTCCTTGTGCGCCACTGGGGGACCTACCAACGGTTGGCACGTAGCTGTAGTGTAGGCGAGAAGGCAAGGCAAGAATAGAGGACCTCCCGGGAAAATTCGGGCAAAGGAGGCACTCTTATATGCAATTTTTTAGGATTTTGAGCCTTGAAATCATAATTTAGACCATACAATTTTCAGCTTTTTAGTTTTTTTTTCTCAATTAGGTCAATTTTCATTAATGATTTGGAAATCTCGGGAGACTGTCCCTGCCCTCCGCTGTCTACGGTCGCATTGGTTTACCTTGAATATGCAATATTTATGTTCTAACATACAGAAAAGATAGTTGAAGCGAAATAAAAGATGGTTATGAGATTGAACTGTTGTTTCAAAATAAGTTTGCGGGGACTGCTAATGCCCTTTATAAGTTTTTTTAGCTCATTGAGTGTAGCTAATAAATAAAAGCAATGTTAGTTTAACTATCTTTAGTCAGCGTATATACTAGTGTATTCAAGTGTTGTGTTTTTTATAGGAAGCTAATTTATTCGTTAGGAGGAAAACACGCATAACAATGCATCCACAGCGGGTGTCCTGGGACCCCCCGGGAAAATTTTGAAAGAAAGGGGCCCTAAGATGCGATTTCTTAGGCTTTGGGGACCATAAAATCATAACTTGGATAGTGAAATGTTCAGGATTTCAGCATTTTATTTTCAAGTAGTCCAACATTCATTTTCGGTTTGGAAATCTCGGAGGGCAGTAGCCCCTTGCCCCCCGCAGGCTACGATCCTGATTAATACTTTTGATTCTTCTTAATTGAAACATAACCGCATATTCCAAGTGTGACAATTTTTGACAAAAAATATTTGGGAGTATTGTTCTGTGATAGATTTTCGTAATACCTAAATTGAACTTTAATGACTTGCTAATTAGTTCGGAAAACGATACTTCCCTGCTGGTTTACACTTTGGTAAGTGATATCGCTATTTTTTAAAGGTAGCCTTAAACTTCAACTTTAAAATATGCTCCACAGGCTATAGCAGCGTTACAATTGACCTAGAAATGAAAGAGTTGAGAAAACAAAAGAAAACAGTAGACAGTATCCCTTCAGTCCCCACCCCTTAAACGTCACCGAAGTTGAATACTAATCGAAAAAGCTTTATTTATGCTGAAGTTGTTAAGTATATATTAACTCATAAAATAGTCATTTTTGATGGATTTCGATGGAAACTGTGGATATTTTTTACGTTCTGTAATGACTTTCCACTTAATACCAAAAGTAACTTCTCAGAAATATTTTACCTAATGGCTAAGTTCACGCTTACTCCAGGAGTCGCATTTTCAGTGGTCATAAGTGTTAAGGATGTGGCGCTATCCACCAAAGTTGAAATAAGACCACCGTGCAGGATACCAACCTGACTTGTATGTTCCTCCTTCACTTCCATTTCAAGCTTTACCTTTCAATGCAGTGCACCCACCACATTAACCTAGAAGTGAATGAAAGGGACATGCCGAAAGCTACATTAGCGTTACGGAAGCAGTTTAACACCGATCTACCAACTTACCAGTAACAGGACTGGATCAGTTATCCTTCAGCAAACTTTAAACTTTTTGCTGAATATTGAGATTGGCATTTAATTGCACTTACCAAACCTTACCAAATGTGTCAGAAACTTGTAGCGACAGTCGGCCATATTGCTAACCCTTCGGTGGATGCGCATTAACTGTACTCAGTACTACAGTTGCCCCGACTCTTAACTTTTGCTTACCTCTATCTCTTCTCCTACTTTTGAAATTCTGGTGGCACTGGACTTGGTCTAAAACCAAGCCAGCAAAGTAAAGCTAGGCTCAGACTTATGCTTATGATTAGGTACAACCATAGCTTTATGTTACAACCTAGTCTAACATGACTGAAGTACACGGTGGAGCTAATATGCATGCACCAAAATCTCTGCAAGATGGTCTAAGGTGGCGACAGTTTTTGCACTGTGATCCTCTGTCTGCGTATGTAGACTACATGTTGACTTCGTCAAGACTTTAGGTAGTACGCCACTAGTTATTCCACCATTTACTTATTCACTTTGCCTTTTGTTTGTCTCCAAAGAGGTCTCCGTACCTTCCGGAAGAGCATCAAGCAATATGCGTGGATTTCAAATTGTGGGATATATAATTCTAAACACTATACATTCAGTATGTTTATGGTAACTTAAATCGCGAAAGTCTGTTGGCAGAGGGCATTTCTTAAGTTTAGAGGCTGTGTCAATTTATTAACGACCTTTACAACACCAATCCCAGCAGTTCACCTTTACTTTAATTAATTGTAACATAACACATAGGCAACCACTGGTTTAGGTGACCTCTCATCCATTGCTGGCTTTAAGGGTAATGTGTTGGAAGGGTTGCGATTCAGTGATCTAAAGACTTATGTATGGGTTTAAGAAATCGACTGAAAAAGCTACGACATGATTTTTTTTTTATTTAAAATCAAGGTACAACTGCAAATCAACATATTCCTGTCTTGCTTGTGAACAATTTCTATGATAATTCTGCGATGTATCCAGGAGGAAAACTTCCTTAAAAACTACAAAATGGGCCATTAGCCCCTAAGTGACCTTTGACCTTTTTACTCAACCTCGAACACACCTTACCCAAAGAGTCTTTTAGCCAACGTACGGATGAATTTAACATAGAATGACATGTCCCTTGAATGCAATTGATCCAAACCTGGAAGTTCACATCTGATTCAAACTTTTTGCCCCACTTATATTCTAATCATTAATTTCTATACTATACCATATAACGACATACACTGTGTTTGTAAAATGGAGGAAAATTACGCCAAAAAATCAAATAAGCCGAAGATAAACGGAGCGGTACCGGTTGTTTCGCTCATTTCACCACGAGTCAGTTCGCCCGGTCGTTCGGCCCCACCGTCCCAGGTGCAAGTCTTTTCGCCCAAAGTACGTACTTGTTGCGTTTTTTATGCTACCATGTGATGTGTCTGTGAATATTCATATTTGTTAAGTTACTGTAGTCATTACAATTCCAGGAACAAAAACGAAAGAAATATATTAGCCTTTGCCTGTTTTTGCAAAACGACGAGTGAGACAGAGGCGTTAGTAAACGGAAACCCTTTGGTAATTTCATTTGCAACCTGGACTATTATTTTGAGCGCATCGTGGGGAAAAATCAGAAAAAAGGGAATTCATTTTGCTTAAATTAGATTTTAATCAATCTTAACAGCATTTTTACCTCATTCGAAAATGTTCGTGAGTGTATGCTGGTAGAATATAACCTGACTGGCAACTTGTGGTGAACTAGCTTCTTAGCGGAGAACAGGTTAGTGGCTAAGTGGTAATTTGTCGGAACGACCAAAAACTATTGACGTAGTTGATATGCTTACCGGTGGCTTACCATGACAGTTTGCATCACCTTTCGCTGACCGTGTGAGGTAAAACGCTGCCCAAATCATCTTTTTGTAAGCCTTTAGCTAATACGGTAGTTTCCTCCTTAAAAACTAAATTGCCTTATTAGAAAAAAATGACTAATATGTTTGCGATATGCTTAAAAATTTGAATGCTGCCAACTTAAATAGAATTTTTAATTTGAATACCAACCAAAAGCTTCATTCAAAGTTTTGATTCATTTCAAAAGGCATAAGCCTAACAAAACAATGCAGTGATGTGAGTAGATGAATCTTTGCTAATACCAGCAACCATGCAAAGTGAGTTCACCTACGGCAGGCTGCACTCTATACTGATCTAGACTAACGTTACGCTAAGACTTCGGTATTATTATGGTCTCAACGGTGAAACCTTAGAAAAACGTTAATAGGACTGTGATTAAAGGGCTAAGTGTATTTGTACTGGAGGGCTACCAAGTCATTCATACAGATACAAATCCAGAACTATGGGCCAATTGGACGGGTATGTGTGATGAACAGTGGAAACGGTTTTCAATTTATGAGAACTTGTGCGAGTGCAGAAAGTATACACCGAGGATAGGAACTACAGCATTGCGATTGCCCATCCCAAACATGATGCGAGAGAACTGAACTCGTGTTGAGTCTTTCTCCAAATTAGGTTACCAGTGTTAGGACATAAAGTCAAAATTAAAAAATCATCTTTATTGATTGAAATTTACACTCATGAAAGAGAATTATCAACATTTACTATTTAAATTTTCCTGTTTGACACCCATAGACTGTGAGACTTACCATTTGGAATTTTATTTTCTATCACTTTATGGACATGTATGGTATTTGCAAGATCTTTTACTCCATTTAGACTGTCGCGTGTAACAGGGACACCAAGAATTAAAACTAAAAAAAATTAAATGAAAAAAAAATAAAATGTTCATCAGCATAATATAACATGGTTCAAAAGACTGGAGATCACGTTATCTGGTAACACTCTGATACCTACTTTTCATGTGACTTAACTCACCCAAACATATAGTGGTTTGTACAAATGGTGAAGCCTTAAAGTTTACCAACATAACTCACAAAGGAGGACACCAAAATTCTGTTGATTATGAATGATGCCTGGAGCATTTTTTTGTTAGTCCTGTACAAATTTGCTTCTCTCTAAAAGATTTTGACCTAATTCTTACATCAAATGAACTTCTGCCACATGAGAACGACCTTATATATAAAAATGGTAAAAAAGACATTAGAAAACCAACATAACTAAGGGGACACCAAAGAGTTATGTTGGCCAGGTAATGTTCTATGGTTCTGTTTGGAAAATTGGGTGAAGCAATAATACTGATATTTTGGAAGTGTAGATGCTTGGTCATATCCTTACCATGGTAAATGAACAAATCAATTCAAAGTAGGTTTTTTTCAGATAAATTCAGTTTGCATGTGTCACGGATATCTCCCGGGTTCCCTTTAAAATTTAAGTGGAATGAGGTTTGCGTGAGACTAATTAAACAAACAAAAAAATGACTGACAGCAAAATCTCTTTTAAATACTTCTTATATGTATTCACATAGGGTTCTCGCTCCCTTCTTTGCTCTTTCCTTTTCTTTTCCTTCTTCCTTTATTATACTTTATTTCTCCCACTCTCTTCGGTTTATTAACAAGTGAACAAATATATACAATTCCGGTATTCATAAAATAACAGGACTCTTCCTCCACCTCAAATTGTAACAAACTTTAGCGAGTTCTCTGCATTTCTCTTTGAGCAGTTAAATTATCTTTCGCTTTCTCTGGCTCGCTTGATTTAACTTAACGTACAATTTTTCCTCGTTCTGGATTCAAATTAGCGCTGGATTTCCTTTTTTCTGGATTTAAAAATAGCGTTCAGCTTTCCTTCATAATTTTGTTCGATAACTCTTAATTTTGTGGACTTCTATGGTCTACGTCTCCCTTTCCGTACTACACGGCTGAGCTAAGGGTTAACGGCCCTTCCATACGTAGCCATGGTCGTATCTCGTTGATTTTGCCTTAGAGGCCGGACTGGCTCCGTCGTGTTTACCTGACGGGAATCACATGCACAGTGACCCTCCTAATGAAACGCAGAGAACTCTCACTAGACATACACTGTTAAATTCTTGATTACATAATACAATAAAGGGGTTCAACACAAACAATACCGTATGCTTCAGCAGTGGCTTTAATAAGAAAGTACTACGTGCCACGTCGGTTTAAACCTTCTCAGCAAATTCCAAATGCATTAAAACTCTTTAAGATCGGCATTTCCAATATGAAAGCATATCACAGACCTTATAACTAGCAATGGAATTTACAAACAAGCACTCTTATGAGTAATATTCAACACTGCCGTGACAAAAAAACTTGTGAATTAGTACGCTACATAAACCAACAGACATGCAAACCGGAGGTCCTACTCTGTCAGAACATACGCTCTCTTTTGGGCAACCCCTTTTTTACCAAAATCTGTACCATTTCCAATCCGGGGAACCATTTCGGGCTAATATTCTTGGTACGCTACCCGCAAACCTAAGGTGACCCCCCCCCCCCATAGTATCACAAACCGTTTAAAAAACCACTGACCATATGTTTTTATTTCGTTTTCCCACCCCCTCCTAACCCTCTCTCTCAAAAATACCTTCGTTCGACTATGGTACAATATGAAGATACTGAAAAGCACCATAAACATGCACCTCGACCTCTTCAAATATTGCACCCATTTAACAGAATTCTGTTTTACATGTAAACTTTAGATGACAATAGACGCCTATAAAATGCTTATCTGTTTCAGTTACGTTTGTTTGCCTTGTAACTCTAAATTACTTCCTCAATTAAAGCGATAGTAACACGTTGAGAGTTGGTTTCTAATTTCATCTAAGAAACTTAAAGCAAACTTTAAAGCTGTCAGTCACCTTACCTGTGTTAGCACTTCCTGCTATGGCTATCAATTTGGAACTCCTAAAATGTAAGTGTCGTGTGAGGTCTTTGCCCAAAGTGCTCTGCCTTACTGCCCTTTACATATTCATTACTTTATTCGATCGTCTGAATGTTCTTGACATCCATATCGCTTGGAAGGTTGGGTGTTACCATCGATGACGAATGCATTTTCAGGAACACCCAGCAGATTAGTTAAACGACAAGCTCAAAATATGCTAGCATAATAACCTGAGTTAAGAACAGAAGGATGTTGTATAAAGCTTGCCTTCGTTAATTGAAATAAGCTGTATAAAACCGGCTGTTTAGACAACGCATAGTTAATCCTCTGGTTTCAACTTAAGCCCTAGCCCTTTGATTGGCCTGTAAGGAGATGACGGGGACAATACGGTCAACAGAGCAGTCAGACATTGAGTGGGAATCCAGGTACAGCCATACCATATGTGGTGTGACCCCTTTCAAATGTTATTAAGGAATCCGATGGTGAATTCTGGCCATCAAATCTATACTTTTGTAGTAATTGTTGCTGATTAGAATGTGTTTCCCCTTGGAAAACCGTTCGTGAAAAGTGGGGTCGCAGTTGATTGGGATAAATTATCTTACACTGAGGGTAAACAAATTAATCAAAGGAAAGCTAGTTCCAAAGGGTGTGTGGATAGTCAGGTATCAGAGAGTTCTTGGCAAGAAAGCTTCAAAAAAGTGAGTAATGGCACAGTGGAAGCAGGCAAGCACAACACATAACTATTCACCTCACTCATATTTTTTCAATTTTGTCAAATACATTTTTTCTTAATTTTAGTATGGGTGTAAGCCCCTGGGCAGGACCAACAATGAAACTAAGCTTATTTAAGAATCTTTTAAAATCAACAAAAACAAAAAAGAGAACAAAAATAATCAATTTAATTACATAAAAATCAACTTTTATTCATAATAACTAAAATCATTTGTATATTGTCTTATGCTATGTCTCAAAGGGCTTTACAAATTATTAAAAAGTAGAGCAATCAGAACATGATACAAGTAGAAATAAAAGGTGAGAAACAGGGAAAGCAGAAACGAAACCAAATAAGGCTAAAAATTTAAGCCAAAAGAAAAAGAAAAACATCAAATTTATTACAAACTAAATTGATGTCTAAAAAGATACGATAGCTAAATTACACTTAAGAGAGTTAACATTTCTTGAGGATCGGACAGCTGAAGGGGGATCATTCCGAAAGAGGGGGCAATGATCGAAAATTCTTTTTCGCCATAAGAGCTGTTGCTTTTCACAGTAAGTTTAATCAAGGAAATGAATAAACCAGAGAACAAGCGGCTCTTCCTGGAGACGGATGAAAAGTGATTAAACCTCTCAAAGAGCAGGACAGGTACCTTTAAGGATTTGAATAATTAATGACAAAAATTTAAAATCGATAAGATATTCAACTTTTAGACAGTAAACTTTGTATAAAATCTTCAGAGGAATGTACATTTAGAATATCTCTGGTTTCAGTCGCTCACAGTACATGCGGTGAGCAAACGTCAGTAATAGTAGTAGCGCTTTGAAGACACAAGTAACGAGTAGCATTTGGGACGTTTTATTCCGTAGACACTGCTGATAGTGTTAAGCAGTATGTGGATATACCATTGGTTGGTAATGTTAACTGAAATACGAAATACATTTTGATTTTGAGTATGAAAGGGATAATGTTGATAGAAAAATCACAAATGCGAGTCCCTAAAATTGGTTTTGAAAATGACAAACGTTAGACAAGATTGGTAAGACTTATTTCAAAGACATGTATTGCTCGCTTTTTTCAAAAGAATGCTTTCGCTTTAAGTACATGACACTGTTTTTTAGACCCGATCTACGACCATTAAAACATAATGCTTAGCAAAATACGTTTAAAAAATGTTTAGAGCAGTGATTTCCAAGGGAGCAGAGGAGCATTTTGAACAAATGAGATACCAAATTTAAACCGGCCCTTTACAAGATTCCAAAAGTTTTCCTCAAGCTATGCTCTCAAATCAGTTTGCATAAGATGGAGATGAAATGAAGTCAACAAGTGGAGTAGGTCTAACATTTCTTTCTCAGGTGCTCTAAAAAGGTATGAAAAACCGTTCTTGCCAGATTTCAGTAAATCGCGTATAAAAGTGATAATTTCAAATTTGTTTCTCGCCGGGACCCTCATATTCTTATCAGTGGAAGCAAAGGAGCCATAACTAAAATTATCGCGTCACATTTACCTCAAATGTAGATTTTTCGTTACTGTCCATAGACGTAACATACTGACAGAAGTGACAATTGTAGATAAGTGTAACATAACAGATAACTTTTGCAATGTACTGTAGAGGAAAACTTAAAAATATTTTCAAAAATGCAATTTTGCTGTGCCCGAATTTCGCCTTTTTATTATTACAACTGTAGGACGGCTTGAGTGGCACAAATGTTTCAAGGCCCCACGCGACCCATACCATCCTTCGTAATTCTGGCCACAAGACATGTCCCTTGCAACATCAAAGAAAACTTCCATCAGTAACTATTGAAATATGGGCTGGTGACTTTTGTAATGTTAGTGCGTATTTTAGGTTATTACGTAATCAGAAGATGGTCAAAAATTAACTTACAGTGCCTCACTCTTGTGTCAACATTTTCGTAAAAACCCCGTCCCCTAGTCCCCAGCTGGGACATTACCTTCGGACCCAATTACGGACCCTTTAGGGGAACGTTCCACATTTCCATGGTTTTCCTGGCATCTTTCCAACTTCAAAACGTTTCTCCACTCCTAATGGTAATGAAGCCTTCACGCTTTCGTTAAAGTACCAGTACGACTTTGTATACGAATTTGGATAAGAGAAATGAGTGGTGCTTAAGGTTTCTTGAACCCAAACATAACCAGAGAAATGATTTGCTGGAGAAAAAAGACATTTACGAAAGTGAAAGGTTGTTTTAAACAAATCGTGGTTGTAAATGTAACGGCTGTTTCAATATGCACAGGGTTCATCGAGGTGGGAAGCTCTAGATCATTATGAATATTCATTACTCAGCTGTTTCGAGATCACATCATGTCGACGACTGTGCAGCACGATGCAGCCAACGGCGAATGATAGGCTACGATGTGCTTGATGTACGAAGAATGTAGCTATAGGGCCGTAACACACAACTGAGCAGTCAACTTGAGTGACATTAACGGCCGGACTGCGGCTGTGCATGTTCGTACAGCCTGCCAGTATTTTGCCTCGCTGTGCCCACAGGCGTTCGAAACATAGCGTACATATACTACACACACAATATACACTATAATAAGACAAGGTAAGTCATTTCTCACAATATGTACTGAGAAGAAGTAGGCCCAGTCGCACTTCAATGCCAGTGCTTCTACACTCTAAATTCATTTTTCCTGAAATGGCCGATTTCAGGTAATTTTAGATTCCATTTCAGGAAAAATGAATTTACAGTGTGGAAGCACTGGGTGGCAGTGCAGCCACGGCACTGGGCTTACTTCTTCTCAGATCGGAACGTCTTACCGTACCTTGTCTTATTATATATATATATATATATATATATATAGAGAGAGAGAGAGAGAGAGAGAGAGAGAGAGAGAGAGAGAGAGAGAGTAGTATATGTACGTAATGCTTCGAACGCCTGTGACTGTGCCAGGCAACGTTATCTTGCTTAGGATTTCAGGTGAGGTTTTCCTCCTTTTACATGTTAGTTGTGCTGCAATTTTGTTGGCGTGGGTAATTATTTCTAACTACAACTCAATTCTAAGCCTACACTGAGTATAGTCCTAGGCTGTTTGTGTAGTCCATCCGTTCGAATATACAAGCAAATGCCCTGCACTGTTTACGTGCATACATTTCACTACAGGTGAGCATGTAGGCAAGGCACCTATAGTTGTTTATTCATGAATAATCATAAACAAACAGACTTTCATTGGTTCATACTCCTGACTGATAAGCTCATTACGAGGAGAGAACTCGAATTTCAGTTGGCAAACCGAATTCAACATCTGCATTTCGGACAAAGATTACTCCCGAAAAAAGCTAAGATTGTTCTTCCAGGTATGTTAGAGCCTCTTAAACTGATACCAACTTCATATATCGGGCTCTCGTGCTATGACGATTTTTAGCGGTTTAAGTATTTCTTTATACAAAGTCGTACTGGGACTTTAATCGCGGATTAAGGATTCGCTGTCACCAAAAGGAGTCAGCCCTTTGAGTATCGCCACGTAGTTTTGCTATACCCTTGTTCGGACACACGTAAACAATGAACGTGTAGGCCTTTCCGTTATTTCAAAGTGTAATATTAATATCGTTTCATTCATGGCATTGCTATGATAAAGACGGGCGGGGGGGGGGGGTTGCTTAACCCCATTTAGTGAAAGGGGCAAATGAGCTTATCTGGATCTATTTGGATAAAACTTTCATGCTCTCTCGTAAATTACGTTCCCGTTGCTGCCTCGCAAAATACAGCTGTATTGGCCAGCGAGCGATATTATGGTATCAAAACGGCCCTTTAAACAGAAAATACCTTTCCCTGTGCTAGAGTCTCATTAAAAAAGAATCAATGAAAACTTGCCGGAACAGTAAACCATACTATAGCCCAGCATAATTGCACCAACGATTTGAAAAAAAAGATGCGTATTTAATAAAGCCAGCTGCTCCAGTGTACGGAAGCGTCTGTCGACAACATCCCTGCAAAAAAGGGGGACACCATTAATTCAAGACGTGAAATAAACCCATGTAATTGATCTGTAGATGGTATGTCTAACTATTAAAATTAAATTTTATGGACTTATTACCGTACTTTCCCTTTCCGGGTTCTCACCCGATGAAGTGCCACCCGATGAAGCTGCATTATCGAGTCACTAATGCCAACAGAAACAAAAGTATTGTAAAAATACTTGTTTATATCAAAACATATATAACCATTAGTGAACAGGAGCTTGTAAAGTGACGTAGTCCCAATGTTGTACTAATTCTTCGATACAACGTGCTTAAAATTATTCTAGACTATTTAGTACCATTTGTTAGTTTTAAGACATGAGCTCTCGTGATAATGTCTTCATCAAACTTAGGATGCAGGAGAAGATATCGCCATATTTTTCCATCCGTGAAGCATTTTCACAAAGAGCCTCTTAATACGGTTGACGTTGAAAAATCGTGTTACTCAGTTTAGACAGAACCATTCATACGTCATATTGACGTCTTATTGATAATGCCCTTGTTTTTGCTTCTGGTCATTGATATAATTTTTAATTTGGTACAACTAGCTCTGTATGCTCTTGTGTCAATTCTTTTAACGTGTCTACTTATCATATTTCAAGGTCCAATATTTTGGAATAGTCTCCTGCATCTGTCGCTTCGACCAATACACCAATCATGCTTTTCAAAAAATCTGCCTCATAAAGAGGGCAAATACTATCAGTGTACTGATAACTAAAAAGGGGACGGTGGAATTAGCTCAGAGGTTTCCAACAAATTGTGGGATCGTAAATAATAGTTTCAGTCCAACCTAAACCCTAAATTGACTCTTGGAAATTTGGATCGTCTTACAAAGATTTATTCCGGATAACCAAAAGTCCTTAGAGGACTTCAAAAGGTATCCAGCCATTGCAGACGGGCAAAAGAATAAAACTATCCTCAATTAATAGAGTTATTTCATGAGAGAAAAGGTATCAAATAATTTTAATAGGTCATCTGCTTACACAATATACTAATAAGACATCGCTCTAGCTCTGTATTCACAATCTAAGGAGTAGTTAGATATTTACTCATTATGAGTACTTTAGATGTCTTGTAACCAGCATGACGATTGCATGGTAGAAATTTTATGCATGTTTCATTATTTTCTTAATGTTGAAATAAAGTTCACCTAAAGGAACTAAGCTATATTTTAAGATAAGCCAATCACAAAAATGGAATCCAATGTTTCATGAGTTTACCGTAGATTATAGTAGTCCACATGTACTTTCGACAATAATCATGCACAAATTTGCAAAATTTTTACGTGACATAACTTATAGAAGTAACATTAGGATAATTTTTGTAGCCTTACACACTAGCAGAGGATAACTATCCAACGATTCCTGAACAAATTAACTTTGTGACATACCACACCTTTCTGATCCAAGTTTGAGTTTAGTCATTTGCAATATATTGAAATATCAGGGAGTTCATAAACAAAACCTAAATTTCTTTCTGATAAGAATTATAGCGATGGCGCATGTACCGTATACAGCCATTTTCATTTTAAATTGCTAAGAAAAACGCAGTATACTTGAAAAACTAAAAATTAATATGGTACTTAACCTACCCAGTTATTGCTCTTTCTACATGTGATCAACACATCTATCCAAGTATTACATTTCGTGCTAGGAGTTGAAGCAGAGAACACTACTGCACTCGACAAAGCCTGTAAAATGACCCGGTTAATTTATTCTAAATCTGTTCGGCTCATCCTATATTTGTGCTGGACTTCAGTCAGTGTTTCAAGTCAAAACTCCGTAAGTATTCGTTTTTTTGTAGATTGTGTAATAAATTTAGATGCGCTTTAAGCATATTTCTTGACAGATATTATCTGAATTCTCTACCTTTTATCCAACTTTACTGAGAGTACGTTTGAACAAACGATTCATTTTGATGATGACAACGGCATTATCTGCAGTGGCTGTGTATACTAAAACCCCTTCGTGGATGAAAGTTTTAACATTAAAAAAATGCTAAAAGAATAAATTCGACTCTTAGTAATCTTTCAGTGGATTTATGTAAGCTGTCTTGATGGTAAAAAAGGTAGTAAAAAAGTTTCTTTGATTTTTCCGAGGAATTATGATACGACTTTTGAGCTAACAATTAAATTACAATACACCGTAAATTCGGTGACGACATAAGTAAGGTCGCCGTTTTTTTCATGGAAAAAATTGTGTTAGTACCTCAAATTCCACCCACTTTACAAAAACTTTACTCCATGAAGACTTTGGAGAATTCAACAGATTTGTTGACTCGAACAATTTTAATATTGTATACTTTGCTCGAAGACTTTGAAATGTTTCCAGTCCTTATGTAATGGAACATACCGCCTCGTCACTGAACATTTAGAAAGGCAGCTGGTTTCATTCACTCGGCATTCACCAAAACCTTAAAAAGCCTACATACTTCAAATATGTTCAAAACGTATATGAGCTCACAGTGTAGCAACCTCTAAATATAATTTTGCTTCGTAAGTGCAACGTTAGCGGCAATTTTGTAATAACCTTTCCAAATGATAGACCGAGCTATGTGAATGTCATGTTTTTCATCTTTCTACCAACTTAGGTTGATTGTCTGGAACTAATTTGTGAAAGCTGATTTAATACATTTGAAAAATCAAATGGTTTACTTTTCCATACTTAAGTAGGGAACTCACCTATCAGACTTGCTTGTTTAACAAAATTATTTTAAATGTATATTTTAGTTTGTATGTATTCTAGTTTAAAAAAGAATTTTGAACAAAGGTAAATAGCAGACAAAGCATAGAAGCGATAAATCTTATTGCACCTAAATTAAGACTGGGCCCTAACTCAAAAGATCTAAACAAAAATATTTAACAGTATGTATGCCCAAATACAGTTTCAGTTTCCCTATCAATCACCTCCCGTGCAATTGACGATTTAAAGTACACATCTGTAGTAAAACGATCGTCTATGACTACAAAGTTTCATTACTGGCTTGTGAAAAGAAATGGTGAATCATGTCTTTACTAAAAAAAGTGGAAGTGGTTTTAGTTGTTGCACAATGTATTCGACATAAGAAATTGAGATCTTCATTGAAGATGTATTTTTAAGGATCAGTTATTTCTTGTTTGTCATGTTTTTTTAAATTAAGTTTTGCTTGAAGAGCAAAGTCAATTACTTCGAATGATTACAAGTACTGAGATATCTCAATTCACGTACAGCTATTTTAATTAACTGCAAATTATTTGGGGCGATGCGCAAAGCTGAACGACGAGATTTTTAATGATTGGATAACGATCAGACTAATCCCTAACCTAATCCTGACCCTAACAAAGGGCACAATGAATACAATACAAAGCGGTCAACCAATCATCAAAAACCTTGTCAGGCACTGCCATCAACCCAATTTTAGTGGTAAAATATTAAACAGTGTGTACTCTTCCATTTCAACATGTAACATCTACGTTTTAAATTTTGATGAAGTATACTGGAGGTGAAAGGTAACAAAATCTGTAGCACATAGTTGAGCTTTTCAAAGGAAGCTGGGAAAATTTGCAGATAGGACATAAATTTGAAACGTTTACATGTTTTATGTATTGTGTCGTAAAGTAGACTGAAAATCCTATCTTTTAATCCTGTGAACTAATTTAGTATACACCAGTTTCAAAAGCATACAAACCAAACGTAAAACTAGTAGCCCAATTGCCCCCTTTGTAATAACTCAGTCTCTTTAATTCATAATTGTCCAATCAAGTAAAATAATCTGCTTGAAAAAAGAGAAATCAGTGGATTGATGCTCCAGTAAAATTCCTGTTGGTAGTTATTATCTCAAAAGGTGTTAATATAAGGCTTCAGGAATACGTTCTGTCATCTTTCACATTTTACTCAGATATCAGAGATACAAGGTAGTTTGTGACTAGTACAGACGATAAACGTAGACCATTTCTCAACATAATGCCCAGCAATATATCATAAAAAATACAAAACTTCATAACATAATCTATCTCTGTAAGTGCACAAAAGATAATCACAACATTTAAAACTACTAATTTACAGGTGATTCTATGTGTTATCATTTGCTTTTCTTTCATGCAGAACAGTGAAAGAACCAAGGAAAGTGTAGGTATGTTGGTACAGAATTACACAGCTGCTTTGCTTTCAACGGTGTTCTTCCGTAATTCTACTTAATAACGACACTCTGTTACAGCGAAATCATTCACTATATTTTATTAAATTTCCTCTTTCGTAAAACTTAAGTTCTAAACAAAGGAGTTGGGAACTCAGTAGATTAGCATTTTCTTTTGAATGCAAAGTAAGCATTGTTAACTAATGATTTAAAGTAAATTACATGATGTACCGTTACGCAAGAAAACACATTTTATAATTGTTTGATGTTTCTGTCACAAGAATACAACTTATCCTGTTTCAGCCTCCTGGAGCAAAAGTAAATGTAAAAAAAAACATAGAAAAAATTTTAAACATGGTCACCTAAAAAGTCATATTCGTTTTGCAGGTTCCTCTTTTTTCGTTTATCAACAACCGGATTATCCGAGAGATTGCACAGAGGTTAGAAGTCAATGTTCCACGAATAATTCGAGTGGTGTATATCTGATAAAACCAGATGGTTATAGAGAACCTTTTGAAGTTTTTTGCGATAATACAAAAGATTTCTCAGGATGGACGGTTAGTAAAAATACTTTTTTACTGGAGATGAAAGTACCTTAATTCAAGATATAATTATAGTTTAGGAAAAATAAAAAATTAAAGGGAATTAACATGAT
The DNA here is from genome assembly GCA_029531755.1 of Holothuria leucospilota. Classification (NCBI taxonomy): domain Eukaryota; kingdom Metazoa; phylum Echinodermata; class Holothuroidea; order Aspidochirotida; family Holothuriidae; genus Holothuria; species Holothuria leucospilota. The sequence goes on from CM055971.1 coordinate 51,213,588, forward strand.
TTTTACTATAGTAAAAAGTTTTGCTGAGAATATTTCTTTGGTGAAATATGGTGTAACGTATTGCTGCTATCCCATCATCCTAGGCAACCTTTTCGTATACTTGTCACAACCTGCTCTATTTTCCTTTCAGGTCATATATCGCATACGTGATGGATCTGTTTTATTCAATCGCAACTGGACAGACTATAAAACTGGATTCGGATTTTTACATCAAGAATTCTGGATAGGCAACGATAAACTTTCATTTCTAACAAACCAAAAGTCTTATGAACTTCGTCTTGACGTTATAAGTGACGCTGGTCTGTCTTCCTATGTCAGCTACAACAGATTTCGCGTAGGTGATGAGTACAGTAAATACAAGCTAATTGGTGTTGGTGAATGGAATGGAATAGAAGGTAGCTACTTTTTAATTAGTTCCAGTATTTAATTTAGTAACGGTTTTTCTCAGCGTAATTGCGTAATTCTTGAGGAAATAAGTTTGTTAATCACTACTTATCATTATTGTGTTTTATTTGCAGAAGAAATCAACCAGCTTTTGTGCCTTGTTGACAAAGTAAGTTGCCTTTGGGACATTATGACAAACTAGGAAGACGTTTTTGACCTCACAAATTTCCGTCCAGATCGTTAAGTCCTTATTGAGTATGTTGCATTACACTAAATATTTAATTTTGCAAGTATTAAACGTATGTAAATACTACTCTGCATAATTGATATAAGCAATATTAAGTCAAATTAATTCTAACGAAAAACGTTAGATTTTAGATTGAGTGTAAAAACGGTTCATTTGCTACAACTCTCAAAGTAAGCAAAACTGTGGTATTTAAAATGTGTATGTATCTCAAACACCTCCTCAATTAGAAGGTGACCTATGTTTTATTTTAGGAGGACTTAGGTTACATTTCCCCGGAATGTTCTCAAAGGTGTTTCTGTTCAAGTGGGCAGTATGTGTGTAGTGATTATCAGTGCAGTACTAATGCAACTTGTGAAGAGAGGAACAGTGTGTTACAATGTTACTGCAACACAGGTTACACAGGTGACGGTGTCAACTGCATCGCCATTTCGGATTGTCAAGATGTATACGACAGAGTGTCTACTGAAAGTGGTGTCTACAAGATAAAACCAACCACGTGGCCAGGAGATCCATTTGACGTGTATTGTAACATGACAGATGGAGGAGGTTGGACGGTGAGTATTTTCGGGAGTTCCTTGAATATGAGCTGTAACTTTCAAATTATTATTAGTAATAGTTTTACTCATTGTCACGTTTTAAAACCTTGTACAATATCGGTAAAGAGGTATACCTATAAGAATTAAATGCTTTTAAGGTACTTAAAGCATCGTGTTGTCACCTTGTAAATTTATTTCTATGTTTTACTAAACTACCAAATAGAAATAATCTCCAAAGAACATTTCAATGTTTGAGCTAATGTTGTTTTCACTTTTGAACCACATAAATGAGCGTGCTCGGAATATTTGCAGCAGGGAACACTATAGATCTATGAGAAGCAATTTAATTTTTTTAGGATACCGATAAGAATATTTAAGATTTTTAAACGTATACTTCTAAACATGTTAACAGCGTGGGAAACAAAAGTGCTCGAAAAGAATTTAAATAATTGAATAGATTATACAGTCAAAGTTTACAGTTCCTTTAGAGCTACACGCTGTAAATGCAAAGTTGTTTGAACTGCTAGATAAATTTCAAAAGTGTAAGTAAAGTTCTGTTTCAAGAGATGATAAATTCAGTCTTGTGAGGCAGCAAAAATATTTATGAAATACTCCTCCTCATTATCAAGGTATTTCAACGTCGTGTTGACGGATCGCAGAATTTTTTCCTCTACTGGTCTGATTACAGAGATGGATTCGGCTCACCAGAACGTGAATTATGGCTAGGAAATGATAAATTGCACAGTGTGACATCCCAAAAGAATTATGAACTAAGAGTTGATGTTGTCGACCGCTTAAGTGTTCCTTTTTACGCTAAACATAGCTCGTTTAGTATCAGTGACGAAGATGACAATTACAGATCGAGTTTGGGCAGTTATAGTGAAGGAAATGCAGGTTTGTCATGCATATAATTGATTAGTAAGTTTTATTCTTCTGATTTAATTAAAATGTTCTAAGGTAGATTTATTTTCAGTTCTAAAAGATTCCTATAGAGTCTTAACCAACTTTCTATTTGAAAATGTAGCAAATTATATTTTAGGATCTTATTATATATAAGCCATCTTGCTTTCTTAGGTTATAATATGGATTTCTTTTAGAACATGCCCACCGAATTTCAGGGTGATAGTTTTCTTGCATATTGCGTAAAGTTTGAACCGTTAGACCTGTTTTTCATGTCAGACAGTTGAGGGAACTAAATGGTATCTAATAAGGAGGACAAAACTTTACAACAGTCTCGTAAACTTTCAGTTGTGTTAGTAAAGTCTCCAAAGAATACAGTTTATTTTCAGCAGCTTTATTAACTCAATACTAAATACAAATAACCTAAAAGATTTGAAAATGAGAGCAATTTTTGTTCCTTGTTCCTAAATCGAAAGCTTATATGGTCTTGCATGTTTTAAAGAATCAAAGAACGGAAAATGTGAGAAAGTAGAAGAAACACTGATCGTCAAAAATTAAGTTTTAAATCATATCACACTTTAGCATTTGAAGATGTAAAATTTTGGGTTCTTTCCTACCCGAATTGGAAGAGATTTTAATAAAAACTCACAAAAATCGGATCGGAATCCGATCCGAATTCGTTGTAGTGTGACCGCGGCTTAAGCCGCTGGAATTGCCTTTGGTTATAAAATTACGGGAAATTTATGGTAAATAATATTGAAAACAAAAGTTGACATACATTCTTGCATACTTTCAAACGATTCAAACTGAATTTAAATATAAAATTCATTTTTTAATTGGCTTAATGGCTTTTTACGTAATACAGACCGTCCAAAAACACTACAAAGGTTTGGAATTTTAATACAAATTCATGCTCATCCTTGTCAGCAATATTTCTATGTTGAATATGACATGTCATGGTAATGTACATTCTGGAAAACTTGAGGTTTCTATCAGAAAGGATGAATGTAAAAATGTTGGCTTTTAAAGCATACCACAATCTGGCAATTTTATGCAATTTCTATCTTTAATGACCGTCACGTGGTCACCATCCTCTTTTCCATGAGAATATGGTATCCCCAGTGAGCCACAACTGAAAGAAAGGCCGTGGCCGGCCCGACTTAAACCAATTGGTATAAACTGAGCCGTAAAATCTCATCTAACTCTAACCCTTGCAACTTGAGTATTATTAATGTAAAACAATTGCACACCCATTGATACATTTTCACCTCTGTCTGAATGTCATTCTTTCTATTGAGAAAGTATATAATCGCCCATATCCACAATTAATACAAAGACCAAAGCGTACAATAAATGGAATAAGTTTTCAAAATTCCGTGATTCTTATCTGCACATTAAAGAATAATGCCATGGTGCCCGACAATTTTCCTTTCCTCCAATTATCTATTATATTCACGACAGTTTGCATTCATGTGCGTAAAATTTCGTATACTCAATTACTCGATGTTTCGATGCCCTGCTATATATGCACCCGTTTGCATCCCTCAACAACACTCACTAGCCCCAAACTTCATATTGATCAAAAATAGGTAGAGATTATTTGAAATTCATGAACCTAGTATTAGGTATTGACGTTTACAATTTTTACACGTTAAATAATATTCTTTATGTTTATTTCTTAGGTGATAAACTGAATCATATCAACGGTCGACCGTTCACAACTCGCGACCGTGACAACGATGGTAATAGTGGTATCAACTGTGCTACGTTTTACATTCATAATCCTTATTACAATTGCGGTACTCCATGCAGTAACAATGCAGGATGGTGGTATAATAACAGTCCTTGCAGTTTTGCACACCTCAACAGTCCATACGGAAGTACTTGCCTCCGTTGGTATGAACTTCCTGGGGAAGTCTGCAACATCAAGTACACGGAGATGAAAATACGGCCGACTTAGTTGTGGAATGAAAGCGGCATTAATACAAATATTCACCCGAAATGACTTGACTCTTCGAAATAGTTGCACTGACAAACATTCCTGTTTTCATCGGAAAAAATATAAATAGGATTATAACTTCAGAACGCTTATTCAATTCTTATCTCCATATCTATTAGGCAAACAATAACTTGACGGTCTTCGTCACTGAAAGAAGATTTATTTTCTGACCATTTTTAAGCCTTCATGAGTTTCGCCAGAAGAGTGAATTTTTTGGTTGCCAAAACTTCCCATCCCGAAGGTAAATTTTCTGAGGATAGCATATCCCTCGTAAAACATCTCATTCATCTATGGTGTACCCCAATAGCACGTAATTAAAACTGGAGTGGACTTGTAGTGAATTACTTTCCCTACATCAAATGGAAACAGAGGTACTGCTTGGCTATATAATATACCTCATGCGTTGCCTGCATATATTAAATTTTGCTACACAAAAGTCACAAAGTTTCAAAGTAACATTTTATTGATCATTTTCACAATATAAAACTAATAAATATAGTAAGCTGATCAGCATGGACGTCATTAAAAATAAGAACGGTAAGCGGCTTCTTGTAATATTTGTGTTTTCGCAAGTATAAAACAGATTTGTATTATGTACCTTACAATACCTTAGACAGTACGTGTGGCAATGCTATCCGTTCTCAAAGTAGAATCCAAGAACTTAAGTTTACGGAATATTTTTAGGAAGTTATATGCTGAACTTCTTGGTCTTTAAAATCTTTCAATTCAGTTCTTGTTGCTATACTTCAAACAATTGACAAATATGTTCAGCATTTGTCTGAAATTTGCTCTTTTTTCTCTACTTTGAAACTTGTAATTTGGTCAAAACAAATCCCAATGATATGCAAAGCCAATAAGACTTCCTCAAATTTGATATCGAAAATGGGTAAAAAGTTGCTGATAGGTGGATGAAAAAGCTGTCATGTGAACCTTTCGCAGCCTATCCCGTCAAATTTGAACATCTGAACACCTGTTAAGGAAATAATATCTAAGAACTGTCACGTTCCACTGTGTAAATACCGAGCCAAAATTAGTCACTCATACAATTCTAATTTGTCATGGCTTTGAACATATTATTCAACCTTATTTGTAGCAACATCAATATGATCATGCTCCCAATAATGTGAAATTAAAATATTTTAAAGTGGCCTGTATTTTCAATCGATGCATTTCCATTGATGGAAGCACCTTCTTGGATCTCACGAATTCATGAGTCTTCGTTTACAAAGCCTTATTAGAGTCTTGGTCTGAAACAATTTCATGTCCCATCTTCTGAAGTGGCTGCCGTCTGCTATTTGTAACGTGGATGATTTTGGTGAGAACCATATGCTTCAAAGCAAGTGTAGATTTAGGTCTCTACATACTGTAAACAGTGTCAAAGCGAAGGTATCTTCGTACTCAGAAATTTTCAAAGGAATGGGTAAACTTACCTAGGATTCAATAAAGTTAAATATTGACAGTGATGTAGAGCCCAGAGCAGGGAAACTACGTCACATACCGTTTAGAGGGTCTGTTGCATCATCTTTGACATATAAGTTTATCATAATACCGAATACAATTGAAGACGATCCTTGCAATTGGCATAGATTTAAACCACAGCATTACTCTCATTTGTCAGAATGTTACATATTTTTTAGAAGTGTACCACAGCTTAAACACATACTCAGAGCGTACCACAGCTCAAGCACGTACTCAGAGTGTACCACAGCTCAAACACATTACAGCAGTAACACTTACGTGATATTTTCAGTACACAATACTAGTCTGTAACTTTGTGAAAGGCAAAGACCGATGGGTTTCTCTTAGATTGAAGGCGAGGCTAGGAGTAGAGCTAGTAGGGGGGGATTGTTTCTGTCTGGGGCCAGATTTGTTTTCCCTTGATTTGTAAAAATCATATTTTGGGCAAATTAATTGATAGCAATGCAGATTGAAATCTCTAGTTGTAAAATATTCTCTCGATCCCAAATCTTATAAAAGTGTTTGGACAGATCGTCATTCGGGTGGAGTTTACGTGGGTCAGAGTTGACTTGGCGTCTGGTTGCCTAAGGACGAGTTGGTTCGGAAACCGAGTTGGCCTCTTTTACACCCCTGCCCACCTTGCCACCTACATACAGACCCCGTACATGGCCATTTGACTGATGAATAGTCAAGACTGGCTACCGTATTCCAAAATTGCAGAGGTCATAGTGCATAATGCTACAAGATTTCATGAAATGTTTCTTTTTGCTTACTTATGTTAATTGTCACTTACTGGCAGGGGCGGATCCAGGATTTCTGAAAAGGGGATCCGAAGTTGTTCGACCTATGATTGATGGAAATATACCATCTAGGCCGAGCGCCACCATCAGTTGGCGCGGAGCGTACAAGAAAATTTTTTGCAAAACGGACCTCCCAGATCGCCGGAAATAGCACTTCCCATGTCTTACTTTGGCATTTTCTGCTTCATATAATTTCATGTCTCAACTCTCAACACATTAGTTTTTCCACAAGTTATTAACAGAAGACAGTTATCATAGGTACAGTGCCTTGCTAAAATGTATCCTGTTCAAGGCGTCTGATCAGATCTTTAGTAGCCATGTACTAACTTGGTGAATATTGAGGGATTTCCTTGAGAAATTTGTGACGCATATCTTAGTTCGACTTGATGCCAGGACTCAGGTACCTTGCATTGACATGTGGGCGTAAATGTACGTTTTATCACGTGTATGTTCCCCTCTGCCTAATTTCTTGTTTTGCGTGGACTCAGAGAGAAAGTGAAAATTACCCAAAATGCGCGAGACTTGGCAGCCCTGTCATTGTCTTTGGGGGTACGTCCAGGCAGTGTAATCATGGTATTATTGTAGGCCTTAAATAGTATCAAAACTGAATGACCGAATTGTAATGATTCTGACCACTATGTTTCTAAATAAAATTTTGTTGGTGATGTGCACTGTAGGCCACTCTTAACGTCTTTCAGAGAAAAATCGAGGGATTAATTAACTGACGGGACAGCATTTGGTTATTTAGCTTGTCATTGATTATGCTTACACTTGTTGATTGCTGGTTTTTACTTAGTTTATAATTCTTCATTTTTCTCCTGAAGGATTTATTTATGGAGGGACGACGTCCCCCTCACTGAAAATTTTAGGGAGGGACGTGTCCTCCCCCGCCCCCCTGCTTCCTCCGCCTGTGCGTAGCATACCAGAAAATTTGGGTAGAAACACATCCCAGAGAGCCAAAAAAGACACTTCTAAGGCCATGGTTTTCCATTTTAATTCACTTATTCTGAAAACTGAGTATTGAACAGACGACGTAGAAAAGTATTATTGTAAGGATTGTTCTGTCGAATGATACCAGCAGCTATATTGGAGTATCTAGAATGATGGTAGCCATAATCGAGACTTGATGAAGGGCTGTGTTGGTACGGCGTGAATCCTGGAAACCAGCGTGCTGTTGTTACTTAGGAATCAAGTTGCGCTGTGGTGTCTGTCAAGACGGCAAATACAGGGTACCTGTATTCCCTAACGGCGAAGGCCCTGGTAAACGGACAAACTGGTGTCTCATAGAGGCATCACATATCTTAAGATTCAGTAAGTCACTCAGAGTTTGCAAAGCGTAGGCTACCATATTTTGAGCAATTATTATGTGATGGTATATACTAAATTCTGAATAGTCATTACTGATCTCGCAATACACAATTATTCGCCCAGCCTTATCATGTGTATACATCACTTCTTGTGTACCTCACTTCATGCTGTGTGTTCGAAGTACCGTACTTGTGTTCCTCTTGCACTTTCTGCAATGTGTCCATACCATGTTCCCCTTTGACCGGCATGAACCCCCGACCGCCCGCAACATGGGTTTTAATCCTGGTTTACGGACCTACTTAAAAAGAAATGAGAAAAGGTGGAGGTGTAGTCCTTCTCAATACATGGAATTTACAGGACTCTAGATTAAGAATGGTGTAATTTCATACTTAAACAAACGAGGATGGGAGTCATGTTTTGATCTATCAATGACTACAGAATTTAACCCAGTTCAACGATGTTCTTGACACACGTTGACCTTTACTTATTTTTCAATGATCTGGCGACTTCAATCGCATGTGCTACTCGTTTGCTTTTTTTGGTTCCATATCAATATATTTCAATATCATTGCAAGGGATTTGCAGTGGTTCGCAGTCGCCTGATTTTTTCCCTCTCCGATATGGGCATTTTGTATTTTTAAAATTCCACGAAAACGTCTCAAAATCAAGGTTGGGGTTAGAATAGGTTTAAAGTCGGCCTCGAACTTGCGAATGGTCTCTTATATTCTAACCTCAAAATTGGGAAAAGACAACTATAAGTTCGTTAGTGAAAAAAGGGAGCGTGGTTGGATTCTAACAGTTTGATTGGTGGACGGCCCTCCATTTCTGTCGAACAAACAAAACTAGATTTTGACAACCTCGTCAAGGCGTCGCAAACACAACCATGTGTAGTAAGATAGCATGCGTGTGAATTGTCCCAATCGACGTTCAAATTGATCTACTGTGCGCTATGACTCCCATGCTTCGAGGTTGTTAATTGCAGCTTCATTCTCTACCATTCCACTCTCTGTCCTTCTCTCTGTCTCTTCTCCTTTCCGATTTTCTCTCTTTTTCCCTTTTATATTTTTTTTTTTTTTGCATTTTAAAAAAGGGGGCCGGGGCCGGGTTGGCCCCCCTAGATCCGGCCCTTTACTAGGAAGTTGCGTTTAACAGCGTTTCAGTGGGATATTTTCTTGAAGACTCTCCCATCACTCCTTTGACGATCGCAAGGGTCATGACATATTGAACTCCCATGGGTTTCTAATTACCTGGATCCACACAAGGAAAGACTATGCTTAAAACCATTTTTTGAACATGTGGTTCCATTACTTGTGACTCAAATTTTATAGACACAGGACGTTCTTTTATTTTTATTCATATTTTGTAGACAGGACCAGGGGCCTTAATCTGTATCGAAATGTGGGGGAGGGGGGCATACATGACTTAGCACAAACCAAGTCCTTGGTTTTGAACAGGGGACTTCTTCCCTGTTCCCCTCTATTATTAATGACGTTGTCCTATTCTAATAAAAATTAGGATTCCGAAGTTAACTTCACCATCACAGGTGATCTGCCAGTTGAAATACACGGAGTCTGCAGAATTTTCCTGCCGGGTCATGCCAGAGACCCCAAGTTCCAACAACCCCTATGTCGAGGGGGTGGTGAGAAAGGGATATGAAGGAGCCTAAATATCCCATGCCGTTGCAGGGTATATTTTGCACAGTATCACTTGATGCTTCGAAAGCCGAGTTGCGCCCTGATAGTGTTCTTTCGAGTCTGAATCCTGAAATTGCAAAGTGGGCGAAAATTTTCGGTAGGCTTAGACAAAAAACATATGTAATCATTAAAACAAAAAGAAAAAACATAGAAAATGTAGGGGTTTTTGACCGCGTCGGGATAACATACAGTACATTATGTCAAACCACCTAGACTACCCGATGAAACAGCCAAACTTTGCTCCGTGAGTCGCGAATCAACAGACCTACCGCATACCACTCACAAGATAACAACAATTAGGATTTGTGATATGGGATGAGATTTACAACCTATACATAAACTGTGTACTGTGCCTACCTGTTACTTGGTAAGGTTGACAGGACTCACGCTATCTAGCTATGTGGAATGGAGTTATTGAAGAAACTGGAGTCACTTTTCAGTGCGCGAAAATTTTGGGCTCTAATTAGAGAAATTGTTCTCTTGAGAGCACAAACAGGAGCCGTCGGGCACTTTTCATGGAACTGAACTTCTAATATACGATGATATGACTGCAGAATGCTGAGACACGTAAGCCCTAATCAAATAGAGCCACGACACGACTCTTTTACGAAATTTGAGGGGACATTTGATATTGCGTCCCAACCCATCAAAATGTGGGGGACGTCCCCCCCGTCCCCCAGGATTGACGCTCATGGACAGGGCGTTTGCTCAACACCATTCTGTGCAAGAATATTGGAGAGCACTGGTGTTTACCTACTAAACGTGACGTGAGCTTGTAACTAGAGATGAGCCTTGCCCTTGCAAGAATGCGTTGGGATGGTTGCTTCAACCTATGCTACACTACAGCTATACCTTTTCTCCACCTCTAAGTGTCTTTTCAATAGCCGTTCTACTCGAGGCACAATGCAATCTTGAATGCATGAAGGAAATCCTTGCGATCTGTTATAATTAAATATTTTATGATAAAGCCATGCCACACTCGGCGACAAACATTGTCATTCAATGTCGCCAAGTCAAATACATTCAAGTCAAGTCGCAAGTCATTTTTCTTCAAGTCAAGGCGCAAGTCAGGGAAAAGTACGACTCGATTGGGACTCGAGTCTTAGTCAGCAACACGAGTCAACAACTCTGGTTCCACCGGATGCAAGCAAGGCAAGCTCTTCTCCAGGGAGTGACAAAGTATTTGCCCAGACAGGGACCGCGGAGACGAGGGGCTACGAGGGCTTAAGCGCCCACCCCTTTTCAGCCGTAGGCATTTTGGGTCGCTTTAAACTGAGATGGTAGGCTTTTATTTTCTTGAACATATTGGTCCGCTTCGATAATTAGCCCCCCTCCCCTATTTCAGAATTGGCTCCGCGGTCCCTGCCAGATTTATATATAAGTACGCTTCAATCATTGATTAAGAAAGAGGCACCTTTTGCATTGACAAGCATCTGCAATCAAGCATTCCTTAACTTTAAACGTGTGAAGACAAAGTAAACCACCATGACTTTCTTTTCCATCAGTAACAATTCGGCTTTGAACGTCGATGCTAGTCAATTTGGTCAATTTGGCCTGTCATCTATGTTATAACTGGATGGTAAGGTTGTAGCCTATATGCAAGTCGAATGAAGTCATCGGGAAAATCGCGTTGTGCTCGGATTGAACGCGAAACACTATATTTCTGTAAAGAGTGATTGAGAATTTACCTGTATGGAATTCATTTTGAAGTCTTCACTAATCGCCAGCTGCTACTTCTTTAAGGAAGGGTCTTAGAGGAAGGGTGTAGACGGGTGACACCCTTCCCTTTATTACTCCTATATGTAAATTTTTATTGGTGTTAACTTGCCTAGATGTAAAACGATACTGTCTTCGAACTGATCATATGCTCAACGTTTTCATGCTTTAGAGCATTTTCGGCTGCAGCATGCACCTCTCCAAGGCTGTTTCTGTAATCTCTCCCCCACCCTCCGTTGGTACTCTATCACGAAGAGTGCCACAGCTACTTGATACGTAGAGTAGATCTAACAACACAACCCTTAACTAAATGTCTTCAGATTGCCTTAATAGGATTTTCTAGAAGTTGCCAATGGTATTTCACCTTTTGCTTTCATTGATATATTATATAATATAAGAACTTTTACTTCAAAAATAAGTAAGTTTAAAAACATTTTTCAGTAACATTACTCTTTAGGGGAAAGCAACGGTAAACGCTGCTTTACAAGCTCTTTGAATTTGGCATGCAAATGAAAATAAGCATCGTCAGGCTGTTTCATGAAGAAAGAACACTTTGTGGTATAGGGTAGCAGACAATGCTAAACAGCGGAAGCCCAAGAAGCTTTCGGTGTCTTCTGTGTTTCATGTAGTTAAGACTACAGCATTTGTAAGCGGGTATGAAGGGATCCAGTACCTCAAGGAAGGAGTTGATATGCAAAGACGAGTAACCAGCATAATAGCGCATCTACGTGGACCTAGAAAGCATATGCGATTTCCTAGGTTGCATCTTAATTTAAATTCATACTTAGGAAAACAAACAAATTTTAATTTGGGGGGGGGTTTAGGTCAAATTTTATTTAGAGTTTGGAGATAGCATCGGGAAGCAGCTACCCCCTAGTAACGTCCGCAGACTATAGCATTGCCGTTCTTTGGCTACTTATAAAAACCACTTGAACGATGAGTCTTATCTTTTGCACCATGGCCATGACACTAACACCAACTAAGTAGAACGTAAGACTTTAACAAACTATCAGTCAAACAAACTAACAACATCGCACTTGGCTCGGCATTGGCTTGTTTGGCCTTCCTTTGAACACTCTGGCGCTTAAAATGGTTGCAAATTACTAGCCGAGCCGTTTCAATTTATTCACCCAAATCTTTACCACTATTACCCCGCCGAGCGAACCTGACACAAACTACCTAAAGGTCGTGAGGTAGTATCAAACGTATTTAATCACAAAAAATTATTAAGACTCCCTTAAGTGTACTTCAATTACTAAACGAAACAAAAATTTCGCAACTCCTGAGGGGAAATCTAGCTGCAAGCCATTATTTTATAGCTTCCAGCTTGTCTGGAAAAAGGTATGCACTTAGCTGTGAATCTTTAAAATATTTTAAGAATAAAATAACCAGAACCTTTCCAGGATGACAACTTTAAACGCTCGTGCTTGATAACTTATTTGACTTGCCTCACGATCATCCTCCACAATCATACCTCCTGACCTATGCACCAAAAATGTCCCGCGAAAAGGCAACAATCGGACTCATAAGAACGATGTACAATTATAACAATTAAATTTTGTCTCGAAGATACAAAAACGAAATAATTAAGGAAAGGAAATACCCACTGCTTTCTCATTACAGGCATTCAGTGTATCTTGAATCGTTTTGTGGGCTGTATCTAAGAAAAATACCATATGCTGTGTATCCTCTCATGCAAGTGAACTTTTTGTGGACATCAAATGGTTTGTATAATGCACGCTTACAGCGGAAAATTCCTGAAACATCCTGATCGTTATGGTAGCGACCAAACAATTTATTCTATAGTCACTTGCATCTTCCTGAAAACCTAAACTATGGTGATACATTACATCACATAAAACTTCTTAAAAAAGTAACAGGCTATCATGGTTTTAAATTCACAACAATCCTAGCTTTTATTCCCTGTCTATGGCCATTGTCTTGCTCTACCAGGACAATAACCGTGGTACAAATGCTTCTCACAGTTTTATTACAACCTAAGTGATTACCCTTGGAAGTCTTAAGACGTCAACGAAGGGATAGATATGAGCTCCGCTGGTGTGGCACATTCTAGTATCCCATTTGTGTACGTGGATGTGTGTGTGTTATGTCAAATTTGTGAAAAGGATCAAATGATCACACAGTACAGAAACTGCATCAAGTGGTTTGGTAAACCTTATCTTCTTTCACTTTTGTGAAGGAAGTCTTTTGATACAGTTAGCATGATTACGTGTATGATTTCAAAACTTTTTATGGAGCTTACGCTACCCAGTAATCTCCTTGTTAGTACAATGAAGTCGGATACCACCTTCTTCCTCAGCTTAATTCAGTCATTCCATCTTGATAAGTCGTGAAGAAAACATCACTGCACTTCACAAGACGAACCATGCCGCAAGTTTGTAATCTCACCTTGGTCCAGCTATTGTGGTGTTTGTTCTGGATTTTAGAGAGTGTCTTGAGTCAAGAAGGAGTAAGTTATTAACTGTTTTGAAATTAATATTTTTTCAAAGATTAAAATTATTTCAAGAGTTATATGCTCTTAAATTCAATCACATTTGATTCGAAAAGTTTAGGATACATCGAAGGCGTCGGGTAAACAAATACGGTATCTAAAGACCTCTAGAAATTTTCGGTAAGATCAAAGATTCTAATGTAATGCATCTTTGAAATTGCACTACTTCTTTTACCCTCTTAACTAACTCAAAATATATTGTTGGGAACTAAATTGTAACCATTGTAATAATATTGAACCCAAGAAAAAGAAACTTTTTAATCTTTGTACAAACATGGTATTAGATATGTTACCCACTAGGGTAGCTTCTAACGTAACAAACAGCATTCCGCACCAAAAAATAAAATACCTCTTAAAATATAAAAAATACTTTAAAAGCAATTACCTCACTAGATAGCACAACCACCAAACTATGCTTCTGTTCGAAAGACAACAGAGCACTACCAACATCATTTTAACTGTTTAAGAATATGAATTTATCATCCATGAATAGTGTATAAACGTTCTTTCCATCCTAAAAAAGAAATTCCCCTTTAGAAGTAATTTTGTAATGTGACGTTTCCTACAGGTTTAGCTCGTTTCCCCGTTCCCTTTCGCTGTGTTACCTTACAAATAGCACCTTAAAATACAGAAAGCCCGTCACAATTTTGTTTTCAAAATCAAAATTCAAATTTGAGACTACCTTGGTTCGACAATGCATAGAAGCCGCAGTCAACAGTAGTAAGTTTAAGCCTCGAAGAGAGAACAGGATAGTTAATTCCACTTTTACCTCTAGAGTAAGAATTCTTCAGCAATTTTTGGATGAAATAAAAAATATTGTAAACAGTAATTCCTAAATTAGGAGTAAACTGTAAAGTAGAAAATGGTATACGCAAACAATAGGATCATGGCAAAGTCATTATTAACCAAAACAAAGAAACTAATACTTATTTCGGAATTTTTAGGCTACAGCCTTAATTTCTTTCAAACAAGTAGGCATTGAAAATAGAATTCACCGAAAAACATGCGTACGGTAGTGAAATATAAATATTGATTTCGACGAAAAAGTACCATATTTAAAATTTGATCATCATATTCATCATCCATTGCATACACATAGATAAACAGTAGCACAACGAGAGTACAAGAATTTTCAGACCAGTGAAGGGAGAAGAGATCAGCACCAAGTATTGAACCTTGTAATCTTCAGAAAAAAAATTAATCAAATTAGAGTTGCTAGATGTGCTTTTAATTTTGTTCATTTTTCAAATTTACTTTAAAGTTCTATTAGACGGGTGGATGGAAAAAAATTAATAACGTGAAATGGCAACACCAAAAATCATTTTTTCACCATCATTTACTTAACATAATAAGTACTGATGAGTAAAGCATAAAGGGTAGCTTATCTTATAACTAACCAAGTTACTTTGGAGTGCTCTAAACAATGTAAGACTAATTCTGGAAATATTTGGATACCTTATAAAACGTTTAAATATAAAAAGAGTAGGCCTATAGACTTCATCATTAACTTGAGAGGAGGCTTTACTACAGAAGGAGAGAAACAGCTATGGTTACAAACTTGATTTGTACCTGAATATTGATTAATGGTAACTCCCGATAACAATAGACTTCCATTTATATAAACTTAGTTTCTACCTTTATCTCTTCATTTTCAATATTTTATTCTATATATTCTCAGCTTGTCGTTAAAAGAAGAAAATTGGAACTTTTCGTGTAGATAATTAAAAATCAAGGACACGTTATCATTATAATACAATTTTTAAGTTTCAGATAATCCTTTTGATCATGTGATAAAGTCCGTGCATTTACCTTCCATTCTTTATAATCCATTTTCCATTCCAAACGAAAGGGTAGGATTTGCATTCATAAAAAGCCCATTTTAATAAGTGAAGACAAAAATGTAAGACCGATGTCCTATACGCATGGTCGATAACAGTTTATCGATATCATAATTCACCTTTCAAGTAATATAGCAAGCCATTCTCTATCCTTTTTCATATCATGTTAACGTCAGATTAAGGTAAAAATCTAGTCAAATCTGTAATTATTGATCTTACCCACAGGATCGTAGAGCTGTTACTGATTTTGTCTTCATATTCGAAAACACATGCAACAAAGAGGGGTACCCTGGCACGTTAAAAATAATCACTACAGCAGAATACTTTTTCGAAAGTTGAGCTTGTGTAAACCGTTTGGGCTAAACCAAGACCGATAAATCGGTGATAGATGGATAACTAGATGTTATTCTTTACCAGTATCTATTCCTGGTGTTTCAAAGTAACTCGTCTCTGCTCTGTAATGCCAGGGAGTTGCTTCTGAAAGGAAACAGATCCGAAACTTTACTTTTTTCATACTTCCTAGGTGTACTTTTCCGTAAAGAGAGTACCCATTAATAAGCGGTTATTAAAGCCTAAGATGCCCACTCCTTTTGTAAGTTTTTTTAATTAATACCTGAGTCAATCCTATTTACACCTGCTTCTACATTATGATTTGAATGATGAGAAACAATTCTTTGACCCAAATCTTGCTACTTACAGTCAAGTAGGAAATATTGTCTATTAAATTCAAGTTTCCTGTTATATTATATTATCTGCCGCATTATTAGCAAGTTTTTGAGGGGTGTGAGTATTTAAAATTGTTACATAAAACTAAGTGTGTCCATTGCGATAAGCCTTGAATCTCGTTAAGAGCGAGGTTATTTTCAAGGAAAACGACTGGCAATGTTACAGCAATGGACGAAATTTGTCGACCTTACTTTTCAAAGTAGCAGGCAGCTTCAACGTCTTCTTGAATACTTATAATAGCTTTCAAGCCCATTAAAACGTCTAGTACTGGTAAGAGGAGGTGAAATAAGAGCTTTCGTTTTATCGTCTTGTAATAAGCAACATCCTGATTTACAAAGAAACAGCTTAGCAGTGTTAGCTGCTTTAACACTCTAACCGTAAAGATGAATCATACAATGTCCTAATCTCTTGCTGTCATTTTGGATTTGGATACTTCTTCTGCCTTTTTAACCTTTTTTACTCCTAACTTGTTTGAAAACTCTTTTTCAGTGAAAGACTTCATCAATTAGAAAAGTTGTACACTTTAGCATACTTTTCAAGTTTTTTTCCGAGCTAAACAAACACAAATTTGTGTAATTCAATTTCGATAGTGTGTGGATTACTTTTGCTTGTCCCGAAATTTCTTTATTTCATCCACCAATTAAGTGAGCATCAGTCCAAAAATACCAGCATGCACACCTTATCGATACCTCCATAAAATTGTGACAGGTACTTACACCGAAAGAATATTTTATTGCTGAAGCAAGCTCTGCAGTAGAGATATTTTTGGAAATGTAACGTTCCCACCTTTTCTAAGTAATTTTAGTAAGCATACGAAAACTATAATATGCGACTTTTCGGTATTTCCTGATTTCAGAATAACCATCTAAACAGTGGAACAAACGAGAGAAGTATTGGTATGTATTTATTTCATTGAAATATGTCTTAACTAAGTAATGCTAGTCTTTATTATCAGCTGTTTGACAAGCAATCATAAGGTACCCTTTTCAAGCAAAATGTCCCTTCATTGTTGTAAAGCTATCAGTCCCAGCCACAATGACAAAATCTACCTTATGTATAATTCGGTATTATTGTGAATTTCTTCTGTATCATACTTGTGAAAAAGTGAATTTAATGTAAGTAAAAGCCCCCATTACGGACAAACGTTAATAGGTCTTACTTTATAAAGCATGCTTACTAGTTTCAAGGAAATGGTTCACTAAAGCATTTTTCTTTTTCAGGTTCCTCATATTTCTTTTATCAACAACCAGAATATCCGAGAGATTGTACCGAGGCTAGAAATCAATGTTCTACAAATAATTTAAGTGGTGTATATCTAATTAAACCAGATGGTTATCCCGAACCCTTTGAAGTTTATTGTGACAATACAGTAGATTCTGGAGGATGGACGGTTAGTGACAGCATTGTTCATTGTAGTTAAATTGGTTGAAAAATGAACATAAAAGTAGTACATGATTATATCGAACACTGATATTTTTTATTCAAGCTAAAGTTTCTCTTAAAGAATTAAACAGCTCCTCCGAGACATTATTAAGCATTTTGACATACACAGTAGTAGAACTTAAATCAAGTAAAAAACCTACATTGATCCTTAACCTACCATAACGGTTCTAGACGTAAAATGAGTCTTGGCTTGATATCACTTTGCAGGTCATATATCGTCTTCAGGATAGCTCTATTCTTTTCAACCGGACTTGGAGAGAATATAAAATCGGATTTGGATTTCTGTCTCAAGGGTTTTGGATCGGCAATGAAAAACTATCGTTTCTTACCAATCAAATCACCTATGAACTTCGTATTGACGTTACAACTGTCGATGGCCTGTCTTTCTACGTGACCTACAGCAAGTTTCGTATAAGTGATGAGTACGGTGAATACAAGATGGCCAGTGTTGGTCAATACAATGGATCAGAAGGTATTATCAATAAGTACCAAACATGTATCTATGATTTTTGAAAATGAATTATATCTGAATATTACTTCGCTCATTTCTTTTTTGTTTCTGTTACAGATGAAATCAATCGGTTTTTGTGCCCACCAAATAGCGTAAGTACATACAAACTGCTGATGAGTAGTCTGGTCGTGGTACCGACATTAAAGTTTGTTTAGAACAATATATTCCAATGAGGTGTTGCCTATAACCTTCCTGTTGGGTAAGAAAAAGATAGAACTAGGTGCTCGAAAAGAAATATTGCCAAACTCTTAGGTAGGCGTAGGCTACACATCAAGAATATTCACATCTTACAAGTGATTGCTGTGTTTTCTCAGCTTTTAAGCTCATATGCATTCCTTTTTTATAGGATGGGGAAGTCTACACTTCCCCTAGCTGCACACAAAGATGTTACTGTACTAACGGTCAGTTTAGTTGTAACAATGCGTACCGGTGTAGTTCCAATGCAGTTTGTGAAGAGAGAAATAACGTGTTACAATGTTACTGTAACGAAGGCTACATAGGTGACGGAGTCAATTGTACCATCGATACACCGCCCTCAGATTGCAAAGATATATATGACAGGGGTTCCACTGATAGTGGTGTCTACACAATAAAACCAACAACCTGGCAAGGAGACCCGTTTGAGGTTTATTGTAACATGACTGACGGAGGAGGCTGGACGGTGAGTTGAACACTTTAGCTTACGGTATGCTCCCCAAGGCCACATTCAGTACACGGATCTTCACATTACAGAAGAGCGAATCACTTCACTTATCGTTAATAATTACACTTTCTGCCGGATTGCATAATACGTACTTCGTCTCTAATTCCAATCCTAACAAAAATAAACTTGTGGTACTTCCCTATTTTCTGATTAAAAATAATGTGGAATGTGTATAAACAAAACGTGAAACGCTGTCTCAGCCTTCCTTCTCTTGCCCATATCGGATAGAATATTAACTGATGTAAGAACACATTTAGTAACTTTTCCAGAGATTTTTGCTCTTCATTAGGCAAACTATTATGAAAGACCGCCATTTCCACTTGTAAACAAGAAATATTTCCCCACAAGACATCTGTTTCGTTTTTTCCCAAAAATGTGTTTTTATCTTTGAAACCGAAATATCCGAGCACTGAAAACGTTTTCATTGTATTGTCAGGTATTCCAACGTCGTGTTGATGGATCTCAGGATTTTTACCTCTATTGGTCGGATTACAAAAATGGCTTTGGATTAGCAGAACACGAACTATGGCTAGGGAATGATAAGTTGCATAGCGTAATAAGTCAAGGAAATTATCAGCTCCGGATCGACTTTGTCAACAGGTACGGAGCCCCGTACTATGCCAAGTACAGCTCTTTCAGTATTAGTGACGAGAACGACAATTACCGATTGAGTGTTGGGGGCTACACCGGAACTGCAGGTGTGTAGGAATTTACATCCATAAATCTTCAGTTCTTTGATACCTTCAATTTCAAGTTACTTTGTTATTGTCGTTTATATTAAGTAAAATGTCATGGAAGCTTGGCCTATACTCTGCGTATACTAGGCTACGAAAACGATGCAGTGGGTTTTATTTCAAGATAAAATTACACATTTTGTCGTGGGCTGCTTGGTAACGGCATTTTTGTTTCATTCATCAACAAAGGTCGGCACTGAAGGGTAGGAACAATGTCATTAGTTTATTAAAACATTGTATAGATACAATTTCTGTTGCTGAAATTTCATTTTTGTGATTACGTTTCTGGGGACTGCATGTAACTTTATACTAAGTCCAGACAACTGAGGTAATCCCTTTTCAAACATAAATCATGACAAAATTTCCTAATGGACGGAGTTTCGAATAGAGGCATGCATACTAGAGTTTAACTCCCACCTGATAGTCCTTTTTCAAAAGAGCATTTAAAAAGCATTACGGGATACAGCTTATCATGTGTGTTTTTAACCAATGACATTTTACTGTAACCAAAATGACGCGTACTAAACCTCTCTCTCATATTCCTTTATACATGTTATGATGGAAAGGGTCTATAGCAAGGTTCACTCTTGAATGAATGAAAGAAGCATATTTAGAGATTAATCAAAACGGCTCTTCGAGCGGGTCATCTGTTTGTATTTAGAACATTAGTACTTTTTCCTTTGTAAATGAGTTACCATCAAGTCCGTGAATACAAAACATTGGTACATTCATATACCTTAAATATAACAAACTAACAAGTATAAATGATACATTACAGACTATTTTAAATATAAGAAATTTACTAAAACGTTGGCGGGATTTTTTGCTCGCTGTGAAAATACATGTAACAGAAGGCAGTGGAACGGTTGTTCACTTCTCTAGTACGGGCTTTGCTGATCCCTCAACATGCTAAACGTTCTCAACAGTATCACAGGAAAATTGTTAAAATGTGTCTGGGAAAGTGCTCCTAAATAGCTCCAAAAATTGTTTTATTTTATAACAACTAACCTGCTCCACTCTACGGACAATTGGTTAGCTATTAAACTTTTCCCTTTGCATTGCATTTTCAAGACATTGAAGATGTTATGCAAAATTACTTTCCATCCTGGGAAACGATATCTTACAAAATTACTCACAACTTGTTTCATGTGAAATTCCTCTCTTCTTCATTCCGTCAAAAGTTTACCACCAACTCACCTCTTTGTGCCCGCCAATTGATCATTCGTCTATGAAAATCAATTCTTTAATTAAATTCTGATTGTATTTTATTGATTATTATAAAGAGCTTCACAAGAATTTTACCATATCCAGAGAAATGGCTAAAGTAGAAATAAGTATTATGACAATTCTTGAAATAGTTCGACGACGTTCGCTATTTGTTACCTGTGCCTAAAACCGTCAGCCAAATACCACAAGATAAAGTTGCTGTCTTTTCCCTGTAAGGACAAGTTTCAAATCTAATTCACTTTCGTATCAAGCTACTCTGAGAGTAGCTAGATACGAAAGTGAATTAGATAACAAACGTGTACTAACGTACCCAAATATCATCCTGTGAAACACACAATTCACTTTCTGTAGGAGCCAATCCCTAAAATACTAAAACACTCTCGTTGAATTTACGGTGAGCATAATCATATTAAGTTATTATAACAGATAAGTCAAATATGTTTTCCAAAGTAACGACAATGGTAATATGGATTAATAATGAATCTGTATTAGCAAAATGAATCCTAATAACTGTTCCTGAATTTGGTTTCCTTCACAGGTGATCATATGGCTTATTTCCAAGGCCAAGCCTTCACAACTCGAGACCGTGACAACGACAATTGGAGTAGTAGAAACTGCGTCACCTATAGTAATTCTGGCTGCGGTGGCCCGTCCTGCACGCTTAGTGGCGGGTGGTGGTACAACAGTGGCGGTTATCCTCTTACTGGAACTTACGGAACATATTGTTTTTATTGGGATAATCTTCCCGGCAGTAATTGCAACGTCAAATACTCGGAAATGAAAGTACGGCCTATTTAATTCTGGAACTGGAAGTGACTTCTAAAATATTCTTTAGAAACAAAAATATAGAATTATGTAACTTATCAACCTATCGTAGTTTAATCTTCATGAAAACCTCACACTTACAGAACTTCCTGTTTTGTAAATATAAAAAAAAAAAAAAATACGTTTTTTTTCCAGAATTTTCCGTAATGCTATCATAAATAAAATGGTTAAAACGTGCGTCAAAACGAATTAAGTTACAACATTTACCAATATCCTAAAACAAATTTGGGCTGGGTAAAGCAAACTATGAAGAGACACGGTCACCCTCTTACTTAATCATAAAAATGACAACTATTCAACATATTGGTTGAAAATGGGAAAATGGAAACTAGCCGTCTCATATCTGTAATGATTATGAACAGTATTAAGCTGATTGCCTCTCCGATCATTTGACGTCAAACTCAGTTACATGTTATCAAGTCAAAATAATGCATTCATTTAACGTTCAACTGCAAGAGGACCTTATCCGTGTCACAAATAAATTGGAAAAGTGTAGTTGTCCTCCCCTTCCCTTTTCTAATAATATTAATGGACAAACACATATTGAATGAAATTTGTTATGAACTGCAAAGTACTTCATAACTTTAGCATCCGTATATCATTAACATTAGAATGTTTCCAAGGAATTATTCTGCATAACCAGTATTCGGTTCACGGACGTCATATTTTCTCATACATTTGAGTCCGAGCTGATCGTCCTGTAACTTTTTGATCACATAAACGTCTACCTTTCAGGTAGCTTAGTAGGCACATTTTATCAAATTGTTGGTAACCCCAGCAAAGCTGTATGGACAAATATTAACAAATACATGTCTGTCCAAACTTTTATGTTGCTTTCGTCTACTCGAACTCTTGCCATTTGTGCCATCTCCAGGAAACAAAGGTTGGCAACACCATCGTTGTATCACGCTCTATAAAACCAATTTTGATGTATTTAAAGGTTTTTTATATATCGCATAAAGCATCATTGACGTCGGGAAGGTGTAGGTTCGTGTAAGTTGATAGCTTTCTTGCACGAAATAAAAAGCTGTTTATAAAATGGGAAACAAAAAGTGGGTTAATATTCTCCGTATTCTTATAGTTTGTAGAGTATAGGGACGTTCTACTCTTCCGTGCAAGTGGTGGGTATATTAGCAAGCTCCGTCACAGTGGACGATTAACTGTCTACTTCTTCAAGAAACTACGACTATTCATACAGAAATTGATAGCAGCAAAAAAGAGAAGTTCACTCAAATCTCAAAACAGGGGTAGAGCCAGGATCTACCAGACGGTCCAAGCTCCCCAACAGGCAAAGGGGCAATAACCCTAAGTCACAACAAAGGAAACGGATTGCCTTAAGGAAAGCGTCTGGAATTTTTTCGAGTCTCTCTCGAGGCTTTGGTTTTTATGGTAGAAATATGCAAATTCGGAATTTGTATAGAGGAACCAAGAATCGTTTTGGTTCTGTTGAAGAATCAATCTGCCTTTCTTTGGGACGTTATCAGTAAACATTTGCCACCTTGATGACTTTTGCTACCAATAACAAGGCAATGCAAACAGATATGTACTGATACCATCAATTAGACTAGTTTCATCCCATGTGTAGAAAAACGTCCATGGGAAGATAGAAGAAAATGATATTTTATTTTAAAACAAATTTCATAGTTTCATTTGCACACGAAATAGTTACCAAAATTTACCTTCTTTCTCCCTTTTAAAGTTATATACTTATTTCAGCAAATCCTTCCAAGATACGTCTTTACACTGAAACCAAGCGGAAAGGCATGCTCCTCAGATAAACCCAGTTTCATTATAGTTTGGTACGGGGCACGTAATTCTTTAATGCTGGGTACAAAATCTTCAGGATTCCTACCAAAACTCTTTTCAACGGGATTATTTCATTGTCACTAGAATATAATTCATTCCATCCATTTCCACCCTAAAAAAAAGAAAATGGTTGGCACTTCTACCCCATGTGGTGACGGGTAAATTTAATTGTAGAAATCGGGTTTCAGTGAACAATCACACCACTCTACATCTACTCAAAATTGTGGCTTAAGAGAATCTTTTAACTGTGATGTCAGAAACAATACTCATCAGAGATATCGTAAAAAATGGCCAATAAAAGAAAAACTCACAAAAGAAAAGATTTTTAAAGAAAATATTAATGTCATACCTATTCCCAATGAAACCGCACAGGAAACCCCTATAATCAATGCCTTGACAACATACATGCCTGCATAACACTAGCTATAGAGAGAAAGAAAATCACTAAATGTCTTAGAATGTGACGGTCAAATAAAAACAATACTAATTTTTCAAAATTGATCTATGTGTTGCGTAAAGTATGGATTAGGGGTTACAATGAATCAGCATCTTGATCGTTCGTTGCACAATGAGATCAGCGTATTGATCGTCGGTTGCCTATCCCTCCTACTTAAGCCTGTAATTGTCTCAAAAAATGGAGATAAACCCACTCTAATCATAGTCTCAACATCTGACCCCCAAACTTGTTGTCCTGGTTTTCCAAAAGGTGGCGCTGTCTTTAAAAGAAGACTTTAGTTGACAGACTACACTGAAATACAAGGAAATACCGAGGCTGCGGTTAAAGAATGACTGTTGGTACGATGTCAGTGTTTCTTTTGGAGCTCCTGTGTGGTTCATGTAACTTTTGATAATGCTGGCCGTAACTAGGGTTGTCGGAGACGGGGGTGGTGGTGTTACTACACTAAAAGACTGCAATAGTCAATGATGAAGTTTCGGCATGTCTAAACACGTCTTAACTTACTTGAGACTATTAACTCTGAAGAGAGACATAGCCCAGCCAACAATGATATGTGGGTCCTATGTGGGGCCAATGTGGTGCGCTATATGGGGCCAACATGGGATTCCCATATGGGCCCCAGCTCTATGTGTCCGTGGGGGAAACGTGGGGCCTATATGGGATTCAATATGGGGTGGAGATGGGGCCTATGTGGGGCCAATATATGACAAAACAATGCTTATGCGGGTCATATATGGGGCCTATGTGGGTTTAATATGGGTTCCATATGGGGCATGTATGGTGTTTTTGTGGTATTCATATGGGGTCCAGATGGGGCATATATGGGATTTCAATGGGGGTTGTATGGGACTCGCATGTTGCTTCTGGTGAGCATATGGGACGTGTTATGTCTGCATGTGAACTGTATATACGTCTTCA
This sequence comes from Holothuria leucospilota, assembly GCA_029531755.1. NCBI lineage: Eukaryota > Metazoa > Echinodermata > Holothuroidea > Aspidochirotida > Holothuriidae > Holothuria > Holothuria leucospilota. Next base: position 51,238,330 of record CM055971.1, read on the forward strand.
ATCAGTAATTAAACAACCATAGTCTATTTGGGTCACAGTTCTCCCATACTCAGGCTGCCAGAGTGGCCGTGTAGGTCTATTCATCTCCTGCCTTGAAAAATGTAATTAACAAAAGCATGCTGCAATAGTGCCAGCAGGGTATGCTCCCGTGCATTTCAGATGAAAAGTTTAATACAGCCCATTTCGTTTCTCATTCCATGTGGCAGTCCGATTTCAAGGTGGATCATCACATTGTGATTAAAATTCCGAAGTTAAAGCCGGAAAATTGAAACTCGATATGTTATATTCCAGATGATATTACTTGGTTTTAAAGATATTAAGGAAGTAGAGTCCAACTACGTATCCGTCAATGCATTCAAACTGTTTTCAAAATTATGGCAGGCTTTCTAGCTTCCGAATTTAAGGCATCCCTGTAGGAAATTCTCCCTCCTCCTGTAGCATACGCGCCGCCATATCTTCCATTGTAATTTAAAATCTTTAAAATATATGCTTCTTCAAGTCGGTCCGATCCAGGGACATGTAACTTATGACAGGCTACTTATATCCAACTGTTGAGCACAGCTATCCTTTGTAAAATGAATTTCAACTTGAGCTTTGCCATAAAATCGCTTTAGTCCAGGTTACAGTTTAAGTACCCTCATTGATCACTGCACTATGGCTTGTGCACGAAATACTAAATAAACCATGTGCTTTCAGCACACTGTATACACTGCAAGTGCTTCACTCATCCTGACACTAGCCTACAGAGTATGCATTTGAAAAGCTCTTTGTTGTACAAAGGGCTCAACTACCCAATCACAATGGACTTCCTGATTGTAAATTACAGGAGGGTCCCATTGTATACAAAAGACAACCCTGTATAACCACCTTGGTTTATATGCATCAATGATTCGCTTGGCAAGTCCAGTACCTACATGATTAGTGTGTAAGCCTTCCTTATAATACTTTATATATGGAATGCACTTTATGTATGGAATGCACTTTGCTAGGGCGAGCAGAAACGTTTATAGGCCTATTCTTAGAACAAAGTTGGAAGAAAAATGATTTCATAGCTAAGAGGATTTAGTTGCCAGCAATACTGATGTTGCCAAAAATAATAAACAATAGGCTAACAATAGGCCCCTAAATTACTAGATGTTCGGAATTCGGTCTACGTAATTAAGACATGGGTATGCATGTGGTATATATTAATATGACATGTATCTTTACTGTTCATGTTTGATTTTGGAATTAAAAACGAACTTGTTACCAAAGTAAAAATCTGCGCATAGGTTTATTCAACAGCTGGGACCCACATGGGGCCTATATGGGCAATCCCACACACACTAAACCCATTTTTGTGTGCAAAAATTTATCATATTGCCTTCAATCTAAATTGAGCGAGGGAAATATCTGAAAATGTGAAAAATTAATCGCATTCGGTCGATTAAAAAATTGTTCTCCAACATGGGTAACATATGGGGCCTATATGGGAATCCCATGCCCATATTTGCCCATGAATACCACGGTTATACCACGTGGGCCCCATATTGTGTGTTGGCTGGGAGTGTACAAGACTTATAAGTTAACTTATTTGCGTCATGAAAATATAAAAAATGAGAGACGATTAGGTATTACAAGAACTCAGGATATATTCACGCCAAATGCAACTGCATTGCTGAGAAAACTCTGTTGTCTAACATCAAAACGATGATACCGCTTACAATTACAGTCTTAGCAAAGACACACGGAAAACTGACACATGCGCATTTTACAACTGATATTAAGAGTAGACATTGGATCTTAATGAAGCTGATTAGGCGGGGCGTAAACTGTCTGTTCTCTGTTGTAAACAAAAGTTCACACTATAGGGAAATGTGTGCACGCAAGGGGTGTTTCTGAAAAGAATTTTTGAGTGATCAAATTTTTTCTTGTTGCCATCAGGAAATCATAGCCACAATTAGGAACTGTTTTATTTGAACTTTTAAGTTGTAGATAATCATAGAAAATGGTGGCAATAAATTACCCCACGCTTTGTACATATCACGAAGAATTTATCTTACACTTTTAAGAAAACCTTTAAGAAAATTTCCGTATTTAGTCCCCAGTGTTCTTTCAAGGAACTTTCTAGAATAAAATTGTTACTATATACAATACTAGCTCAGTCAAACAGATCACTTGCAAGTTGCACTACATAAATTTCCTTTACCTCACTTCATAAACCTGTGTCAGACAATTAAAAAGTCAATAGGGAAGAATTTCGTGCTATTGAAGTCTATTTTGCTTTTCCTTTACCTTTCTGTTTTCTTTATTGTTTCACGGGGTTGGTCACGTTTAGTCCCTTTATCGCTTCGTCGAAGTAGCTCCTTTGTGGAGTAGAGCTAATTCGGGAGTAACGTTTCATGTCGCCTTTCGACTCTTCCGCAGAGGGGTGAGGAGACTTTGAAAAAAGTACCTTTATTACCAATGGACTTGTCTGCTATCTCAATTCTGATGCGTTTCACATTAAAGCTGCTACTATGCAAATTTTAGTTCTTTTTAAGGTGTTTAGTAGCTCATATCTCACAACGTACTGAAGTTAAATGGACAAGGTTCAAAGCATCGAAAAACATTGGCGTTTTGACAAGGTGATGGTAAGACGGCAATGTAGTTACGTGAAATTTACACTTGTCTTAATATCTTCCTGTGCCGATTAGATAAACACGGTCGCTGCAGATATCGTCTGTTTATTTTCATATTCAGAGTTTACCCGTCAATCATCTTCGCAGTGTAATCAAATCCTGTTACGGCTGCAGTGTTTGGACTTTCACCACATACGTGGAGACTAATCGCCATGTACGAGTATTACATCATTGCTGATAGTAATTACGGAAATGCAATAATCTTCCTTACTTTGCCTCTAGTCAGGCTATTTCGTGTTTAGAGTATAAGAAAGTTTGACACCGTGACCTTTTCTTGCTAATGGCTACTCATACATTTAAAATATGCCTTTTGGAATTCTGTTAACCCGTTAGCAGTAAGCTGGCGGACCGTTGCCGTCCGCCTGATGCAAGTCTGACGGACCACTAGAGTTAAACACCGGTCATCCGCCAGAGAAATGGCCGGCTTTTTTCCAGCGTCCGCGGGCGGAAGTTACCATAGAAACGCCAGTGAGCCGTCAACGGTCCGCTGGCGCTTTTCCTTTAGAGTTTCATCAGCCGATCCTTGCAAGAAATACGCTGTTGATTCGCTGAATGTTCACTCAATTACTTTCATGCTTTTTAACTAGAGAGGGTACACTGTGTATGAGAAAACATGCACTACCAGACTACTGCTTCTTGCAATGAGTTATATCAAAATGTCTGACCATGTCTGACAGATACTAACCTACTTGTGAATAATAAGTAGCGGCAGAAATGATATTTACATGCATTCTTCAGGAAAATCAATCGCAAAAAACAACTGAAGTCATATTTCAAGTTTTGAAGTAATACTTTAGTATCTATCTTCCTAAAACAGGTGAATGAGCGGATGAGCAGTACAAACAAAACTTACTAACGTAATTAATTTGCTGGAGCCCTGTCTACACGCCGACATTCTTACCATGAGTCAATGACATTGGGACCTTAAAGTCAACACACGTACACTATTGTACAACAAATGGAGAAAGGCCTACAGGCATAGAGCAGGATATAGGCTCTATGCCTGCAGGTCAGAGCTGGAGGACTCGAGTCCGGACTCGAGGTTGAGTCCGGACTTAAGTCCATTCTTTTTGGACTCGGACTTAGACTTGGACTCGGGCTGCCTGGGCTTAGACTTGACTTGGACGCTGGCTCTCTGGACTCGGACTTTGGCTTGGACTCGAAGTCAAGTCCATCAAGTCCAGCCTTTATTCATCATATTTTTCTCCCCAAAACAACAGCACTCATCATGTACTAGGGCCTAATTTTCTTGGATATAGCCTACAGTGTACAGGCCTACTGTACTGTAGGTATGAGAGTAAGAGGAGCCTGATACATGTACCATGGAAAGATCTTGGTTTTATGAAGTTTTCTCAGTTCCTTATCATCATCTTTTCAACCAATTTAATTTTTTCTGTGATACAGTCTGGAAACTCACGAGGACGTAACTGCATGGATGTGCATTCAACACTATGATAATGCTTTGGCAGACTCAGCAAAATGGATTAATGCTGACTCTTTTATGTGTATGTGTGTCTGTGTGGTGTGTCTGTCTGTATGTGGAAATGAGGTGGAGGGTGAGGTCGCTGGTAACTATAAAGATTTTTTCATGATTTTTTTTTTGGGGGGGGGGACCAACCAGTTAGATTAGATAGATTGGCAAATGCATGATTGAATCCAATACCAGGGCCTACTACAGTGTTAGTTCCTCTGAAACAGGCTACAGTTTACATTGTGTTGCCTGGGTTAGAAAAGGGGTATCATAAGCTTCCATGTTATGATACTTGCGTGTACATGTATAATTGAATCTCCTTTCCCACTAGCACTGTGGAGTAGGCTATATATTTACTCCTTGCCAAGTTGGAAATAGAATCCAAACCAGAAGTGAATTTTCCAATCTCATATCATTTGTATTTTGGTTACTGTACCCAATTGTCCACTTAGATTTATATGGGTGGGAGGGATGGGCTAAGTGGCCACGGATGTTTTCTCGTACTATATAACTATATTGCAGGAGGTCTTTATGCTGCATTCTAATACTTCATAACAGTGTAGGCCTACCCTTTTATTGATTTTTCATCTAGCCTACTGTACCCTTTGCCTACAGGCTACCCTATTAACTACTGTGCTTAACAGTGGCGGAGGGAGGAAATCCGGTCGGAGGGGGGGGTGGCCTGTAGGGGCACTTTGAGATAGGCAGATACCCTACGCCTCGATACGCCGAAAAACATAAAAAGGGCGCTAACAGGCGATTTGAGTCCGTCGGCGGGCGATGACCATATATTGACGTCCCACCACTGGTACTTAACTTGTTTTAGAATTTTGGACTTGGACTCGAGAACATTGGACTCGGACTTGGACTTGGACTTGGACTGGAACTTATGGACTTGGACTCGAACTTGGACTCGAGCTTGGTGGACTTGACTACAGCCCTGCTACAGGTATAACATGCCATAACAGCCTAACCTAGCATTACCTATGGCTTAGCAATTGAACTAATATTAGTATACTGGTACTGCGGTGGAATATGAAGTTTAATATTGATACTAAACAAGCTCTAACTGAAGCCGAATGCACTTAGCAAACAAACAGAAAATACCATAGGGCTGTGTCTTTAATAACGGCTGTAATCAATAAGTAGTACTACCCGAATGAACAACTGGAGGGCTGGTTTTCAGAGCTGCAACTTTGGAGATACGTTATCTGTTCTGTGAACGTACCGTGAACTGGCTCGAAGGAGCCATACTCGTTTGAAATCTTGAACTTCTTGTAATGGTTTCCCTCTGCCCTTTTTACAGTTTTGCCAGGAATAAACTACTGTGATCAATATTAAAACTTAATTAATATTTACTACAGTGGCAGTGGAATCGGGGGCAGCCCTCAATGAAAACGGAAGGAGCCTCACCCCCCCCCCCCATATTTGCAAAGTGCTGCAAGAAGTGGGGACTGCAGGGAGAATTTCGAAGTGAGTGCTGAACAATATGCATAGTCTTGATCGGTCCAATGCACAATATACCAATGATTTTAGGGGGGGGGGGGGAGAGGGTCCCACCACGAAAAACGCTTTGGAATGCTGTTGTCATTTTCCCTAAAATGAGTGCATTCAGACAGACTGTTCTTCAGAATTACGAGTGAGGCAACTGTCACGCAGGGTAATTGATGAAATTATTTGTTTTCTCAATTTTATAGTTGTGTATACATTGCGTCAGTTTCTTTTGTGGGATGGGACGCGTAGCCTAGGGTGGGTGAAAGGTACTACAGAGGGGGATGTTGGCGCATTTTGATCTCTGAGATATATGATTTGGGTAGTGGACATGTATGGACAAATGTAACAGATTCAGAAGATAGATGGGACAATAGGTTGGTGGAAACCTGGGGTAGGAACTACAGGGGGCCAGGGTTGGGGACAAATGGTATGACCCAGGGGTTATATAATTAGTAATGGACATGAATGGGTGGGATGCTGGGCAAATGTAACAGACATATAAAGAAGGTGAATATGGGAGTATTGAAGGCAGAGTAAATAAAAGAGTATGCATAATTCATTATGATTTTTGTATCAATTCATCTCATCTGATATAAATTACCACTATTTTGCATGGATTGATTTTTTTTCATTAATTGAGAAATTGCAGACATGAGATCCATATTTCAAGGTTGGGTACATGCAGCTTAGAGCATTCGGGAAGTGCCGTTTCCGGCCATCTGGAGGGCATGTTAAGTCAAACATTTTCTTGTACGCTCCATGCCAATCAATGGTGGCTCTCCTCTTAGATAGTCTTCCTGGCCGCACTCAGCCTGGATACGCTAAAGGTAACTCGCCTTCTGATCGGGCAGTGTGTTACTTGGCTTGCCACGTCCATCCGACGAGGTAGTCATGTCTGAGTTCTTACTCTGACCCCTAACAAATTAGCGTCAACGAGATAGAAATACATCTATAGGTAATACATGTTGATGGATTGGTTTTTCTTGTAGTTATTGATACGTTGGACCATGAGCGAAGATTTTCGTATAGAATTCAAACTTTATTTTTAATTGTTATTCATTGCTATAAACTAAACTTCAACTCGAACTACACTCTAAAAAACGTGTTTGGGAATTAAACACTTTTTGTCCTCACTTTGGAATCATGTTTAATTCCTACACACATATGTTTAATTTCTAGACATTATGTGTTTAATTCCTAAACGTGTTTAGAGTGTGAATGTGATTCCAAAGTGGGGGCAAGAATGTGTTTAGAAAAATGTTTAATTCCTAAACCGTGCTTAGTGTAAGTCACCCCCTACCATAAAAAATATAGAGAGAGTTGTCACACAAGAAAACTCTAATCAAAAGTTTCATTTCTGTCGTATGTTTCATTAATACAGGGGTGACGCCAGGATTGCCCGACAGGGGTACCAAGTTCCCCGACGGGGGTCCAGCAACTCAAAGCCTCGAGAAAGTCGATGAGTTGGCAAAAGGATGAGGAACACAAAATTTTGGCGTGCGATGCGCGCCGAAAAATATGTGGCATTTTCTACAAAAAAATTAAAAATTTGGGAGTTTTTTTTAAAGAAATTTTGAAAAATTTTAATTTTTATGGAAGAAAATTTGGGGTTTCAGAGGACAATTGGAAAATTTGGGGTCTTTACTGAAGAATATGTTCTTTCTATGAGCAAAATCAAGCAGATCGTCGGGGCGACTGAAGGTCACTGGGATTACATATTTTATCGTAACAGATTAAGGCACCCTAAACAAATTGGAAAATTTCCCCGACGGGGGCAGCCTTCCCCGACGGGGGGATGGCCCGCCTGGCCCCCGCTGGGGCCACCCTTGCATTAATGTTAAGTCCAAATCAAATCTCTTATCCTGTAAAGAGTCGTTTTGAGAGACGTTTAAAAGTAACACACTTGGCATTTGTGTTGAAAGAGCTTTTTTGTGATACCATACACAATTTTCTCTAATATTATTATACTCGTTATCTTTGCTGCTTTATAACCAATTCTGATATGTACAGCATAAACAGTCACCTCCTTCCCAATGTCTTCTTTTTTAGGACGCCTAAAGCTTAAAACCTTTGTTACAAGACGACCCGTCAGGAACACCGGATTGAATCCATCGACGAGCGAATGGAAAGTTCCAGAAAATTCAACTTCAACGCAGCCTTTCTAGAACTGTCTAGAAGTGAGAACTGTTTACGTTATGTCCCAATTACAACTACTGTGTGTTCTAGAAGTTTCTATTAAGGAACGTTCTCGTAATTGCTGGACTGTGTACACTAGAAGTTTCTGTTAAATTCTGGAGAGTTCTCGAATAAAAGGCAGTTCAACAACTGTTGTGGCGGAGAGACATCGAGAGATATACCATAAAACTTCATCAAGCCCAGACACTGTTGAGATAATATAAGCCAGCCACTGACACTGAACCCTCGTGATATCGCCTTACGCCGTTTCTACGCTGTGTATTGAGATTGTTATCATCCATCATCGCCTAGCCTTGTCGTTATTCGCTCGTGGAACCAGTTCCTACGCTACAGCACGCTGCAGGTCTACTACCGTACCATCGTCGACGTGCATGCACTACCAGCCCTTGGACCAGACCAGGCAAATATTAAGTAAAGGATTGTGAGTAAGTCTAATTAATTATTGTAAATTTAAGTGAGATAAGGAGATTGTAAATAATCATTAAGTTGTTGAATTTTAATCTCGTTCTTCTGTGATCTTTCGCTGTTATTGGTTTGACTTGCGACTACAAGCCGTAACAGAATTGGTGGCCTAACATCCGGGAACGAAAATACTAGAAAATTCGAGAAATTCTGTTGTGAATCGTAAGCAACTGTGTTTGCTCAGACTACTTATTTGTTTGTTGAAGGCTTGATACAATTTCAAAATGCCATTCAACTTAGATAAATTTGTGGGTAGTCCCTCAGTCGAGGAACTAGATTCATTAAAGAAGTCTGAGATTGTAAAGGTCGCAAAACTTTATTATGGCCTTGAATTTCAGCCTTTAATGCGGAAAGACGAGATTAAAAGATATGTTCTAGAATATCTTGTGGATGAAAGTATTCTGCCTAGTACAGTATTGGAAACAGCTATCACTGTGCCAACTGACAACACATTCGAATTGAAAAGGCTTGAAATAGAAATGAATAAGGAGATTAGATTAAAAGAAATGGAAAGAGAAATGCAAAAGGAAAGGGAGGAAAGAGAAGAAAGAGAAAGAAGGGAGGCAAGAGAACATGAATTTAGGTTGAAGCAACTAGAATTAGGGGTCATAAAAGCCTCAGACCCTAAAATAGGCTTGGATACTGGGGGATTCAATGTTTCTAAGCACGTAAAATTTGTCCCCAAATTTCAGGAGGATAATGTGGAGAAATTCTTTAACCACTTCGAAAAGATGGGTGAGCAACTAAAGTGGCCAAGAGATAAATGGTCCATACTCATCCAGAGTAATTTCACAGGCAAGGCTCAAGAAGTGTCTTCCGCTCTGTCAATAGAGGACAGCATGGATTATGATAAGGTTAAAAAGGCCATATTACAAGCCTATGAACTGGTGCCTGAAGCTTATCGCCAAAAATTTCGAAAGTATCGTAAGGCGGATACACAAACATACGTGGAGTTTGCTTATCAAAAAGAAAGGCATTTCGATAGATGGTGTGCTTCCAAAAAGGTCTCCACATTCGACACTTTAAGACAACTGATGCTGGTCGAGGAATTCAAACGGTGTGTGAATGATGACATTAAGACTCACCTTGAGGAAAATAAGGCTGACAACTTGAAAGAAGTGGCAAATTTGGCTGATCAGTATGCACTTACCCATAAATTCAGTAAAGTGGGTCAGACTCAAAACAAGGGTCAGTTTAGTAGGCCAAATAAGAAATATGGCAATAATAGTGGCACAACAAGTAACAGTGGATCTCAGTCTGGTTCTATCTCTCCAACAAATTCTGGTAAAAAACAACCAGATTCAAGTCGTCAGAAGAACGACCAGGTCAGCTCAAACAAAGCTGCCTTTAAAGATATAACTTTTGGTTTCTGTCACAAAAAGGGCCACACAATGGCAAATTGCTTCACATTGGCAAAATTAAAGGAGACTGAAACAGCCTCCAATGCCTTAGCCAATGTAGAGAACTCTTCGGAGGTAGTCGTGACTTTACGGCCTAATTCTAAAGACCAAATTAAGGAAGAACACCTTTCATTCGTGTCTGAGGGGTTTATTTCCCTAGATGGGAATTCAGCTCATCCACCCGTCAAAATTAAAATTTTGCGTGACACAGGCGCAACTCAGTCGTTGCTTCTTGATGGAGTTTTGCCATTATCGGACTCTACTTCCACAGGGGCAAATGTTCTAATTCAGGGGGTTGAGTGTGGATTTATTTCTGTCCCTCTCCACAAAATTAATTTGAAGTCAGATTTAGTTTCTGGGTCGGTCATAGTAGGGGTCAGACCTACTCTACCTGTAAAGGGGGTATCTCTGTTGCTAGGCAATGACCTAGCTGGTGGAAAGGTAGTAGCCAATGCAATTTTGACAGATAAACCATGTGATTATAACAACACAGAGCAATTAGAAAAGGAATTTCCAAATTTATTCCCTGCCTGTGCTGTCACTAGAGCTATGTCACAAAAGCTCGCCATGGATGATAATCTTAAACATCCACCCTCCAAAAGTGAGGATACAGTTCCCAAAAGTGGAACAAGTAGGGAATCATGTGAGGATGATAATCTTAAACATCCACTCTCTAAAAATGAGGGTATGATTTCTGAAAATAAGGATGATAAACTTAATCATCCGCCCTCTAAAATTGAGGAATTAGTTTCTAAAAATGGAACAACACTCCCAAAAGAGGAGTCAGAGTCTGAAAAAGATTCTAGTAAAAATATTCACGAAAGTGAAGATTCTTGGTATTATCTCAGCCAATCTTTTATGACTAATCTTAATGATAGTCAGGATTGTGAGTCTCCTGGCCCCATAGTGAGGGGGTAGAACAGGAAAAATCAAAAATGTCTGACACACTCCACAGAGACCAGTTGTCAGTCCAACAACAACATGATGAAGAGCTTCAGCCATTAATAGCTGGTGCACTCACTGAGGATGAATTGAAAGACGTCCCAGTCTGCTTTTATTTTAAGAACAATATTTTGATGCGTAAATGGCGACCACCTGATGCACCATTAGATGAAGAGTGGAGAATTTACCATCAAATTGTGGTACCTAGGACTTATAGAAGGGAAATACTGAGTATTGCTCATGAAATGCCATTTGCAGGGCACCTAGGAGTCAATAAGACTTACCACAGAATTTTAAATCACTTTTATTGGCCAAAACTTAAAAGTGATGTGGCCAAATTTTGTAAGACCTGTCACTCATGTCAAATGGTTGGGAAGCCGAATCAGAATATTCCGGCTGCACCCTTAAAGCCAATTCCTGCTTTTGAAGAGCCGTTTAGTAGAGTCATCATTGATTGTGTAGGTCCCCTACCTAAGAGTAGGGCAGGGCATCAGTATATAGTAACCATTATGTGTGCTTCTACAAGGTTTCCAGAGGCAATACCTCTGAGAAATATTAAGGCTCGGACAGTCTTACAAGCTTTACTTAAATTTTTCACATTGTTTGGGTTGCCTAAAGAGATCCAATCAGATCAAGGGTCTAATTTCATGTCAACTGTATTCCAACAGATGTTGTATGAGTTAGGCATAGACCAAATTAAGTCTTCGGCTTATCATCCTGAAAGCCAAGGGGCTTTAGAAAGGTTTCACCAAACATTGAAGAATATGTTAAAGATATATTGTCATGATAATGAGAGAGATTGGGATGAAGGCATTCCATTTGTAATGTTTGCTGCCAGGGAATCTATACAAGAGTCACTTGGGTTCAGTCCATTTGAACTTGTCTTTGGACACACAGTTCGTGGACCATTGAAATTGTTAAAGGAGAAGTGGTTATCAGATCCAGGTGAAGACATACATCTACTTGATTATGTATCCCGCTTTAAAGATCGTCTTCATGGAGCATGTGAACTTGCTCAGGAAAATCTGAGGCACTCTCAGAAGAAAATGCAAGCGTGGTACGACAAAACCACTGCGAAAAGAGAGTTTAAACCTGGTGATAAAGTGCTAGTGTTTTTACCTGTTTCTGGTCAGCCACTTCAAGCTCGCTTTCAAGGACCTTATGTCATTGAGAGAAAAGTTAGTGACACAGATTACGTCATTTTGACACCTGACAAGCGTAAATCTAAAAGAGTATGTCATATTAATATGATGAAGAAATATTATGAAAGAGAAGATTGTGACATTTCTAAGGATGAAAGTGTACATGATGTAAATAGTAACACTAATGATACAGGTGATCAAGTGTGTATTATCAATGCTGATCATGAACTCAGTAATGATGAGATCAAGGCTAATAATGTTCCTGACATGTGTATTAAGTTACAAAATTCTGATGTGTTGAAAAATCTCGACCAGAAATTAAGTCATCTGGATCACAAAGAAAAGTCAGAAATGAAATCATTAATCTATGAATATGCATGCTTGTTCTCAGATGATCCTACTAGGACAAATTTGATTGAACATGATGTTGATGTGGGAGATGTCACACCAATCAAGCAGCATCCTTACCGAGTTAACCCTCGAAAACGACAACATCTCAGGGATGAAGTTCGGTATATGTTAGACCATGACATTATAGAACCTAGTAATAGTGAATGGTCTTCCCCTTGTATATTGGTCCCCAAGCCAGACGGTGGGTACAGATTTTGTTCTGATTACCGAAAGGTGAATGCGGTCACGAGAACGGATTCCTATCCGATACCCCGTATCGATGATTGCATTGATAGGATTGGGAAAGCTACGTATGTATCAAAGGTTGACTTACTAAAGGGGTACTGGGAGATACCACTCACTGAGAGGGCTCGGAAAATCTCGGCATTCGTGACGCCAGATGGGTTATTTCAGTATAAGGTTATGCCGTTTGGTATGAAAAATTCACAAATGACCTTTAAACGCTTAGTAAATAATCTTACGTCAAATTTAGAAAATTGTGAAGTATATGTTGATGACCTTATTGTGTACAGCAACTCATGGGATGAACATGTACAACATGTTAAGGCATTATTTGACAAGCTTGCCGAAGCTAATTTGACTGTCAATTTGGTCAAAAGTGAGATTGCTTGTGCCCAGGTGATATACTTAGGGCATGTGGTTGGTCAGGGTAAAGTTGGACCAATTAAGGCCAAAGTTGAGGGCATTGACAAATTCCCTGCCCCAACTGATAAAAGGCAGCTCATGCGCTTCCTAGGCATGGCTGGTTACTACAAACGTTTTTGTCCGAATTTCTCTGACATTGCTGCACCACTGACAAAATTGTTAAAGAAAAATGAAAAGTTTGATTGGACAGATAATTGCCAAGCAGCATTTGAATTATTGAAAAAGGCACTAATGAGTTCACCAGTGTTGATTGCTCCAGATTTTGAGAAGCAATTTAAGTTGGCAGTAGATGCCAGTGACAATGGCATAGGAGCAGTTTTGCTTCAAGCTGATGAGCATGGTGTTGATCACCCTGTTTGTTATTATTCTAAGAAATTTGACAAACACCAGAAAAATTATTCAACAATTGAAAAAGAGACATTAGCTTTGATACTTGGTCTTCAACACTTTGATGTTTATTTGGGAACTACTAGTTTCCCTATCACTATATACACTGATCGTAACCCTCTGACATTTTTATCTAAGATGAAGAATAAGAATCAAAGATTGATGAGGTGGAGTTTATTTCTGCAATCATATAATGTAGATATTAAGCACATTAAAGGGAAAGACAATGTTGTACCAGACTCTTTGTCAAGAATTTGATTTGATGCAGTATGTTGAAAATATCACTGTAAGTTTTGAAATTTTGTGTTAACTATGGCACAATGTGTATTGATGATGTTACTGTATGCATTTGTCATCACCTTGCAAGACAAGTTGTATGTTATGATTATACTGTACCTTCCATTGAATATTGGACTACATACTGTACATACTATAGTTATTACTGTAAAGTTATACATTGTAAATACTGTAACTTAAGTTTTGTCCGAGACGTCCAAAACTTTTTCAACGGGGGGGGGGGGGGAGTGTTACAAGACGACCCGTCAGGAACACCGGATTGAATCCATCGACGAGCGAATGGAAAGTTCCAGAAAATTCAACTTCAACGCAGCCTTTCTAGAACTGTCTAGAAGTGAGAACTGTTTACGTTATGTCCCAATTACAACTACTGTGTGTTCTAGAAGTTTCTGTTAAGGAACGTTCTCGTAATTGCTGGACTGTGTACACTAGAAGTTTCTGTTAAATTCTGGAGAGTTCTCGAATAAAAGCCTAGCATATAAAAGGCAGTTCAACAACTGTTGTGGCGGAGAGACATCGAGAGATATACCATAAAACTTCATCAAGCCCAGACACTGTTGAGATATCATAAGCCAGCCACTGACACTGAACCCTCGTGATATCGCCTTACGCCGTTTCTACGCTGTGTATTGAGATTGTTATCATCCATCATCGCCTAGCCTTGTCGTTATTCGCTCGTGGAACCAGTTCCTACGCTACAGCACGCTGCAGGTCTACTACCGTACCATCGTCGACGTGCATGCACTACCAGCCCTTGGACCAGACCAGGCAAATATTAAGTAAAGGATTGTGAGTAAGTCTAATTAATTATTGTAAATTTAAGTGAGATAAGGAGATTGTAAATAATCATTAAGTTGTTGAATTTTAATCTCGTTCTTCTGTGATCTTTCGCTGTTATTGGTTTGACTTGCGACCACAAGCCGTAACACCTTAAACACTTTAAATGTTTGCATATCTTCTAAGAAGTTAAATTGTACAAATCGCCCGTTGTAACTCTTTTTCGAGAGGCTTCCAAGACACGAAAGCAAGCAAGTGCCAATGGAATTAGAATTATCTTATTAGTCACTTTTCAACTGTTTCCACATCATTCTTCACAACAAGGTTCTCAGAACGAGATTTAGCTGACAAAGTATCAGTTGAATGGTTAACTTAAAAGTTCTGTTCCTGGCCTGATTTAATGGTTATCCTTTGACAAGGGTGGGGTCAGCGGGGTGCCGCGGAGCCGGGACGGCCCCCCCCCCCCCCCGCCGTCGGGGAAATTTCCTAGTTTCGTCGCGGAGCCTTAATCCGTACGACAAAATATGAAGTCCCAACGACCTTCAGTCGCCCCGACGATCTGCTTGATTTTGCTCATAGGAAGGGTAGAATTCTTCAATAAAGACCCCAAATTTTCTAATTTTCCTTGCAAAAGACCCAATTTTTTTTAATTTTCTTCCATAGAAATCCAAATTTTTCAAATTTTCTTCAATAACACTACCACGTTTTCAATTTTTTATAAAAAAAAAAACCGAAAATTTTGCGTTTTTAGTCCTTTTGGCCTTTGCCGTAGCCTGCTGTAAGCAGTCTATTGTTGAGTTTTATCATCTACAAGTACAATTCTTAATGTTTGCTTACCCCTAATGTTAATGTACAGTATACAGACGAAGTTTAATACAATACAATAGCCTGTCAACTTTCTAGCCAATCTCATTTCCGAGACGAAAATAACTTCATGATAATTAATGCACACGTCATCAGCGTTGGTAAGGGGTGGAGTCAACATGAGCGACCGGTTGCTTCGCTACAGCAGACACTTGTATACACGTTATGCAGTGCAGTACGGCTATTACTGTATGGTTTCTGGCTTAGCTGCTACCGTGTACATGTATACATATACAGCTAGCAATGAACGTTGTCTTGTCCATGCAAGGGCTATATACAGGCCAGTTTGTACAAACCGGCAAGATCTGGGACAAGATCCTACGCCTAACGTTAGGCTTGACTTTTTACTGCAAGGAATAACTCGATTTTTAGCCCATACATGATAATTACGTACCGGTATTCGTATATGTGCATCGTCGCAGGCCGTTGATAGACATGAATAGTCAGTACCGTGAACACCATGTGATCTTCTTATGAATAATAATCTATCCCGCAATTTGGGGATTCGTGTAAATGAAAACTGGACGAAGGTTTGAAGACTCTGTATAGAATATATACAGGTGGTGTATTATGATTTCTGAGAGAGCGCCATCGTTTAGAGGCTGCTACAGAGTCTGCTCCGCAGGCTACCTTTGCCGGGGTTTCGGGCTGCTGGCCCCCCGTCGTAAAAGTATTCGTGCCCGCGGTAGGATTCTAAATAGTCATTTTGACAAGAAATGGGGAACTTATATTTCATTTAAACTCTAAGCGTTTGCTTTTCAGAATAATTTCCCAAACAGCGCATCAAATGAGAGAAGTATTGGTATGTGCACATTACTTTGAAACATGTCATAATCTTTCTGCTCCTTTTCATTACCTCCGTCTGTAGTGTCCTATTGTAATTTAAACTACCAACATACGACAGACCTACATTTCATTTCCACCATCCTACCACGAGCTAGTTTACCAAAAACTTATGTACCGATTTGTGGTGGTGGTATGTAAATTTACTGTGTCGCGTTTTTTTTTTCAGAAAAACTAGTTTAATATACGAAAGTAAAAGGAACTTTCAACAGAACAAAAGTAATAATTTCTAATTCAATGAAACGACCTTACCATTTACAATGGGAAAAAGGACCTTTTTCCGCAGGTTCCTCGTATTTCTTATATCAAGAACCAGAATATCCGAGAGACTGCACGGAGGCTAGAAATCAATGTGCCATAAATAATCAGAGAGGTGTAAACCTAGTTAAACCAGATGGTTATCCAGAACAATTTGAAGTTTACTGTGATAATACAACAGACTATGAAGGATGGACGGTAAGCAAAATACATTGCTTGTCGCGCTCAAGTGGGTCTACTCAATATAAATGTGTACATAATTCTATCGCATTATGAAAATTTCTCGAGCGTTTCTGCTGTTGAATGAATGCAACAGCTCTTCAGGGCGGTAGCGACCGGGTGTGTGGGGTGTGGAGTGTGGGGGTTTTCATCCCCCAAAGTTCGTCAGAACGGCGATAGTCGTAAAATCTGACATACCAGTTGGAATTTCTGATATCTCAGTCTAGCACATTTTTCCGACTGAGCCTATTTCAACTTTGTATATATTTTCCAACTAGATGAAGTGAGAATAATACCAAACGTGATTTTCCTCGCGTAAAATCGAATCAAAACTCTCCTTTGTCACGGAATATTTGTGTATGCATGCATGTTATGGATCTATTGTAAACATTTTCTACTACAAATGTTTCTCAGACTATCAGAATGTTCGCAAAATCTTCGCAAACTATCACGCGCTCCAAACCTTACCTCAGTGTTGTTCTAATTATCTATATCTTCCGATAGCAACTTACCGAGAAGCACAGCAGCAAAAGTTGAAAGATGTTTCCGAATGACCAGGTAAAAGACTGGTTTTTTGAGAGGCATTTAGGTTTGTATGAATGCAGGTTTTGTCATGGAAATCTTATTTAATGATTTTTTTTTTGGGGGGGGGGGGGCTTCGCGCCCATGTGTCACGATTTGCACTCCATCTCATGACCATTATTAAGGTAACTATACCAGACCGGGCTTTAGCCCCAAAATTTTTCCTAGTTCCGCAAAATTGCGCCAATTTTATATAGACTAATAGTGGTGAAGACATAGATATGCTCAGAAAATATTCCAAATGGCAGTTCATCAGGCACGTAGCCAGTAAGTTCTGTAACGATTCTTTCTATAACGTCAAAAAATTTCGCGCGCTACTGGCGCTTTTATCTTCAGCTGTATCTAGTGGTAACGCCCACCGTTTCAGACAATGGATTTATTCAACGTTTCCACAAATGTCGTTCTTCAGTGTAGGCGTGATTCTAGAGACACACGAAAATGCATGCTTTTGGAAGATTTTTTTCTTCAGCCTCGTCATCGTGGTAAACATAATTTGTAAGAAAAATGATTTTTCAGTTTCGCAGGGGAGCCTTAATGGGTACGATAAAGAATGCAATCCCCGAAGACGACCATGAAGTTGCCCCAACAAATTTCTTGGTTTTGTTCTTAAGTAGGGCTGATTCTTCAATAAAAACCCAAACTTTTTCAACTTTCCTTAATGAAAACAAAAATATGAAATATTTTTCAATAAAACCCCAAAGTTTTCGCGAGTTATATTTCAAGTTAAGCAACCCATTGCACCTGTCGGGGCTTAGAGTAGCTGGCCCCTAGTCAGGGCTTTTGGCCCCCATATCGGCAAACCAAAGCACCTACCCTGGCTGAGCCTGCATGCAGGTTTTTCCTTTTGGCATTGGAGTATACCCCAAAATTTCGGCGTGCTTTGCGCGCAGTCCTCACTATCCGCGTTTTATCACTTATGAATATTATACAGTTATAAGCACAAAAGTACCAGTAAACTTTTGTAGCATTAACTAGGTATACTCTCATGCTCTCATCCCTGGGGTCTTATGGTAGCCCATGGCAGCATGGTCTCCTCACCATCCGAAAAGCACTTTACTCTTCATCCACGCTTGAGGAGCTGAAGAAGCACCATCATGGCCATAGTCTTGTTCCGTTTACTTGTGAGACTTTCCACAAATTGCCGCCAGAGAAGGGGAACTTTTCGGGCACTTAGCGCGCACGCTCATACGTAGACCCGATTTCTTTAAGCTATGATCCATGTAGGCCTTGAAATATCATCCCCTATGGTTCTCGCAAACTGCCCTCATCTGTTGGCTTCACTAGCTACAAACAGTATTCTTCGGTGCCCATCTTTGCGATACCGAAACCCACTATGTCAGAATTTCTGGCCACGGGCCTTCTCTTTATCCGTTTACACCAGGGTCAATAGTAACATAGACCCCCCCCCTGTTATGTCCCTACAACCGCGCCTGAATTATACATGGAACTATTGTGATCACAAAACTATCCAAAAAACAGAGATACATCTCCAAACATCTGTAAAGGTCTTGCATCAAACTAACTTGTCTGTTTGTAGCATGATGTGGAAGGTTGACAGTACGTTGTTGCCGTTATACATTTTTCAAAATTTTCAAGGACCTCTTCACGAGCAGCCATTATCTCTGTAGATGGTGATTGTTACTAACACTTACGACAAAAAAGCATTCTGAAATGCGCTTGTTAGTCCTTCACCCCTTTACTATACCTATCGGAGAAGTCTAATATCACCTTCCTGCACCTATACTCTCCCCCATTAGAAAAATCTGCCCCTCGAAACAGGGCGTCATGTCTTGGCCGATACCGTCACGACTTGGCCGATTTTTTAACGATAGAAAACCGCAAACAACAATCGGACCTTGGTATTTCTACCAGCTCTTCACAGCCCGAACAAAGACTAGGAGTGTACCTCATTGCTGAAAATATCAAGAATAATGTTCGTCTGCAATGAAAAGCACGCCATTCGTTAATTTCGGAACATGTAGTACCTATTTGATATGTTTTTTTTTTTGTCTCAAATATCAATAATTTGACAGATTCTTGAACTTTATTTTGACAGATTGTTGAATTTTATTTCCTTGCGTAACTTTACTAAATCTGAACCGATTTTCATGATTAAAATTCATTCGGTAACTATTTTAGCCCCTGAATCCGATTCTAGTCACATCATACGTGGAAAAACAAATCGATCCTCAAAAATTTATTGAAGGAGGATGCCCATTGTCTTCAGGTTAACCACAAAAATGCGTCACTACACCGCTGGATTCGGAAACCAAGGTCAAAGTGAAAATGTCCAGAGTTCAAGGGACCGAAATCTGTCATGCTCCCTCCCATTTCCCATTGCTGGAAGCTGTTCCTCTGGATTTTCGTTCAAAATTAGTAAAACTACGATAGATGTAAAGTGCTTGGCGTCATACTCTATTTTATCATTTGGATGTCAATTAATAAGCATTATGTAATTGCCCTATTTTATAAATTTGATCCAGAGCTTCCAGGAGGCCCTATTCAGGTATCTGCTAGCCTTAGGTGCCCTTTTATAATGCACAATGAAGGAAAGGAAAATTTTCGTAATTGTCCAAGAAAGTTTCTGTTGACTCCATGCACGTATTATTGCGTGAAATCTTTGCCCGAATAGAAGGCAGTAAAATAGCCAAATGTGGGCTTCAGGAGGTTTTTCTTTTTTTTTTTCGCAACGTATTCTTCTCTTAGACAACATTCTCTCTGCTTTCACCTAACCAAAAATCAGAATTCACTAAATTATGGACATTTTCCATCCATATATGATTAGCTCCAAAAACATCCCAAAGGTAACACCATTTTGCATCTAAGAAACCTTAAACAAACAAAAATTTCTCAAAGGGGAGGGGTGTAGGCCCCTCCCCAGGACGGCACTTTTATGTAGTGACAAAGGGAGTATCCGCTGTATACAAACGCAGGGCGCATAAAAAGTGCAATTTACGCGCCGCCAACCAGTTGGAAAGAACATCCAGTCTGTCGGGAAAATTAGAATTTATTTAATTATGATCAGCTCCAAAAATATCCCAAAGATAGCACCATATTGCATCTAAGCAACCTTAAGTTAAAGAAAATTTCTCAAAGGTAAGGGGCTCCATCAGACTCCTCCCCCAGGACGACACCGTTATGTAGTGACAAAGGAAGGATCCCCACTGCCGTATATAAAAAGCCGTATATAAAAACGCAGGGCGCATAAAAAGGTGCAATTTACGTGCCGACATTCAGTTGGAAAAAACATCCATCCAGTTGGGACCCCCCCCCCCAAATATGACCCTAGCTACGGTCCTGCAGCTTTTCAATTGAAAATGAATATTTCATAAAATATCCTGGTTTTAAATAATTGTTATTACGGAGGCTAATTCTAGCCAAAAAGGTTATGCTTCTCTGACTTTCATCTAACCGTGACTATATATCGTGGTTTTTTTTTTTTTTAAGATCACATTTCACCTTGACTTGATATTATAATTTTGCAGATCATACACCGTATTCAGGATGGATCTGTTATTTTTTAATGCAATTAGACAGAATATAAGGTGGGATTCGGTTTTCTGTCAGAAGAGTTCTGGATCGGCAAACACAAACTATCATATCTAACAAACCAAGAGACCTATGAGCTCCGTATAGACGTAACGATTGTTGATGGCATGGCTTTCTACGTCAAGTACAAGTTTCGTATCAGTGATGAGTACGGAGAATACATGCTGATTAGTGTCGGTGAATACGAAGGAACAGGAGCGTATTGTTATTATAAAAAGCCAAATGAATGATATATTTAATCAATCAATAAGTGACGTACTTGTATCTACGGTTACCTAACACGAACTAAACCTGCACAGCACGTCGCTCAGTTCTCTTTTTTTTTCTGTTACAGATGTAGTCAATCACTTTTTGTGTCCGAAGAACCGTGTAAAGTACACACAAACTTTAAAATTAGAAGTCTGGTTGTATCATTGATATTGTGTTTCGCTTTAATCAATTCCAGTGAGGTGTTTCTCCTGATTTTCTGTTCGTTTAAGAAGCAGTAAATGTTAAAGCCAGGTGCACTAGGGGGTAGAAAATCATTAAATCCCCGAGTAGTCATATGCTACACATCAGGAATATTCATAGTATACGAGTGTTTGCTCAGCATTTAAAACCCAGGCAATCCCTTTCTACTTTCAGGAAGGTGAGGTTTATACTGCCCCTTATTGCACACAACGGTGCTACTGTACGAACGGTCAGTTTACTTGTGAAAATACGCACCGGTGTAGTACCAATGCAGTGTGTGAAGAGAGGAACAGTGTATTACAATGTTACTGCAACAAAGGATGCACAGGTGACGGAGTTAATTGCACCATCGATTCTCCTCCCTCTGATTGTCAAGACATATATGACAGAGTTTCTACTGAAAGTGGTACCTACAAAATTAAACCAACAACGTGGAAAGGAGATCCGTTTGACGTATGTTGTAACATGACAGACGGCGGAGGCTGGACAGTGAGTGTAGCTTTCTCCATATTCCTTATATTACATATTCCCAAGGTCACAATTTCCACATTACAAAGCACATTAAGCCTGGAGAGCAATTACCCTACGTATCGTAAAGAATTATTCACTTGCTGTCTGAATGCATGTCATACACTTTATCATTGGACCACGCCCAGGCAGAATGAAAGAATAAATGCAAAGTCTTTTAAATTTTTGTAACAAAAAATGCAGAAAATTCTTCTTCATTTCCACTTTCAAAGTTTTACAACGTCGCTTGACAGGTCCTAAGATTTCCCCTACCTTTCTGATACGTTTAAATGCAGTTTTTAAAGGAATTGTGCTTTTTCGTGCCAGTTTTCTAGTAACTATTGACCTCAATTTTGTTACGTATGAATCACATTTACTAAACTTTCCCTGAAGTCTGTACTATAGGCTGATTAAGCAAATTATGATGAAACATATCTCATACCTCGAAACTAATTCATTTTTTTTTTTCAAAAAATTCATTTGTTAATCTGTGGAAACAAAAAGAGGGCTTTGCTTTGCACTAGCTCAGTCTGAGCACTGTTTGATGTAATTCCAGATATTCAAACGTCATGTTAACGGATCTCAGGACTTTTTCCTTTACTGGTCTGATTATAAAATTAAAATGGCTTTGGAACACCAGATCATGAGCTGTGGCTTGGGAACGACAAGCTGCATAGTGTGACAGCGCAAGGAAGTTACGAACTTCGGATTGACTTTGTCAACAGATATGGGGCGCCATACTACGCCAAATACAGCTCTGTCACAATCAGTGATGAAAGCGACAATTACCGATTACGTATTGGAAACTACAGTGGGGATGTGGGTTTGTAAAAAATTATTACCATGAATTGAATACGGTCCGTATGTAAAATCAGAAAGGCAATGTAGTATTGTTTGTATTCCTCCGTAAACATGTTGTCGTAAATTATGTGGTAACCGCTTTTTCAGCTGGTATATCTATAAAGAGTGCAGGGACAATGCAAGAGTGAATATACTCTCTTTTAATAGGTAAAAAAGTTTTGTTTATAAAATTTCCTTCTGTTATCACCTCTCTGGAAAATACTTAGCCTAAAAGCCTGAGCAATTCTTGACAGTATGTCCTTACACGTGACTTTCGAGTAAATTCTTAGAAAAAGAATTTTATTACCTGAATAAATTAATCGTAGAGACATGCACAATTTTCAATTAGAATTAAACTTTCCACAAATCGTAAAGCTTAATGTTTTAGTTTATATCCTCTAAAGGGAAGAGAGATATTTACCAAAAGCATACATTAAACTGTTCTTCAGTCTGGATTTTGATATGTCTAGAAGACCAATAGTTTTATTTCCCCTTGTTAGTGAACTCATATTCTGATCCTGTATACAAAACGTACTAGGTGGATAGTTGTACCTGAAAGAACATAATTATCAGCAAGTATGGCTCATATAGCCTAGACTCCCATAAATATCGGATATCTACTGAAACGAGATACATTTTTCTAATATGGATAACACATTAATTTGAAATAATGGATATTTACAGATGTTTCCTTCCTTTTAAGAAAAAAGAACACGTTGATAGTTAATTCAGTCCCATTACTTATGTAGTGTTCAAAAGATAATCATTGAAGTATTTTATGAACAGATGTGGAGGTTTTCCTAACTACACTACTTTATAAATGTTTTGTAAATGGTTGAGTCACGTTAGGGCGATAAATTGCATTGGATGGCCTAAACTTTGAAGATGTACAGGATAATTCTGTTATTGTAGGCAGAGGCCTTTGACGGGCTCAACGAGCATTTCTTTTAACAAAATATATCCCCAACCTCCTTTTTACAGTAGAAAATTCCTCAGTCACAGCAAGGAGTTGCTATAGCAACTCCCTGGTCACAGGTCTTCTTGTCTTTACCGTTTTGTCCTTCTTCTGTGATATTCGACTCGTATTTTTTTCTTGTATTTCATGGATCATTATTACTATTTAATAAAAAATTGCACCGGCTCTATAATCAGTAGAGTACCAAAAACGAAAGTAATGTTATGACAATAATCTGGACATAATTTATCTACCCTAACTCATGTTCACCTGGGGGCAAACCCTTAAGGCCTAAGCAATACAAGAAAGCTCCGTCGTCCTTTCCATGTTGTTCGATTTACGAACATAAGCGTGTTACGCCCACGATCCCGTTGAAAGCTATGCTTTTCCCTTCGAAGAACAACCAGACAGTGGTATTTGTGGTTGACGCCGATTGGCTCACTCATACATTTCGATGGAACTGCCGTTTCTACGGTCACAACAAAGGAACATTGTTCAATTGACTCTTTCTAAATCGGTATTTGTATGCGTAATAATATGACTGTTTCCGTTTTGTTTCCAACACAGGGAATTATCTGACTCATTTCAATGGTCAAGCATTCACAACTCGAGACCGTAACAACGACGCTCATAGAAGTTTAAACTGACTGACGCTTAGTAATTCTGGCTGCGGCTGTCCTGCCTGTACGTATAGTGGAAGGTGGTGGTATTTGAGTTGTGGTAATCCTCCCACCGGACCTTACGAAAATTATTGCTTTAATTGAAATGGTCTTCCTGGGAGTACTTGCAACATCAAATTCATGGAAATGAAAGTACGGCCTATTTGATTGTGGATGGAAATTGACTTTTAGAATATTCTATGGAGATGGAGAATATGGTACTACTTACCTAACTTATTTCCTAGCTTATGCTAATATTTCGTACTGTTTAGACCGTTAATGAAATTTACCATCAACGGAAGTTTGTTCCTTTGTTCATCGTACCTTCCTCTTTGTAAATGCCATCAGCACAGCGACTAAACTGACGCCCTCGATACCACCGAAATGTTGCTCCATACAAACTCGCAACATGGCTATGAAATTTTCACCTAGGAGAAATTCTTCATTTCACATCTTTTAGCAACATTCTTCGTAGCATTTAAAGATACCCGGGTTTCTGTGTTTTCAAATCGTATTGAAAATGTAATCGACCATGTAATTTCACGATAATTTATTAGATTACTTCCTAATCAGTAACATTTTCATATGAAGCCGTTTCTTTCTGGGTAAATATTTACTTATTCTTCCCACGAATATACTGTTACTGAGAACTGTTAAGTATTTGTGTACCGGTACGTTTGATATGCTAAATGCTGAACATAATATATATATATATATATATATATATATATATATATATATATATATATATATATATATATATATATATATATATAACGCTAATTCCCACCTTAAGGGGAAATTGTTATATCTGCTTGTACATAGGGCGAAAAAAAGATAATAAAATACATAAGAAATAAATTCGCCTTAACGTCTAAAAATATAATTAACGTTATTTCAATGGGCAGCCATCCGTTCGTGTTAACAGCTAGGTGTCCGTAAATTTGACAACTTTGAAGTAATGGCATTTAGTTTGTAAATCTAAGAGGGCGCCCTTGTAAGTTTACGTATTCCTATAGAAAAAGTGTGTGGAAACGTTAAGGCGAAACTTATATTTCACCCGAATTTTTTTTTCCCCTTAAGGTCGACTTTTCAACAACAACTTTCCCCCTAAGTGCCGAATTAGAGAAATATATATACTGTTTACTACCTATTCATATGTTTTCATTGTCCGTCTTGAAATTTAACGTCAGAAACGCCTGTCAAGCAGTTGGTGACGTCAATACAGAGGGTCTATAGCCCTTGATAAATTTTGGAGGGAAGAGATACGACTGGATGGGAATGTTAGAGTTATTTATTAAAGCGTTAGTAGGAGAACCAAGCCTTTAACTACCTTTGAATGACATTACAAAGGCACTAATGATAATATTCGAGCACACGAATACCCAAATGAATGATCTTTTTGAGTATCAGGGCTTAGAAAGTGGAGTTTATTCGATATGCTCCTATAAAGTATGTAAAAGTGTGCGAGCTTCTACAGAGACCAATGACCGGATAAACCAATAGGCTTCTCAGCCTTTGGCTAAAATAATGTATAGTATTTGCTCTTTTCAGAATGTCTAGAACAAGGCCGGGTATAACAGACCCATGATGTTAGAGGGCTGAAGGTCAAGGTGTTGTTTACTTTAACTCTTTGTGTCCCTTCGGAAAGAACTCATTTGAAGAGTAGATCCCTTCAAAAACAACTTCTGAGTTTACCCCGTCGGATCTTGGCCAAAACGTCGAGGGGACTTTGAAAAATGTAGGACCAGATTATCAATTAGGCATGGCAGGCGCTATGCTACTACACTATTAACAAAGCAGGGGCTACGAAACTAAGCTCGGAAGTTTACTTTTTGGTCAAGTGCAAGGACTGCAAAAACACAAATACCCGGTCTGTATCAAAGAGTTCGCATTTCCGTGTGGGTTTTGTCTTCGTATAGGCCTATTCATTTATTTCGCATGTGTAACATTTTTTTTATATCTTACACTTCTTTTCAGGGATGGGATATAGTTCCATCATTGACGTCTTCCTGTTAGTCCCAGAATAATGATTTACATTCAGAAATTTAATTTTACATTATTTGTGTATTTCTTTGTTCTGCCAGTGATGCAACTTGGCCCTATCCAAGGGAAACAGGCTGCAACTGATTGACACATTGGTATATCCCCAGGCCTGATAGGAAATAACGCAATCAGCAAAGCAAGTATTTTAAAACTTTTGAGTTGATCAACAAGTTGATTTGGCCTGACAGTGCAATTTTATATTGCTCAAACGTTACTTTGTTGTTTTTATTATCTCGGTTTGAAAAACCTGACATTGCACCATAGCTCCCCAGGGCTTGTCGCCCCTCGACGTTTTCCACTAGAATAATTCCACCCCACACAAGTTCCACCCAGGCAACATTCCTCGGACAATCTCCCTACACAAATTTTTATTGGACAAAAATATCCAGTAGTGTATATTACACAAGGTTGCCAATGATAATTGTCGGCTCTCTAATGGTTTCAGTATAGGACTATAAGTTGTAGCTTATGAGTCATCGTGAAGAAACGGTCTTAAGCCATCTTATTGGTGTCACAGCCTATGATCCCCATTGCCCTAGGGTAAACTGCAGCCCATCGAAACAGCACTACGTCCCAGTAGTCTTTACACCACATTTTTTATTTGCTATAGGTTCTCTATCCCAGCAGGCCCGAATCCGCAGGAAGCAAGCTAATATAGCGCTCAGGGGCCCAGGGGGCGAAGTCCAGGGAAGCTCTAGATCATCCACACGATTGTGAGCACTACAGTAAAGCATTTAGCTGTCTACAAATGGCATTGATACGCTCTGAACAGACTATGAAATCTCAGTCTGTCTATACCCTTACAAAAAAGTGTGGCATGCTACATGTGAACACACGTAATCACGTGTGGCAGAGCATATGAAAATACACAAGTAAAAAAGTGTGGTTATGCGTGGTGACACACGTGGTATTGGAACCAATCTGACACACAGGACCACAATTTTCCCTGCATGAATGTCACACCTTGAAATCTAGGTCAAAGTGGGAAAAGCTGTCTCAAGTTGACAAATATGGCAAACCAGGACAAAGTGTGGCAAACAAGGCCAGTGAACGAAATCCAACTATTGAATTTACTTTATTCAGCACCACACTTCTCCACACATCTCCACACATTGCCTACTTTACCCCAGTTTTCCTCCTGTTACATGCGTCAAAGCGTGATTTTCGACTTTCCACACATTGCTTCATGTTCAAACTGTGCAAATGCTGGTCAATGCATGGTACTTTGGAAAAGTGTGTCAACTGTTTATTAATGAAACACATTGTGACGCAAATAATCACAGGAATTTCACGCCTCTCCACACCGCACCATAGTTTTGCACAGTTTGACACAGTATTTCACGTGTGGTATTGGAACTTTGCCCCATAATTTTTTTTGTAAGGGTATGTTTTCAAAATATCGTCATTCGGACTAACTCCGGTCGAATTTTTCAAGATGCAGCCGGGATTGATGGTGGAGGGACACAGAGCTACTACAGAGTTCTGCAATAAGTATACTCACTTTGTTCTATTTGAAGTTACTTTATAAAGAGTACATCTGATGCATGGGCCGAAAAATAAACCTTTTACGGACATTTAGTAATGCTTGCCTTCATTTGTAGGTTAGGTTAGATGAGGTTTAACGTCCCAGTTTCCAACCAATTGGTTCAAGTCGAGACGACCACGGCCTTTCTTCCAGTTGTGGCTAACTGGCTTGTTTTCCCTACTTCATTGTTTATCGTGAGCACCAAGCACAAAGGCAGTAGGTTCCATTTTTAAAGTCTTAAAGTTTGGTATGACCCGGCTAGGATTTGAAACCTAGACCTTCCGGCTGCAAGTTGGGTACTCTAACCACTTGACCCTTCATTTGTAATTACCTATCTACGAAGAGTACTGTGTACGCACAGACCTAAAAATTTCAATCAGTCCATTGTATCATAAGAGGCAGGACTAACGGCTATTTCATGTCTTTATAATGCAGCAGACTTGAGAACTGGGAGCTAAAATCGGCAATCGCGAAGGGTGCACGGAGTTTTGCAATAATCCATAGCATGTTCTGTTCTTCTTGAATTATTTATTGGACAATTAGCGAATATTAAGGATGCGACCGAAGCTCGTCAAAAATAGGGCCCCAAGGCATATTGGTAACGTTTCTAAGCACTGCATCTACATGAGGAGTCGGAATACGAGCCTCCTTTGCAACCACTAC
Organism: Holothuria leucospilota; assembly: GCA_029531755.1. Classification (NCBI taxonomy): domain Eukaryota; kingdom Metazoa; phylum Echinodermata; class Holothuroidea; order Aspidochirotida; family Holothuriidae; genus Holothuria; species Holothuria leucospilota. Next base: position 51,266,574 of record CM055971.1, read on the forward strand.
AATACAAAGTGTACGCACTTTCAAGAATGTACAGCGAACACAAAAGTGCACCGATTTCACAGTTTGGGTAAGTGAAAAGTCAGCCACACTGCACCGACCCGACTACAACCCGACGGCGAAAACCAGTCGCGTGGTTCACGGGTCGGTTAGGTGAGTTTCAAATCTGTTCTTTACCCGACTTTTGGAGCCGATTGCGATCCGACAGTCTACTTTATGACTACACTGGAAATATAAGACTGTTTGATAGTCGAGGGAGAGTCGAGGGAACTTGGGGGGGGGGGGGGTGGCGTTGCACTTGAGAAACGTCGTGTAGTGTGCTGCTGTCATCCACCCAACTGCCACCCATTGTTTTATGGTTTGGCCAACAAAGAGGTTACAAAAAGTCAATATGCCTGCCCTCATGTGTGATTGATGTACAGTAAATAAACTGAATCAACTCCGGCAGTGTGTTCAGTGGTTAACCGACAATCCGACAATCCGACGTAACTGACCACGGATACCTACAACTCATTCCTGACGAGCAGTCAGTTTCCGGTGCATTACATCCCAAAAGGCTTTTATTTCAGTGTCGAAAAAGGGTGTCTTTACCATGGCAGACAATGATGCAATACGGTACTTATTATTCCCCGACAGCCTGGATTTCATCAAATTATAACATCGGCGTGGATCATGGGGGGACGGGGGACGCGTCCCCCTCACTTTTTTGGAAGGGACGGACATCTCCATGAAGTCCCCCTTACTTTTTCAAAATAATGAAAACTAAAACTGTGAAGAAAATAATATAACAGTAGATTACAAATTGACACTACATTTTAAAAGCAAAATTGTGCCCTAATATTGCACCATTTTCCATCTAGTCACCTTCCAATTTCCATTTCTTTTCACAGGGGAGGTGGCCCCACATCATTGCCATGTTTGTGGTCTTCACTCATTGCTCGAAATAAGAGACTAAATAGTAAAGTTACTTAAAAATTGCTAACTCCACGTTCTGTGTCACAAAATTCCATGGCACTATTTACTAAAGCTCCTAAAACTAATTTATGCTAGTTGAAGAAAATATTGGAAAGGTTCGTTGAGAGTCGACTACTATGCAAGGACAAGGTGTACCACAGTGAAATAATGAAAAGATTGCTACCAGTATCACCTCTATCAGACTTTTGAAAAAAGCTTTGACATGCACAGTCCTGATCACTCCCATATCCAAATTTTATTAGATATGAGTAAACATGCTAATGACAGGGGCGTAAATATGGAAGGGGGTTGGCCCCCAGTGAAAATGGAAGTTCGGTCTCTGCCCGCGAAAAAGTCGGTCTCAAATCTAGTTCAATATGCTTTTGTAATAATAGACCAGACATGAACAACATTTGAAAATATTCCCCCAATTTTCTACTGAGTGCCCGCTTTTTTGATCGAATGACCGCAAAATGTGCAAAAATTTTCGCGAGCTTCGCTCGCATGTAGCGGTTTAGCGGCATCCAGTTAGATATGCCTTTGTAACAGTAAACCAGACATGAAAAACATTTTAATTGAAAAGATTGACGGAATTTTTTACTGAGTTTCCGAATTTTTGATCGAATGCCCCGAAAATGTGCAAAAATTTTCGCGCGCTTCACGCGGATGTAATGGCTTAGTGGTCTATTTTATGCACCTGAACTTCAACGAATTTCGGGCAATTTCTTTGAGATTCGGGCAAGAGGTTTTCTATCCCCAAATTGGAAGAGTCCCGTACGCCTATGATTACTACTACCGTCCTGTAAATTGTAATTATCTAGGAAATTTGGATCATACAACTATGCCAATGGGAGTCGGTCTCCAAGAAATGTAGTTGGTCCCAAAATAGTTCACCCCCTTCAATTTCATATATATATACGCCCCTGGCTAATGGTTTACTGTTCACTTACTTTTCAAGTGTGGTCTTGATTTACCCCAAGAACTAAGTAAAAAATTCACTAAAGCAAGGAAGATGAAAAACTGCATAAAAAATAGAAATTCTTGGTGATATATTCAATTTAAATTTAGCACCAAATGTAGCACCATTTTGCATCCAGCCCACCTTTCGTGAGCAACTTTTCCAAAGGGGAGGGAGACACCCCCTCCATTAGACCCCTCCCCAGGACGGAGATTTGCAAATGGTGAAAAGTCTTCCCCCCCCCCCCATCTTTGGAGAAGAATCCACGCCCATGAATTAGAAACAATTAACTGTTTTCCTAGTAGTGTAGTTAGTCACTGAACAGTTGCCTCGATCTATGATAACTTTCCTTACAATATACAATAATGTCTCTACAAACAGAATACTTCCCCAATACAGTTACATCTGGGAGAAGTTATGTCACTGGTTACATGTATTGAAAGCAAAATTTCCACCCCACGATGATTCATTAATTAAAGTAACACGTTATGATTATAAAATTACCCGACGTTTTTGTAGCCCCAAATAAAAGATTTCTTTTCTGACAAAGAATAATTGGAAAAGAAAGTGGCAATTTTTCCACAAAACTTTCCCCACAGGTCACACTTCGAAAATTTTTGAGGGTGTGCCACCCCCAAACCCCGGTAGTTAAGCCCCTGAATACGTCGTTCCTTGCCTAGATTACACGGACGTTATCTTAAGCTAAAGGACACAAATTTTGTGTAAGCAAGACCGAAAAATTAAGTAGACAAGGTTCATCTATGCAATATTTCAGAGTAGAATATTAACAACTAGCTTACTTACTCAAACAGGAGGGCTGAAATTGGTACTTATATTAATATTTATGTAGGGAAGAGTTTCACAAGTGCTTATATTCTATCCTACGTACTCTTTTCTTTAATTCTAGAGAAGCCCGTAGCCAAGGAGGCGGACAGGAGAGCAAATGCTACTTGAAGACCCTAAAAGATCGAAAATGACCATTGCCGTAAAGTATTTTAGCTTATTTTAAATCATTTCACCCCCGGGAGGCTACCATACCCCTTTCGGTACCTTATCTGGTTACGGGCCTATTTTGTTACTAATGGGTGACACCGACGAGTTTGGCTGATCTTATAGGCTATTACTCATGGACTTGGCTACTGCTTTTCTTCTGAGAGGTTTAAATTGAGGTATTTACAATGCCAATTTAAGATCCACTCAAAATTTGTAGTCTAATATTTGTCCTATTGTTTAAACTTTGTGACAATTGTGACGAACCTAGGTCGGTCATGCATGTGCTTGAGTTCTGTAAATAATTCGTCTCGTAATTTTTGTTTCTGTGCCTACTCGACAAGAGTCCGTTCGTGAAAGCCGTCGTTTCCTTATTTTGAGACTATTTTAAGACTCACAGTACATCTGTCAATCACCTTCCCTGTGTTATCGAATCCTGTTATGGCTACCGTGTTTTAACTTTCAAAGTGTGTATTATTTTTAATGACACGTATAGAATGTAACACCTTTTTCCACAGTAATTACGGATATGTGATCATCCGTTATTCCCCCTGATTCAGACACCATTCTGAATATTTTGTTTAGAGTGGTGGAAAGGTCAAGAGCATAACCTTTAGTTCTTACGCCGACGTACGTTTAACATAGACGTTGTGGAATTCGACCAACAAAGGTATAACACTCGTTCTGCTTATCAAAAATGAGAAACTAGGACGGGATGAGGTTGGGGGTCCCAAACTCCGATATTGATATTGCTTACCAAAAAGAAACCATGGAGCATTATCTGCTATCCGTCAATTCCATCTTGAATTGAGTTAGCAATTTGCACTGAGGATAGTATTATACTTAGCACTGGTGCACACTAAAGATATACTCTACAATCATCATGGTAGAACTACCTCAGATGCATTACATCCATGTTGTAAACCATAGGCATTCATAGTTCTCTCCACTTCTCCAACTACGTTAGGTCTTCATTCCTCGAAAGATGTTACTGAATTGCAAGGTGTGTCCTGCTTTCAATGTTATCGAAAGGCCTTCACAAGTAAAATGGAACCTTCAAAAATTTTCTTTCCTTTTATTTCATGAGCAAATACAAATGATTTGTAGTACGGTACAAATGTGTTATCTACATAGTTTTGTATGATGTGAGAGCCCACATTGCTTTAATATGAGTCCTTCTCTGGACTCTTACAGTTTTATGGGTGTTCATAAACAACGCATGATCAGGGTCAGCCTGATTGAATTTTTAATCTCTCTATAAATATTGATTTCGACGAAAAAATACTATATTTAAGATTTGATCATCATATTCATCATCCAATACATACACATAGATAAACAGTAGCACAAAGGGAGTACAAGAATTTTTAGACCAGTGACGGGAGAAGAGATCAGCACCAAGTATTAATATTTGTCCTCTTCAAAAAATTTAATCAAATTAGAATTAAACTTAGTGATGGAAAAACAAGAAGCCGTCAAGTTGGTACGATATTTTACATTAATCTTGTCAAACGCATACTTTAACATTTGGCAAACGAAAGTAAAGCTATTTTTCATAGATGTGCTCTCAATTTTGATCTCATGTAAAGATGAACATAACCTCAATAATTTTGACGACTCGTTAAGTTTTGTTGTGTTTAACAAAAGTAGGTAAAGCACAAATGGGCATGAAAGTCGAGTTTTGTTTGTAATATCACTTTTAATCGAGCTCACGTGACGAGAGCACTACATTCGAAGACTTTTCGGTAGTTTTAACTGAAATACTTGTTTACATGAGTCACTTAAATTTGAGCCAAAACACACCACCCTCTAAATATGATAACTTTTCAAATAAGAGAAACTTATCAGGTTTCCATTTTTGTCGTATTACACATCAACTTAACGTCGACGTCAAATCATCTACTCGACCTAGGCTCTATTGTAAGGGACCATGTCAGTAATGAAGAAACAATGATCTCCTTTTCGCTTTGAAACAACTGTCTACCTCATGCCAAACATAAATTTATCTAATAATATTACAATCGTTTAGTTAATATTTCATACTTGGACATAACGTTAGAATTATTTGAATGGCATTTATATCTCATAGTTAGGTAAAAGCAAATTTCACCTTGTAACTTTAAAATTCTATTGAACGGGTGGATAGGAAAAGACTAATAGCGTGAAATGGCAACGCAAAAAATCATTTGTCACCATCATTTACTTTACATAATAAGTACAGATGCGTAAAGCATAAACGGTATAGCTAACCAAGTTACTTCGAGGTGCTCTAAACAATGAAAAACTAATTTTGGAAATATTTGGATACCTTATAAAACGATGAGATATACAAAGTATGTCTATAGACTTTATCATTAACTTGAGAGGAGGTTTTACTACAAAAAGAGGAAAACATCTATGGTAACAAATTTGATTGGCACCGAAATATTAATTAATGGTTAACCTCCGGGAACAATAGACGTTCCATTTATATAAACTTAATTTCTACCTTTATCTCTTCATTTGCAATATGTTATTCTATATATTCTCAACACGTCATTAAAAGAACAAATTTGGAACTTGTTTTAGATAAATCAAAATCAAGGACACTTTATCATTATACATCTTTTAAGTTTCAGATAATACTTTTGAGCATGTGATGAAGTCCGTGCATTTACCTTTCATTCTTTATAATGCATTTTCCATTCCAAACGAAAGGGTAGGATTTGCATACATAAAAAGGTCATTTTTAATAAGTGAAGACAAAATTGTAAGACCGATGTCCTATATGCGTGGTCGATAACAATTTATCGATGTCATACTCACCTTTCAAGAAATATGACAAGCCATTCTCCATCATTTTTCATATCATGTTCACTTGAGATTAAGGTAAAAATCTAGTCGAATCTCCGATTATTGATCAGACCCTCAGGATTGTGGAGCTGTTACTGATTTTGTCTTCATATTCGGCAACACATGCAACAAAGAGTGGTACCCTGACACGTTAAACTGAACCACTACAGCAGAATAATTCTTCGATAGTTAAGGTTATTTAAACCATTTGGGCTTAACCAAGATAGATAAATCGGTGAATGGATGTGGAAATAGATTTTATTCTTTATCAGTATCTATTCCGGGTGTTCCAAAGTAACTCGTCTCTGCTCTGTAATGCCAGGGAGTTGCTACTAAAGGAGACACATCCGAAACTTTAATTTTCTATAATTCCTAGATGTACTTCCCCGTAAAGAGAAGTACCCATTAATAAGCGGTTATTAAAGCCTAAGATATCCACTCCTTTTGTCTGTTTTTTCTCAATTAATACCATGATACCTGACTCAATCCTATTTACACCTGCTACTACATAATGATTTGGATGAGGAGAAACAATGCTTTGACCCAACCTTGCTACTTACAGTCAAGTAGGAAATATTGTATATTAAATTCAAATTTCCTGTTAAAATTATCTTCCGCAATTAATAGCAATTTTTGAGGGTATGTATGTATTTAAAAATGTTATATAAAAGTAAGTGTGTCTATTGAGACTAGCCTTGAATCTCATTGAGAGCGGCATATTTATTTTCAAGGAAAACGACTGGCAATCTTACAGCAATGGACGAAATTTGTCGACTTTACTTTTCAAAGTAGCAGTCAGCTTCAAAGTCTTCCTAAATACTAATAATAGCTTTCAAGCCCATTAAAACGTCTAGTACTAGTAAGAGGAGGTGCAAAAAGGGCTGTCCTTTTATCTTCTTATAAAATCAACATCCTGATTTACAAAGAAACATTGTAGCAGTGTTAGCTGCTTTAAAACTTAAACGGAAAAAATAATCATACCGTGTCCTAATCTCTTGCCGTCATTTCAGACAAGAGAAAGGCTTTCGAAGATATTATAATACTGCCTAACAAAGTATACCTTTAATCGCATTTTGGATTTTGAATACTTCTTCTGCCTTTTTCACTCTTTTCCTCTCTTAACTTGTTTCAAAACTTTCTGTGACTGAAAGACTTCATTAATTGGAAAAGTTTCTCTTCAGCATACTTTTCAAGTTTTTCCGAGCTAAACAAAACACAAATTTGTATAATTCAATTTTGATAGTGTGTGGACTACTTTTGCTTGTCCCAAAATTTCTTTATTTCATCCACTAATTAAGTGAGCATCAGTCCAAATATACCAGCATGCACACCTTACCGATACCTCCATAAAATTGTGGCAGGTGCTTACACCGAAAGAATATTTTATTGCTGAAGCAAGCTCTGCAGTGGGGATATTTTTGGGAATGTAACGTTCCCACCTTTTCTAAGTAATTTTAATAAGCATAAGAAAATATAATATGCGACTTTTCGGTATTTCTTGATTTCAGAATAACCATCTAAACAGTGGATCAAACGAGAGAAGTATTGGTATGTATTTATTTCATTGAAATATTTCTTAATTAAGTAATGTTAGTCTTTATTATCAGCTGTTTGACAAGCAATCATGAGGTACCCTTTTCACGCAAAATGTCCCTACATTGTTGTAAAGCTATCAGTCCCAGCCATAATGACAAAATCTACTTTATGTATAATTCGGTATTAATGTGAATTTCTTCTGTATCATACTTGTGAAAAAGTGAATTTAATGTAAGTAAAAACCCCCATTATGGACAAACGTTACTATGTCTTACTTTGTAAAACAGGCTTACAAGTTTCAAAGGAAGTGGTTCACTACAGCATTTTTTTTTTCTTTTTCAGGTTCCTCATATTTCTTTTATCAGCAACCAGAATATCCGAGAGATTGTACCGAGGCTGTAAATCAATGATCTACAAATAATTTAAGTGGTGTATATCTAATTAAACCAGATGATTATCCAGAACCCTTTGCAGTTTATTGTGACAATACGGTAGATTCTGGAGGATGGACGGTTAGTGACAGCATTGTTCATTGTAGTTAAATTGGTTGAAAAATTAACATAAAATTAGTACATGATTCTAGAGAACACCGATATTTTTTATTCAAGCTAAATTTTCTCTTAAAGAATAAACAGCTCCTCCGAGACATTATTAAGCATTTTGACATACACAGCAGTACTATTTAAATAAGGTAAAAAACTACATCGATCCTTAACCCATCATAATGGACGGTTCTGGACGTAAAAGCAAACCTTGACTTGATATCACTTTGCAGGTCATATACCGTCTTCAAGATAGCTCTATTCTTTTCAACCGGACTTGGAGAGAATATAAAATTGGGTTTGGATTTCTGTCTCAAGGGTTCTGGATTGGCAATGAAAAACTATCGTTTCTTACCAATCAAAACCACTATGAACTTCGTATTGACGTTACAACTGTTGATGGTCTATCTTTCTACGTCACCTACAACAAGTTTCGTATCAGTGATGAGTACAGTGAATACAAGCTAACCAGTGTTGGTGAATACAATGGAACAGAAGGTATTATCAAAAAGTACCATACTTGTTTCTATGATTCCTTTAAATGAATTATATCTGAACAGTACTTGGCTCATTTTTTTTTTTTTGTTTCTGTTACAGATGAAATCAATCGGTTTTTGTGCCCACCAAATAGCGTAAGTACATACAAAATGCCAATGAGTAGCCTGGTCGTGATACCGACATTGAAATTTATTTAGAACAATATACTCCAGTGAGGTGTTGCCTATAACCCTGCTATCGTGAAAGAAAAAAGTAGACCCAGTTGCTCAAAAAGGTAGGCAAAAAGATAGGAAAAATTGCAAGCTCTTAGGTAGGCATAGGCTGAAAACAGAAATATTCACATCTCACAGTTGTTTGCTCAGCTTTTAAGCTTATGTGCATTATTCTGTTAATAGGATGGGGAAGTTTAGTAAACTTCCCCTAGCTGCACACAACGATGTTACTGCACTAGCGGTCAGTTTACTTGTGACAATGCCTACCGGTGTAGTTCCAATGCGGTTTGTGAAGAGAGGAACAACGTGCTACAATGTTATTGCAACGAAGGCTACATAGGTGACGGAGTCAACTGCACCATAGATACACCGCCCTCAGATTGTAAAGATGTATATGATAGGGGTTCCACTGATAGTGGTGTCTACAAAATAAAACCAACAACCTGGCAAGGAGACCCGTTTGATGTTTATTGTAACATGACTGACGGAGGAGGCTGGACGGTGAGTTGAACACTTTAGCTTACCTTATGCTCCCCAAGGCCACATTCAATACATGGATCTTCACATTACCTACTGCACGGATGAGCGATCACTCTATCTACTTATGGCAAATATTTACACTTTCTGCCGGACTGTATAATACGCTCGTCATCTCTAAAACCAATCGTAACAAAAATGAACTTGTGGTACTTCCCTATTCTCTCTTTGAAGATAATGTGGAATGTGTATAAACAAAACGTGAAACGCTGTCTCAGCCTTCCCTTCTTGCCCATATGGTATAGAATGTAAGGGAAGGTTAACTGGTGTGAGAACACATTTAGCAACCTTTTCAGAGATTTTTGCTCTTCATTAGGCAAACTATTATGAAAGACCGCCATTTCCACTTGTTAACAAGTAATATTTCCCCACAAGACATTTGTTTCGTGTTTACGCAAAAATGTGTTTTATCCCTGAAACCGAAATATCCGAGCACTGAAGACGTTTACATTGTATTGCCAGGTATTCCAACGTCGTGTTGATGGATCTCAGGATTTTTATCTCTATTGGTCGGATTACAAAAATGGCTTTGGATTAGCAGAACACGAACTATGGCTAGGGAATGATAAGTTACATAGCGTAATAAGTCAAGGTAATTACCAGCTACGGATCGACCTTGTCAACAGGGACGGAGCCCCATACTTTGCCAAGTACAGCTCTTTCAGTATTAGTGACGAGATCGACAATTACCGATTGAGTGTTGGAAGCTACAGCGGAACTGCAGGTGCGTAGGAATTTACATCCATAAATCCTATGCTGTTTTTGATACCCGCAATTTCAAGTTACTTTACTATAATTTCTCGTTTTTATTCAGTAAAATGTCATGGAAGCTTGGCCTGTATTGTACGTAATAGGCTATGAAAACTATGCAGTGGGGTCTGTTTAAGATAAAATTACACATTTAGTTGTGGGCTGCGTGGTAACGGCATTTTTGCCTCATTTATCAACAAAGGTCGGCACTGAAGGGTAGGGACAATGACATAAGTTTAATAAAATATTTTACAGATACTATTCTGTTGCTCAAATTTCATTTTGTGACTATGTTTCTGAGGACTGCATGTAACTTTACACTAAGTTTGGACAACTGAGGGGAATTCCTTTTTTCAAATTAACATAGAATCTTAGACAAAATTCTTAATGGACTGAGTTTCGGATAGAGGCATTCATAAAAGAGTTTCAATCTCACCTGAAAGACCTTTCTCTAAAGACCAATTAAAAAACATTACAGCATAAAGTTTTATCATGTGTTTTTTAAACCAATGACATTTTACTTTAGCCAAAATGACTCGTACTAAACCTCTATCCCATTTTCTTTTATACATGTTATGCTGGAAAGGGTCTATAGTAAGGTTCACTCGTAAAATGAACGTTTTCTGAATGCAAGAATATTTAGGGATTAATCAAACTGCTCTTCGAGAGGGTCAGCTGTTTGTATTCTTTAGAACATAAGTACTTTTTCCCTTGCAACTGAGTTGTCATCAAGTCCCTGACCACAAAACAAACGTACAGAGATTTACCTGAATATGACCTACTAATAAGTAGTAATGATAGATTTCAGACCATTTTAAATATAAGAATTTTACTAAAACGTTGGCGGGAATTTTCGGCTGGCTCTGAAAATACATGAAAGAGAAGACAATGGAAGGTGTTCACTTTTCCAGTGCGGACAAGGTCCACTCTGATTGCGTTGCTGTTCTCTTAACATACTTAACGTTCTGAACTGTACCATAGGAAACATGATTGCTTAAGTGTAGAGAAAAGTGCCCCTTATTAGCTCCCAAAATTGTATTATTTCAACTGACCTGTTCCAGGCTACGGGCAATAAGTAAGTAATTAAACTCTTTTTTTTTTGCATTGAACTTTAATATTTAAGATGTTACACAATAGTAAGTTTCATCCTGGGAAACGTCTCTTCTAAGATTACTCGCAACTTTGTTTCATGCGAGAGAGTTCTCTCTCTGTTCTTCATTCCGTTAAAAAGTCATGACCAACTGACCTCTTTGTGCCCGCCATTTGGTCATGCTTCAAGAAAAATCAATTCTTCAATTAAATTCTGATCGTATTTTATTGGTCATTACAGAGGGCTTCATAAGTATTTTACCATAATAAGGGAAATGACCAAAATGGAAATAAGTATTATGACAATTAATGAAGCAGTTCGATGACGTTTACTTTTTGTTAACTTGGTCTGAAAACCCTAAGTCAAATACCACAAGATAACGTTGCTGGCGTTTAACTGCAGAAGCTCTATACAAAAATTTGAATTAGATTACAAGCGTGTAGGCCAATGTACACAACTATCATCCCGTGAAAGCCAAAATGCACTTTCTCTAGGAGCCAACCCTCACATTTATATACGCCGTTGAAGTTACTGTGACCATGATCATATTAAGTCATTCCAACACATATAGTTCAAAATATTTCCAAAATAATGACAATGGTGACATGAACTAATTATGAAACTGTATTTGCACAATGATTCATGATAACTGTTCTTGAATTTGGTTTCCTTCAGAGGTAACCATTTGAGTTATTTCAACGGCCAAGCATTCACAACACGAGACCGTGACAACGACGCTTACAGTAGTAACTGCGTCACTTATGGTTATTCTGCAGGTTGCGGCGGCCCTTCCTGTACGTATAGTGGAGGGTGGTGGTACAAGAGTTGCGGTTATCCTCTTACCGCACCGTACGGAACATATTGTTTTTATTGGGGTAATCTTCCCGGCAGTAATTGCAACGTCAAATACTCGGAAATGAAAGTACGGCCTATTTAATTCTGGAATTCGAAGAGACTTCTAGAATATTTTATCGAGACAAAGAAAGATAGAACTATGCAACTTATCAACCTATCATAGGTTAGTCTTTATGGAACCTCACCCTTACAGAACTCCTGTGCTTACGTGTTTTCTGGAAGTTTCCGTAATGTCATTAACAAAAAGTGGCAAAAAAGTATAAATCAAAAACGGATATAATTAAGTTACAAAAATGATGAATGGCCATAGAACAAACGTGAGCTGGGTTAAGCGAACTATGAAGAGACGCCGTCACACTCTTACTTCATCATGAAAATGTTCTTACTGGCGACTATTTAAAGTAAAAGTTGAAAATGGGGGAGTGGAAAACTAGCCGTCTCACATCATTCTGTAATGGTCATGAAAAGTAGAAGGCTGTTTGCCACTCCCACCATTTGACTTTAAACTCAGTTACATGTTATCAAGTCAAAGTAATTCACCAATTTAACGTTCAACTGCAAAGGAGCGTTATCCGTGTCACAAATAAATTGAAAAAGTGTACTTGCTTGGGGCTTTTCCCACGAGACTTACCGTTTATATGAACTGTTGCAATTTATAAACTGTAATATGGAAAATTATATGGTAATGATATATACTTATAACTACAACGTTCTATCACTGCAAAAATTGCTGCCCACAAGCAAAAAAAATGTTTTTGACTTTTTCCAGTTTTGTGTGGCTTAGAGCTATAGAAGAATTTACAGCCCCCTTCTTCCTTTTTTGGCAAAAGTCGGGTGAGCAGAAAGAAATAGGAAGCACCCCAACTCGAATACGTTGTTCTCCCCTTCCCTTCCCTAATAATATTAATGGACAAATATATATTGCATGAAATTTGTCATGAATTGCAAAGTATTGTACAACTTTTCGTCCGTGTATCATAAACATTAAGATGTTTCCAAGGAATTATTCTGCATAACCAGTATTTGGTCCACGGGCGTGATATTTTCTAATATTTATGAACCCGAGCTGATCGTTCTGTAACTTTATGATCACATAAACGTCTACCTTTCAGATAGCTTAGTAAGCACATCATATCAAATTCCTGGTAACCTGAACGAACTTGTATGGGCAAACATTGACAAATGCATGTCTGTCCAAACTTTTATGTAGCTTTCGTCTACTCGAACTCTTTTCGTCAACACTGTGCCATCTCCAGGAAACAAAGGTTGGTTACACCATTGTTGTATCAGGCTCTATAAAACCAAGATTTATGTATAAACAAGGTTTTTTTTATATAGGCCTATCACATAAACCATCATTGATGTCGGGAAGGTGTAGGTGTGTGTAAGTTGATAACTTACTTACACGAAATGAAAAGCTGTTTACAAAATGGGAAACAAAAAGTGGTTGATATTCTCCGTATTCTTATAGTTTATAGTGTAGCGGCGTTTGATGATATTCCACTCTTCCGTGTAAGTGGTGGGTATTTCATCGAGCTCCGTGCCTGTGGAAGATTAACTGTCTACTTCTTCAAGAAACTACCACTATTCATACAGAGGAGTATGAGGAGTTCACTCAAATCTCAGAACAGGGGTAGAGACAGGATCTGCCAGATGGTTCAAGCTCCCCAACGGGCAAAGAGGTACAACCCTAAGTCACAACAAAGCAAACGGGTTGCCTTAAGGGAAGCGTCTGGCATTTTTTTTTTTTTTTTGAGTATTTCGAGAAGCTTTGGTTTTTATGGTAGAAATATGCAAATTTAAAATTTGTATAAAGGAAACAAGAAACGTTTCTGTTTTATTGAAGAATCTGTTTTTCGGGACGTTATTAGTAAACATTTGCCACCTTGATGACTTCTGCTACCAATTACGACAACTGAATGCAAATACGTACTGATATCATCAATTACTCTAGTTCCATCAGATGTATAAAAAACATCCCTCAAAAAGGTAGAAGAAAATGATTTTTTTTATTTTAAAACAAACTTCATAGTTTCATTTGCACACAAAATAGTTGCCAAAAAATTACCTACTTTCTCCCGTTATAACACTTATTTCAGCAAACCCTTACAAGATACGTCTTTACACGGAAATCAAGCTGAAAGGCATGCTCTTTAGATAAACCAAGTTTCATTGTAGTTTGGTATGGGTCACTTAATACTTTAATGCTGAGTACAAAATCTTCAGGAGTTCTACCAAAACTTTTTCTAACAGGATTATTTCATTGGCACTAAAATATAATTCATCCCATCCATTCCCACCCCGAAAAAAAGAAAATGTGTTTGCACTTTTTACCCATGGGTGACGACTTAACTCAATTGTATAAATCGGGTTACCGTGAACAATCACACCACTCTACTCAAAACTTTGTCTTAAAAGAATCTTTTAACTATGATGTCAGACACAATACTCAACAGAAATATTGGACAAAAGTGTTCAAGAAAAGAAAAACAAAAGAAAAGATTTTTAAAGAAAATATTAATGTCATACCTATTCCCAAGTAGGAACCCCCATAATCAATGCCTTGACAACATACATGTCTGCATAACACTAGCTACAGACAGGAAGAAAATCAGTAAATTTCTTGGAAGGTGACGGTCAAATAAAAACAATACTAATTTTTCAAAATTGATCTGTGTGTCGTGTAAAGTATGGATTAGGAGTTACAATGAAATCAGCATTTTGATCGTTAGTTGCACAATGAGATCAACATATTAATCGTGGGTTGCCCATACCTCCTACTTAAACATGTAATTGTCTGAAAAATTGGAGCTAAGTCCACTCTAATCATAGTCTCAACATCGTACCCTCAAACTTGTTGTCCTGGTTTAGCAAAAGATGGCGCTGTCTTAAGAACAAGACACTAGTTGGCAGACTACACTGGAATACAAGGAAATCCTAGAAGGCTCATTTAAAGAACATTTTTAACTGTTGAGGTAGAAACGAAACCCATACAAGACGGAATTTGAAGGGTTTTAATTATTACCGAGGCTGCGGTTTAAGAAGGACTGTTGTTACGATGTCAGTGTTTCCTTTGGAGCCCCTGTGTGGTTCAAGTAACTTTTGATAACGCTGCCCGAAACTAGGGCCGTCGGAGCCGGGTGGTGGGTTTACTACACCGGAAGACTGCAATAATCAATGCCGACGTTTCTGCATGTCTAAAAACGTCTTTACTTACGACTAGTAACACTGAAGGGAGACAAAGTGTACAAGACTGATAAGTCAACTTATTTGCGTCATGAAAATATAAAAAGTGAGAGACGATTAGGTATTAACAGAACTCAGGATATATTCACGCCAAATGCAACTGCATTGCTGAGAAAACTCTGTTTGTCTAACAACAAAACGATGATACCGCTTACAATTACAATCTTAGTAAAGACATACGGAAAACTGACACATGCGCATTATACAACTGATATTAGGAGTAAGATATTGGATCTTAATGTACCTGATTAGGCGGGGCCTAAACTGTCTGTACTCTATTGTAAAAAAATTCACACTATAAGAAAATGAGTGCTCGCAAAGGACGTTTCCAAAAAACAATCTTCGAGTGATCAAATTTTTTCTTGTTGTCATCAGGAAATCATAGCCAAAATTAGGAACTGTTTTGTTTTGAACTTTAAAGTTTTACATAATTATAGAAAATAATTGCAATAAATTGCCACACGCTTCGCACATATAACGCATAGTTTATCTTATACTTAACCAATGAATAGTTTCAGAAAAAATGAAAGATACTTTTAAGAAAGTTTCAGTATTTAGTCCCCAGTGTTCTTTCAAGGACCTTTCTAGAATAACATTGTTACTATATACAATAATAGCTTAGTCAAACAGGGCACTTGCGAATTGCACTACATATATTTCCTTCTAAAATTTGTGTCAGACAATTAAAAAGTCAGCAGGGAAGAATTTCGTGCTATTGAATTCTATTTTGCTCCTCCTTTACCTTTTGTTTACTTTATCGTTTCACGTCGTATAGTCGTATAGTGTGCATGAGTTTATGACTGCGACTGGAAGTTTTAGGACCAGTTTTAATTCCCGCCGACTTCAGTCGGGAAGAACGACCATGTTGGTTCTTCCCGACTGAAGTTGGCGCGACTTAAAACTGATCTTAACACTACCAATCGCAGTCTTAAACTCTTGCATACCTCACGACTGTTGGCGACCCGACGATCGAGTTGGGTTGCGGTGTACTAAGTCTTGTAGTGTACGGCTAGCTTTACTCTGACCCCTAACAAATTAGCGTCAACGAGACAGAACTATATCGATAGATAATACAAGTTGATGGATTGAATTTTCCTGTAATTGTTGATACGTTGGACCATGAGCGAAGATTTTCCTATAGAATTCAGACTTTATTTCTAATTGTTATTCATTGCTATAAACTAAACTTCAACTCGAACTACACTGTAAAAACGTGTTTAGGAATTAAACACTTTTGCCCCCACTTTGGAAACATGTTTCATTCCTACACACACATGTTTAATTTCTAAACATTATGTGTTTAATTCCTAAACATTATTTGTTTAATTTATAAACGTATTTAGAGTGTTCCCAAAGTGGGGGCAAGAAAGTGTTTAGAAAAGTGTTTAATTCCTAAACACTGTTTTTATAGTGTAAGTCACTCCCTACCATAAACAATATATAAAGAGTTGTCACACACGAAAACGCTTATCAGAAGTTCCATTTCTGTCGTATGTTTCATTAATACAGGGGTGGCGACAGGATTTGCCCGACAGGGGTACCAAGTTCCCCGACGGGGGTCCAGCAACTCAAAGCCCCGACGAAGGCAATGATTTGGCAAAAGGATGAGGAACACAAAATTGAAAATTTGGGAGTTTTATTTAAAGAAATTTTGAAAAAGTTTGATTTTAATGGATGAAAATTTGGGTTTTTAGATGACAATTGGAAAATTTGGGGTCTTTACTGAAGAATGTTTCCTTCCTATGAGAAAATCAAGCAAATCGTCGGGGGGAATGAAGGTCACTGGGATTACATATTTTATCGTAACAGATTAAGGCACCCCGACCAAATTGGAAAATTTCCCCGACGGGGGGCCAGCATTCCCCGACGGGGGGAGGCGGGCTTGGCCCACCTGGCCCCTCGCTAGCTCCACCCTTGCATTACTGTTAAGTCCAAATCAATCTCCTATCCTGTAAAGAGTCTTTTTGAGAGACGGTTAAAGGGAGCACACTTGGCGTCTGTGTTGAAAGGGCTTTTTTTTGTGATACCATACGCAATTCTCTCTAATATTATTTCTCGTTATCTTTGCTGTTTTATAACCACTTCTGATATGTACAGCATAAACAGTCTACTTCTTACCATAATCTTCTTTTTAGGACGTCTAAAGCGTAAAATGTTTGTATATCTTCTAACAAGTTAAATTGTAAAAATTGCCCGTTGTAACTCTTATTCGAGAGGCTTCCAAGACACGAAAGCATGTGTCAATGGAATAAGAATTAACTTATTAGTCACTTTTCATCTGCTTCCATATCAATTATCATTCTTCACAGCTAGGTTCTCAGTACGAGTTTTAGCTGACAAAGTATCAGTTGAATGGTTAACTTAAAATTTCTGTTCCTGGCCTGATTTAATGGTTCTCCTTCGATATACATGAAAGAGATGTAACTGCCACGTTAAGCATAATACTTACACAAGAAGTACCTTGAAAGTTCACCTAAACAAATAACTAAATTGAAATTTTTTTTAAGTGTTTGGCCGTCAATGAGTTCTTTACCAGTATCTACTTAATAGAAAGAGTAAAATACTCCCTGTTTGAGAGTTTTTGAAACAGGAATTATTTCTTTTACTTTTGTTGATAAGTGTTGGTTACACTTTTTTGATAAATGTTGGTTGTACTTTTTGATAAGTGTTAGTTATATACACTCTTAATGCAAAAGAGTGAAATTCACTCCAAAGGAGACTGTAGTTTGGGACCACTCCTAGTAAGAGTGAATGTCACTCGTTGTGGAGTGAAAATTCACTCGAAGTAGAGCGATATATCATTCAATGCGAGTGAAGCATCGCTCTATGAAGTTCACTCTTATGTGGAGTGGTCCCAAACTACAGTCTCTTTTGGAGTGAATTTCATTTTTTTTTTTTTTTTTTTTTTGCATTTAGAGTGTAAACGTTCAATCATTAAACCTATTAAACTCAAGCCATCAATCTTATCTTCCCCAATCAGCAACTCTCATTCCAAAGTGGCGCCACGACTAATATAGAAAGCTTCTAATACTTAACAAGCAAAATATTGCTTTCGTTTCCACAATTCGATTGTAAGCCGTTGTTTTGCCTTATAATTTTATCATTTCTATGCGTATCTTCTCCTAAACATCACCGAAGATTTGTAAAAGTTTATGCTTTGTTTCTTAAGATTTTACGAAGACTAACGTTTTATTCTTTTAGGCCGAAAACTGAATGATTCATATGACCTTCTTACATCGTTTTGGGACGATGCATATACTTGACCCGAATTTTCTTCATTTCATACTTTAATAATGGTAACATTACCCCCCCCCCCCCCCCATTTTGTTCCTACAACCGCGCCTGAATTATACATGGAACTATTCTGATCACAAAACTCTCCAAAAAAAACAGAGATACATCTCCAAACATCTGTACAGATCTCGCATCAATTTGGGATGTTTCAATCTAATTTGTCTGTTTGTAGCATGATGTGGCAGATTGGAAGTACGTTGTTGCGGTTACACATTTTTCAAAATTTTCAAGGACTTCATTGGTATTATTGGTATAGATGGTGATTGTTACTACTCTTACGACGAAAAAGCATTCTGAAATGCGCTTGTTAGTCCTTCACCCCTGTGCTATACCTATCAGGGAAGTCTAATATCACCTTCCTGCACCTATACTCTCCCTCCCGCCCATTTCCCATTGCTGGAAGCTATTTGTCTGGATTGTCGTTCAAAATTAGTAAAAATACGATAGATGTAAAGTGCTTGGCGTCATACTCTATATTATCACTTGGATGTGAATTACTAATCATTATGTAATTACCCTGTTTTATAGAATTGATCTAGAACTTCCTGGAGGCCCTAAAGGCCTACAGATATCTGCCAGCCTTAGGTGCCCTCTCAAAATGCACAATGAAGGAAAGGAAAATTTTCGTAATTGTCCAAGAAAGTTTCTGTTGACTCCATGCACGTATTTTTGCGTGAAATCTTTGCCCGAATAGATCCCCACTGCCGTATATAAAAACGCACGGCGCACAAAAAGGTGCAATTTACGTGCCGACATTCAGTTGGAAAAACATCCATCCAGTTGGAATTTGGGGCCTCCACACACATCCCAAACATATGACTCTGGCTACGGTCCTGCAGCTCTTCAATGGAAAATGAGTATTTCATAAAATATCCTGGTTTTAAATAATTGTTATTACGGAGGCTAATTCTAGCCAAAAAAGTTATGCTTCTTTGACTTTCATATAACCGTGACTATATATCGTGGTTTTTTTTTAAAATCACATTTCACCTTGACTTGATATTATCATTTTGCAGATCATACACCGTATTCAGGATAGATCTTTTATTTTTAACCGCAATTGGACAGAATATAATGTGGGATTCGGTTTTCGGTCAGAAGAGTTCTGGATCGGCAAACACAAACTATCATATCTAACAAACCAAAAGACCTATGGGCTCCGTGTAGACGTAACGATTGTCGATGGCCTGGTTTTCTACGTCAAGTACAACAAGTTTCGTATCAGTGATTAGTGGTTAGTGTCGGTGAATACGAAGGAACAGAAGGTATTGCTATTGTGAAAAGCCAAATAAATCATTAAATCAATCAGTAAGTGACGCACTTGTATCTATGGTTACTTCACATGGACAAAACCTGTACAGGAAGTTCGTTCAGTTCTCTTATTTTTCTGTTACAGATAGAGTCAATCACTTTTTGTGTCCAAAGAAACGTGTAAAGTACACACAAACGTTTATTAGAAGTCTGGTTGTATCATTGATGTTGTATTTCGTTTTAATCAATTCCAGTGAGGTGTTTTTCCTGATTTTCTGTTCGTTTAAGAAGCAGTAAAGGCTAAAGCCAAGTGTACTCAGAGGTAGAAAAATCACCAAATCCTCGAGTAGTCATATGCTACACATCAGGAATATTCATAGTATACGAGTGTTTGCTCAGCATTTAAAACCCAGGCAAATCCTTTCTACTTTCAGAAAGGTGAGGTTTATGCTGCCCCTTACTGCACACAACGATGCTACTGTACGAACGGTCAGTTTACTTGTGACAATACGCACCAGTGTAGTACCAATACAGTGTATGAAGAGAGGAACAGTGTGTTACAATGTTACTGCAACAAAGGATGCACAGGTGACGGAGTCAATTGCACCATCGATACTCCTCCCTCTGATTGTCAAGACATATATGACAGAGTTTCTACTGAAAGTGGTATCTACAAAATTAAACCAACAACGTGGCAAGGAGATCCGTTTGACGTATGTTGTAACATGACAGACGGCGGAGGTTGGACAGCGAGTGTAGCTTTCTCCATATTCCTTACATTACATATTCCCAAGGTCACAATTTCCACATTACAAAGCACATAAAGCCTGGGGAGCAATTACCCTACGTATCGTAAAGAATTATTCACTTGCTGTCTGAATGCATGTCATACACTTATTATTGGACCACGCCCAGGCAGAATGAAAGAATAAATGCAAAGTATTTTAAATTTTTGTAACAAAAGCTGCAGACAATTCTTCTTTCACTTCCACTTTCAAAGTTTTTTAACGTCGCTTGACAGGTCCCAAGATTTCCCCTACTTTTCTGACACATTTAAATGCAGTTTTTAAAGGAACCTTGGTTTTTCGTACCAATTTTCTAGTAACTATTGACCTTAATTTTGTTACGTATGAATCACATTTACTAAACTTTCTCTTGAAGTCTGTGCTATAGGCTGATTAAGCAAATTATTATGAAACATATTTCATACCTCGAAACTAATTCATATTTTCCAAAAATTCATTTGTTAATCTGTGGAACAACAAGGAGGGCTTTCCTATGCACTAGCTCAGTCTGAGCACTGTTTGATGTAATTCCAGGTATTCCAACGTCGTGTTAACGGATCTCAGGACTTTTTCCCTTACTGGTCTGATTATAAAAATGGCTTTGGAACACCAGATCATGAGCTGTGGCTTGGGAACGAGAAGCTGCACAGTGTGACAGCGCAAGGGAATTATGAACTTCGGACTCACTTTGTCAACAGGTATGGGGCGTCGTCCTACGCCAAATACAGCTCTGTCACAATCAATAATGAGAACGATAATTACCGATTACGTATTGGAAACTACAGTGGGGATGCGGGTTTGTAACGAATTATAACCATGAACTGAATACGGTCCGTATGTAAAATCAGGAAGGCAATGTCCTCAGTAAACATTTTGTCGTAAATTATGTGGTAACCGCTTTTTCAGCTGGTATATCTATAAAGAGTGCAGGGACAATGCAAGAGTGAATATACTCTCTTTTAATAGGTAAAAAGTTTTGTTAATAAAAATTTCCTTCTGTTATCACCTCTCTGGAAAATACTTAGCTTAAAAGCCTGAGCAATTCTTGACAGTATGTCCTTTCACGTGACTTCCGAGTAAATTCTTAGAAAAAGAATTTTATTACCTGAATAAATTAATCGTAGAGACATGCACAATTTTCAATTAGATTTAAACTTTCCCCTCATCGTAAAGCTTAATGTTTTAGTTTATATCCTCTAAAGGGAAGAGGGATATTTACCAAAAGCATACATTAAACTGTTCTTCAGTCTGGATTTTGATATGTCTAAAAGACCAATAGTTTTATTTCCCCTTGTTAGTGAACTTATATTCTGATCCTGTATACAAAACATACTAGCTGAATAGTTGTACCCGAAAGAACATAATTATCAGCAAGTATGACTCATATAGCCTAAACTCCCATAAATATCGGATATCTACTGAAACGAGATACATTTTTCTAATATGGATAACACATTAATTTGAAATAATAGATATTTACAGATGTTTCCTTTCCTTAAGAAAAAAGAACACGTTGATAGTTAATTCAGTCCCATTACTTATGTAGTGTTCAAAAGATAATCATTGAAGTATTTTATGAACAGATATGGAGGTTTCCCTAACTACACTACTTTATAAATGTTTTGTAAATGGTTGAGTCACGTTAGGGCGATAAATTGCATTGGATGGCCAAAACTTTGAAGATGTACAGGATAATTCTGTTATTGTAGGCAGCGGCCTTTGACGGGTTCAACGAGCATTTCTTTTAACAGACTATGGCCCCAACCTCCTTTTTACAGTAGAAAATTCCTCAGTCACAGTAGGGAGTTGCTATAGCAATGCCCTGGTCACAGGTCTTCTTGTCTTTGCCTTTTTGTCCTTCTTCTGTGATATTCGACTCGTATTTTTTTTCTTGTATTTCATGGATCATTATTACTATTTCACAAAAAAATTTCACCTGCTCTATAATCCGTAGAGTACCAAAAACGAAAATAATGTTATAACAATAATCTGGACATAATTTATCTACCCTAACTCATGTTCACCTGGGGGCAAACCCTTAAGGCCTAAGCAATACAAGAAAGCTCCATCGTCCTTTCCATGTTGCTCGATTTACGAAAATAAGCGTGTTACGCCCACGATCCCGTTAAAAGATACGCTTTTCCCTTCGAAGAACAACCAGACAGTGGTATTTGTGGTTGACGCCGATTGGCTCACTCGTACATTTTATGGAACTGCCGTTTCTACGGTCACAAGAAAGGAACATTGTTTAATTGACTTTTTCTAAATCAGTATTTGCATGCGTAATAATATGACTGTTTCCGTTTTGTTTCCAACACAGGAAATTATCTGAGTCATTTCAATAGTCAAATCACATCTCGAGACCGTGACAACGACGCTCATAGAAGTTTAATCTGCGTGAAGCTTAGTAATTCTGGCTGCGGCGGTCCATAGTGGAGGGTGGTGGTATTTGAGTTGTGGTAATCCTCCCACCGGACCTTACGGAAATTATTGCTTTAATTGGAATGGTCTTCCTGGGAGTACTTTCAACATCAAATTCATGGAAATGAAAGTACGGCCTATTTGCTTGTGAATGGAAATTGACTTTTAGGATATTCTACGGAAATGGAGAATATGGTACTACTGACCTAACTTATGTCCTAGCTTATGCCAATATTTCGTGTTTAGTCCGTTAAAGAAATTTTCCACCAACGGAAGTTTATTCCTTTGTTTGTCGTACCTTCCTCTCTGTAAATGCCATCAGCACAGCGGATAACCTGACGCCCTCGATACCACCGAAGTGTTACTGTATACAAACTCGCAACATGGCTATAAAATTTTCACCTAGGAGAAATTCTTCATTTACATCTTTTAACAACATTCTTCGTAGCATTTAAAGATACCCGGATTTCTGTATTTTCAAATCGTATTGAAAATGTAATGAACCATGTACTTCCACGATAATTTACTAGATTACTTCCTACGAATATACTGTTACTGAGAGCTGTTAAGTACTTGTGTAATCAGAAACGGCTGTCAATCAGTCGGTGACGTCAATACAGAGGGCCTATAGCCCTTGATGAATTTTAGAGGGAAGAGATACGACAAGATACGACTGTATGGGAATGTCAGAGTTGTTAATTAAAGCGTTAGTAGGAGAACCAAGCCTTTTACTACCTTTGGGTGACATTACAAAAGCACTAATGATAAAATTCGAGCACACAAACACCCAATGATCCTTTTAGGTATCAGGGCTTAGAAAGTGGAGTTTATTCGATATGCTCCTATAAAGTGTGTAAAAGTGTGCATCTAAAAGGAAATGAAGCCTTTTCAGCTCTACAAAGCTCAATGACCGGATAAAAAAAAATCGTTGGTCGAAAAATCGTTGGTCATCGAAAAAAGGAGGGGGCGTGCCCAGGGTGCGACCCCACCTGGACCCGCGCCTGCACTTCGTGTCCCTTCGGAAAGAAGCTCATTTGAGGAGTAGATCCTCTTCAGAAATAACTTCTTAGTTTACCCTCCGGCTCTTGGCCAAAAAGTCGAGGGGACTTTGGAAAATGTAGACCAGATTATCAATTAGGCTTGGCAGGCGCTATGCTACTACACTATTAACAAAGCGGGGGCTACGAAGCTAAGCTCGGGAGTTTACTTTTTGGTCAAGTGCAAGGACTGCAAAACACAAATACCGGGTCTGTATCAAAGAATTTGCATTTCCGTGAGGGTTTGTCTCCGTATAGGCCTATACATTTATTTCGCATGTGTAACATTTGTTTTATATCTTACACTTCTTTTCAGGGGTGGGATATAGTTCCATCATTGGCGTCTCGATTTTGGTCCCAGACTAATGATTTACAGTCAGAAATATAATTTCACATTAGCGGTGTATTTCTTCGTTCTGCCAGTGATGCAACTTGGCCTTATCCAAGGGAAACAGGCTGCAACTGATTGACACATTGCTATATCTCCAGGCCTGACAGGAAATAACGCAATCAGCAAAGCAAGTAATTTAAAACTTTTGAGTTGATCAACAAGTTGATTGGCCTGTCAGTGCAATTTTATATTGCTCAAACGTTACTTTGTAGTTTTTATTATCTCGGTTTGAAAGACCTGACAATCCACCATAGCTCCACAGGGCTTGTCTCCCCTCGACGTTTTCCACAAGAATATTTCCACCCCACACAAATTCCACCCAGGCAACTTTCCTTACACAATCTCCCCACAAAAAATTTTTATTGGACAAAAATATTCAGTAGTGCATATTACACAAGGTTGCCAATGATTTTTGTCGGCTCTCTAATGGTTTCAATATAGGAATATAAGTTGTAGCTTATGAGTCTTCGTGAAGAAACGGTCTGAAGCCATTTTATTGGTGTCACAGCCTATGATCCCCATTAACCCTAGGGTAAAATGCAGCCCATCGAAACAACACTACCCCCCATTGGTCTTTACACCACATTTGTTCTATTTGCTATAAGTTCTCTATCCCAGCAGGCTCGAACCCGCAGATAGCAAGCTAATATAGCGCTCAGGGGCCCAGGGGGCAAAGTCCAGGTAGGCACTAGGTCATCCACACGATTGGGAGCACTAGAATAAAGCCTTTAGCTGTCTACAAATGGCATTGATACGCTCTAAACAGACTATGAAATCTCAGTCTGTCTATATGTTTTCAAAATATCGTCATTCGGACTAACTCCGGTCGAATTCTTCAAGATGCAGCCGGGATTGATGGTGGAGGGACATAGAGTTTCTACGGAGTTCTGCAATAAGAATACTCACTTTGTTCTATGTGAAGTTACTTTAAATAGAGGACACCTGATGCATGGGCCGAAAAATAAACCTTTTACGGACATGTAGTAATGCTTGATTTCATTGGTAATTACCTATCTACAAAGAGTACTGTGTACGCACTAAGCAGACCTAAAAATTGCAATCAGTCCTTTGTATCATAAGAGGCAGGACTAACGGCTATTTGATGTCTTTATGATGCAGCAGACTTGAGAATTGGGATCTACAATCGGCAATCGCGAAGGGTGCACGGAGTTTTGCAATAATCCATAGCATGTTCTGTTCTTCTTGAATTATTTATTGGACAATTAGCGCATATTAAGGATGCGAGCGAAGGTCGTCGAAAATAGGGCCCCAAGGCATATTGGTAACATTTCTAAGCACTGCATCTACATGAGGAGTCGGAATACGAGCCTCCTTTGCAACCACCACAATACAAAGTGTACGCACTTTCAAGTATGTACAGCGAACACAAAAGCGCTCCGATTTCACAGTTTGGGTAAGTGAGAAGTCACCCACACTGCACCGACCCGACTACAACCCGACGGCGAAAACCAGTCGCGTGGTACACGGGTCGGTTAGGTGAGTTTCAAATCTTGTTCTTTACCCGACTTTTGGACCCGATTGCGATCCGACAGTCTACTTCATGACCACACTGAAATATGAAACATGAAATATAAGACTGTTTGATAGTCGTAGTGGAGTGGAGGAAAGGGGAGTGGCGTTGCACTTGAGTAAAGTCGTGTAGTGTGCTGCTGTCATCCACCTAACTGCCACCCATTGTTTTATGATTTGGCCAACAAAGAGGTTACAAAAAGTCAATATGCCTGCCCTCATGTGTGATTGATGTACAGTAAATAAACTGAATCAACTCCGGCAGTGTGTTCAGTGGTTAACGGACAATCCGACGTAACTGACCACGAATACCTACAACTCATCCCTGACGAGCAGTCAGTTTCCGTTGCATTACATCCCAAAAGGCTTTTATTTCAGTGTCGAACGTGGTGTCTTTACCATGGCAGACAATGATGCAAAACGGTACTTATTATTCCCCGACAGCCTGGATTTCATCAAATTATAAACAATTAATTGTTTTCCGAGTAGTGTAGTTAGTCACTGAACAGTTCCCTCGATCTATGATAACTTTCCTTACAATATACAATAATATCTGTACAAACAGAATACTTCCCCAATACAGTTACATCTGGGAGGAGTTATGTCACTGGTTACATGTATTGAAAGCAAAATTTCCACCCCACTATGATTCATTAAAGTAACACGTTATGATTATAAAATTACCCGACGTTTTTGTAGCCCCAAATAAAAGATTTCTTTTCTGACAAAGAATAATTGGAAAAGAAAGTGGCAATTTTTCCACAAAACTTTCCCCACAGATCACACTTCGAAAATTTATGAGGGTGTGCCACCCCCACACCCCGGTAGTTACGCCCCTGAATACGTCATTCCTTGCGTAGATTACACGGAAGTTATCTTACGCTAAAGAACACAAATGTTGTGTAAACGAGACCGAAAAATTATGTAGACAAGGTTCATCTATGCAATATTTCATAGTAGAATGTTGACAACTAGCTAACTTACTCAAACAGGAGCGCTGAAATTGGTACTAATATTAATATTTATGTAAGGAAGGGTTTCACAAGTGCTTATATTCTATCCTACGTACTCTTTTCTTTAATTCCAGAGAAGCCCGTAGCCAAGGGGGCGGACAGGGGAGCAACTTCTCTTTGAAAAATCCCCCACCCTAAAAGATTTAAAATTACCATTGCCGTAAAGCATTTTAGCTTATTTTAAATTATGTCACCCCCGGGAGGCTATCATACCCCTTTCGGTACCTTATTTGGTTACGGGCCTGATTTCAGACGAGTTGGACTCCTATTTTGTTACTAATGGGTAACACGGACGAGTTTCGCTCATCTTATAGGCTATTACTAATGGACTTGGCTACTGCTTTTCTTCTGAAAGGTTTAAGTTGAGGTATTTACAATGCCAATTTAAGATCCACTCAAAATTTGTAGTCTAATATTTATCCTATTGTTTAAACTTTGTGACAATTGTGACGAACCTAGGTCGGTCATGCATGTACTTGAGTTCTGTACAAAACTCGTCTCCTAATTTTTATTTCTGTGCCTACTCGACAAGAGTCCGTTCGTGAAAGCCGTCGTTTGCTTATTTTGAGACTATTTTAAAACTCACAGTATATCTGTCAATCGCCTTACCTGTGTTATCGAATCCTGTTATGGCTACCGTGTTTTAACTTTCAAAGTGTGTATGATTTTTAATGACACGTATAGAATGCTACACCTTTTTTCACAGTAATTACGGATATGTGATCATCCGTTCTTCCCCCTGATTCAGACACCATTCTGAATATTTTGTTTAGAGTGGTGGGAAGGTCAAGAGCATAACCTTTAGTTCTTACGCCGACGTATGTTTAACATAGACGTTGTGGAATTCGGTCAACAAAAGTATAACACTCGTTCTGCTTATCAAAAATGAGAAACGAGGACGGGATGAGGTTGGGGTCCCAAACTCCGATACTGATATTGCTCACCAAGAAGAAACCATGGAGCATTATCTGCTAGCTGTCAATTCCGTCTTGAAACGAGTTAGCAATTTGCACTGAGGATAGTATTATACTTAGCACTGGTGCACACTAAAGATGTACCCTACACTCATCATGGTAGAACTGGCAGATACACTACATCCATGTTGTAAACCCATAGTTCTATCCACTCCTTCCACTACGTTAGGTCTTCATTTTACTTCATATTACTGAATTGCAAGGTGCGTGATGCTTTCAATGTTATCGAAAGGCCTTCGCAAGTAAAATGGAATCTTCAAAAATTTTCTTTCCTTTTATTTCATGAGCAAATACAAATGATTTGTAGTACGGTACAAATGTGTTATCTATATAGTTTTGTATGATGTGAGAGCCCACATTGCTTTAATATAAGTCCTACCCTGGACTCTTACAGTTTTATGGGTGTTCATAACCAACGCATGATGAGGGTCGTAGCCTGATTGAATTTTTAATCTCCAGCTCTTCAAGTGACCGTTTGCTGTTCGTGGGCTATTTGTATTGAAGAAAGTTTTGGTGGGTAATATATATTACAAAACAAGTGTACACTTATCTTCTAGATATCTAGTCCAAGGTAGTTTTTCTAGTACCTAGAGCAAATCAAAGAAATTGGCAAACTTAACACAGTTGTTACAACCGATAATGTAGTGCTATGGGCAGCAGGGGTGTTTGGAAAATACACTACTTAATACTAGGCTGGAGCTTAAAATGATAGTAAAAGTGTTTCTCTGAGTTCTAAAATAAGTGTTTGTAAAATGGAGATACATAAGGTCAACAAGCATACTACAAAGTTCGTAAATTTTTTTATTGCCAGATGCCAGGAAATTGCATCTTGGAGAGTCCCCAGACCCCGTTTCAGAACCTTTCCAGAATAACAGCTTTAAAAAACTCGTGCTTGATGACTTAATTGACTTGTCCCCTGACATCATACTCAACAATCATACCTCCTAACTATGCACCAAAATGTCCCGCGAAAACGCAACCATCGGACTCGTGAGGAAGGCTTACAATAATAACAATAAAATTTTGTCTCGAAGATACAAAAAAGGAAATAATTAAGGAAAGGACATGCTATATACTATGGCACGAGAAAAGGGAATATATTACAACTCTTATTTTATACATTTTTAAAGAAAATTTGTTCGTAAAATTTAGAATATTTTTTAATTCTTTCGAAATAACACTGTTCTTAGCTAAATTAGATTTCCGAACAAAATATATAATTATGGCCATTTGTTACAAATCTACCTAAAACAGTGCCATTATATATTGCTAAACCGAAATGTATGTTTAAACGATTTTTTTGTAACAGTAAAAGGATTATTAGCTTAATAAGTTCATATATATGTGTTTAGTGAATGCAGCTTATTCTTGGCAATTACAATATATTTTTTTTAAATCAAATATATATTTTTGAGGAACACATATATTAGTAACATTGTCTTAAACATTTGCTGAACTGAAGTTTGTATGTTTAAGGAATATATATCCGTAACAGCCACAAATATATCTGCTTAAACCAATTGTATGCTGTAAACGAATATATTTTTAACAGTGATAGAGTTATTTACCTAACTCAGATATACATGTTTGGCGAATATACATAAGTAGAAGCAACAAATACGCCTTCTTGGATCAAATCTAAATGTTTCAGGAATATATGTTTGTAACAGCTACAGATATATTTGCTTCAATCAAATATATATGTTCAACAAATAACATTTCATAACGCGAAAACTACATGTTTAAGAAAAATATATATCCTAAACGTAGCCTCTGAAACAGCCGTTTCCCCAAAATATATTTACATTTGCTAACAACACGTCCGACTGATCTGTATGGCTGTATTACCCGTTGATACGATTAATGCCTGCTAGGCAGGCTGATTTAGGTCTTTTGGAAACGCTTAATGGCGTTTGTTTGAACAGTTGAACGGGCCAGCTATGCACGTTACACTGTACAGCCAAGTATGGAGGCACATACGCTATCATTGAGCTCGTAGGCGACTCCTTCTAAATCCAGCAAATACGGGAACTGCGTTTTGATCAACCCAGCACCTGTAACGAACAATCGATATCATCAAAAATAGCTCGCGTAATTCCAGAAAAGATAAAACAGCTAGCGCAGTTGTCTAGTATACTGTTAGTGCTAGCCCAACTGACAACGAAGCATAGTACTTTTTCCAAGGCCCCTCGACTCTCTGGCGAAGAGCTTAGGGGCAAGACCAAACGTTATCCCCGAAGGAGTTCTGCTCCCCAAAAGGAGCTGCGTCCCCGAAAGGACGACAAACTTAAGTGACCAACCTTTCGACCTTCAGACCTCTAGAGCATGGGGTCTGTATGCAGGCCTTCATTCCCAACAGATTAAAAAGAACAGATACTACATAGGTTAGGCTACGATCATATATGATCAGTTGCAATAATATCCAAGAGATAGCACCATTTTGCATCCAAGCAGCCTGAAAATAACACAAAATTTCTCAACGAGGAGGTGATACCCTTCCCCCTTAGAACCCTCCCTCCCTCAGGACGGCACTTTACGTAGTGACAAAGGAAGGATCCCCACTGCTGTGTGCAATTGCAATTGCAGGGACGCATAAAAAAGGTAAATTTACGCAGACTGGGGGTTCAATGAGGTGGCATTACGGCGTCATCTGTGGTGCCCCCAATAACCAAACTATAAAATAATATAACTAGGCTGGGTAACTCTAAGTTTTGGGTACTTCTTCTGCCTCCCCGATAATCCCTCTCTGTCCTTCATCTCTCTCTTTTTCTCTTTCCCTTTCCCTTAAATCGCCGACTGGCCACGGACTGGAGGTAGGGGCTGTGTCTCCCGCCTCTTTTAAGCACGCTACTGGTGAGGGGATACGGGATGCTGTGATTATCGACCAGAATTTAAAATTATCCCTAGAATTGTTCTCTGTCCCGAACCTTTCCTTAGTTAACAAAATTTTCGCGCTTCGCGCGCTTTCACCTCCAGGACATGTTGAAAGATGCATCTAAACTCCTTCAAATAAATCTGCATGCGCGCTAAACAAGTCACAAAAAGTTTAAATTTGACATTTTTTGAAATGAGCTTGAATCGGAATGAGGGACAGCCGGATTTGGTAGGAGACTGAGAACAGATGATTGACAGGGTTTGCTATGGTATCGGAAAGCTCATTTTATGCAAACTGTCCCTCAGCAAGTAATTTTGGAACAGTTATAACTAAAACAGATGCCACAAAGTGAGACGAAAAATCAAGAGCAAAATTATATTTTTACGGCATTTTTATAATACTCACTTCATTTTGCCAAAAAAGTGCTGGTAAAAATACGGAAAGGAGAAACATTGGTTACGGGGAAAAAGAAAAATTGCCCAAATGGAGGGGACTGTCTTCACACTGTAAAAAATGATTAACACTTTTTTGTAACAGATAATAAACACGTCTTGGCGTTTATGTAACCGAAAAAACAATAAAAAACATAGGCAAATTAAACGTCTAAAACGCCAACTTTAACACACTGACGCCACTTTAACGCCATCTCATTAACACGTTTATGCGTTTATTTCATGATTACTGTAAACATCAAGTTGTTTTTAATAAAGAAAAATTAATATGTAAAACATATAGACGTGTTTGTCGAGTGCGCTTCAATTGACGTCATTAACTTTATCATGTGTTAATATTCGTTCAGTCATTTACTGTGCTTATCCATATTGTTGTTCGATTTCAAATTCTTAAACGCCATAATGTGTTAAAAAATGAAGACGTCTCTTTTTACAGTGCACCTTTTCACTACGCACCTGTTATGGGGCCATATTTGGGACCATACTTCATTGTGTATTTTACTTGTAGTGAAAAGTCCAGGGCTTCCCCTTAATCCGACAGCCACCCTTCAGTACCTTGTCTGGCTACGCCATACGGGCCTGCCTCTCCTTCAACACATACTACCACTATAGTCTTCCAAAAACATCGATTCTCTTCAGGAGTGTAGCGATAATTCTGCACAAACTTATAATAATCACTTCATCCTGAACAGAAAAAGTGATTTTGCAGCATTTTGTCACGTCTGTAGGGCTGAAGTGTGGACTACTAATCCTATAGCTATTCTTTGAATACGCCACGAATTTCAGCCCGTGGCTAGACAAGGTACTGGAGAGGACGAGATAGCCTTCCAGGGGGGTGACGTATTTTTCAGAGGTAGTAAAATGTATTAAGGTAATCGTTATCAAAAATTTTCTGGGGAACGAAATTTTGCAGTGGGAGGTGGTGCCTTCCCCTGCCCCCTCCCATCCGCCCCTGGCTACGGACTTGAAACCGATTAAAATTTGGGACCGAGTTGGGGTTACGTCCGGGTTGTTTTGACTCGGACAATTTGGATCAGAACAGTCGAAGACGCATGGTACCGTGCATAATATGCAAGGGACAGGCCTACGTTTGTAGTACACTGGTAGTACAAGTCGTTTAATGTTTCCAGAGAAAGTGAAATTAGCCTGGACAGCGAGCATTGGCCACACAGTAAGTTATAGATGCTTACAAGCTGTACAAACAAGCATGCAGTCCCGTATTTTCAGAATTAAGAAGTCACTATTTTGGTCACCTGTACAAGCAAAATGATAGCGCATGTTCCTTCATACTTGACTGTACAGTGTATTGTGCATGGTAGCTAATGAATGAATTAAGGTGCGTTCACACCAAAACCGAAATCTGCTGCGTTTTGCGGGCGGGACGCGAAATTTGTTATCTCAGAACGAATGGGGCGATTTTCAAAATTTTTATTGGCGTAAAATTGCCCCTAGTTGTCTTGGGAAAAAAATTTCGCGTCCCACCCGCAAAACGCAGCAGATTTCGGTTCTGGTGTGAACGCACCTTTAAGCGTTTCACAAAAGACCCAAATCAGCCTGCTTAGCTGGTATTGACCGTATCAACGGGTAATACAGCCATACAGGTCAGTCGGAAGGTATGTAAGGGCTTTATCAATGTAAATATTTTTTGGGGAAAGTGGCTGTTTCAGAGGCTACGTTAAGCATATAAATATAAATATATATATTTTCTTACGCATATATATTTCGCTGTTGCAAATATATATTTGTTGAATATATATTTCATTGAAGCAAATATATTTGTAGTAAATTCCTGAAACATATATATTTGATCCAAGAAGCCGTATTTGTTGCTGCTACTAATGTATATTCGCTTCGCTAAACATATATTTGAGTTAGGGAAATAGATCTGTCACTGTTACATTTACACGTATATATATATATATATGTTTACAACATACAATTGGTTTAAGCAAATATATTTGTAGCTGTTACGAATATATATATTCCTTAATTAAACATATAAACTTTAGTTAAGCAAATGTTTCAGTCAATGTTACTAATATATATATATATATATATTCCTCAAAAATATGTATTTTATTTAAAAAATATATTGTAGTTGCTAAGAATATACTGCATTCGCTAAAAATATTTATTTGAAATTATTGAGCTAATAACTGTGTTACTGTTACAATTATATATATATTTGCTCGGAAATCTAATTTAGCTAAGAACAGTGTTATTTCGAAAAAATTAAAAAATATTCTAAATCATACAAAGAAATGTTCTTTAAAAATGTAAAAAATAGAGATTTCGTTATATATTCCCTTTTTTCGCGTCATAACATCTAATCGTTTTGTGGGCTGTATCTTTGAAGAGTACCATATGCTGTACATCCTTACATGCAAGTGAACTTTCGGTGGACAACGACTGGTTTGTATAATTCCACGCTTACAGTGGAAAATTCCTGAAAAGATCCTGGATTTGTTTCCATATCCACATGCATCTCCTTGAAAACCTTAACTATAGTAGAATATTATATCATATAAAACTACGTAAAAAAGTAGTAAGCTAGCATATGGTATTAAACTAACAATACCCCTAGTTTTTTACTCCCTGTCTATGAAATTTGTCTTACTCTTTCAGGACAATAACCGTGGTACAAATGCTGCACACAGTTTCATTACAATACCCCTTTCGAAGTCTTAAGACGTCAACGAAGGGATAGATATGAGCTCCGTCGCCTGGTGTGACACATTCTTGTATCCCATTTGTATGTGTGGGTGTGTGTGTGTGGGTGTGTTATATAAGATATGTGAAAAGTATCAAATGATCACGCAGTACAAAAACTGCATCACGTGGTTTGGGAAACCTTACCTTCTTTCACTTTTGTGAAGTGTTTTGATACACTTAGCATGATTACGTGCATGATTTCAAAACTTGTTATGGAGCTTACACTACCCAGTAATCTCCTTGTTAGTGCAATGAAGTCGGATATCACCTTCTTCCTCAGCTTAATTCAGTCATTCCATCTTGATAAGTCGTGAAGAGAACATCACTGCACTTCACAAGACGAACCATGCCGCAAGTTTCTAATCTCACCTTGGTTAAGTTATTGTGGTGTTTGTTCTGGATTTTAGAGAGTGTCTTGAGTCAAGAAGGGGTAAGTTATTAACTGTTTTGAAATTAATAGTTTTTCACAGGTTAAAATTATTTCAAGAGTTTTATGCTCTTAAATTCAACCACATTTGATTCAAAAAGTTTAGGATACATCGAAGGCGTCGGGTAAAAAAATATCTAAAGACCTTCAGAAATTTTGGGTAAGATCAAAGATTCTAATGTAATGCATCTTTGAAATTGCACTACTTCTTTTACCCTCTTAACTAACTCAAAATATATTGTTGGGAACTAAATTGTAACCATTATAATAATATTGAACCCAAGAGAAAGAAAATTTTTAATCTTTGTACAAACATGGTATTAGATATGTTACCCGCTAGGGTAATTTCTAACTTAACAAAGAGCATTCTACGCCAAGCAATAAAATACCTCTTAAAATATAAAAATACTTAAAAGCAATTACCTCACTAGATAGTACAAGCACCAAACTATGCTTCTGTTTGAAAGACAACAGAGCACTACCAACATCATTTTAATAATACGAATTATCATCCATGAATAGTGTATAACCGTTCTTTCCATCCTAAAAAAGAAATTCCCCTTTAGAAGTAATTTTGTAATGTGACGTTTCCTACAGGTTTAGCTAAGACCCCCGTTTCCTTTCACTGTGTTGCCTTACAAATAGTACCTTGAAATACAGAAATACCCTCACAATTTTTTTTTCAAAATCAAAATTCAAACTTGAGACTATCTTGACTCGACAATGCGTAGAACCCGCAGTCAACAGAAGTAAATTTAAGCCTCGAAGAGAGAATAGGATAGTTAAGTCCATTTTTACCTCTAGAGTAAGAACTCCAGCAATTTTTGGATAAAATAAAGAATTTTGTAGACAGTAATTCCTAAATAAAGAGTAAATTGTAAAGTAGAAAATGGTAGACGCAAACAATAGGATTATGGCAAAGTCATTATTAACCAAAACAAAGAACCTTAATACTTATTTTGGAATTTTTAAGCTACAGCCTTAATTTCTTTCAAACAAGTCGGCATTGAAAATAAATTGACCGAAAGACATGCGTACGGTATTGAAATATGAATATTGATTTCGACGAAAAAATACTATATTTAAGATTTGATCATCATATTCATCATCCATTACATACACATTGATAAACAGCAGCAAATCGAGGGTACAAGAAATTTCAGACCAGTGAAGGGAGAAGAGATCAGCACCAAGTATTAAACCTTGTCCTCTTCCAAAAAAATTAATCAAATTAGAGTTAAACTTAGTGATGGAAAAACAAGAAGCCGTCAAGTTAGTACGATGTTTTACATGAATCTTGTCAAACGCGTATTTTAAAATTTGGCTAATAGAAAGTCAAGCTATTATTCATAGATGTGCTCTCAATTTTGATCTCATTGTGAAGATGAACATAACCTCAATAATTTTGACGACTCGCTAGGCTTTGTTGTGTTAAACAAAAGTGGGTAAAGCACAAATGGGCATGGAAGTCGAGTTTTATTTGTAATATCATTTTATTCGAGTTCAAGTGACGAGAGCACTATATTCGAAGACATTTCGGTAGTTTTAACTGTAATACTTGTTTACATGAGTCACTTAAATTTGAGCCAAAACGCACCACCCTTTAAATATGATGACTTTTCAAATAAGAGAAACTTATCAGACGTTTCCATTTTTGTCGTATTACACATCAACTCAACGTCGACGTCGACGTCAAATCGTCTACTCAACCAAGGCCCTATTGTGAGGGACCATGTCAGTAGTGAACAAACCATGCTCTATTTTTCCCATTGGGAACAACTGTTTACCTCATGCCAAACATAAATTTATCTAATAATATTACAATCGTTTAGTTAATATTCCATACTTGGGCATAACGTTAGAATTAATTGAATGACATTTATATCTCATAGTTAGATAAAAGCAAATTTCACATTGTAACTTTAAAATTCTATTGAACCGGTGGATGGGAAAATACTAGTAGCGTTAAATGGAAACGCCATTTTTTACCATCATTTACTTTACATAACACGTCCTGATGCGTAAAGCATAAAGGGTAGCTCATCTTATAGCTAACCAAGTTACTTTGAGGTGCTCTAAACAATGAAAAACTAATTTTGGAAATATTTGGATACCTTATAAAACGTTGAGATATAAAAAGTAAGCCTATAGACTTCATCATTAACTTGAGAGGAGGCTTTACTACAAAAGGAGAAAAACAGCTATGGTAACAAATTTGATTAGTACCTGAATATTGACTAACGGTAAGCTCCGGGAACAATAGACGTTCCATTTATATAAACTTAATTTCTACCTTGTCTCTTCATTTTCAATATGTTATTCTATATATTCTCAATATGTCGTTAAAAGAAGAAATTCGGAACTTTTCGTGTAGATAAATCAAAACCAAGGACACGTTATCATTATACATCTTTTAAGTTTCAGATAATACTTTTGAGCATGTGATGAAGTACGTGCATCTACCTTTTATTCTTTAAAATGCATTCTCCATTCCAAACAAAAGGGTAGGGTTTGCATTTATAAAAAGCTCATCTGTAATAAGTGAAGACAAAATTGTAAGACTGATGTCCTATATGCATGGTTGATAACAGTTTATTGATGTCATACTCACCTTTCAAGCAATATGACAAGCCATTCTCCATCTGTTTTCATATCATGTTTACTTGAGATTAAGGTAAAAATCTAGTCAAATCGTTCATTGTTGATCTGACCCTCAGGTTCGGGGAGCTGTTACTGATTTTGTTTTCATATTCGGCAAAACATGCAACAAAGAGGGGTACCCTGACACGTTAAACATAACGACTACAGCAGAATAGTTCTTCGAACGTTCAGCTTATGTAAACCATTTGGGCTTAACCAAGATAGATAAATCGGTGAATAGATGTGGAACTAGATTTTATTCTTTATCAGTATCTATTCCAGGTGTTCCAAAGTAACTCCTTTCTGTTTTATAATGTCAGGGAGTTGCTACAATAAGGAGACACATCCAAAATTTTAATTTTTTTATGATGTACTTTCCCGTGAAGAGAGTACCCATTAATAAACCGTTATTAAAGCTTAAGATGCCCACTCTTTTTGTCTGTTTTTTCTCAATTAATACCTGAGTCAATCTTATTTACACCCGCTTGTACTATGATTTGGATGAGGAAAAAATGCTTTGACCCAAGCCTCGTAACTTAAAGTCAAGTAAGAAATATTGTCTATTAAATTCAAGTTTCCCGTTAAATTATATTATTTCCCGCAAATGTTAGCAATTTGTGAGGGTTGTATGTATTAAAAAATGTTATTTAAAACTAAGTGCGTCCATTGCGATAAGCCTTGAATCTCGCTGAGAGCGGCAAATTACTTTCAAGGAAAACGACTGGCAGTGTTACAGCAATGGACAAAATTTGTCGACCTTATTTTTCGACTTAGCAGGAGGCTCCAACCTCTTCTTACTTTTAACCCCATCACAACTTCTAGTACTAGAAAAAGCAGGTGAAAAAGAGCTGTCATTTCATCTTCTTGTAATAGCAACATCCTGATTTACAAAGAAACAGTGTAGCAGTGTTAGCTGCTTTAACACCTAAACCGAAAAAAAACCAATCACACCATGTCCTAATCTCTTGCTGTCATTTCAAACAAGAGAAAGGCTTTCAAAAATATTCTAATACTTGCCTAACAAAGTATATTTTTAATCGCATTTTGGATTTAAGTACTTCTTCTTCCTGTGTCACTCTTTTCCTCTCTTAACTTGTTTCAAAACTTTTTGTGAGTAAAAGACTTCATTAATTAGAAAAGTTTCTCTTCAGCATACTTTTCAAGTTTTTCCGAGCTAAACAAACACAAATTTGTATAAGTAAATTTCGATAGTGTGTGGACTACTTTTGCTTGTCCCAAAATGTCCTTATCTCATCCACCAATTAAGTGCGCATCAATCCAAAAATGCCAGCATGCACACCTTATCGATACCTTCATAAAATTGTGACAGGTGCTTACACCGAAAGAATGTTTAATTCCTGAAGCGAGCTTTGCAGTAGGGATATTTTGGGGAATGTAACGTTCCTACTTTTGCTAAGTAAATTTAACAAGCATAAGGAAACTATAATGTGCGACTTTTCGGTATTTCACCAATCTTGATTTCAGAATAACCATCTAAACAGTGGATCAAACGAGAAAAGTATTGGTATGTATTTATTTCATTGAAATATTTCTAATTAAGTAATGCTATTCTTTATTATTAGCTGTTTGACAAGCAATCATGAGGTACACTTTTCACGCAAAATGTCCCTACATTGTTTTAAGCTATCAATCCCAGCCACAATGACGAAATCTACCTTATTTACAATTCGGTATTATTGCGAATTTCTTCTGTATCATACCTGTGAAAAGGTGACTTTAATGAAAGTAAAAAACCCCATTACAGACAAACGTTACTATGTCTTATTTTGTAAAACAAGCTTACTAGTTTCAAGGAAATGGTTCATTAAAGCATTTTAATTTCTTTTTCAGGTTCCTCATATTTCTTTTATCAGCAACCAGAATATCCGAGAGATTGTACCGAGGCTAGAAATCAATGTTCTGCAAATAATTTAAGTGGTGTATATCTAATTAAACCAGATGGTTCTCCCAAACCCTTTGAAGTTTACTGTGACAATACAGTAGGCTCTGGAGGATGGACGGTAAGTGACAATATTGTTGATCGTAGTTAAATTGGTTGAAAGATGAACATAAAATTAGTACAGTACATGATTCTATCGAACACTGATAATTTTTGTTCAATCTAAATTTTCTCTTAAAAAATTAAACATCTCCTCCGAGACGTTATTAAGCATTTTGACATACACAGCAGTAGTAGTTTAATCAGGTGAAAAAAAAAACTACATGGATCCTTAACCCGTCATAACTGTTCTGGACGTAAACGTAAATCTTGACTTGATAACACTTTGCAGGTCATAAATCGTCTTCAGAGTGGCTCTATTCTTTTCAACCGGACTTGGAAAGAATTTAAATTAGGATTTGGATTTCTGTCTCAGGAGTTCTGGATCGGCAACGAGAAATTATCATTTCTTACCAATCAAATCACATGTGAACTCCGTATTGAAGTCACAAGTACCGATGGCCTGTCTTTCTACGTCACCTACAACAAGTTTCGTATAAGTGATGAGTACGGTGAATACAAGCTGACCAGTGTTGGTCAATACAATGGAACAGAAGGTATTATCAATAAGTACCAAACTTGTATCTATGATTTCTTACAATGAATTATATCTGAACAGTACTTCGCTCATTTTTTTTTTCTGTTACAGATGAAATCAATCGATTTTTGTGCCCACCAAATAGCGTAAGTATATACAAACTGCTGATGAGTCTGGTCGTGTGGGGTTACCGACATTGAAGTGTGTTTAGAACAATATATTCCGGAGAGGTCTTGCCTATAACCTTCCTGTTGTATAAGAAAAAGTTAGAGTTAGGTGTTCGAAAAGAAATATTGCCAAAATCTTAGGTAGGCACAGGCTACACATCAGGAATATTCACATCTTAAAAGTGATTGCTGTGTTTGCTCAGCTTTTAAGCTCATATGAATTCCTCTTTTATAGGATGGGGAAGTCTACACTTCCCCTAGCTGCACACAAAGATGTTACTGTACTAACGGTCAGTTTAGTTGTGATAATGCGTACCGGTGTAATTCCAACGCAGTGTGTGAAGAGAGGAATAACGTGTTACAATGTTATTGCAACGAAGGCTACATAGGTGACGGAGTCAACTGTACCATCGATACACCGCCCTCAGATTGCAAAGATATATATGATGGGGGTTCCACTGGAAGCGGTGTCTACAAAATCAAACCAACAACCTGGCAAGGAGAACCGTTTGATGTTTATTGTAACATGACTAATGGAGGAGGCTGGACGGTGAGTTGAACACTTTAGCTTACTTATGCTCCCCAAGGTCACATTCAGTACATGGATCTTCACATTACCTACTGTACGGATGAGCGATCACTCTACCTACTTATGGCAAATATTTACACTTTCTGCCGGATTGTATAATATGCACGTCGTCTCTAAAACCAATCGTAACAAAAATGAACTTGTGGTACTTCCCTATTCTGTCATTAAATATAATGTGAAATGTGTATAAACGAAACGTGAAACACTATCTCGGTCTTCCCTTCTTGCCCATATCGTATAGAATGTAAGGGAAGGTTAACTGGTGTAAGAACACATTTAGCAAACCTTCCAGAGATTTTTGCTCTTCATTAGGCAAACTATTATGAAACACCGCCATTTCCACTTGTAACCAAGTAATATTTCCCCACAAGACATCTGTCTCGTGTGTACGCAAAAATGTGTTTTTATCCCTGAAACCGAAATATCCGAGCACTGAAGACGTTTTCATTGTATTGCCAGGTATTCCAACGTCGTGTTAATGGATCTCAGGATTTTTACCTCTATTGGGCCGATTACAAAAATGGCTTTGGATCAGCAGATCACGAACTCTGGCTAGGAAATGATAAGTTGCATAGCCTAATAACTCAAGGAAATACCCAGCTCCGGGTCGACCTTGTCAACAGGTTCGGAGCACCGTACTACGCCAAGTACAGCTCTTTCAGTATCAGTGACGAGAGCGATAATTACCGATTGCGTGTTGGGGGCCACAGCGGAAATGCAGGTGTGTCGGAATTTACGTGCATAAATCCTATGCTGTTTTTGATACCCGCAATTTCAAGTTACTTTACTATAATTTCTCGTTTTTATTCAGTAAAATGTCATGGAAGCTTGGCCTGTATTGTACGTAATAGGCTATGAAAACTATGCAGTGGGGTCTGTTTAAGATAAAATTACACATTTAGTTGTGGGCTGCTTGGCAATGGCATTTTTGCCTCATTTATCAACAAAGGTCGGCACTGAAGGGAAGGGACAATGACATTAGTTTGTTAAAACATTATATAGATACAATTTCTGTTGCTGAAATTTCATTTTTGTGATAACGTTTCTGAGGACTGAATGTAACTTTACACTAAGTCCAGACAACTGAGTAAATCCCTTTTCAAACACAGAATCTTAGACAAAATTCTTAATGGACGGAGTTTCGGATAGAGGCATTCATAAAAGAGTTTCAATCTCACTTGACAGACCTTTCTCTAAAGACCAATTAAAAAACATTATAGCATAAAGTTTTATCATGTTTTTTTAACCAATGACATTTTACTTTAGCCAAAATGACGCGTACTAAGCCTCTATCCCATATTTCTTTATACATTTTACGTTGGAAAGGGTCTATAGTAAGGTTCACTCTTAAAATGAACGTTTTCTGAATGAAAGAAATATTTAGGGATTAATCAAACTGTTCTTCACGAGGGTCAGCTGTTTGTATTCTTTAGAACATAAGTACTTTTTCCCTTGTAACTGAGTTGTCATCAAGTCCCTGACCACAAAACAAGCGCACAGAGATTTACCTGAATATGACCTACTGAAAGTAGTAATGATAAATTTCAGACCATTTTAAATATAAGAATTTTACTAAAACGTTTTTGCGGGAATTTTCGGCTGGCTCTGAAAATACATGTAAAAGAAGGCAATGGAAGGTGTTTACTTTTTAGTACGTACAAGGTCCACACTGACTGCGTTGCTGATGTCTCAACATGCTTAACGTTCTGAAGTGTACTATAGGAAACATGATTGTTTAAGTGTAGGGAAAAGTGCCCCTTATTAGCTTCCAAAATTGTTTTATTTCAACTGACCTTTTCCAGGCTACGGGCAATAAGTAATTTAACTCTTTCTTTGCATTGAACTTTAACATTTAAGATGTTACACAACAGTAAGTTTCATCCTGTGAAACGACTCTTCTAAGATTACTCGCAACTTTGTTTCATACGAGAGAGCTCTCTCTCCGTTCTTCATTCCGTTAAAAAGTCATGACCAACTGGCCTTTGTGTGCCCGCCATTTGGTCATTCTCCTAGTAAAATCAATTCTACAATTAAATTCTGATCGTATTTATTGATCATTATAAAGGGCTTTACAAGAATTTCACCATAATAAGGGAAATGACCAAAATGGAAATAATTATTATGACAATTAATGAAGCAGTTCGATAACGTTTACTTTTTGTTTACTTTGTCTGAAAACCCTAAGTCAAATACCACAAGATAACGTTGCTGGCGTTTAAATGCAGAAGCTCTATACAAAAAATTGAATTAGATTACAAACGTGTAGGGCAATGTACACAACTATCATCCCGTGAAAGGCAAAATGCACTTTCTCTAGGAGCCAACCCTCACAATTCTATACGCCTTTGAAGTTACTGTGACCATGATCATATTAAGTCATTCAAACACATATAGTCCAAAATATTTCCAAAATAACGACAATGGCGACCTGGACTAATTATGTATCTGTGTGTGCACAATGAATCATAAAAACTGTTCTTGAATTTGGTTTCCTTCACAGGTGATCATCTGAATTATTTTAATGGCCAAGCATTCACAACTCGAGACAGAGACAACGATGTTCACAGCAGTATTAACTGCGTCACTTATGGTTATTCTGCAAGTTGCGGCGGCCCTTCCTGTACGTATAGTGGCGGGTGGTGGTACAAGAGTTGCGGTTATCCTCTTACCGGACCTTACGGAACATATTGTTTTTATTGGGGTTATCTTCCCGGCAGTAATTGCAACGTCAAATACTCGGAAATGAAAGTACGGCCTATTTAATTCTGGAATTGTAAGAGACTTCTAGAATATTTTATCGAGACAAAGAAAGATAGAACTATGTAACTTATCAACCTATCGTAGTTTAGTCTTTATAGAACCTCACCCTTACAGAACTCCTGTGCTAACGTGTTTTCCGGAAGTTTCCGTAATGTCATCAACAAAAAAGTGGCAAAAGATGTAACTCAAAATCGGATATAATTAAGTTACAAAAATTGAGGAATGGCCTTAGAACAAATGTGAGCTGGGTTAAGCGAACTACGAAGAGACGCCGTCACACTCTTACTTCAACATGAAAATCTTCTCCACTGACGACTATTTAAAGTATTGGCTG
This sequence comes from Holothuria leucospilota, assembly GCA_029531755.1. Taxonomy (NCBI): domain Eukaryota; kingdom Metazoa; phylum Echinodermata; class Holothuroidea; order Aspidochirotida; family Holothuriidae; genus Holothuria; species Holothuria leucospilota. The sequence goes on from CM055971.1 coordinate 51,309,760, forward strand.
AAAATGGAGCAGTGGAAAACAGCAGTCTCTCATCATTCTGAAATGTTTATGAAGAGTAGTAGGTTGTTTGCCTCTCCCACCATTTGACTTTCAACTCAGTTACATGTTATCAAAGTAATGTACCAATTTAACATTCAACTGAAAAGGAGCGTTATCCGTGTCACAAATAAATTGAAAAAGTGTACTTGCTGGGGCTTTTCCCACGAGACTTATTGTTTATATGAACTGTTGCAAATTATATACTGTTATATGGAAAATTATATGGTAATGGTATGTACTTCTAACTATAACGTCCTATCACTGCAAAAAATGCTGTCCACAAGCAAAGACAAAATGTTTTTGTCTTTTTCCAGTTTTGGGGGGCTTAGAGCTATAGAAGAATTTGCAGTCGCCTCGAAAATTGATTTAACAAATTGTTAAGACTTGCTTAGAGCCCCCTCCTCTCTATTTTGGCGAACGTCGGGTGAGTAGAAAGAAATAGGAAGCACCCTTAACTCGAATACGTTGTTCTCCCCTTCCCTTCCCTTCCCTAATAATATTAATGGACAAATATATATTGCATGAAATTGGTTATGAATTGCAAAGTACTTTATAACTTTACCGTCCGTGTATCATGAACATTAAGATGTTTCCAAGGAATTATTCTGTCTAACCAGTATTTGGTCCACGGACATGATATTTTCTAATATTTTTGAGTCCGAATTGATCGTTCTGTAACTTTATGATCACATTACCGTCTACCTTTCGGTAGCTTAGTAGGCACATTTTATCAAATTCTTGGTAACCTCAGCAAAGCAAATGTTAACAAATACATGGTTGAGGGAGAAATGAAACTCACACAAGACGGAATTTTTGCGGTTTAAAGTATTACCAAAGCTGCGGTTTCAGAAGGACTGTTAGTACGAGGTCAGTGTTTCCTTTGGAGCCCTTGTGTGGGTCAAGTAACTTTTAGTGACGCTGCCCGAAACTATAGTGCCGTCGGAGACGGGGGTGGTGGGGTTACTACACTAAAAGACTACAATAATTTCAATGCCAGGGTTTCTCCATGTCTAAAAACGTCTTAACTCACTTACGACAAGCAACACTGAAGGGAGACATAGTGTACAGGACTGATAAATTTACTTATATGCGTCATGAAAATATAAAATATGAGAGACGATCAGGTATTAGAAGAACCCAGGATATATTCACGCCAAATGCAACTGCATTGCTGAGAAAACTCTGTCGAAAAACACAACGATGATACCGCTTACAATCACAATGTTAGGGAAGACACCCGGAAAACCGACACATGCGCATTATACAACTCTTATTAAGAGTAAGATATTGGATTTTAATGAAGCCGATTAAGCGGGGCGTTAACTATCTGTCTGTCTGTAAAAAATCTTACTATAAGGAAATGTTTACACGCAAGGGGCGTTTCTGAAAACAGTCTTCGAGTGATCAAATTTTCCTTGTATTCCCTTCAGCGGAGTAAAAGTAGACGTGCAAAATCCTTTACATTAGTGTAAAGCAAGCTGCAGAAATACTATTTTGACTCCCGCTTTCAAGGTTTTCAGAGCGGTGTTGACGAATCACTGTATTTTCCGTACTTTCCTGATACATTTAAACGCTGTCCCAAAAACTTTGATTTTTTTTTTTTTTGCCAAATATGCTATTAACTATTAACCTTAATTCTGGTAATATTAAACAGCATTAAGCACATTTCTCCTTAAGTCCTTCTATGTCGTATGTTTTCCCAAATTTAAACAAATGATGTAAATACAAATGCACTTTCCTTTGCACTGGCTCAATGTAGGCACTGGCGACAGTTCCATTTTTTGATTCCTTGCTGAAAGCAAAAGGAATTTATGCAATCACGGGGAGATTGTATGTGTATGGGTGTGTTATGTACGCTTGGCTTATTAACACGATATCTCAAGATAGCAATGATGGATATTTTCATGAGTTATAAAATTATCATATTAGAGAAAGATCTCTATTGTTTTTGGTGGTCAAAGGTCATGTGAGGTCACCAGAAGTCAAAAACCAAAAACATTGTAAACACGATATCTCTAGGTAGGAAGCATAGATACTTTGTATAGATGGCATGTGGATGCGATGAACCCTTTTGATTTTGGTAAAAGGTCAAAGGTTATCTGAGGTCGAAAATACGAAATTCTTAAAAACTGCTTGTATGCACGATATTCAAGATAGCAATTATGGACAATCTTTATATTTTTGTATAAATTTATTATATTAAAAGAAAGAACCTATTGTTTATAATGGAGGTCAGAGGTTATTTGAGGTCATCAAAAGACAACATAGATGTGCTACCTCAATTGAATAAGGCTCTTCAGTGTTTAAAAGGAGGAATATTTTCAGGCATTTTTTGGTTAATTTATGCCCCAGTCACACTACAGTAAATCGCGTACTGCGTCTCCTTGCAACTGAGTCAAAATACAAATATTTGTTACATCCCCGCATAGACTCCGTCGAGTTGCATTGGGTTTGCGACTAGTTGCGTCAGTTGCAGTCGAGTTGCTACGTGTGCTCCGGTGCGCACCGGAGCACATGGAGCAACCGCTTGCAACTCGAAATATCTTGCAAATAGTTGCAGACAGTTCGCTGATGTACTGCAACAATGCTGCTATCTACTGCGCTCAGCGCCGAACATACCCAGCACGATTTGCATCTCAGCTAGCAACTACGCTACAGACTGCAACAGACCCATACCGTGCGGCGTCATGCAGCGTCGTAATGCGCTGTACTGCGAACATTCGCAAACAAGCTCAGTACGGAAAACACCCTTTTTCCCTCCTAAAAACTAGCCTAATCACAGCATGCATGCGAACGTACTGCGAACATGCGCAGCACGACGCAGCAGCTACTGCGAACGAGTCTGCGCCTGGGTCCTTCCGACGCAGTCTCTACTGCGCCTGATTGCAACCAGCTGCGAGGAAGTCTCAACACGTTTTCAGCACGACGCAGCAAGGCGATTGTACACTCACTGCAACTATCCCAACTATAACATGCGCCGAAATTAGCAGTACATCGCAAAACGTTCACAGTAGATCGCAAAACGATCTGCATAGTTACGGTTCATGCCCAGTCGCAGCTTAGACTCCGACCGTGCTGCACACATTCGCCGTCGTTCGCCGATCGACGCAACACAACGCAGTACGATTTGCGAATAGTTGCACATTTTGGTTTGCAGACTATTTACAGTACAACGCAGACCGACGCAGCCAGGTAGCAGTACTATCTGCGTCACACTCCCGCCTCCATTTTAGATGGCACTAGTTGCAAGCAGTTGCATAGATTTGCAATACCACGAGTTGCGGTACAGTTGCAATTACGTTTTTTTGCAGTGTGACTGGGGCATAAGAAGAATATTCTCTGTGAGAACCATATCATTGTAAAGAGCAAAGGTGGGGAATTTGAATGAACATTTTATTTTTGTAAACTTATCTCATTATGTATGCAAATATGAAAATTACATGACGTCATACGGTTTTTTCTTTCCATAGAATACCCATACATATCACTATTATTTTGTAATTTGTGGTCAAGAGATTGTTTGGCTTACTTTTCTCTTTCATTTGATACCAAATCTGAGGGAATTGGATCAAAAATGAGGAAGATATGCCCATTTTAAGCCGCGGTCACACTACAACGAATTCGGATTCCGATCCAATTTTTGTGACTTTTTATTAAAACCTTCTCCATTTTGGGTCAGAAAGAGCCCAAAATTTGCCAGCCAGTGTAAATATATGATTTGCATCAGAGGTCTATGAAAATGAAATGTTAACTGATTTTTTTCGTGACGTCACATCAATGGACAGCTTTTATCGGACACGCGTAGTCCGATGAAAGCTGTCTTTCGATGTGAAGTCACGAAATAATTCGTATTAATTTAATTTTTGTACTCCTGCGATAAAAATCATATAATTACACAGATTGGCAAAGTTTGGGTTCTTTCCGACCCGAAATGGAGAAGATTTTAATAAAAACTCACAAAAATTCGCTGTAGTGTGACCGCGGCCTTACTCTTTGTTACACAGCCTACTCTGCAATACACTCACTGACGTATGAGACCATGGAAGTACTACCTCGGGACCTATATATATACATTGCACAGTGCCCATTGGCTCGTTGCTCAGTGAAACGTAAACAACTTTGAGTAACAGCATGGCTTTTAAGGTGGCTCTAAATGGACATTTTGGTGTGTGAAAAAGTCGGAGGGGTGTTGTGGCTTACAATTTTTGATATTGGGAGAGGATTTTAGGGTCAGAAATGTCTGTTTTGGACCAACATTGACGCACTTTTGAAAACTGCATTTGTTTGGATCTTTGAACCTCTCATAATCACCCTTGCATTTATCCATACAGCTTGGGATTTTTTTATAAGGAATCTTATAATGGACATTTTGGTGTTTGAATGGAAAAGGTCGGACTTTCCGTTGTTGAGTTATGATTTTCTTTATTGCGTGGCGTTTCTGGGGATCGAAATGTAAATTTTTGACCAAAAAAGACTCATTTTGAAAATTATACTTGAAATATCTCTAGATTCCCTATACCTGGCAACTAATCACCTCTCATTGTGTTTCTTTAGGTTGTAAGGTACTCAGAAAAAAATGGAGTTGGGTGGCATTTTGCTAAGTGCCTGAGCTGATTTGTTGGGAAATTATGACGTCAGTTTTCGCAATTTTGGCCATTTTGGGGGCATTTTCAATGTAAACAATTAATTTTTGCTGTTTTGTAAACCTTGTTTAATATACAACCCCCCCCCCTCCCTAATGGTAACATTCGATAGATCTATTTGTTGACTTCATTTTGGTGGTTAAATAAAGGCTGTAGGATGTTGCATGACTGAGAAACAAGTTTATAAAAGCGAACCCGAGATTTGAGTGACTTACGGGAAAGGTGTTACTTTCGGGTTTGTTGGATGTCGATGGTCAGGTGAAATTACGAAAATTTCGTAAACTCAATTAATAGACAGTGGGCGGTATCTCCAAATTGTGTCAGCCGTATGGTTACAAAGGAAAAGTTAAGGATGAATTTTGTACCATTCCAAAGATAAAATTATAGAGAAAAACATTCATTTTTTCACACGCATAAATATTACAGTAATAATTGTTATTTGAATTACCTAATTATGATGTAGTGACTATAGGATGATTAGAAGAATTACGATATGCTGCACGAGTTCTTTGACGGCGTAGTGGAACAGAGCTCGGTTTCTCACGCAGACGGTCCATAGACTCTTTTCCCAATAGGAATTACAAAGGATTGTGAGATAGAATTTTGGTGTGCATCGTTTTTCGCCACAGCAACATGCCATTGACAACAACATCGCCTACCAGAACTCTGTCCCACAATCCATTGCAATTGCTATTTGGAAAAGGGTCTATGTTACGACTTCCTTCTAGAACATTTTTTTTTTCTTTTTTTTTTTGTGATTCACTTTTTGGTAGGGTTCAAAGGTCATATCAGATCAGCAGAGGTCAAATTGTGATATCATCGTAAAAAGGAAGTGAAGAAATATAAATATGAAGGATGAACCGAGTCAGTGTATGGTGCTTCTAATCTTACTTTGTCACAGCATGCTTTCCACGTGCTCATAATTATGTAATTCAAATAAGCATTATTACTGTAACAGTTATGCAGCCTGAAAATGAGTATTGTCCTCTTTAACTTTATCTTTGGAATGGTTACAAATTCAGCTCTAACATTTTGTTGGTCACGAAATGCCGGACACAATTTGGAGGAATAGCCAGCATGAAATTTTATCCAGGACGAAAGACGGCAACTTCATTTTTGTTAACTTCATCCTAACCTGAGAATCACTTTTGATTTTTCATGATTTTAATGATTTTTAATTGTAACTTTGATGCTCAGTGTAGTACAAATAATTGGAATTGCACTAGATTGAAAAATGTAAGTAACTTATATCAGTTGGACTTATTAATTACAGATTATACCTGGGAAACTGAAAGAAGCAGTACTCTTATCGATTTACTTTTACATCAGATTAAAACATGGATACTAAAACTGGAATATTTCCAACATCTGTCAGTGATAACTTCCTAGTTTTTACAGGTATTGGAAAGACGTTTGTTAAAAGTTGTGAGAATATATACAATTATTACAGGGATTTCAAAAACTTTGACCAGGAAAAGTTTTTGCACGACCTTTCTTTAATTAATTTTTTCAGATGCTCTAGAATACGATAATGCGACTTTTGCTGTGGAAAATTGGTACTCTTCATTTACCAAAGTTTTAAAAAAGCATGTTCCAACCCGTACTAAGAAAATAAAAGATAGAAAGAGAACATGTCCTTGGATTAATCGTGATATTATTAAACTTATGAGGGACAGAGACTACTATCAAAAACTAGCTAGGAAAGATAAAAGTCAAGCAACGTGGCAGCATTATAAAGTCCTGCGAAACGAAGTATCAAGAGCTCTGAAGAACGCAAGGCGTCTTATGTTTCACAAAACCTTTCAGAAAACACGATAATATAAGGCAAACTCTGAAGAAAATTGTTCCAGGAAGTGGAGATAATCTACCAAATAGTATTTGTAAGGATTGAAGGGTTATATCCGAAAATAATGAAATTGCAACGGAATTCAATATTTTTTTTTTACTTCTATTGCCCATTCCATTGTACCTTCGAATCCTAGTTATGATATTACTAGCGGTAATAATGATAGAACACCCAGTGACTGTATTTCTGATATAACTTACGTGACAGAGTACTTCGTAGCTAAAGAAATAGATAAGATGTCATGCACAAAAGCTACAGGAGTTCATGATGTAAGCTGCAAAATTCCAAAAATTGCCAAAAATACCATTGTACCCTCTCTTACAGAAACTATTAATTTATCGATAAGGACTAAATCGGTACCAAATCTCTGGAAACAACCAAAAGTTACATCGATCTTTTAGTTAGGTCATCAAAATGATGTATAAAATTATAGACCTATCTCTGTCTTGCCAAGTTTATCAGAAAATTTAGAAAGGAGAGTTTTGATTCGTTCTGTTCTTATTTAACGATGTTTAATAATCTGTCTGAAAATCAGTCAGGGTTTTGTCCAAAACATTCGTGTTGTACAGCACTTTTAAAGTTAGCTAATGAGTAGACCAGCAACTGAGATAACGTTCAACTGAATGGTATTCTCTTGATGGACATGAAAAATCCTTCCGCACAATTAATCATTCTGTTTTACTTAATCAGTTGAGGTTGCTAGGGTGTTCAGACAGTGCTATTTTATGATTCAAATCTTATCTTACAAACTGTCAGCATAAGGTTTGTTTTAAGAATTGTGTTTTGTCATTTGTCATTATCGATATAGGCATCCCCTTTGGAAGCATTTTATGACCACTTTTATTTACTGTCTAAATAAATGATCATCCAAAGGCATTGCCTGACATCAAAGTTGATATGAATGCTGATAACACGACTCTCCACATCGCAGGTAATAATCCTCATGATGTAATATATCGCTTACAATCTGCAATGGATAGACTATTCAAATGACTTGAAATAAAAAGACTTGTATTGAACGTAGATAAAACTAAGCTTATGTTCATTGGATCCACCACAAAACTAAATTTAATCAAAAGAACTGAAGTCAACGTCACTGCTAAAGGTAGAACGTTAGATATTGTTGATTCTGCTAAGATATTAGGAATGCAAATAGATTCAAAACGAAAATTTCATAAACATTTCGAAAGTATTGCTCAAAAGATATCAGGCAAAATTGGTTTTCTTGGTCGCCTTAAGGCTATTGTTCCTCAAAAATTGTCTCTTCTATTTAAGACACTGGTAAATCTACATTTCGACTATAGTTCGTCTGCCTGATCGAGTGCGTCTGCGGCAAACAACGATAAGCTTTTTAAGTTACAAAAGAAAGGCCTAAGCATGGTTTGTTATGCTCCCTGGAATGCACCCTCCAAAGCTCTTCTCACTACTTCATTGCATGCCATTACCCGAAATACTGGCAGGAAATGATTGTAAGATGTTGTACAAATGTATGAATGATCAAGCACCAATTTATCTTTGCAAATGTTTTACTCTGTTTGACAACAATATTTACAGTACTAGACAATGGACAAGTAAAACTTTAATATAAACACTATGGAAGACAGGTATATACAGGAAGTCCTTTGTTTTTAGAGGAGCCAAATTATGGAATAACAATGCTGTAGTACTCGAGACCGGTCTCTTGTCATGACTTGAAGGTCTCGGACTCGGAAGGCAAGGACTCGGACTCGGACTCGGTCTCGTTTAGTCCGGACTCGTGACTCGGCTCTAAATTTCCTGAGACCGGGTTCGAGACCGGCAGAATTTGGGATTCACTTTTATGAAATTAAGCCATTATCACATAGCGTTTACTTTGTTCTCTAGTGCAGTTTCTGTATAACTCAACACGGTATTTACGTATTTGAAATATGTGCTGTATTGTGAAGATGTTATTTGTAGAAGTTAGTAAAATCGCTTATGGGGGGTTCTTAATTATTTTCACTGTTGGCCCACATTTTAATCAGGAAAACCTCGCGGACCACAGCCAAACGCATACCCATGATTTTGCCTTTGGGCCTCAGTTTAACATGGTTCGCTTTACACCTGAATGTGTGATGTCTAAGGGTTCGTCGGATGGCCCGGGTTTAGAACAGAGCAGTGCAGAACGGATTAAAAAGGGCATAGCCCGTAAGCTCTGGGAGTATTTACAAAATAGTGGGCGTAAATCTGAAGACTTATCCGTTAATGACATTGAAGGCTCATTAATAGATGATCACAAGTATCGCAATTCACCATTTTTTGTAATATCCCCCAGTCCAGGCTGATAGAGATGGTACCAAATACGATCATGCCTGATTAATTGGCGCAAATCTATGTTGAAAAGTGTTTAGCTGGGGAGAAGGTGGTTTGTCGTGACTTCATCTGAGAGGAGATCACTCTCCGTTGGCTCAAATAGATTAACAAGAATATTGTTTCGGCCAAAATGCCTCCTATATTGCCTTGACTGACAAGTTACCAGGCTGTGTAAGTTGCAGCTTGGTACCGTATTTTTTACTCTGAGATATCGTCACCAGCAATCCACAGTTCAAATAATGAAATGCAAATAAGAGAAAAAATATTCGGCTTACGTATGTTTCTATCAAAGGGCGTATAGTCTCCTTAAGTTATGAAAGTTCATTTCAACTAGGCCGCCTAGCTACCCCCTCACCACCACTGGAATACTTATTTCAGACTAATGTCCCGTTGATTTGACTACGTAGTAAGCATGTAAGTGGGTGGGTGAGTCATTATTGAGGTTGACAAGAGTAAAGGTTACTGCATCCGGCTCCGACGATATTAGCGAACATATTTTTTTCACGAGAATGGAGCTTGTGTTTCTACACTATTCGAGTAAGTAAGCGTGAGTAAGAGGTAAGGAACAATTTATAATATCCATCAAAAAATGATAATATAATTTAATGGACGCCAAACATCTTACATAAAAATTATCTTTGAACCTTTCACTTTAAACCGTTAGTACTTCTAGTACTAAAAATGAATTTCTAAAACGGTCAGTCTGCATACGGGGAATCCTATAGTGCCTTTGTGCTTTAATAAAATGGTTCACAGTCGGCAACAATATAGGAGTCGTTCAGGGCATTAAGAAATCACATGATCACATGGGCGTCAATCTTTACTCGAATGTGGGGGGGGGGGGGCATGGCCACTTCTGTCAAAAATTTACTGTGTAAAAATCTTAAGTCAATGGGTGTTTTTCCAAAATGTGGGGGGGGGACGTGTCCCCCTGTCCCCCCAGGATTGACGCCCATACATGATCAACAAAATCATCTGTAATTTGACATATGTGTGAAATATTGGTTTAGATTGTTCACATGACTTTTGCTGCAAAATGAATGCCAGATTGGAGCAAATTGATCTACAGATGTAAATACCAAAATCTGAAATAGCCCAAGCTGTTTTCCAAATTCAAGCCCCAAGTCCACCAGCGTCGAAAACAATAATGCCTCGATCTGAGATCTGTTTGGCTTTTAACACCATAATTATCACATGGGTATTTTCGGTATGAATACTTCTGAAACTGATTACCAGATATTTCAATACTTTACAATTTCAAGAGGGTTATTGTCAATAACAATAGGTTCATGATACTGGACCGACCTAAAGTCAAAACCTTCTTTGTTTTCTTACCATTGATGAACAAGTGACTATTTCTACATCAATCACAAGTATGTTCATGCACATTAGTTGATTACACGTAGTGGAATTCCAAAATACACAAACCGATAATAGCAGTATCATCTCTACAGTTCAGAAAATGAATGTTATCATACTCAGAACGTAAGGAATCTGTGTAAATTGCAAAAAGTAACTTGGAGACAAGCAACAGTCCTGTGTAACTCAGGTGTTCATACCCAGCACACTACTAACACTATTACTATGCACATACTGAGTTTGATTCGGTAAAATATTGTACATAAGCAAAGTTCCCTTAATTACACTAATAGTTTAACAAATCTGAACAACAAACTGTGTTGATTGCGGAACTTAAGGCCATAAAACATGCCCTAGCGTAATTTCAAAGAGTTTCTACATTTGTTGTCTAAAAAGAGTGTCCGATAACAAACACATATCCTCAGTCTATCTAGCAATTACCATATACAAATGCATATGCATATACCTTCAAGTGATGGGCAACAGACCAAACTTTCAGTACTAAAACTATTGGGGGATATGTCCCCCCTGTCCCCCCGTGATCGCACTGTATGGCACGACAATAATACTGCACTAATATTCAAGTCATTGGGCTGAGTTCAGCAAAGGATTCAGATAGGTATTTTTCCACATTTTCAAAACTAATCGTCCGCCATTCACGTAAAAGGTTTGTGTTTTAGGCCTGTGGGAAGTGTTGTTACAACCGATAATGTAAAAATCTACCGATAATGTAAAAACAACCGAAAATGTAAAAAAAAAAAAAAAATACCGATAATGTAAAAAATTCCGATAATGTAAAAAAAATTACCGATAATGTAAAAACTTCTTTGAACCGATAATGTAAAAAAAAAAACATTACCGATAATGTAAAAACGCTCGTCTACCGATAATGTAAACCAAATACCAATAATGTAAAAACTGTTTGACGACGATTTCATATGGTCCTACGTACATGTGTGTATCTCTGTAAAAATAAAGAAGTGGGGTACCTAACCCACTTTACTTAACATACATACCTAATACGTTGTGTGTGAGTAGCTTACTTGGTTTATGACTTGGTATCGGAATTATTTCTTGTTGTTCGAGAAGGAGAATGGATGAAACGTCAGGAAAGCATTGTCTGATCGGACAGGTTACTCGTGATATGAGTGGCCTATATATATATATATAATATATATATATATATATATATATATATATATATATATATATATATATATATATATATATATATATATATAAAAGTAAACGTAATAGGCATCACAACAGGACACAAAGTATATACCAGAGAAGAAGTCCAGTGCAGTAATGAAACGTTTATTCACAAATTTTCGGACGACAAAGCGTCCTTCTTCAGGTCAAGTACTAGTTTACAATAAAACCAAGACCACTACACAAGCATTTAAAAACGAAGAAAATAAACACAGAGAAGAACGAAAGCTCAAGTACACGAGAAGTTAAAAGCTGATCCTAAAAGACACAATACCAGACAAAGCAAACCAAGAATACTCAAAAGAACACCTAAGCACTTAAGATCTGGATAAAAAAGCCTAGAATACCAAAACGCAGGAGACAAGAATAAAAACTAAGAAGGCGCCTGGGAACCCAGCAAAAGATAAAAACCTAAGGGAGGCCAAAAGAAAAAAGGGAGAAAAAGGAAAGAAACAGAATTTAAAAAAAATTATAAAAAAATAAAAAAAAGGGGGGGAACTAGATATTAAAATAGCAAGTAAAAGTAAAAGGAAAAAAAAAAGAAACAAAAGCGAAATAAAAAGAAAAACAAATCAAAAAAGAAGTAAATTAAACCTAAAGACAAAAAAGGATGAAAAATTAAAGGCAAGAAAAAATAAAAAACAGCAAATAAAAACACAACTTAACGAACTATCCTAAAATGCTTATTCTGGCAGTAAAAACTATCATCCATATTAAGTCCCTTAGGTGTTACAGTGTCCAGTTTCCAGATCCATTCCCTTTCTTTAGCAGTTAGCAGTTTTTCCAATGCCCCTTTGTCACGATCAACTTTGAAAATACGATCAACAATTTGAACCTTAAATGACTCACAATTATGAAAAATAAGATGGTCATAAAGAATTTTTGAGTCTAATTTGTTTGAAGTACCAGCCCTATAAAGTCTAAAATCACTCTTGTGCCCATTAATCCTTAAACGAAAATTATTAGATCTACCCACGTATTGCAACTGACAGACAGGACATGAAATAACATAGATAACCCAGAGAGAGTCACAAGTAGAAGAAGAGTTCTTACATTTAAAATTCTTACCAGAGGAATTACTCATAACAACATCAGAGCACACAAGCAAACCACAAAGGCTTTCCTTTAGAAATTTTAGGGGTCATAGGGGTAGTGAAATTTTCAAAGGCCCGGTCCACTTGTTGTTGAACCCATTAATGGTGCCCATCCATGTATTAAATTTACGTGTGATTATTCTCTAAGTTCAGTTCATTTTCTTGATGTACAGGTATCGACCTCCCAGGATGGTGGGATCGTTACTGACCTTTATACTAAGCCTACTGATACTCATCAGTTTTTACTAGCTACTAGTTGCCACCCAAACCATACTAAACGCAGTATTCCTTACAGTCAGGCCTTACGGATTTTAAGAATTTGCTCTAGTATTGAGACAGCGCGTGAAAGGTGTCGTCAATTGAGTGACTACCTTGTAAGGCGGGGCTATAATAGGAGGAGGGTTCAACAACAAGTGGACCGGGCCTTTGAAAATTTCACTACCCCTATGACCCCTAAAATTTCTAAAGGAAAGCCTTTGTTTTTCACCGTTCAGTACCATCCCGCTTTACCTGACATTAAGGGGATTCTCACCAAGTTTTTACCTCTCCTGCATCAGTCGGATAGATTGAAGTTAGCTGTCCCTGCTGCCCCAGTTATGAGTTTTAGCCAGCCTCCCAATCTTAAAAGGTCCCTATGTCGGGCTAAACTTTTGGACCCTAGCAGAGTTGATTTGAACATGGCCGTTGTTCCTTGCCGTTGTTGTGCCAAAAACAGGTGTCAGATTTGTGGTTTGCTTGTGTGCTCTGATGTTGTTATGAGTAATTCCTCTGGTAAGAATTTTAAATGTAAGAACTCTTCTTCTACTTGTGACTCTCTCTGGGTTATCTATGTTATTTCATGTCCTGTCTGTCAGTTGCAATACGTGGGTAGATCTAATAATTTTCGTTTAAGGATTAATGGGCACAAGAGTGATTTTAGACTTTATAGGGCTGGTACTTCAAACAAATTAGACTCAAAAATTCTTTATGACCATCTTATTTTTCATAATTGTGAGTCATTTAAGGTTCAAATTGTTGATCGTATTTTCAAAGTTGATCGTGACAAAGGGGCATTGGAAAAACTGCTAACTGCTAAAGAAAGGGAATGGATCTGGAAACTGGACACTGTAACACCTAAGGGACTTAATATGGATGATGGTTTTACTGCCAGAATAAGCATTTTAGGATAGTTCGTTAAGTTGTGTTTTTATTTGCTGTTTTTTTATTTTTTCTTGCCTTTAATTTTTCATCCTTTTTTGTCTTTAGGTTTTACTTCTTTTTTGATTTGTTTTTCTTTTTATTTTGCTTTTGTTTCTTTTTTTTTTTTCCTTTTACTTTTACTTGCTATTTTAATATCTAGTTCCCCCCCCCTTTTTTTATTTTTTTATATATTTTTTAATTCTGTTTCTTTCCTTTTTCTCCCTGTTTTCTTTTGGCCTCCCTTAGGTTTTTATCTTTTGCTGGGTTCCCAGGCGCCGTCTTAGTTTTTATTCTTGTCTCCTGCGTTTTGGTATTCTAGGCTTTTTTATCCAGGTCCTAAGTGCTTAGGTGTTCTTTTGAGTATTCTTGGTTTGCTTTGTCTGGTATTGTGTCTTTTAGGATTAGCTTTTAACTTCTCGTGTACTTGAGCTTTCGTTCTTCTCTGTGTCTATTTTCTCCGTTTTTAAATGCTTGTGTAGTGGTCTTGGTTTTATTGTAAACTAGTACTTGACCTGAAGAAGGACGCTTTGTCGTCCGAAAATTTGTGAATAAACGTTTCATTACTGCACTGGACTTCTTCTCTGGTTTATATATATATATATATATATATATATATATATATATATATATATATATATATATATATATATATATTTATTTATATATATATATATATATATATATATATATAATATATATATATATAATATATATAATATATATATATAATATATATATATATATATATATATATATATATATATATATATATATATATATATATATATATATATATATATATATATATATATATTTAAGGTCAAAGTACTGCGTAACACTTATGAAGAAAATACTTCAAAAGGAAGTAGTAAATAGTGCTAAAGGTTTGTGAAAAAGTCCACGACATTTCGGGTTTTAACTCTTCATCAGGTTGCAAAAATGCAACTGATTGTTTACACGGCCAAACGTACGATTTAAAAAATACACAATAAAATTGGGCACGGTAAAACTCGGCTAGGAAAACAAACAGTGTTAAGTGGTTACCACAAGTCAAAACAATGCAGGAATTGCTGCGTTATAACAGTTCAAGTCTAACGTTCAGATCATGTGGGGACAGGGTTCCAAGTTTCATGATTATTATTATATATATATATATATATATATATATATATATATATATATATATATATATATATATATATATATATATATATATATATATATATATATATATATATATTATATATCTGTGCCAAATCTGTGCCAATACCAGCTCAGAATAGATTCTAACGAAGGCAAGTAAATGCACCCAAGTGTGATAATTGTCTATTGAGCCCATTGTTAAGGGTGTCAAGCTTCGTTATGGCTAGGTTTAACTAAGACTAGAGATCAAATTTTTCCTTGTATTCATCAGGAAAGCATAGCCACAATAAGGAACTGTTTTGTTTTAAACTTTAACGTTGTAGATAATCGTAGAAAATGATAGCAATAAATTGACACACGTTTGCATATATAGCATAGAGATCAGCTTACACTTAACCAGTTAGAAGTTTCGGTAGAAATAAAAGGTGCTTTTAAAAAGTTTCAATATTCAGTCCTCAGTGTTCTTCCTAGAAACTTGATTAAATAACATTGTTACTACAATTACACCCTTCTAGCTTGGTCAAATTGAACACTTGCGAATTGCGTTATATACATGTCCTTTACCTCTCTTCATAAATTTATTTCAGACAATTTAAAAGTCAGCAGGGAAAAATTGTGTGCTATTGAAGATCCTTTCTCTCTTCTTTAACCTGTCTGTTTACTATATCGGTTTACGGGGTTGGTCACGTTTTGTTCTTGTTACCCTTCAGTGAAAATAGCTCCTTTGGGGGGAGCAGATCATCTTCGAGAGCAATGTTTGGTGTCGCCCTTCTGTTCTTCGCCAAAGAGTCCAGGCACTTTGGAAAATATTAGTTTTATTACCGACGGGCTTGTATGTTCTTTCAATTCTGATGCGTTTGCCTTAAAGCTGTAACAACACAAATTTTAGATTTCTTTAAGGTGTTTATACTAGCTCGTATCTCATAACGTATTAAAGTTAATGGAAAGTGAACACTATGACCTTTTCTTTCTAATATCAACTCACACATTAAAATAGGCGTTGTGGAATCCTGTTGAAACAAGTATTTTTGTGCCAATCAGGGGATCAAATGCAATCAAGGGAGGTCCAATAGGGGTTGAACTCTAATTTTCCGTCCCCTTAAGCTGTTCAGCGACCAGTCATACTCCAAGCATGAAACATATGCTGTTTAAGTTCTGTTGACCCTAATTGGCTTCTTACTGCCTTTCTACCCCGTCTCAACTATCAAACCCTAGTAAAGTCAACAGTTCTTACCCAATTTCTTTCAAAAGTATGATTCTAACATGACCGATCGTGGAGGCCTCCACAGCCGGCTTAGTGTAACGCAAACTTCAAAAATCCTATTTTCACTCTCGCTTTCAAGGTTTCCAGAGTCGTGTTGACGAATTACTATATTTCCGTAGCTTTTTGATACATTTAAACGCTTAATCGAATTTTTTTCTTTTTGCTAATATGCTATTAACTATTAATCTTATTCTGTTACGTATAAATCGCATTAAGCATATTTCTCCTAAAGTCCTTCTGTGTCATATGTTCTCCCCAATTCAACCAAGTGACTTTTTTATTATTGTCAATTGTTTGTAGAAATACAAATGCGCTTTCCCATGCACTAGCAGACTAGCTCAATGTAGGCACTAGAGACAGTCCCATGTTTTATTCCTTGTCGAAGGCAAAAGGAACCTATACAATCACGCGGGCGATTGTGCGTGTGTATGTGCGTGTATTAATATGTGTTTGTGACGTTTCGCTTGTAAACACGATATCTCAAGATATTGGTTTAGATTGTTTACATGACCTTTGCTGCAAGATGATCGCCAGATTAGAGCACAACAATCTACAGATGAAAATACCAAAGTTTTAAATGGCAACTGCTTTCCAAATTCAAGCTCCATGTCCACTAGTTTCCGAAAAAAATAACTCTGTTTGGCTTTTAGCACCATGTTTATCACATGGGTATTCCAGGTAAGAATACTTCTAAAATTAATTCCCATATATTTGAATTCGTTACAATTTCAATAGGGTTATTGTCAATAACAATAGGTTCATGATACTGGACTGAATTAAAGTCTAACATTTTCTTTGTTTTGTTAGCATTGATGAACAATTGACTATATCTACATTAATCACAAGTATGTTCTGCACATAAGTTAATTACACGTAGTGGAATACACAAACCGATAATAGCAGTATCATCTGCGTACTTCAGAAAACGAACGTAATCATACTCAGAACGTAAGGGATCTGTATAAATTGAAAAAGTAAAGGAGACAAGCAACAATTCTGTGGAACCCCGGTGTTTATAACCAGCACACTACTAACACTACTAATATGCACATACTGAGTTCGATTCAATAGAATATTAAACATAAACAAAATTACATTAGGATTGACGTAAGTACTAATAGTTTAACAAATTCGTACAACAAACTATGTTGATTGCGGAACTTAAGTCCATAAAACATGCCCTAAATGCCGTAATTTCAAAGAGTTTCTACATGTGTTGTCTTAAAATAGTGTCCAATAACAAAGTCCTCAGTCGATCTACCAATTACCATATGCAAATGCATATGAAAATTGACACAAATCAAGTGGTAGGGTACAGACCAAACTTCCAATACGGATATGTTTCTCAAAACACTTTATGGTAACACTCATAAGTGCAACTGGACGATAATTCTTATCGTCAGTTGGACGAGAAATTTTAGGTAAAGGAACAATTTTACTTTTTTCCCTTCGAGCGGTATATAACCAGTTGTAATTCATTGAGTGAACAACATATTCATAATGTGAGGGAGTCCACAACTGCATTATATTTAGCAACCATCCGGGAATGCTGTCAAGGCCAAAGGAGGTTTATGCTTTGCACGATATAATAACGCTAGTGACATCATCGGAAGCTAAAGGAGGTTCTGAGCTGTCATCTATTTCGGGTTTGTTGTAAGGTTGGATGATTCGGTCTTGTTTCAAATCGACAGAACTTATACATATCATTAACATTAGCAGTCATATTGGCTTCAACTTTTATGCATCCCACCATGCGTTTAATCTTTATTAGGACAATATCACAAGGAATTACTCCTTTAAAACTAGGTTCTTAGTACACCCATGCATCAGTCGGGGACGTACCGGTAGGTAATCCCTGCTGATTCGTAAATATACGGCAATTCCCCTAGCAGCACCAAACGAGCAGCACCAAACAGTCCGTTTCGAAGAAGACTGTTGAAAGATGGTAAAAGTGTGCACCTTCAATGCCGTCGAAAGAAAGTTAAATGCCCACATTTTTTCAAACAGCCAAGGAGGTCCAAATTGGAAAATGAGGCTTTGCCTATTACCCCACGGCCTTCCTTAAAGGGCTTTGGTCCCTTTAAGGCCCACAGGCTCCGTTATGACATTCCAACTATTACGCGTATGTAAACGAGCTTCATCATCCAATTCAGTGGATTCGCCTTTGTGCTTTATCCCTAAAAATCTGCTTTCAAGTGTGACGTAATGTGGGGGAAGGGGTCATGTCCCCTTCTGTCGGGTAAGGTTTACTTGATTTCGCTCTCAAGGAAGGTACATTTTTCATAAAAACTCTCGTTCGGAATTACTTCAACCCCAAACTTTCCAAATTTCTTCAATAAAACCCACATTTTTTCAATGAAAATTTCTAAGTTGTTCACGTTTCGTGCGCCGAAAAATTTTGCTTTCGCCATCCTCCCTTCAACCGGTCGGGAAGATCCTGTAGCCACCCCTGTTTGCTCCATTCGCATAAACATGTGCCACTTTGATGTGCGAATTTGTTTTGAATGAGATGCTCAATGTTAGCCCTTTCTATTACTTAAAGCCTAATCTTGTAAAAGTTTGAGAAACACTGCCCTAACCATTATATGAGAAATTTTTAATACTGAATCTACCCAGACGGCTATCCAATCATTTCAGCAGTATCAAATTTCAAGGTCAAACAAGTTAAGCAAGAGTAAAGACTAACGTAAAATTCAATGTAGAGACAATGTAGATTATGTTAATCAAGGAAATATCTGGGGTATTTCATGGCAGAATATTACAATTTTCTAAAAAGAAAAGCAGTATGCTTTTGAAAAGCTCTACATCTAGAATATATGAGTGACATTAAAAATTTTAGCTCAACCGAAGTTTCAAACTAAGTGACTGTTTCAACAATTGATAAAAACAAAACTCAGTACACATTAAAGGTACAATACACTTGATGCGTTTAATTGTAATCAAATTACTGGTTCAGGTTTACGTTCAACTTTATTAAATCCCAAAAAGGGGTAATCAAAGGCTTGCAAACAAAACAAATACATACAAATCTTAAAAAATACAAATAATAACAAATCTTAAAAATAAATGTACAAATTCATAAGAAGGTAAAGGTCGGTAAAGAAGCAACAAAGACAAGAACCAATGCCAGAATCTAACGATTGAAAGAATCTGATAAAAGGTTAATAAGAGGTATAAAGTGCTAAGAAAATAAAACAAAATAATTTCAGAAAAGTAAATCACGAAGGTCTAAGGAGGATAAGGCAACAAAGAGAGACAAAAAACCCCATTGGATATATAAATATATAGATATGCAATTAAAGTTTCAAACATTAACGAATGAAAAGGTTGTTAACATAGTTAATACAACCTGGTATAAACTAAAACATAGTAACTTCATCAGTCCGCTACTAGGAATTAAAGTATCATATTACTAAGCTCTATATGAAGGGGATGGTTGTAATTATAAAAAACGGTGTTAAGTTTAGACCCCAGATAATAGTGATAGGATGCGCCTACTGTTCCTTGATTGTCCCTTAAAATACGTATAGCTTGTTTGACAATGGTATCAATATGGTTTCTGCCTGTTGCTTTCATATTCCCACACCAAAATACAATAAAATACAACCATACACTGCAAATTACAGAATTATATAAAATAGACAATATGCGGCTATCAATATTAAACTTAATTTGCGAATACAATACATTCTAGGGGTGATCCTTCTAACCAAATAAGCAATGTGCTTATGCCAAGCAAGCTGGTCATCAATAACAATTCCAAGATATTTATAAGTTCTGACAAGTTCGACAACACTATTATTAATGATAACGTTTGCAGTTTGGTTTGTAGTTTTCCTGATATCATCAATCACCATTTCTTTGGTCTTCTTCACGTTAAGCTCAAGGAAGTTCTAATTACAATAATTTACAAATTTATTTATTTGATCTAAATAATCACCACCTTTATCCTTAGTAATCAACCCCACGAGGGCAGCAGTATCATCAGCAAGTTTAATCAATGGACAGCTTTCATTTGTAGACTTCGCATAAGCTGTGTCCACAGTAAACAAACACGGTGCTGAAACAGTTCCTTGAGGTGCACCAGACTGTATTTGAATATAAAATGTCGGAAATACAATCAGATGATCTAATTTTGCCAATTTGTGAGCGGTTGGTCAGGTAATGAAAAGTTCATAAAAGAAGATCACGTGTAACATTAGTATTTATCAACGTATTTGTTAAAACATGTTGCTGGATCGCATTAAATGCTGACGAGAAATCGAAGAACATAATTCGAGCAGAATGACCAAGTTTTGATCTTTCAAGGTGGGAGTACAATCTTTCCATGTTATGATGCGAGTGTTACCGTAAATGATAGTCATGATATGACATTGATCTAAGATTCTCTATTGATACTAAGTCCACACAGAGGTCGAAGATGTACTTTTATCGTAAAAAGTCTTTTCGTCAGAATAATGTATTACTGCCCCAATAATGGTTGTAAAATATGGAGCGTGTACCCAGGGAGGTGCTAATAACACATCCCTGGTGCACCGTGGCAAATGGTGGTGAAGTGCGCCGAAATGTTGTATTGAAACTCATTTCCATAACAAAAGTAAGTTGCGAGCAGATTTTGCACTGAGACACTTTAAATTCCTTACAAGATGCATCCCTCAGTTAGAAGGCGAATCTTACGTCTAGAATAATTCGTATTAAGCTTTCAATTTTCATAGCATATACCTTCCCCTGAATTCTACAACTTTACATTCTTGCAGTGCTATACCCCTCAATACCGACCCCTATGCACAAGAACAATCGGCGTAATTGAAGAACCCTCACAGATGAATAATGAGAATATATTTGAAACAGCATTAGTAGTAAACATAGTCATGCGGTGAGGCTGCACGCACGATAAGAGCGCGAAATATTTCTTACTTTGAGAAGAATTTGCTAGAATTTTGATACATTGAGAACAACTTGTGATAAAAATGTTCAAAACAGATTCATCATTCAGTCAGAAACACACCTCTCCTATACCCCCTACAGAAATCTATAGCTTAACGTCTTTGTAGATCAATTTCACATTTTCAGGACAATTTTCGGAAATCGATGGGGGTGGGGGAACGTGCCCTTGTGCCGGTACCACTTTAACTGAGTTATTAAGTTAATGCAGTCCTCTGTTAGCCATTCTGTTTTGATAATTCATGAAATATATTTGTAAAAGAAAGAAGTTTGTAAAAAAGGTTTGGGTGTCTTCAAATTTGTTTCAAGTTAGTATGACTAACATGTAGTAGAGAGTTGAAGTCTACTATGCCAAATTATCTAAGTCATTCCAAATGCTTTCCATATCTTATTACTTCTTTCAATGTACACAAACTGTATGATTGACTTGTAGAAAATCACGGGAAGCAAATCCGATTACGGATGCCTACAAAGAACACCAATTCATTAGTATTGGACAAAAAGAAGCTTCTTAGACAGTTTATAACAGTCAATAGTCTTTACGTACGGTAAAGGGTGGCCCCAATGACAGTCATTACTTCTTTGAAGAAAGAATCCTATAGTTAGATATAGGTTCAGCTGTCTTCCTTATTCATCACACTTGACACAAGGCAGGCTACAAGGTCTAAATTTTGTGTAGCTAGTGCCATGGACTCCAGTCTAAAGCTACTCTCCATACCGATTTTAATCACGGTGAACATCATTTTCAATGGATGTTGTTCTTCTTTGGTGGTAAGTGTACGTCACATAATAAAATGAACTTTGCTTTTTAGCATAGGTCGTGATAAGATCTAGCATTTTTTTTTCTATCACATCCAATTTTAAAAGTTTCCTCTAAAAAGAATAAGCAGTCGCCGTAAGTTTATTTTGAAATATCAGCAAAAACTTTCAAATATCATCTCAGTTCACTTCCAAGTACAACGCTAATCTTAAATGAGGTCC
This sequence comes from Holothuria leucospilota, assembly GCA_029531755.1. NCBI lineage: Eukaryota > Metazoa > Echinodermata > Holothuroidea > Aspidochirotida > Holothuriidae > Holothuria > Holothuria leucospilota. Next base: position 51,331,795 of record CM055971.1, read on the forward strand.
TGAAAAGAATTCACGATTTAAGAAGTCAAAAAAAAAAAAAAAAATGTATTACCTAGACATAAACCTATAAAATAGTAAAATGAAAGTTTTGATGTCTAATGATGTTTCCAAACATAGTTTAAAGAGCCATTCATGAAATAGGCTACACTAGTACACTAATTCAAATTGGAGTGACTGCATTTCCCTTTAAACGATTTTCACAATCTAAAAAATGGGTACTTCTTTTCACTTTGTTAGAAACATCTTTCAAAATGAGTATCTTCTAGTTTACAGTCATGGTTTGCTTTTCACAAGGTAGCATAACGTTATTGGCATGAATCAATGCCGAGATTTAAAATAAATGTTGCGGATTGAAGGATCTCGGAAAGGCCTTGAGGATGATACGAAACAATGCAGAACTAAGAGGAAAAACAGATTTCACAACGCTGATTAAGAGTAATTCCTTTTTTGTTAAATATTTCTCCGAGCGAAGCTGACAGGCAAAGTTTTCAAGGACACAACCTTCGATTCGTCAGGTTTCGCTGTCATATACTATTCTGAACATGAATGTGAATAGACTTATCTTGCTGACTATATCACCGGGAGAAAATAATTTTAACATAAGCTTATTAAGACACAGAAGGATAAACGTAACTGTCGTAGATTACATAGTAATTTCTTCAATCATCTTATTACTGTCCTATAAATTACTGCTCATCCATTGCAAAAAGGATAAAAACTAGATATTCATATTTTGCAGTTATTATTGACTTACATTTTATGGAGGAATAATCATCATATTAAAACTTACCAGAATCATTCCATACTAAGGAAAGTTGCGTACAGAATGATAATTTTAGAAGATTGTAATTGTAATCATAAAGGTCATTTACCCCTTGCAAAATTGTGGAGTCAATTATTCGTTACCGCAATGTACGGCTCTATTTGCGCTGCACTTACAAGCCACAGTGCCTGGTATTACATTGGACGTCAAAATAAATATTTGTAACACCATCGGCAAATGTCAACTCACTAAAATACTTTTCATCCCAATATAAACGTAACATTTGACGTTACGCCTTCTGAAAAGGCATGAAAGGAAAACATTTTTGTGTATCTGCTAAAACATAACGCTGTAGAAAAATACCCGGCACTACAAGGAAAAATTGATTTAAGAAGAAAAAATAAGCTGCAAGTTTTCTTAGTTCAATGAAAGATAAAATAGTTAATGAATTAGGGCCTTCGACGAACAGTAATAGCTGGACTGGATTTATTTTTCTTGATGTTGTTGATTTTATTGTACAATACTCGTCGACCTATTATCTGTATAAACAATTCATGTGCAAGTATCCATAAAATAAGGACTTATTTAAGTATACCGATCTTTAATCAGCTTTTTTCCAGAACCACTTCACTTCACTTTGCTTGATATGATCCATAAAGGTTGTTATATGTGTTGGCTACCCTACCTAAGATAACTAACACTGGGTTTGACAGAACCATACTGACATTCAGTAAAGAGATTTCATTTGGCCAGTTTACCATTTTTAAGCTATGAATACCATAATGAGTAGACAACGCATTTTCTTACGTTTTTGAATGTTTTCATTCTGAATTATAATCTTTAACAATGTCCAAAATCTATATATATATATAGATAGATAGATAGATAGACAGACAGACAGACAGACAGACAGACAGACAGACAGACAGACAGACAGACAGACAGACAGACAGACAGACAGACAGACAGACAGACAGACAGACAGACAGATAGATAGATAGATAGATAGATAGATATATATTCTCTTGCAAATACATGTAATACTTTATATATCCTATTAAAAGCATAAAGAAACTCAGCATTTATTTGAAAACCAGTTAATCAATTATAACATCCTTTATTCACCTTATTTACTTTTCCTGTGTTTTTGACAGTTAGAATACTTGTAAGATTGGTTTTCATTAAAAAAATATGTTATGAATTTAAAATACTTGTTGTAAAAGACGTGAGTAATGACATATCATTCATAGGCTAACTATCACATATCGATTTTAAGCGTAGTAAAAGTTACCAGTGAAGTGTGAAACAGTGATTGCTTTACTACTATCTGAACCGACGTACCTTTTTGTCATTTTAGGCGTTCATAACAGTCTGATATAATATTGTTTAACACAGCCATATTATCGGAAAGACATCACATCACATGCACTAGATCTTGGGAATGTATAATATATGTAAGTTGTTTTAAACGATTGTTTTCTTGCAGCCGGAAGAACGACAAGATGGTACCAAGCCTGATATAGGGGAGCAGAATCAAGGTACAGATTAGCACAGGACAATACCTGACTTATTCTTTTTTTTCCCGTTGACACTTTGTAATCATGACGTTTTGACTGCGCTAAAAAGCACATCCCACTATTCAATTGCCTAAGTGGGTTATACCATGTTACCAACCACAAAGCCCTAGGCTGTTTCAAATGCAAGGACTTCTAAAATGACTCTCTGTAAGAGGTTTTTCCTTTAGATCACCGTGTCACCCAAACTGTACATCCATAAGTAAAACTGAGAAATTAACAATAAACCACATTTAGGGAAACAAACCGATCATAACAAAATGTAATCAACCCTGAACGTGCGTTTCTATCCGTAAAATTATATTTTACACAAAGAAAGTTATCTGATATGACACTTGAATTTGCATTTAAATCAGTAGTATCCCAGTCAACATCATACTGCCGTCCACTGGCGCCCGTGGGCGGCTCGCGATCGGCCATGAATACACGACCAGTCTCTAGAGGGCCGACGAAGGGCCATCGGAGGTCCGCTGGCTGGTCAAAACATTGCATGATGGGTTAAAGGTTTTAACAAATCAGCGTCACGTTCATTGGGGGACCACCGGCGAAACACTGGGCATTTGGCTGATGGACCGCTGAAGTGGACGACAGCGGTCCTTCGACGAGTTGACCAATTTTGCTGACAGGGGTGGATGCTAAGGCCTCTGTCTGAAGGCAAACTCTTAACAGCGTTTTATTCAACTTTTAGATAACTTTATTCAATTCGAAAATGGTTTTTATGATACAAACGAAAAAATTAAACTTAGCATTGAGGTAAAAATGTTATCTCCGAATACTCAAACCTGTACATCTTTCTTTCAGGTTCTGCTTACTTCGTGTATCAATCACTACAGTATCCACGGGACTGTCAGGAAGTTTTGAACCAATGTTCATCGCCAGCAGCTAGTGGGGTGTACCTTGTCAAACCAGAAGGCTATTTGGATCCGTTTGAGGTTTACTGTGACAACCAGATTGACGATGGTGGCTGGACAGTATGGCAATCATAATGCTTATTTTAATTAGTATATTATGCCTCCTTTCTTAAGTGACAACAATTGCAAAGGGCATTCCGTGATTAATATGTAAACAAATGTTTAGCTTTTACAGCTTTGAAAGCCTAAAGCACATTTTTCAATCTGTAGGGAAAATATTTTGGAAACTGGAATGTCTTCTGGATTTCATACTTTTATCTTAAATACATAACAAATACAATAATTATCTATCATGTGATGTAGTTTTACAATAATACGTTATAATTGTCGTTACAAGGTGGTGAAACTGGAATGGTGTTCGGATTTCTTGTAATGTTCCCTTCTTGACAGGTCATTCAACGTCGCATTGATGGGTCCCTAGATTTCGGAAGGTACTGGGAGGACTACAAGAAAGGATTTGGCTTCTTGTCCTCTGAATTTTGGCTTGGAAATGACCACCTTGCTTTTTTAACAAACCAGGCACAATATGAACTGCGTGTTGATGTAACGATTGCAAATGAAACATCTTTCTCCATTAGGTATGATGCATTCCGACTAGGAGTATGCCTTTTTCAAGGTGGGGATCTACAAAGGAGATGAAGGTGAGTAATGTGTTGGTGTAACCTTCTCATTTTCAAAGCACTTACTCACACGAACGCCAGTTTTGGATGCAGTTTGAAAGACATATTGGTGCTTAAATTTCGAAAGTTTGTTAGTCTTGAATAAAATGAAAAAGAAAACTAGACGTTATATAACTTTCCAGACGACATGGTAATTGATAAACTTTTTTTGTATTTAAAGTTTCCTTAAGTTACTTAAAGACTATATTCTAGTAACAAATTGCATACCTTACGGTGTGTGTAAATCTTTCTCAACCTCCATTTTAATAAGGTTTTATCTTTTTCTTTGTAACACAACTATGTGTAATCAATTCGATGTTTTACTTTATTGATGGCGTAGGTTCCCTTTACACTGAATGTCCAGCAAACACTATTTACACGAATTGCACTTGTGTTGCTACGTGTGAAGATCCTCTGAGGACATCTGGTTGCCGGAGTGACTGCAATGACAAAGAAACCTGTATGTGCCGTCCAGGGTACCTCATGAAAGGCGATGACTGTGTTGAACTAAGTGAATGCGGGTGTTACTTGCCAGAAGAAAGAATAGTTATTCCAGTAAGTCAAGCATTTAATTCTCTTTTGCTAGTCTTGCAGAGTTCCTAGGCCACATACTTAAAGCCTTCTAAAACCCAAACTTCATGAGGATTGCTTTAGAATTTCTCATATACAAAGAACTAACCATTAAAATAAGATATCAATGTCGGTTTTTCGCTGTCAGTAAAATTGTTTTGGAAGTTTGTCCTCACGAAAGTGTTCAGTAACACAGTTCGTATTGGTCTGGCAGTAATTCCGTAATAATAACGCTCTGTACGTCCGCCATCCAGCAATTCAAATTCAGGTGCAATCGAGTTGACAAATATGAGATTGTGCCTAGACTCCTGTGACCATAATCGTTACACCTAACTACGAGGCCTAGTTGATTACTAAACAAGCCTAAAGGTGCAGATTTAGTTGCATGTTAAACTGTTAGTTAAAGTTACCAGTGGCCCATAGTAACTCAAATCACTAGTGTTGAACTGAATTATTGCTTCACTAACTGCTAACAATATTGCGTGGACCGAAGAAGCACGGACTACGACGTGTTGGATGTCCAAGTTTTATTTTCAACGCTGATGGACACAACTTAGGCTAATACAACCTTCACACAATTGTTTTATTGACGTAACATTCAGTACAACAGTTTTCAACGACGAAAAGCAACCCCCTAGGTATAGTCTAGAGAGCAAATAAATATTTTCAATATGTAACTACATGATTCCTGGTGAGGCTTCATCAAAGTCCATAGTTGGCTAGTAGGCACTTCGGTGTTGTATTAAAGTGGACCTAAAGGCTAGAATTAAAAGAATATATATTTTAGAGGTTAGAAAATGAATTCCACTTATCCATCTTCCATTTTCAATAACTTACTCGGCTGCTGAGATATAAAATGTTGAAATTTATTTACTTTATCTTTAATAATCGATTGCGCTATGATTTGTGATTTGTACACCTCATATAACCTGCTTTTGTTTGCTTTTAAAATTTAGACGTTTAAAGGACCTTTAAATAGCCTATTTACTGTTCCCTAGCAAAGCGTACCGGTACTGTATGGAGAGGCTGATATAGACAAGACACTCCTTTGAAGGCATTTTTCAATTTTTATACCTTAGGTATACTTTAAGCTGTTAAGGCTTAGTTGCCAGCCAAGAGAACAAGACTTCATCTACATAACAGTTCAAATGGAGGAGCACTTAACATGTCGAAGTCTGTTCACGACATGGTTTGAATATAATACTGTCTTTAGTCCTTACCTCAAGTACACTCTAAAAACTATCGATTCAGATTTGAACCGAATCCGTTCAAATGGGCACTAAACCAAAATCCAGTCAAATAATTATTTAACTAGATTTGCTTCATTTTTAACAGAAAATGGTTAGTTGATTTTAGAGTGTAGGAACACCACAGATTTACGTTTGTTTCCTTATGCACAACAGTTTGTAGACGTGCTCTTCAAAAGTACAGATATTAATGTTTTCTGATATTGTAATTATCAGAATGGGGACGCGTACGTGAATGTTGACTGCTCGAAAAGGTGTACTTGTTCCAACGATGTTCTCAGCTGTGATGCTAACTACCAATGTGGCTCTAATGCAGCATGTTTGATAAAAGACGCAGTACGACAATGCTATTGTAACAGGGGTTATGAAGGGGATGGACAAACATGTACTGCATCATTCACAGACTGTACTGACGTATACAATGCCGGTCACACACAAGATGGAGTCTATCCGATTCATCCGTCAGGATGGACCGGAACATCTTTCAATGTATTCTGTAATATGACAATTGATGGAGGAAGCTGGACGGTAAACTGACTGATATTTCTTTTCCAAATTCAGTAATGTATTCTTAATAGTAATTATCTGATACACGTTACCAGTGACATTATTTAAATTTCTTTTTCGGTCTATCATGGGACCAAATCTCTGAAGATAACAAAAGTGTACCAGAATCCTTTACGCTTTTTGGTACACTTTTATCCGGTCAAATACAAATCCAGTGTGTGCATTTATCTCGCCAATTATCTCTTTTTTGTACGGTAAATGAGCAGTTTCTATAACTACCATTTTATATTGTTGGGCGTCTAGCTTATCTAAATCATGTTAAAGCTAAACACAAAGGCTCGCACAAAAGGGGGAAGAGAAAGAGAGACATTCATCCATTCCCGAATTAGAGATTTGAGAAACTTGAAAACAAAATAGAAATAAGGGATCAGTCGGGGAGGGGGATATCGAACTTGCTTCGGCCCTTACTGCACGCCAGGAAATATCTGGAAAGTGTACACACCACATATTAGAAAAAAACATCCACAGTCATATTACATTATACTTTTGCAAATCGTGCCTCATATTTCGCAATTCTTTTTCTTTAGGTATTTCAGCGTCGAAAAACTGGCTCCACCACATTTTATAAAACCTGGGGTAGCTATAAAAATGGATTTGGAAATATTCAACATGAGTTCTGGCTTGGGAATGAGAAACTGCACTATTTAACACAACAAGCAACTTATGAACTACGTATTGACATTGTGTCTGACACAAACGCACTTAAGTATTCCAAGTTTGCAAGATTTCGAGTAGACGACGAGACCCACAACTACCGCCTTACTCAACTGACGAGTTACAGTGGAAATGCAGGTACGTCTACAAATTATTCAGTTATTGCTTAACTAACCAGCTAACTCTCAATATGAGCTAGGCAACTACGAATGTTTAACCTAAACTGAAAAGCATCAAAATTTTGGAATTCAACTTTAACATCTGTTTTGAGGTTATAAAACTTGGCGTATTTAGTTTTAATTTTATTCACTATTTTCAAGAAATGAAAATACTATTTCTGAAGCAATGAGAGGATCTCTTCCTTTTCACATTCTACAGTTAAAAAGAAAATTAAGATAATTTTGGTTTTTCACTGAATGATATATAAATGTACATGCAAGCCCAAACGCTAGTCAAAATATTTGATTATTTCCCACTTTTTGTACGTTTCCTTTTGTTTTCATGGGAGCTTATTACATCCTCCAAGACTGACAAGAAAACGAAGGTCCATCTGTGTTTCTCAGGGCTTTTCAATTTTGCTTTTAAATGTAATATTCATATACAAAAAAGCACATGTTAACGTACTATAAAACACTCTACACTGATTCTGAGTGTTTCTTTCAGAATTTCAAAAGATGGCGCATATCCAAAAAAGGTGTGATACGAGTAACCGTATTTCTTGTAACAAAAGGAAAGAATTAATACAAAAAATTCAAAAGCAAACTATTCATATTTTGAAAATATCAAGGCTTATCCGCTTCCACCTGAACGAAGTCTGAGCCAGTTACGATTTTCGTGGCCCCGATTAATGATGATCAGTCGTTTGTTTTTCTTTAAACCTTACAACCAACCCACCTGTCCACAATCACGTATTTTCAGAGTGTGATTGCAAGAGAGGCACAAGAACTTCACAAACTTTACATTCCACATGGTGAGGTCCTGTCCCTACTAACTTCAATATCAGCACAACAGACTGAAAAAACAAGGCAAAAAAGCATTTCTCATCAATGTGAGAAAGTGATATAACCCCTGCTTGCCTCAAGCTCACTTTGGGTCACAAATGTAGTAACTTTGTTTGCTGATATCTCGAGTACTACGTGTCCGATTTGAATGGAAGTTTCACAGAATTGCGTAGATTTAGTTCCTCTTTTACATATGAAAATTTATTTTTTGCTTAAACCCTCCTTTCAAAGAACCAAGGGATCTCATACCTATCATGTCGACTTTCCATTTTGATTAAAAGACCACTGTTGCATTCAGTCCATGCCCTTAGACAAGAAGAAGAGGTCAGGAGGGCGTTGCCGACCCCCGAAATATTTTCGACCTCTTGAAAACCATGTATTGCCATAATGACGTTAAAAGCATTTTAGTATGTCTCGCCTTTCCCACCTACTTAATATTTCTTACCCCTCCCCCCCCCCCCGAGATATCTGGCCCCCTCCTACAGTACCTTTACTGACAACGAGCCTGTTTTGGTTAAAGGCCATTTAAGATCTGTAAGCCTTAAGGCTTTCTAGTTCTTGTTTTCCTTATTGTGTACTTTTTACTTAGTATGGTAGCTGACAATTTAGTATTGCTTATTGAGGAATAGGTAACACGAATGGTACAAGTTCTCGATCGGTTACTTATAAAATCATCACCAAACCCGCTAGTAATAAAACAAAGGTATTTAAACATTTCGAAGAGAGTAATCATAAATATCAATATCCAAATAACAGGACCAAAGATGATGATATTAATACATATTTCATATCCATTTATTAAGAGGTAATTAAAGCGGTATTCAGCAGGATTAAAATATCGTTGGAATTTTGTTATCAAATTCAAGCGTCAGTTTCCTTACGGTAAGCTCCCATCGTTTTTCACTGCCACCACTGTTCTTTACTCTTTCTCGTCAGGAAATGGTATGGATAGTGCTGAAAACATAGCTTTTAGTACACATGATCGGGACAACGACGGACGATCGTGGGACTGTGCTGACAAATACAGAGGTGGCTGGTGGTACGGTGGTAAGAACTATGATGGTAGTTATCGTTACTGTGATACATGGCCACGTGACAGCAATTACGTAAGCTGTGCATATGGAAATCTCAACGGGGACTACAGCGGTGGTATTGGAGAGAACATTTTCTGGTATTAAAGTTCTTACTGCAATATCAAATACACAGAGATGAAAATACGACGAGTTACTTGACGTATTATTGATTAATGATCTCCCGGATTGAGTAAAAAAGATTCGTCGACATCGGGTGTGGACTTCATTAAATATGCGAAAACAGCAAGCATTGTACACAAGTAATTCCAGTCATAAAGTACGGTACCTTGTTACTTATATTGACGGATAAATTTTTGAGTGAAAGTATACTTAGGTTTCATAGACATTACTTAAATTTGCAGAAATAGGTTGCTACAAGTATATAAAAAATGTAAACCGGAAGCCAACAGTTCAACCACACAAACTACCGGTATCGTGTTATCAAATGTATCCAAACAACTCTTCCCCGAATTGTGCAGACTCTAATAAATACAAATGTACAGATTCACAATTGTGAAATTATTGACATAATTATATAATTGCCATGTATAAAGTTTATTTACATAAAATTATGTATGCTAAAGAGTCAAGGATATTTAAGTAAGATATATAGTATATGTTACAAGAATGAAATTTCTTCGGGATTTCTTCGATTCAAGCCCCATCTTCACACATTATTTGTATTTATCCACTCAATTAAAAATAGTAGATAATCAATAAGTTGAGGTGTCGCTCCCCCGTTACTCAAATTCTGTCTTTGTATTTCCTACAGAAGCCACTCCACCTTCTTCTTGTATTATAATCAAGTCTTATTGTTAAAGTGCCTTGACTACACAAGCACGCTTCTCAAACAATATGGAAGAAAACAGTAACTTTTTCAAGTCATGTAAACGTTTTATGTCTAAAGGAAAGCACGAAAATAATATGACTAGTACAAGAAGGACAACATAAACGATTGGGCAATCAACTTTTTATTAAATTGAGTGAATAAAATTTAACATTTTATGTCCCACCAATCCGATAAGCAATAAACTTCTAACCCACTTTCTTAATTTCCATTCTTAGGTTACTTAAGGAACACTTTAAAGTTATCTGAAAATACAATTACAACGCGAACCTCAAGAAATAAAAATGACAGCAAATATCACAAAAGGCTAGTGTCGTTTTCCTAGTTTTAAAATCTAATTTTTTTCTTTAGTAAGGTAGATGAAATCCTGTTTACTTCGCAGTTTCCAGTTTCCAAATCGTTAACTCTTACTTGGCTTCGATAAAAGGTGCAAGGTTCAAGTCAGTAAGACCAATGATAATTATTTCACTCGGCAAGAACTTTTGTTTAAGAATAAAATAATCTGAAGTGCCAAAAGTTGAGGTTTTGTGATATACCCATTGCCAACCTAACGTACCAAATGACGCTGGTCCCACCATTTTAGTCAAAACTATCATTATGTTGAATTTATGTAATACATCTTGAAAAATCGAGCCATGAGGTCTGTCTTCTAATTAGAGCATGCGAAAAAGAAACAATCTGAAAGAAATTCACCCTACATACTTCAATTAAAACAACGGGTAGGATCTAACGGAATGCCCATATATTCGAATATAGCTGGTATTGTCTGCATAGCATGGTGTTTCTTCATACACCGATACATCGAAATATTGGTATTTGTTGACTTTCGTCCAGGCGTTTGTAAAAACCGGTTTACACTTCCAAATTTTCATGCGCTATAAAACTATAAGAATCATATATGGTTATCTCTTCCTCTTCCTGGCCAATCACAGATAGAGCTCAGAGTTGAACAGTGTTCAACTTTTGTAGCGTTATATACTGGTTTGAAACCGGCCTTAAAGCCCATAGCTCAATTGTCTCAAAATAGCGAGATAAACTGTAGTTACTGTTATAAACTAACTTGAATATGAGGTTATCGTCAACGAGAGGCTCTTACGTAATCGCTTGATCGGGCTTAATATCTAAGACGTGGCAAGAATGCACGCATGTGCTCCTTCAAACTTGTTGTTGCGTGGATTCATGAGGCAAAATTTGTCACTTTGGTTCATGTTCCCATAGTGTCTGCCAGAATGAACTACCAGAATCAGGCCCGTAGTCAAGGGGGGCCAGGGAGCGAAGCCCCCCCTTGGAAAATTTTTCGCCACCTAGAAGATCAAAAATTAGCATTGCAGTATTGCATTTTAGTATGTTTCGCCCCTCTGGAAAATTTTTCGCCCCTCCCCAGAAGCTTTTTCGCCCCCCTTCAGCACCTTGTCTGGCTACGGGCCTGACCAGAATTCGTACATGTAGTTCCTCGTTTCACAAATCAAAACTATATGTTGCATAAACTCTTCCTTTTAAATCCCATCACCAAGGCCCACCCTTGCCTGTCAATCAAAGTTTAAAGGGGCGCTGTATGCTATCCGCTAGCTCAATTTTTTTCTAGGACGAAATTTCTGAAAATCGCCCTCATTCGTGCTGGGGAAAAAATCCGCTACCCGCTAGTCTCTCCAGTAAAGTGTTGTCCCCCTACTGCCTCCCGATTGGAAAGGTTACACCAGAGAGGTGATAGTCTAATATCACCTCCCTGGCTACAACTCTATTTCGACTTCTCTATGTTCCGACACACGTAACCAATACTCTCTGCTAACCAAATTCTAACACCATTCATGTAATCGGAATATAGACACGTCAGAACGGAGAGCAGGAGCAGTCCTTTGAGGCTCTGTTATTTCCACGTGTATTTTTCCCTCAATACATACTTTTCTGTTCACACGATGCTGTTCGGCAATATACTACTTCAAAGTAGATGTAATCATGGACATGAGGGGCGCAAATACGGGGGGGCAAGGGGGCCTTTGCCCCCTCAAGTGAAAAAGTGGGGGCCAAACCCTAATTTGCCCCCCCCCCCCCAAAATGTGAATAGCAATACTCATTTCTTTTTTCGCCGCTTGGTCACTTTTGACATCCCCTTGATAACAACACATGACAACAATACAATTATAGGCTATAACTGACAGTGTATTTGAATGTCTGTTGATCAAGGCCGTACGGAATATCATCTGAAGCTGAAACCCGGCGCAGACGAATTAATTTTCAGTCGAAAACACTTAAGACATGTCTGAGTTATACCTTCACTTCGTTTCCTAATCTAGGCCAGAGCGATCTATGTCTGCATTCATTTGTGCCCCGGTTCGGCAAGAGAGCCCTACCTACCGTAACACTACAATAAAATGAATGCTGCCTATTCTGAAGCTGTAAATGTGATTAATGCCACGCATAAAAGCCCTTGATGCGTACGTAGTGCAGACAACTGCACGTCATGATGAATCCTATTATCAATTAAGTAAGTCAATCTGTGGTCGTCTCGAATAATGATTAAACATTGTCCTGCTTTCTGTACATTTAAAAAAATCTCAGCTCTTTCAAAACTTTAATCCAGTGAAGCACATCAGTAGTATTAACTTTGTGCCCTAACTAACCCTTTTAACGAGTGTAAATGTTCTAAAACCCAGGAGCCTTTACACTAAAAAACTTCATTTCGAAACAATCTTTCTGCAGCTTCTGAAAAACTAAAACCCAGGAGCTTCCGGGGGCTTCGCCCCCTGGACCCCATCAACCCAGGATTCAGGATTCGCGCTTCGCGTTTGCGGTGCACGCTATGCGTGCACAGTTTCAAATCCACGCGTAAACCATATTCTTTTTCGCCCCCTCGCTCTCAAACAGAGATTTGCGCCCCTGATGGACATCATCAGGTGGGGGAGGGGAATGGGGACGGGGAACATGTACCCCCTACTTATGAAGAGGGAGTTTGTCCCTTTCCTTTGTCCCCTTCCCCACTTTTTCCGGAACCCTAATGAATATATATATATATATATATATATATATATATACATATATAAAAAAAGAAAAACAAGTTAGGTGTAGTACTGGCTCTATATTTCGGCAGCAAGCTGCCTTCGTCAGGAACGTACTAATAAAATGATAGGATAGACACAAGAGCACAGACTCAATGCACGAGGAAGGAATGTACAACGCAAGAATAAGAAGTTAAAACAACGCTAGACACAGAATAGAAAGGAATGTAAACCATCCAAGGCTTAAAGGCTATAGGCCTAGCATAGGCAGAAAGAAAGAAAAAAGAGAACCACAAGCAAGCAAACCGGAAAACCAAACCCATCAAGTTGACAAAAAAAAAAAAATTACAGCATGACTAAATGACTAAAAGTTTTAGTCAGCCTCCTAATTTGGGCAGAATCCTGTGTCGGGCGAAGCTGCGTCACCCCTCCGGTAGTCACGACCGGGCTTCTAATTCACCCCGAATTTGTGGAAAAAATAGTTGTAAGCTTTGTGCTTCTCTTATTTGTTCTGATTCAATTACTAGTACTGCTAATAATAAGACTTTTAAATGTTACAACCGTGATACTTCTTGTGACTCAGAATGGATTGTTTACGTTATTCAATGTCCAATATGCAATGTGCAATATGTAGGTCAAAGTAATAACTTTAGATCCCGTATGAATGGCCATAAAAGTGATTTCCGCCTTTATACCGCTGGTAAACTTACTAAAATGGATAATAAACTCTTATATGATCACTTGCTTCATCATAACTTGGATTATTTCCATGTGCAGATTGTCGACACTTTGCATGTAGCTAATTCTAGTAGGCAACAACTTCATCAACTACATAACAGAAAGGAGAGAAAATGTATTTGGAATCTGGTTACCATTGCTCCGGATTAGTTAAACCAAGATGATGGGGTTTTTTTTGGTCAAAATAAAAGGTGTAGGATGCTGTAATTTTTTTTTCTTTCTTTTTATCAACTTGATGGGTTTGGTTTTCCGGTTTGCTTGCTTGTGGTTCTCTTTTTTCTTTCTTTCTGCCTATGCTAGGCCTATAGCCTTTTAGCCTTGGATGGTTTACATTCCTTTCTTTTCTGTGTCTAGCGTTGTTTTAACTTCTTATTCTTGCATTGTACATTCCTTCCTCGTGTATTGAGTCTGTGCTCTTGTGTCTATCCTATCATTTTGTTAGTACGTTCCTGACGAAGGCAGCTTGCTGCCGAAATATAGAGCCAGTACTACACCTAACTTGTTTTTCTTTTATATTCTGTGTTATGGTGTGATACTTCTTTTACCGTGTATATATATATATATATATATATATATATATATATATATATATATATATATATATATATATATATATATATATATATATATATATATATATATATATATATATATATATATATATAATATAGCGCCGTTTTTGAACGCCGTTAAACAGGAAATTTTAAACCCCCAAAATACCCAAGAAGTTAAGGACAACCTAACCAAAGAAGAACGTGTGGCCCTAGCAGACCTGAAGGAGACATCCACTGAGTGTATAACTACCCAGGATAAAGGCAGAAATTTTGTCATTTTGAACGCCGATGATTATGTCACAAAGATGTCTTCAGAATTAGGTAATCAGCTACACTATATCAAGCTTGATCACGACCCTAGTCTTGAGCATGTTAAGATCGTATCTGAATGGGCAGCCAAATGGCTCAAAGAGGGAGAAGTTGACGATAAAATTTTCCATCAAGGTCATTAATCAGGGCGCTAGAGCAGGCAAGGCATTTGCTACGGTGAAGACCCATAAGCAAGGTAACCCCCTAAGATTAATTACTTCAGGGTGTGGCACGGCCATTGAAAACCTCTCAGCTTTTACAGAAATATTTCTACAGCCTTTGGCACGTGATTCAAAGCATTTTGTTCGTGATACCACTGATTTCATTAACATGCTAGAATCCTTTTCCAGCCTTGGCAAAATTTCAGAGGGGAGTCTTCTGGTTTCCTGGGACATTAAGGCCATGTTCCCCAATATTGATAATACCCTAGGTCTTAGAGCGGTTAAAGAAGCCCTTGACAGTAGGAGGGATGGTAAACCTAGTACACAATGTATCCTAGAAGCTGTAGAAATCTGCCTTACCCACAATAATTCCACTTTCAATGTGGAGCATTATCTTCAAATACATGGTACTGTCATGGGTCCCAAAAATGCTTGCAGCTACGCTGATTTGGCTATGACCTACATCGATAAGATTGCCACTACCAAAGGTCCTTTCTCTCCTAACAACTGTTGGATGATATTTTTGAAGTATAGACCCATGGCTCTCATGCTTTGGAAAGATTTGCGAATTTTATTAATTCTATTTATCCTTCAATCGAGTTTGTCGTCAGATCTTTCCACAGTAATTTAGAACTTCTTGATGTGCATGTTTACCTTAATGATGGGTCAATTTACACTGATGCTTTTTCTAAGCCCACCGACGGGCACCTCTATCTTCGTACCGACAGTGCCCATCCTAAGAGTTGTAAATTTAGTATTCCATACAATGCTGTTTTACGTTTGAAACGTATTTGCTCTAGGCCTGAACTTTTAAGTAAACGTCTTTTAGAGTTTAAAGAGTATTTAGTAAAAAGGGGCTACAATGCAGATTTTGTTCAAGCTCAATTTGAAAAGGTTGGAAAAATTGACCGCGCCCAGCTCTTAAGAGAACCTACTAGGAATAAACATTCCTCTCGTAAATATCCCCTTATTCTTGATTTCAATCCTTCTATGGCCAATGTAGGCTCTAACCTACGTAAAAATCTTCACTTGCTTTACAATTCTCCTACTATGAAAGAATTATTTTCAGAAGGTTCCATTTTTCATGCCTTTCGCAAATGTAAGTCTTTAAAAGAACATCTTAAGTTTCCTAAGCGTTTGAATAAGGACGAGGTTGTTAGTGTAAGCATGGTTGCCACAAATGTGGAAGGGCTCGATGTGACCTTTGCTTAAACTTTTTAGATGACAGTAAACATTTCTCTAGCATGAGCACACGTAGAAGATACCAAATCGTTGATGATCTTTCTTGTACTACTCACAATGTCATTTATCTAGCAACTTATTTTAAATGTAAAGTACAGTACGTGGGCTCTACTGCTACTCAATTCAAGTTTAGATTCCGTAACCATAAGTCTGATCTCATCCACAACAAAGGAAGATGTGAATAAGCTGTGCATTTTAATTCTAATCCACATATGCTCAACAATATTCGTTTCATTATTATCGAAAAAATTCATAGTACCAACAATGTGGACATAATTTTAACTAAAAGAGAAGCTTACTGGATGGCTCAGCTGTGTACTGTCCATCCCTTCGGTCGTAATAAAAGAAAGGAATTTAATTCACACAAGAGGGTCAGTTACTTAAACTAATCCCTTGCCCGCCCTCTTCTTTTAGCCCAACTTGTAAGCCCTTTTTAAACCCGTTTTAGGATTGTCTTGCCTCTTTTATTTCTGCCAGTCGGCTTTTATTACTTTTGTATTATTTAGTGTTCTACCATTTTTATGTTTTTTAAGCTCTTTGGGAAGTTGCCAGCCTTTATTCGCTTTGAGATTCTTACATTTTATCACTGTAACGCTCAGGCATTTTTGAAGCTTCTACTTGCTCAAGTCATACGTTTGCCTCTTTTAACAGTTTGTATGCTTGCTTTTTATCAGTTTGGCTGAAGAAGGTTGATTAAAAACCGAAAGCTTCCAAGCCCGGTGCTTTTCGTCCATCTTTTTAGCTTGTAGTTGACTTTCACCATTTACAGTACTTTACTCTTATTATATAAATATATATATATATATATATATATATATATATATATATATATATATATATATATATATATATATATATATATATATATTATATATATATATATATATATATATAGGCACACCTTTGATTCCACAGCTTACAACAGCTGATTCAATGAAATCAAACTCGAAAATGGGGAAAACAGCCAATTAATGGATTAATATCGTGGGAAAATGTCTCAAATTACACCACAGGTCATCTGGAATCCGAAGTTTTCCAGAGACGCTAAGTGAGCCCCGATCCAGTGCTACTAGGGTTTCATGATTCGGTCACACTGTAAAAAATGATTAACACTTTTTTGTAACAGATAGTAAACGCGTCTTGGCGTTTATGTAACCGAAAAAACAAAAAAATACATAAACAAATTAAACGTCTAAAACGCCAACTTTAACACATTGACGCCACTTTAACGCCATCTCGTAAACACGTTTATGCGTTTATTTCATGATTACTGTAAACATCAAGTTGTCTTTAATAATGAAAAATTAACATATATATGAAACATATAAACGTGTTTGCGGAGTGTACTCTAATTGACGTCATTATCTTTATCATGTGTTAATATTCGTTCAATCATTTACTGTGCTTATCCATTTTGTTGTTCGTTTTCTAATTCTGAAACGCCATAATGTGTTAAAAAATGAAGACGTCTCCTTTTACAGTGCACGTTCTGGACACGGTCATGCCCCCCCCCCCCCTTTACTCTTGAGAAGCTGTTGACGCTCTTGGACGTAAAAAAAAACCTAGAGCACCAATGGTGCTGAAGCTCATACCTTCAACCAATTAAGGGTCCCTGGCTTCCAGTCTTTGTTAGTACAAGCATCATATGACTTTAAATGACGTCAAATGGCTTATGACCCCAAATCCCACATACCCTGATGGCACCTTCCCGAATGTCACAAAAATTTGTCATGCTATCTTTGATTTGTAAGTTGTTTCATGAATACAATTTAAGAAAGCAAAAGCCCCTAGGGCCCACCTTTGGCCTTGGACCCCAAATTTCAAGTATCATTATGACAAACCATCAACATTGTACAAGAGAATCTGTAGTTGAAGATGCACTTTTGCACACTTCATAAAAGAGCCATAGGGTCCACATGGGCTTTTGGACCAAAATTCCACAAAACCGGAAACAGATCACTAGCCAAGCATCATTATAACAACTCTGTTAAACATTAACTGGAGGAAAAGTCAATTACTTGCAATACTACACAAAATGGACCCTATGGTCCATCTTGTGCCTTGGACCCCAACTTGTTAAACAACCTGAAGGTACCACTACCCAAATATAATTATGACAAACCATCAACATTGCACAAGAGAATCTGCAGGAGTAAGCAATTTGCAAAATGTCATAAAAAGGGTCATAGGGCCCATATGGGACCTTAGACCGAAACTTCCAGAACACCATAAACAGATCACTAACAAAGCATCATTATGACAGGCCTTCAACTCTGTTTAACATTAACTGTAGGAGGAATTGACCATGTTGCAATATTTCACAAAATGGACCCTAGGGTACATTGGGCCTTGGACCCAAAATTTTGGTACACCCTAAAAGAACCATTAACAGAGGATCATTATGACAAACACACCCACGTGCTCTGACAATGCACACACAATGGAAATACCCAATGGAAATCCCATTAAGCAGCTCCCTTTAAACTAACCTAAACAACTGCGCAGGATTGACCTCTTTTACACAGACAGTTTTAAAGAGGGTGCAGTACAAAGAAAAATAGGTAGTACAGTGATTTTGTGAGACTGGTAAAATAGAGGGGTGGCACAAAATTGGTTAGAAAGGTATCAAAAGTATTCTTCATTCCAAATTGGAGAAGTAATTTGTAAGGACCATTAACAGAGCTTCATTATGACAAATCATCAACACTGTACAACACAATTTGTAGGAGAAAAAGTATTTTGTAAAATTTCATAAAATGAGCCATTGGGGCCCACATGGGACCTTAGACCAAAATTCAAGAACATCATAATGAGATCACTAACCAAGCATTATAATGAGAGGCTGTTACCTCTCTTTAAACATTAAATAGAGAAGAAGTTAACTACTTTGCAATATTTCACAAAATGGACCCAATGGTCCATCTCAGGCCTTGGACCGAAAATTCCTGAACACCCCGAAAGGACCAATAACAGAGTAACATTATGGCAAAACATCAGCATTGTACAAGAGAATCTGTAGGAGGAGAAGCATTTTGTAGAATTTCATAAAATGGGCCCTAGGGTCCACATTGGACCTTGGACCAAAAATTCCTGAACACCCCAAATGGCCCACCACCCAAGGAACATTGTGCCCAAGTTTCAAACAAATCCACGAAAGCATGTGGGAGGAGAAGCATTTTGAACAAGTGTGGACGGACAGTAGATAGATAGATAGATTAGATTAGATTAGATTAGATTAGATTAGATTAGATTAGATTAGATTAGATTAGATTAGATTAGATTAGATTAGATTAGATTAGATTAGATAGATAGATAGATAGATAGAGTGACGCCGCGTGATCACAATAGCTCACACCAGCATGCTGGTATGAGCTAATAATGAAAGATACCAGGAAACACAGTTTGAACGGCGCCAAAAATTTCGGCCACTGAAGTGGATTAAACCAGAGTGGGGCTATGACTGTACCAATTATTTCAAACTAAAAGAGAAAATTAGTTTGAAGGAAAAAGCAAGCAGTCTTTAGTAAAATTTAAGGGGACTGGATCCAATGTACCTACTCTACGCAGTATTTTGGAAGCAGATAAAATAAAGAACACAATTACAAGACACTAGAAATGCAGAACTTGACAACATAATCAAGGTTTGAGCTAAAATTTTTATTTACATTAAATAGTCTATTCAGATCTGAGCAGTCCACCATAGTGATGAGTTTTATAAATAAGTTATTTTTACAAATGTACAAAATCAGTTATTGTAACTCTTAAAATGCAATAAAAACGTGTAGCAAATGAATTCCGTCTGAGACCAGTATACAGTAAGATATGTAAAACATAAAGGCAGCACACATGTAACATTTGGTTTATCAGCAATTTGAGCTCGTAAGAAGTGACTTTTTGAAGTGCAGCAAGAACAAACTGCTTTATACAGGCATTTAAGAATACAAGCTTATTTGTTGAGAAACACTGAAAATTAGAAAAGATATTTAAAATATCACACAAATAAAACTGCATTTGGTATCACAGACTGAACTCACATCTCATCTACTGTCCAGCAAGGAAAAACTGCATGTTCTGAAGACGATGCTTCTAAAACCTGAGGTAAAATGTTGTAAACTTTTAACTTTTTTAGCTTCTGACATACCTTACATATTTTCAACAGGCATTTCATTTGTCCTGTTTCATAAAACAGACATTTTATAAGTTAAAGGCTATCCTGTTACTGTCGCTACTTTTGAACATCTATAAAATTTTTTTAAAAACTATAAAAAACTGTTATCTAAAGATGAAGAAAGTTGTTGAAGTAATTATTTCAAATTAATTCTACAATATGTCTTGAGATTACTGAATGTCTTTAAGTCTACATCAGCAGAAATAATCTGCATATCAAACTGTGGTTCCTGAAAATACAGTTTTATAGCACATTGTATGCAACATAAATCTGCATTAGAACAATTCAAGGCTGAAATAAATGTAAAAGTTACCTCTTTCTTAGAAGGATCCTCTATAGGGGAATTTAAAATCTTACCTATTTGTAGATCAACATAAAAGTGCATTTCCTCTCCCTTACTATGATTCTGTATGGGGTTGATAGCATGAAACCAATCTTTATAAAAGTGAAACCTTTTGGTTTGCAGTTTACTGTTTTTATTTTCTTTTGTACTTTTGTTTTGTTTATTTTCTTTTTCTTTTTTCTTTTTGACATCCCAATCCAATAAATATGTTAATCTATTTCTACCAACAACTCACTTGCCCCTTTTCAACTGGTAACAACTTCTCATTTCTTAACACTGGACATCCCCCCACTCCTTAATTTTTCAGAAATTCAGGCCACTTTAAAGAGACAGAAACAACTTTTCTCAAATACCCTTCTTGACCATCAAGGTAACTCTATAAATATGCATTCAAGGTCTTATTTTAAAATGTGCAATGAGTGGGATTGATGAACAAACTTTAATGAATTTGGTACAAACATTTTAATAACATTTATTGTTTGAAGCAATACATGGTAATATGATTCAAAAAACATACATAGCAAAATTTCCTTTGCATGGACAGTTTCCTAAGACAACTGGGTGCAATTCAAATTTACATTGCTGAAAAATATATGTAATATAAATATCCAAATAAAATTACACTTAAACATCTATAGAAACATAAAGAACTTGACAATGAAAACTAGAAAAAAAATTCATAAAATTTCATGCAAAATCAAGGTCTTTAATATTTCAAGAAAACTTTCAAATAATTTCAATACATCATACACATGATTTCAGTAGCAAATTCAATAGATTAGCAATTATAGCCAAGCAATTATAGCTGGTGCTGTGGCCGAGTGGATAAAGGTGGTGGCATTTTAAGTGATGAAACTTAGCTACAAGGAGGTTCGGGGTTCAATCCCTGACTGGGTCAAAGTAAGGAGTTTTCATCCAAGAGCAATCTATGGTTTTCCCATCTGAATGGGCATTTGAAACGATTCCCATCTGAACGGGCATTTCAAACGAGACCAAATTTTATCTAAATTATTGAGTTGGTTAGCCACCCACAGTGAATGTGTAATTAATAAGCCATGGGCCTCTCCCACTTCTGTGGTCACTTAGGGCCGTAAAACAACTGCCCTTCAAGGCCTGAATAAGTTAAGATTACAACAGAGTGGTTCTCATCAGATGACCATATGCTTCTTTATATCATAGTTCTATGTAACTATTATCACTACTGTAAATGTGGCTCAGTGGATAAAGGCTGTGGCATTTGAAGCAATAAAGCTTATCAACCGGGAGGTTCAGGGTTCAACCCCAGCCATGTCAAAGGTGGGGTTTTCAACTAAGGGCAATCTATTGTTGCCTACATTATTATTAAAATACTTACTATTTCTGTAAGTAATGGGAATTTTGTATCATTTTATTTCATTCTTTTATCATTCATTTCATATGAGTACAATGTACTGGTTACAAGTGCAAGTGTGCTATTAGCACAGGGGTGGGGAACCTCCGGCCCACGAGACCATTTTATCCAGCCCGCGAGGCAATTCATAAATATAAATTCAGAATCACTTGAAAGGTAATTTATAATAACGTTTTAGCCGAAGGTGCCAATCATTTTTCCTGCTCATACCACTTTCTCATATTTCAAGCAAACCTGCTGCGAAAGACAACCATTATATTACTAAAACACTAGTATCCATAGTGTAACATCCCCACAATTTTGATAGACACAAACCGGGTGCAGGATTCTTATACATTTGGTGTTAACAACAGTTTGGCGTGGAAGGCTGCATAAACAGAAGTGCAGTAAAAGTTGTATAGGCCAATCTATAACATTGAGTACTAAACTTGGTGGGCATTGTATTTATTCCGGTAGATTCATGGGGGGGGGGCTAAGAACTGTTCCTCCGAAGAGTGAAGTGAACATTCAGTAAAAAGTGGAATTAAGTTTTTGGCGCACTTTGCGCGCCCTTTTCGTATGTGCTCATTCATTATTACTACTAAGTCAAAAGGTCATATTGTGATACTTCTGGTCTGCACAGCCTTTGTGATTCAATGTCATTTGAAGATAGTGAATGAATATTCTACTACCTAAACATTTGTACAAACTCCAGACCCCCATGGGGCTTCGGCCCACCAGGGCCTGTTTAGGGCCCCTTAGCCTGCTTCCCATGGGAAAAACTTGTAGGGTCACCACTTCTTCTGCCCGCGAGCTAATTTTAATTATCAAAACGGCCCTCAGAGGATAAAGGTTCCCCACCCCTGTATTAGCACCATCATCTATTTAAAACTGTAAGTACTTGCAGGAGAACATATTCGTTCTTATAATGACACTTTCTTACAGCAAGTCTCACTTTTCTGTGCCATGTAGTGCACTGTGCATATGAAGGACAGAAATCTCACTAAAGATATGGGCTATTTTTATAAGAAGCTGCTGGAATAATCCTAACAATAGTCCAAGCTGAACTTGGAATATGTAAATAATGAAAAGATATATACTTAAACTGGAACTTACACTTACCCTGCTCAAAGAAAACATTAAATTATCCATGCACAGCATAAACTGATATGGATTTCAACAATTAAACACAGTACAAGACAAGTTTACCTGCTGCTGTTTAGCTTAATGAGGGCTAGGAAGACCAATTTAATGTTAACTTAATGCTATTTCTAAACATGAAATTCAAATTCATGTCCTCCAAAACTGTAGCAGTACTCTATTCCAGGGAATAATTTATCCCATATCTCATCGCAATTTGCTACACAAGCTGGCCAAACTGCTACACGAACACAAAAATGTGTAGCACTTTTTTGTGTGCATAACCATAGGGTTTTCAGTGATTTTACAATACAGAAGGAAAAAATTCTCAAAACTACTATGCAAAATTTGAATTCTAAATTATTCCCTGTATTAACAACTCAGATACCTCATTTTAAAGATTGGTTATTTTTGTCAAGAAATACTTCCAGTTCTCATCACGGTCACAGACTGTAATGTACAGTGGGCACATTGCTTCAGATTCCTTTTGTTTTTTATATAACTGAATTTCCTATTTGTCCTTAAATTTTGAAACGGATGGAATGTTTGAATATCTTTCCATGTAGATCTAGCATAAAATTACACTATATGTAGGGTATAGCAAAACAAAGCTGTTGAATATTCCCTACAGTGGTGTCAATATCATAAAGAAATACAATGCTATGGCTTAATCAATGTGCCGCTATGACATCACAGATTTTCCGTATTGCACTGTATCTCTAGAAAAAGTTACATGTCTTAGAAAAGTAGTATCTTCCACATGCTACAATTCTACTGAGATGCCGTTTTCACCTCCTCAACTAGAAAAATTTTCTGTATTTTGTAAGTCATTGAATTTAGTCCCTGGCAAACCCCTTCAACAATATAGGAAACTTCAGTACTATAATTCTTAATCCAAACTATCTTTGGCATATTCCTCAAAGAGCAAAGCCTCTACAAACTGTGTGCATTGCAACAAATTCCTTTCATTTCCAGTAATCTAAACAATGTTATTGCTAATGTGGTCACAAACAAATTGAGAATGCACATAAATTTTAGTAACTTAAAAAAATTGAATTATTCTTGAAGTCAGAGCAAATATGTCAGACAAGATAAAAACAATAATTTCTTTTGATATGCATTTCAAGCTACTCCTCACAAAAATCAAACTGCCCCATTTGCGACCTTCATTCAATAGATGTGGTCATCGACATCTGTTACTGGAAAAGTATCAAGTGAAAACAATACAATTTTAGGGGCAAATGTTAATAAATTTGTTTTTCACAAGCAAAGCAAAGCAAATGCTAGTTTCAAGATTACCACCAGTTTTCCACATGTATGCATTTATTTGTACCCCAAAATTACTCAAATCTTGCTGCAATGGCATATCAACCCAACAGCATCAAACAGAATTTTGCTTCCAAGTGCAAACATTTTGCATTGCACAGTTTATAAACTTTTAATAATGGTTTCAGCAAGACCAAATCTTCAAGAAACTAAATATCATTTTTATCTGTGTAATAATAATAATAGAGACAATAATAGAGAAAATGCTAGATCATTCAGAAAACATGATTCCAGCTGCTAGGGGGTTTGCTCTCTCTCTTTCTAAGAAGGGTTTAAATCATGGATAGTATCTTTTAATAAAAATCGCTTAAAAACTCACACACTACTGTATACCACTTTACAGATACCCAGACCTACGTTTTGCAAATAAAATTTCAAATTTTTTGTAGTTACAATTCTGTCACTTTGTGCCATTTTTTTATTTTTACTTTTGCTTCAAATTTGTGCGAGTTTCATGATTTTATGCCACAGTTAACAAAACTTGGGGATAAACACATGCATGGTACAATGTTTACTTTTTTCAGAGGCACTAAGTTTGAATGTTTCCGAAAAAAATCAGAGGAGCTATTTTGGGGGTCCACAGGGGCTATTTTTACTACTTTTGTTGGCAATTACTAAGGAGATTAAGAAGGTAACTTTCCCAGCTTCTGGTTTTTTTTTCATCCTTTTCTAAAAAGCAAAGCTGTCAGCCAATCAAGCACATGATAAAAAATTAGAACAGAAATACTAGAAACACTTCCAAATCTCTAGAGTCTTACCCTACTTGATGCAGTGAGAACTAAGGGGCTGCTCACAAATCAGACCGCCGAGGGCCTCAGGTCCAGCCGTTGCTACCCTTTGTAATGAGTATAGCAACCACCAGTTAATGAGCTACGCTTCAGTGCACGCATCTCCCAGTGCACTCACAGTCAGTGGACAGCTGTATGCACACATCTTAACAGGCAGAAGATAAGCTTCTTAAACACAAAAGAAGACCTAACAATGAACTGTCCACCAGAGCTGAATCTGAACACAAAAGCCTTTTCAAATGAAATCACTGAGCAGTAAAGTCTTTCAAGTAAACACCTGCACCTGTTGGCTGTTTATTCTGTTGCATGTTTATTCTGTTCATGTTTTGTTTAGCCTGAAATTGTACCATTATTGAACATTTGTTACTAAAATTTTACCTCCATTTCCATTTGAAACTAACATCTATTTTCTTTGTGACTACAGTAATGTTTGTCGCTCTTTTTTTACCTTAACTAACCAAAGATTGCTCCGTTATTTTTAGTCCTAAATACATACAGTATCTGGAAAAGTACCGATCATACTCGCCCGCCGTTAATATCAGGCGTTTCGGCTCAACTAAACTCCTTCCAAGTGCATTAACCTTCTGTTAATTCAACTTGCGTTCTGAAGTTTTGCAACGTTTTCATCGCTGCTTTGTATTATTTTCATGCTCCCCTTTTTCTACGATCTTTTCATGCATAACATCATTAAGTAAAATATGCCTCTATGAACCGGGAAATACTGTGCCGAAAACTGGTAACTGAGCTAGAACTAGTTTCGGCACCTTTCAGAAGACATCGGAAAAAGAAAAAAAAAAGAATGAAAAAAAAGGTGTCTGTGCGTCTTTTTTAAGCTATTTGAAGAAGGCAAGGGCAAAGTAAATTTAGACATGAATATTGACTATTTCAGAAAGACAAGTCAGGGAAAGTGGAGTCACCATGCTGCCCCGTACAGTATTACTTGTGGGGTTCTCGCTGACGGCGGAAAAATGTTAATTTTTGCTACCATACCGTTTCGAAGATCCTTTACGGACACTGTGAAATTTTTGATAGGAAGGGTGGAAAGCACCTGTCAAAATATAGATTAGATGACAATTATCAACAAGGGCAGGCGTGTGCCATTTTTCGAGGGAGAGGGCTGAACCGCCCCTGCTTGAAAAAGCCTGCATTACCTCCGGTACTTCTCGATTTTTGTACAAATCTTTCCAAGAAATAGGATAAGCAATGGAGTAGGGAAAACAAGCCAGTGAGCCACAACTGGAAAAAACGCCGTGGCCGGCCCGACTTAAACCAATTGGTTAGAAACTGCGCCGTAAAACCTCATCTCACTCACTCCCTCCCAAGAAATAGGTTTGGCCTCTCAGGTTGGGAGGGGGCTGGATTTCCCACCCCACCCATTCTCAGCGATCATAGCCTAGACGTTTTCGTGTTGGCTTTTCGTGAGGCCCGTTTGTAGTAGTTGCCCGCAAAATGTGCAATCGTGTTCCCCTAATTTCAAGTTTGCAGAAAACTTCCTTACCTTGGAGAGCATGAAAATAATCAGCCGTCCCGAACCGCCATTCTTGAAATATATATCCTATTATTTCCTAGTTTGTGAAGTGAGCGGCGCTTTTTCATCCTCAGAGCATGTAAAAAGACAAGATGCCGCTGTCGTTTTAACGGCCATGAATGGGTGTGTCCATACCCTTCCGCACAGAGAACTGCAAATTACGGTATACAATTTTCAGCGGCAATACGAAGCAGACAAGAGAGGCCTGCATAAATGAATCTGTAACTCACTGCATTGTCTTATTTTTCAGCCCATCATTGTACGTCCCTATATCTTACAGCCCCCAAGCAGCACACATCAATTTCTGGCTAGCTCGTTGCTAGCATACCAATGTAGGCTACAGGTATTATGTTCAATTCCATGAGAAACCTTCGGCTCGAGATTTTCCCAGGCACCTGCAGGGGGTCCCAACTAGTTTGCATGCAACATTCTGTGCATTGCGAGCAGTGCACGTTTTCACGGCACATAATCTGTAATTAACTAGTTTAAACAATTTTTGCGGGCTTGCTAGTGACGTCATTGGACTCCTCCCTCCCCCTCCCGCCTTTTTTAGAGACTGACGCGTGCAAAATTGCCATTGGCTGCTACCAGTCCCCGTGAGGGTTTACTTTTAATGATCAAGAGTTAAATCCCGCCCCTATACTAGGCTACACCCACCTCTTGAAAACTTACAGCATGATTCACGATCGTACTGTCGCTTCCGCGTATAGGCCTGATAGTGGTACACAAACCTAACGAAGTAACTTTCATATCTTGGGTAACGTGCCGCTCTACGTGCGTTAAGTACTAGCTGCCTTGAGCGAAAATTCAATATGAAGATTATCACCAAAATCAACCATAAGAGGCTTAATTTAATGTCTAATCTTATTCATAGGTGTAGAATAAGTCTACTCTTGAAAAAAGTATTGGGTAAGAGTTTGGTATCGGACGAAATATTGCTTGTTTGTAAACTCCAAGATGGCGCTGGCTGTCGAAGGTTGCAAAAAATTCCCGAGTGATGTGTGTGACGTCACGTAAACGTACGAAGACTAAATGGGCATACGACTTCCAAAAAAGGCTACGCAAAAATGGGCGCTGGCCGTTTATGAATGAGTGAGTATTAAACTCATAGCTGCAATTGGATATCTTAACGTAAAGGAACTGAATTTTCCAGGTATTTGCAGCAGCCCTCACTTAATAATAGCATGCAACATGTGGCCCCTATAGCATACAAAGCGTGTTACAGTACTAAATGAAAATGTAGATACGGTTTCCCAAGGGCCAGGTTATAATTCGGATCGTCTTAGCACAGTACACCGCGAGTGAATTTACGGGGAATCCCGGCAAAGGGGCCGTATATTCGCTGTAACTGCATTCCGCTCTAGGGCCCCGAGTCGAAGATTCAGGAGCCAAGCCTCGAAAATTGACTGCATTGCCGAAATACCGAAATAGTCATCTTCATTCTCTCACACTGAATGGGCTATAATTGGATTAACGTTTTTCCTATGGACTTGAACTTCAAAAGTTTTGTAAAATAGGTAAGATTCAAAATCTAAGCAATTGCGTTGTAGAGGATAGGGTGCGGTTGGTTAGAATTTAAACTAAGGCCATTCTGCCATTGTGATTCCAAAGGTTAGGGGTGGGGGGGGGGGGTAAAGTGGGATTCATATCCATCGCAACACCTGTGTAAAATGCATGGGCGTCAATCTTTATTCGAATGTGGGGGGGGGATGGCCACTTCTGTCAAAAATTTACTGTGTAAAATTAAGTCAATGGGTGTATTTCCAAAATGTGGGGGGGGGGGCGGATCGTGCCCCCCCCAGGGTTGACGCCCATGTGCGGATACCTGTGACGAAGCTGCAACACCTTTATCTCCCTGAGGCTTAGGCTAACAAACAAAACGTAACGGAACGATTTTTTTCAAACATTCGAAGAAATATTCGCATGTTCAAAAAAAAAATCAATTGCGTGACCCCTGAAAATTATATCAGTTGAATAGCCTAAAACTTCCTGAGTTTTTTATATACAAAGGAAGAAAAAGGGAGGGCCGCCATTTACTTTCGAGTTTCTCTTTGCAATTATGAATACAATTCGTAAGTTTCAAAAGAAGAAATCTGAAACGTTCCAAAAGCTTTGGTACCTTCAGTCGCAAATATTTTTCAGCACCTTCGGAAATATTCTTGCGCCTTTGCTAATCCTTCCCGTGACGGAACTTTTTTTAAACGTTTGAAAAAATTTCGCAACTTCAAGAAAGGAAAAATTTATCAATTGCGTTACCCTTTGGAAATTACATCAGCCTAATATAAGTAACGGAAGAACATAGAACTGCTATTTACTTCCCGCCATTAAAAAGAAATTATCGGACACTTGTTAAAATCATCTAGAATATTCGAAGTGTTTCGGAAATTTCTGGGCAAGTTCGAAAATACTTTGCGCGTTTTAAAACTCCATGAACCTTTTGATTAATAACGGAAGAATATAGGACTGCTATTTAGTTCCAGAAATCTCCGTCATTAAAATAAAAAAAATTAGTTCATCAGACATTTCTTAAAAATCATCTAAAATATTTGAAAATGTTTCAGAAATTTCTTGGCATCTTCGAAAATATTTTTGCGCAATTAAAAACTTAATGAATCTTTTGATAAATAGCGGAAGAACATAAAACGGCAATCTACACAATAGCCGCCATTAAAGAGAAAGTATCAGACATTTGTTAGAAATCATCTAGAACACTCAAAAAAAAGGTTTCTTACCTTCGGAAATTTTTTGCATGTTCGAAAATATTATTGCGCGTTTGAAAACTTCATGAACCTTTTGATAAATAGTGGAAGAACATAAAACTGCTACTTAATTCCAAAAATCTCCGTCATCAGAAAAAAAAAAGAAAAAGTAGTTCATCGGACATTTCTTAAAAATCATCTAGTAGGCCCCTACATTCGAAAATGTGTCGGAAATTTCTTGGCATGTTCAAAAATATTTTTGTGCTTCTTAAAGCTTAATGAATCTTTTGATAAGTAACGGAAGAACATAAAACTGCAAATTACTTCCGAACATTTCTGCCATTAAAGAAGAAGTATAGGACATTCGTTAGAAATCATCTGGAACACTCAAAAAACGTTTCTTACCTTCGGAAATTTTTTGCATGTTCGAAAATGTTATTGCGCGTTTGACAACTTCATGAACCTTTTGATTAATAACGGAAGAACATAAAATTGCTATTTGCTTTCCCAAACCTCTATTATTAAAAAGTAAACATCGGACATTTGTTAAAAATCATCCAGAATATTTTGAAACGTTTCGGAAATTTTTGTGTATGTCCAAAAATATTTTTGCGCGTTTTGAAACTTTTGATAAGTAACGGAAGAACATAGAACTGCTATTTACTTCCAAAAATCTCCGCCATTAAAAAGAAATTATCGGACACTTGTTAAAAATCATCTAGAATATTCGAAATGTTGCGGAAATTTCTGGGCAAGTTCGAAAATATTTTGCGCGTTTAAAAACTCCATGCACCTTTCGATAAATAACGGAAGAACATAGAACTGCCATTTACTTCCAAAATCTCCGCCATTAAAAAGAAATTATCAGACATTTGTTAAAAATCATTTAGAATATTCGAAAATATTTCGGAAATTTATTGGCAAGTTCCGAAACATTTTTGGGCGTTTGAAAACTTCATAAACCTTTTGATTAATTACGGAAGTACACATAACTGATATTTACTGTAGGCCCTACTTCCGAAATTCGCCTTCATTAAAAAGAACAGAATTAGACTTTCGTTCACCCCGTTACACTTTTGGACACGTGCATGCCAATGATGACTGTAAACCATTACATCTTAGAAGGGTAAGCTTCGGCCTGATCGTTATTGCAAATATCACAAATGTGCAAACCAAAGCTAACATCGACGTTACAGAATTTAAGTCGATCTAACGCAGTGTTCGGAAGAGTAGAAGTTTAATTAACGATCCTAGCCATAATAGCAGTCCTCTAACGCTAGTAACTTAACTAGTAACTTAACGCTAGTAACTTAACTATCGTGATCGTTACTAGCGTTAGACTCGTATCGGTAGGAACTTTATTTTCTAACGCAAAATTTCTAATGCTTAACGCTACTAACGTCCATTTTATTCTGAGCTGTACTGTAAAATCAACATTACAGAGTTTAAGTCTAACGCAGTTAACGATAGTAACGCAACTTTCGTGATCGTTTCTAGTGTTAGACTCGTATCCGTAGGAATATTTTTCTAACGGAAAATTTTTAACGGTTAACACAACTAACGGCCATTACATTCTGAGTTGCACTGTAGATGGGACAAAACATTGCATGCAGGTACCGTAACTGCCATTTTTAATATTCCGAAAATCATGAGGGTGTAGTAAAGCTAACAAAGGAAGGAGATGAACCAGTGTGGGTGGACGAGAATCTTTTGCAACGGGAGAGCTAGCAGAAAATAATTTGACACATTCCGTATATGGCACAGTGTGGCAACTGGTAAGCCTTGCCAACTTCTTACTTCACACTGCTTTTTAAGCCATTTATATCTCTTCCTGAGTGGTCGATGTACCTTTGTTACATGCAAAACCACGAACCAGCAGAAGCCAAGTACAGCTATTGTTTACAAACAATAGCAGCACCTCTCTGCTGGAAACTCGGAGCTCATTAACTTTCACGGACGTTCCGTGACTGTGTGCACTCAAGCGTGAGCAATATGCAGGCTGCATAATGAGTAGTAGTAGACTGCTTTGTCGGCCCGCGGCCCTGGGCGGTCTGATTTGTGAGCAGCCCCTAACTAGAAAGCTCACTTTTAGTAGAAGGAATATCTTATAAATTAAATTATTATTCCACACACATTAAACTCCTCACACTTTTAAAAGCTAAAATTCCTTTGGCCTTTTTATTACTGTTTTTACATGTAATATTTCCTTAAAGAGATATTTTGCATACAAAAGGAAACAATGTCTTCACAGGCAAGTAGAACTGGCAATCCATTCCATGAACATTGGTATTTTAATACAGAGAGATGTGTTTATCACTTGTAACTGGGAAGCAGGTATGTTTTATACCAGTGGACACTTATCAGGAACAGCCCTGTGGATTTCCACTGCCTGGCTGAAATTCTGTAAAGAATGATTGAAAGAGAAATTCCTCAAGCATCCATGAAAAGGTACCCATGAGTCTTGTAGAAACCCATCTGTGAGAAAAAAAAGAGATGAAATGATCAAACAAGAGATACATATCATTGGTCACATGTTAAACATTGATTGCATACTTACACATTTAAGGTTATTTTCCAATGATTTTGGTTTATTAAAAGGGGCAGAGAGGTCAAGTGTATTATTTCATCAAAAGATTTCCCAAGTTTTTACCAAGATTCTGTTGGTAATTCACTACTTCCCTTCTAAATATGTGGTTTTGTCCAAATTCCAACACACATTAATACAGTTTGATGTAATGTAGCATATCGCATCATAAACCTTTCCTTGATCAGATAGATCTGAAACTTTAATGAATACACGTTCAGAAAGTCACTTTGGGATTATCTAGGAGCCAATATCATGGGATCATGGATTAACACAAGATTTAACTGCTCCTTTCACATTATACATTCAAGCCAATTAGTTTGCCCTAGAGTTCTCCATTTCTCCAGTAATTCCAGTTTTATTCAGGTGTCATGAGACCAGAGTTTGTCACAATCATATCTTGAATCACACTAGAGCTGATCAGGGCTTGCACCGCAGAAACCACAAATCTTACAAACTTGGCTGAAATTGCTCATAACATAATCAGTTTTAATGCATCATGTATTAAGAGTCCATACTAGACAAGCTCTGTCGATGTACTTTCATTTCCTTTTCACACCTGCCATCCAGACAGTTTTGATCATAAAATTTGCACTTGAGAGATAAAATTCTGACACAGCAGAGTACACAAATTACAAACCATTTGCCTGACTGGCTTCAAAATCTCTAAAACCCTAGTCGACGTTAACGCATAATGAACTACTGCTCAGAGGATAGCAAGGCAGAGGTATATAACTAGATCCCAGTCCTGCCCCTTGGTTTACTAATAGCGCTCCTGTCCCATGGAAGCATGTGTATCCTCAATCTTATCCATTTTCCCAATGGTTGGAGAGGTGACTCTAGCTCTGCACAACTGCTCCATAGCTGAACCAACCAAAGATGTGGACAAGATAACTACATGAATCTGACTAATCCCAGAGAATGAAAAATAGATTCTTTGAACCACCAATAAGACACCCTCACCTACCACTACCAACAGCCATGCCCAAAAAGTAATTTTGAGTCATCAAATATATTTCCAAATATTTGATCTGAGGACCTGTCAAAGGCAAGACAGTCCACTCCAACTGCCAAGCCGAACTCTATTCTACAAGTGTATGGGTAGGGGAAAGCCCCCCTCATAATCATTTTCAATACTATAGTGTGAATTTACTTCACAAATACAAGCAAACAGTTCTTATTTATTTTTATTTTAAACTGTCCTGATCACACAAGCATCTTCATACTGATATGTGCCTTTAATTCTTTTACTATTTATGAAGTATGCAAATAACAAATAACAATGTACCTGAAATTCCTCCAGCAAAAAGTGAATAGCGCCCTCCAGCACTGCCAGGCATTCTGTGTGTTGCTATGGTGTTGTTACCGTCTACTCTCAGTTCTAGTTGTATTAGTGTGACCCTTACATCTACACTGTGCCATTGACTATCACATAAAGAGATTACAGGTGGGTTGTTAAATGTGACAAGGAAAGTTTCTTGGCCATTGGAACTACGTAGATTGATCTGTTTGGAGAAGGAAAGATTTAAATTGTTTAGCACACCATGAAATCATAAGCATACAGCACTGCACACATCAGCTTTGCAGGGAGCACTTAACTTCTTTGTTTGTTAATCAAAGTAATATGTCAATGTATATTACATGCATGATGTGACTTCCAAAATTAAGTGGAAGAATAATGAATATTTACGTAACACACATCATGGAAGGCTGCAAGAATTTGGGATTTACATTAAGCACTAAAACCCACACCAGCCTAAGCATGGCTTCCACACTGTGTTTGTGATGACATATTAAACCAGATGGAACATAGCCTCTTCACACTCTAAAATAATAATAAATTTTGTGTGTATGTATCCATATATGATATCTATGGGAGTATAAGCCATGGGGTAAAAAGCTGGTATAAAAAAAAAAGATCAGACTGGAAAGCTTTTTCTGCAATGCCTTTATATCCTTCTGAGGTGACACCTACTATATTTGAGCTGCTTTATGTCCATTTTGTTGGACAAAAGGCCTTCAAAGTTAAAAGTACATTTTCTGTGGGTGGTTGGAAATGTGAGCTGTTTACTTGTAATTTCAATTATACATTTTAACTTGCCTTATATCCAGTTTGAGCAACAACAGAATTCATGGGGTCAGAAATATGCTTTCTTTTTTTTAAAAGCATGGTCTGGTGACCAGATTTGATGCTTTCAAAAAAAGCAGAAAAATTTTCTGTGTTAGGCAGTGAAAACCCCATCTCAATAGCATGTTGCATTCGGAAGATACAAATTTTTGAAGAAATACTGCATTTTCAGTTTTCCTAGTGCATGATGGGAAATCTGTGATGTCATCTGGGCAAATGGATTTGATGTAGCTTTTGTATTTCTTTATAATGTTGATATCACTATATTGAATATTCCATAACTTTATTTGCTGTACCATAAGTATGGAACAGTTTTTCACTACATCTACATGGAAAAACATCTAAACATTCCAACGGTATCAAATTTCAAGGACAAACAAGGTAGCCAACTCTAAAAAATAACACAAGGAATGTGAGGCAATTTGCCCACTTTGGATCACGTTTTGTGACCTTGAGGAAACTTGGAGGTATTTCTTATTAAAAGTAACCAATCTTTAGGAAGAGATATCTTGAGTTAGGAATGGAGTTTTGATATGGGGTTTGGATGACATGTGATGAAAAATTTTTATCTTTCATATAAGACCCCTACAAAATGCCACCAGACAATGCCTTTAATATGCTTCAAGATACCAAGAAAGAGCATAATATAGCAGATCTGAAAAGTAAATGCAAGTCTGCTAGTTATCATAGTTCATGTCTGAAACATTGTGACTACACTTACTCCAATTTTTGTGTTTAGATTATGAGGTACTTTAGATCTCATGTGACAAATTATGATTCTCCACAATTATCTATTTGATACATCTTAAAAGGAACATACTAAATCTAAAACTGGTAAACAAGGTGACAAATACAACTTGAAGAAAATTTAGGTGACAATTGATGAAATGTAAAGCTCATTTTATCTATTCCAATTCTCATAGTGTCTTTACATATTGTGCCATAAATCCTTGGTATTTATTAACCTAATAAAATAATTGCATGTGCAATAAATTTGCTATCTCCCTTAAGAGCGACACAAAATTATCTTGGGTTTTTTTTCCCCTTTTTTTTGTCTTTGCCCCTGTACAAGATCACTATCTATGAGATTGTAATACAGAGAACTAACCTATACAGGCTTACTTGATGCCACGTTCTGGGAAAACAGGCTGAGCCAATTTTGATGGTAATCTGTGACTTACAGTTTTCAGAGAAATCACAGTTACTTATGAAATAAGGTAATGGCTGCACTAAATAACAATGTGTACCACACCTGGCATTTCAATTGAGGTAACCAAGTTTATACTATATATCCTAGTTATGTAGAAAGCTATTTCATGAGATAAAACAATGATATTTGGGGGGCAAAAAGCTTGGGATACCCTTTAAATATAAAATACAGAAGTGTGAATGAAGAAAAGTTTCTCTCAGTATTTTTTAAATTGATAATCACTGATCTTTTCCCCTTTTTTCAATTTTTATTTCCTTTTATTTCTTAGATAAAATGATTTACTCTCCTCATCGTCACAAAACATTTTTCAACTTCCGTTTATTTGTTGTTGTTTTTTTCATTCCAGTTTAAATTACATAAACTTTACAGAGAGAATACATTAATGTGTACATACCATGAGACAAAATAATAAGAAATAAAAAGATTGGCACACAAACTGATCAGATGCTACAGTTGCAAAAAATGTAGGAGTACATTAAGATACATCAAAAGGGGTATAAGCGTGATTAGACATAGGCAGCTCTGTAAATTAAGAAAATTTCTCAAAAGTATGATTTTAAAATGTTCATGACAGCACAATTTCGAGGATCTTTAAATTATTCAGTCTTTTTCAGCATTGAACCTCCTTGGTTTCAGCATTGAAGATGTACTGTCCAAACTAGATGTAGGCCTATTGTGACCCATTCTAATGCAAGATTCTATGCCACATCTATGTGCAGGTATTTATGTAACAATTTGTAACAAAAAGATGGCAAAGTTTTACTCAGAGAGTATTAAAGTTTACTTGATTTTGTATTTTTACTGCTATTTTAATGGTTAATTGTCAATTTTCATTGCAATTAAAAAATATTCTTTATCATAGAGGGAGCCCTTTAAGATGTCATAAATGCCTGTGGCAAACAGATATGGTATTAATGTCATGTTTGTTATGTTTGTCATCAAGCAATGTTTGCTTTTACAAAAAATTGTTAACAAACAAAACCTTTTTGAAAAACAAATGACAATCAAAACCCTTAAGGCATCATTAGCCTTTCACAGCAGCTTTCCATTCATTATCATTCCCTTGCATATTGTTACTTTATGTAAGCACTTAAAAATAAACCTCGGTACAAATTTAAAATCTTTTCAAGGCTTTTTACAAAAATAGAAATAAGTATTTTTACATCCCCTTTAGCAGATAAAGCTATGCTAAAGACTGGATTTCTGCCAAGTTGATCCATTTATGAAGCCAATTAAAATCAACATTTGTTTAAAACAAATAAAAACATCTTTATCAAACTTAATAGACTAATTGAACTGCAAAATTGACTCATAGTAAGCAAAAGTGCGACCTTTACGCACGAATATGAAATAAAGCAGGGTTACTTGGTATTAGCATTTGACAGTATTTTTCCCCAATTTTTGCAGCGTTGCAACTAGCACACAGTTACAGAACTACAACAATACAATAGTGAAACATTTTAGTTCATTAATCTCAAACATGTATTTCTGTACATGTCTCACACTCATGTTGGTATAAATACTCTCCCAGTTTCCCTTGGAGAACCTTGATTCCTTTCTTTTAAGTCCCCCTTTTCTGATTCAAAATTTTTTGTTAATTCACACAGAGTAACTTCCTTAACCTCCCCATTAGGATGTTGCATTTTACCCTTTTGGACTCAAGAAGCCTGCGGATACAAATGAATACATCAGTTCGCAGTGTAAACGAAACAAAATATTTTTATCAATTTTAGGGTATTATTGTATCCTTGGTTACTTCAAGTTCACTGCTAATATCTCAAAAACTGCTCAAAGTAAGTGAAAGTCAAAGGTAAGTGGTTACAGACCATAGGTACAAACAAAGAAGTTTCTTGTAAACACAAGTGGCAAATTAACAAGTATCACCAAATATTTTACACAAAAAGGATGCTATTGACAGTACTATGAGAACTTGGTTTCAAAACGTGATAAATACATCAATAAAAGTTTCAAAAACTCCAGGATCAGGGATGTAGCTAGCCAAATTTGAGTGCCGGGTAATTGTCCTATCTGTGGAAAGCACCTCACCCCACCCCATGGCATCTACCAAATTTTTCAGCCATTAATTTTTCATTTTTCCCTCATTTTACTTTAGGGAGTAAATTTAGAGCTAGTTTTAGGTCTCGGTAGGCAGGGTGGGCGGGGAGACGTGTGTTTGCCTGGAGTGCCGGGTGGGAATATCGAGTGCTGGGTGTCACCGCCCAGCACCGCCCACCGTAGCTACATCCCTGTCCAGGATTTATGATACTATTTGAAAAAACGTACAATGCAACAAGTAAATGTTTGCTGGATAGGTTTACGCAAAAAAAAAAAACGCATTTGGGACCACCTGGAAATCTACTATATGGAAATACTGGTGCCAGGGTTTTGAAAACTTTGTAGTTTTTAACACGTTTCGGAACTAAACTCCTCTCTTCACACTTAAAAGACTTAAAACAAACTCACCGCAAAATTTTTTAGTTCCAAAATGATGTAAGCATTGCCCTTATTGGCCAGCCCAAACAACACTCCTTCTTTGTGTGATGTTTTGAATTCTAGGTTGATGTTTAGTTCTCGTTGAAGTAATAGATTTGCCTCTATTCAAAAATTTAGAAAATGATGGAAGAAACTATGAAATGAAATAAAAGTATGTCAGCGAAACAGTATTGAAGTACCCATAGTCATACCCCTGCCCCGCAAGAAGAGGTTTATGTATTCCTACCCATACTCATAACCTGGTACCCGTACCCCAGCTATCTGTACTCATAATCTCGTACCCTTAGCCGTACCTGTACTCATGATTACTTTTTCTTTGGACTAGCACCCGTACCCATGACCTGGTACCCGTACCCATACTCATGACCTGGTACCCATACTCATGACCTGTTACCCATACCACTATCCATACTCATGATCTGGTACCCATAGCTGTACGCATACTTTTGATTAATATTTCTTTCGGCTCGTACCATACTCCCACTCATGAACTGGTACCAATATCGGTACTCATGACCTGGTACTCTTACTCATGACCTGGTACCTGTACTCATGACCAGGTACCCGTACTCATGATCTTGGTACCTGTACTCATAACCTGGCACCTGTACTCATAATCTGGTGACCTGGTACCTGTACTCATGACCTGGTACCCGTACTCATGATCTTAGTATCCGTACTCATAACCTGGCACCTGTACTCATAATCTGGTGACCTGGTACCTGCACTCATGACCTGGTACCCGTACTCATACCCATGACCTGGTATCTGTACTCGTACTCATGTAGACCCGGACAAAACTCATGTTCCTGTACTCATACCCACTATCCAAATGATTTGTGACCAGAATCATGTTTTCCTGGTAAGAGGTTCAAGACTGCTCCAGGCATTGTATCAAGAAAGTTGTCATGTATGATTTATATTGCGCAAAATATTTTAATAATGACCAAACCTGGTGTTCTCAAGTTTAATGGGCCATAGGTCACTTTAACTGAGTTTATAATACTTGTATAGTAGCCATGATTGGCACCCGAGCTATAACTAACATAAAAGTTTCTCGCCCTCCTAGAATTTCCAGCAGGCCAATTAACTGCACATCACAGGCTGCAAATGCCCTGCAGGTCACCACTTGAGAGCATAAGGTATTAACAATCTCCACGCAGATGACATATATATCTGCTAAGTGAGTGGTCTTCATTCCCACAATGCTCTTTACTAAGTGTGTCCCGGGGCCAGATTTATAAAGGATACTCAAAACAATAAGTTATGTAACCCAGTTTTTTGTATCATACTTAGTTGATATTCAAAGAAATGGGACTAAATTCTGTGCAAAATTTACAAAAACTATGGTGTTGTCTGAAGTACACGATGAAATGGCACGATACGTTGATAAGACATATCATACCAGCATTGAAGACTGCTGGTAAAGGAGACCACTGGTAGATTGTTTCAAAATGTGAATAGATGAAGTGATTGGTTCAACATGTGAGAGAACTATGTACTGTACTAATGAAACATGAATGTTTTAGGGCATGTAATGAAACTATACTGTATTTGTTTGAAATACCACAAATCATTTCCTGAATATCACTTATGTACATGCATACATATGGCATGGCCTTTTCAATTTCTGACATATTTCTGTCCAAGCTAGTGTAATCAAGGTTGGGTAATAACATACTAGATACCTGTGGAAAGAAAAAATACCTCTTGCTTGGACAAAGTGAAAACAGAGGACAAGTTAAGGTGTTGGCTGCTGTGCCCTCTTGTGGTAGGGGATCTTACAATGCCAAAATTTTATCAGGCAGTAATTGCATGCAATTTGGGAATACATATGTAAATGGGAGGTAAGGAGTAGTATTGGACCGATCATCGGTAATATTCAGTGTCAGTATGGGCCAATATTACCCATTTTTGTCCAGTATCGGTATCGGCAAAATTTACCTAATATGCGGATACTGCCTTACCGATATTTCTCATCTTATACTTCATAAAAATGTTGCATTATTTGAATTAGCTTGACTGTAAATTCATATCTTTTGACCCATGAAGATGTGTTTGCACTGGTACAAAAACGGAAACCTGTATGCTACATGTTGGAGATCTTCAGTAGGCCTACCTTGAAAACCTCAGTGTATTGCATGCAGAGCCAGGAATATATGGCTATCCACCTTTGCCTGCATGTAGCAAAGTTCCCCGGGTGGGGGGGGGGGGGAGGGGAGGGAGCTTTAGGGTATAATCAGACTTTTTCCTAAAGATCTGAATGGCTGAACTGATTCAAAGTTTTGGGAACACAAGCACAGCTATTTTTCAGTAATTAGCAGATAGGGTTTCGGCTTCATTTATTCATAAGCCAATACTTCAACAGCCAATGACTGATTGGAATCTAGTAAACAAACTTACTACGCAATGATAACTTTGTGATGTTTTTGACGGACAATGATATGTTTCGCTTTGGGAATGGGCCTTAATGTTAGGTAATTCAGTTTAGGCATCGACCATTAGTGTAGTAATATGACGTTCACAGCCCATGCTACTGGCAGAAGGAGGCCAGTTCTGTAGGAATGATGAAACAGGATCACAGAGCGACCACAGGAGGATTTAATTCTACACGGCACAACAAAGAAGTTAGAAAAACTAGTATGAAATGATTTCATGGCTTTTCCATGGTTTTCAATGACTGCAGGAACCCTGACACTGTGACAGTTTTTAAACCACTTTTATGAAAGGAAATGAATAAATCTTGGATGATTCTACTAACCTTGAATAATGTAACTGTAAATCTGGGATAATTCTAATAACCTTGAATAATGTAACTGTAAATCTGGGATGATTTTACTCACCTTGAATAATGTAACTGTAAATCTGGGATAGTTCTACTAACCTTGAATAATGTAACTGTAAATCTGGGATAGTTCTACTAACCTTGAATAATGTAACTGTAAATCTGGGATAGTTATACTCACCTTGAATAATGTAACTGTCTCCAGTGAAAAAAGCTCCCGGCTGTGTGTTTGTGTAACAAAGTGATGTTCCACTTGTTGCTATGGCAACATTTGGAAGGTCTAGCTGCTTGTCATTGAGTTCAAATTTACGAATGCAACCTTGAAAACTTCCAATTGACTCCTGTTGATGTAAATGCAAGCAAAAAGATTCTAAAGAGCTTGAAAATTTAAACAAAAGAAAGATTATGTATCCTTTGCATCATCGCCTATTTGCAAGAACAACCACTGCATGACACTGGTCCATGATATGCACTCCTCTCATACAGTTTCCCCCGTAACAATTTCATTTCCAATCGCCAAACCTTGGAATGAGAACCATGTTTAAGAAATGCAGGAACATACCTAAAAATTAATAGTATCTTCAGCATCATTCAAACTTTTTTTTACCTTTTACTTTCAAAGGAACAAGAAGTTATTTTAGGTATTCCCAGAGACAGTAGATGACTAAAAATCTCCCTCACACTGCAGTTTACTCACATTTCAGGTACAGGATGCCACTTTCAGCTCAAGAATGAGCCTTTCAAACTGAGGTGTCATTTGTATTCTTAAACTTGTTGAGTGATATAATCAAAGTCAAGCAGTTTTAAGGATTGGAAAACGACCCACAATAACCTTCAAGCAATTTAAGGCTCTCAAGGCTGCAGTATGAACCCTACTTAAAAGGCAAGTGGTACACCTCCTAATCCATCATTTTCATCCTTCTAATAAAATTAATTCGCATACATTTTACCATATGCATACTCATTCCTTTCCAATCAATCACCAAACCTTTGCACATTGCGAATGTCATACCTTTGAATATATCTACTCAACACAGAAAAAATACTTTAAAAGTGCTAATCTTATCTCCAAGAGCGATTCAAGATTTTTTCAAAGAAGTGAAGCATTACCTTTTGGTCTTAGGACATTAAGGTACTGGTTGAAAATCTAAGTCACTCTGTAATTTAATGAATTCAGGAACAGGCTCCACTATGATGAGTTCATAAACCACAAGACCAACCCACAGGGTCATTACAATTCTACAATGAAATTTTGGCTGTTTTC
Organism: Holothuria leucospilota; assembly: GCA_029531755.1. Lineage (NCBI taxonomy): Eukaryota > Metazoa > Echinodermata > Holothuroidea > Aspidochirotida > Holothuriidae > Holothuria > Holothuria leucospilota. The sequence continues at coordinate 51,373,486 of CM055971.1, forward strand.
CAAGATAATAACATGAATATTATTTCATGCACTTAGTAAGTCTTAAACATGACCCATTCAAATCAAAGCTTTGAAGTGTAAATAGCAATCCTTGTCCTTAATGTAAGTGGTAGACATTCTTCATATTAATACCTCTCCAATTTGTCGAATCTTGAAACCTTCGGGAACACCTCCAATATACAATGGTGACGCAACATTCAGCCTACTGGCACTACCAATGGTTCGTACCCGCTGCTTGTTCTGGGAATCAACCTGAATGGTTCCTGTCTTGCGGTTACGAGTTAACTGAATCTGAAAAATGCAAGAAACTTATCAACAAATTAATTGACATTTTACAACTTTTTTGCTTCCTACTTTATTATAGATTTATGCTCTTTGAGTATTTTTGTAGACCATTGATTCTTAATATCCTAAATTTACCATTCAATTTGCAACTTTCTATTTTTTGTAATCAGCCACAGGGATTCTGCCAGAAACTCAAAAAAGGGGGGGGGGGGATTTATTACTGCTAAACCCTGAGTCCAACTTGATGATGACCTAGGCCAAAGTTACAAGTGGGTTCAGGGGGGAGAAAAGCTTGCTTCAAGGCCCCTATTTGGTGTAATTTGAAGGGTTTTAAAGGCAATTTATTTATGTAAGTTCAAACATTGTTGCAAAAGTGTCTTTTTCTTAAGTAAGAAACCAAGATATTGACAATTTTTTATGTTTTTTTATGGAAATGAAAGGGGGAGATTTTACCTACCTTCTTCTGGGAAGGTGGGGACAAATCCCCCCCTTCCCCCCCCTTGACGGAAACCCTGAGCCAAAAAAAAAATGGTATCATTCATTTTTTATTGAAATGGGCATGAAAGTTGCACCAAATATGTAAAGATCAGCATAAATGGACAAAACAGCTCCTAAACCGAACAGGTATTTAAGTGTTCTATGGTTGCCTGAATGTTACATTTGCAAGAATGATACTAATGATGCCTGCATGATACTGGCATCTCATTTCATCCAAAATATGAACTTGATGGATCACCTTACACTTCTGAGTATAGTATGCATATATTTGATTTAACCAACTGGATATTTGGACACGAACATTTAGTCACGCAAACATTTGCCAAAGGACAAAGATGCTTTCTACATCAAGAGCAGGACTTGGTACTTAGTGCCTGTTTTATCTCTAGAGCCAAATAAGGTTGACCGGTGCTATGGCCAAGTGGATGAAGGCAGTGACATTTGAAGTGATGAAGCTCACCAAACTGGAGGCTCTGGGTTCAATCCCCAGCTGGTCAAAGTAAGGTGGGATTTTCACCAAGACAATCAATGGTTTACATGTGAACTGGCCTTTCAAAGAAACCATTTTTGATCTAAACTGTTGAGATGGTTACCTACCCGATGTGAAATCGTAATTTATATGCCACAGGCTTCTCCCACACTTGTAATCCCTTTTCTAGCATCATTAAACAACTGCCCTTCAGGGCCCTGAATTAAGGTTGTATTTTATAAGTGAGAATGAAAGTAAATGCACGATCACTATAAACGTACCACGTGCCAATACCCATCATCTATTGCAAAGTCAGTGAGGATAGTAGCGGGTCCTGTTCCAATGTTGAAGATGAACAATACAAATCCTTTCATTAGAAACAAAGCACAGAAGTTTCTCTCTGATCTGTCAGCCATGTAGAATATAATCCCATATTCCTGAATGGTACGCAGTTCAATGGACATAGTAAACCTGTAAAAGAAGCAATTAAATCATAAAATATCACATCACTCTATTATTCTGTTTTAGTAATTAATACACAGTGGATGCAGTATAATAGCGTACGCCTCCGGGAAATCAAGCAATTCACAACGCTATGTATAACTTATGCAACTATCATTCAGCACATCCAAAGAAAGCTCTGTCAGCCTTACGGTAATTGGCAACTTATTCAAACTGATGACACTATTTCTACACACTACCAAGCTCGACTTTTGCCACTGAAGTTGCAACTTTTTGAGGGAAGGTTTAAATCTGTGTGGTGGCAATAATTACAATGTTACTAAGTTTTAAAACAAACAAGTTTTAATTTCAAAACGAAGTTTTAAAGTCCATCTATTCTTATTATTTTTACAGAATCCCACCCCTATCTTTGGGACAAAAGCTGAAAATTTATGCCATTTTTACCAATGTCTGATCATATACAAATGCAGTATGCAGTATGTACACAAAAATGATGTGGAAATGTGTGATATTACACATAAAGACCAGTCCTGATATGACAGATACTGTATTCCACTTTGAAAATAGAACTTGGTAATAGTTAATCAGATTATCAAGAATGCAGATTTTAGCAAAAAATCCTGCACACTACAGAAGTCATATGCATTCACTGGTTGACTGAAAACAGGAATTTACTAGGGTGAAGGGAAGAAAAGCAATGGTAAATATCTAATCAATGAAGTGTAGCAACCATGGAGTAGAAGGCTTAATTCCCAGGACACCCCCAGAAAAAAAAGGATTTAAATAAAATTGCAATAAAACTGAATAAAAAAAAGAAAAAAATAGATGTTTCATAACTGAAAAATGACCTTCAAAAGTAAAATAACTACAAATCTGAGGTAAAATATCAAACTGGAAACCATTTGGTACAGAGTCCTAATCCATGAGTCTTTACAGGGTTCTCCTACTTTCTTGGTCACTTTGCATATATGTAACATATTGACATGCATTCAAAGTCCTTATGTGAGTGACCAAACAGATAACCCTGTGACAGTCAAATCATCTTGAAGGTACCAACAGCATACCTACATTTATAGCCACACCACAGAAGCCAAAGTAAGGGAGAGGGACATCAGATGATCCAGACTGAAGCCACTCATTTGGCTCTTTGTACCACAACAAAGCAGTGGAGAGTAATACAAACTTTTTACGTCAACTTGTTGCTTTTGCCCCAGTTTTTGGTGGAGAAACTACAAGTCTGCATGTTGGGCATATACAATATAACACTTAAGATTTCTGTAGTGAAAAATTACTCCTAACCTTGGAAAAATGGATAAAATGACATTTAACTTCTGAAGATGAATGCACACTGTACATGTAGAGACACACCAATCATCTTGCTCTTTGCCATAGGGCAAATGTGCCCTCACAATTTCCGTGGCTTCATTGGTTATACTGAGCAATGCACAGGTCAGCATCTCCCTTACCCTAATCTCTATGAGGCACATGCAGTAAGACCTTTGCCATCTCATCTGAACTCATTGCTTGTAAATTACATGCTGCTTGAAAGTTCTCACACAATTTGTAGTCCATTCCCAGTCTGTAATTACTCTACCATATATAACTAGAACAGCAATGCTGTTGTGTAGCTCACACAATTTCTCTTGTCTGTTAAAAATAGGAACTCAAAAGAACCAAATTTTATCATTTATTCATAAACTTCCACAAAACCTCCTTACCTTGCAAAGGCAAAACGTAAGAAAAGAGCATAATAATAAATGAACTCAAAACCCGACTGAAAAATCACAAGCACTTTTAGGCATGTAAACACTGCAACTGACACTGTTTGATGACAGATCTACAAATATCACTGCATATTTTCTAAAATCAAGAAGGCCTGTAAAGGTTACATACTTGAATTAGCAGCAAGACTGAAATTAAACTGATGTTATTAAACTGTTCAAGTTTGCAAAGTACATGTAGTTGCACCTACAACAAGCAAACACTGCATAGGTTTGCACTCAATCAAAACAAACCACAGACTCAAAAAGCTGCTACTGAAGTTGAACTCAAAACAGTTACAGTATTGCAATTACTTGACTTGACCATCTCAATTGATCCAGGAACAAAATGGGATATATTCCCACAACAGGTTAAACCATTTTCCTTTCTTGTAAGCCAAACTGACCACAGAGTTGCTTCAGATTTTGTTATCATGAATCAAGTAGCTGCTCAATGCAGGGAGTTCCCTTGCTTAATGAATCATGATCATACAATTAGTTATCCCCAAGGCATTGTGATTGCATGGGCCACTTGATGAACAAAGACTGATGTGTGTGAATGGATCAAATTTCAAAACAAACCTGCACAGGCAGTTGCGAGATAGCAACTGAACACACAACCAAGTACACTGCTATAAGTGCAATGAATAAACAGCTACCTGTTCAGCAGGCACAGTGAACTCAGCCCTACAAAAATTGCTTAAAAACCAAATTTAACTTTTGTATATCAAAATGCAAATAGGCAAGTTTTAATGCCCTGTGGACAAACAATCATGTCCCAAAATTTCAGCTCAAAATCTCCACACATCAAAAGGCTGAAAACTTTTGTAGAAAAGTTGACGACATCTGCCCCATTTTATAACCTCACACATGTACTGTGTACAATGTGTGAGCTAAAAATCTGACATTTAACCAGGCATGCACCCCTCAAAGAAGAACCTTCTGGCTGGGTTTTTATGTGGCAGATTGAGGGCCACTTTGCAGGGCCCTGTAACCAAGTATTTGCACAGTCAAAAATTAAAACATGATATCAATATCATATAAAGGCCTTTATGTGAGTTAGTACTTGCTGTCACAACCATCACTGAGTAAAAATTAAAAAAGTTGCCCATGGTCCAAAACACTTGAGAATCTCTGGCTTTATAATGCAACCATCTATGAGGGTGTATCAGACTCCTTAGCATATTTTCTAATTTTTATTATGCTTATTTTACTACAACACATAAGGAAACCTAAAAACTTTACATTCAATCAAATCTATCCACTGTAGTCTCTTTCAATTCAGTTTCGTTTACAGCACACAATTAGTTCACTCGATACAAAAAGAAAAAACAAACTTCTTGAAAGGACAAGAGAAACTATTTTGAGATTAAGGACAGCAGAGTAATAGGAGCTAGGCCATAATAGGCAAGCAGAAAATCTGCCCATTTCAAGTTGAGCCCAGGAAATAGAAAAATTTCACTTTCAAGGTAATACCTGACATCATCCATATTAGATGAATATGAACTAGTGAATATGATGTCACTACTTACTAAATTGTGATACTGTAGGCAGATTGACATGATAAAGACTTATAATTTGCTTTGTAAACTGTATGAGATCATTGAATTCAATCACTGGTTTTATGCTATAGACATACAGATCACAAGCTTTCAAAAATCACAACATTTAAAGCTGAATAGCAAATTGCAGTTAACCTTGTCATTTTATAGGCTATATATACTTGAAATACTTGCCACAACTGCATACTATATGTTTCAACCAAGGCATCAAACATTTTACAAAAGAATCTTCACAGAAACGCATTCAAACATTCCAACACATCTATTAAATTTAACAGTAGGCAAGTAAGTTTCAACCATATGCAATATAGCTACTCCTCATTCATGACAATACTCCATTTACTCTCGTATGAAACCCCCAGGGTATGAAATTGTCCAAAAGGGGGTGTTTCTTTAGTAGAGTTGCACCAATACTGCAAGTAGCTGCATATTTGCTGATACCGATAATTCTCAACACTGGCCGATATACTGATCCGATTCCAATAGGAAGTATGCATTTTGCATATTAACCATAGGCTACAGCATGATGACACCACAACTACATGTGCTTTCATTTTCATGTTGTACAGTACAGAACAACAAATATCAATTGGTCAGGCAATATTGGCATTTAAGGTAAACTTGGGAGTATGGGGAAAATGGAATATCAGTTAATAATCAATGTTAAGTTGAATATATACTGATAATAGGTTGAATAGTCAATTCAAATTCTTGCCATACAGTACACATACCATGCACTACACATTACCACGTTACCACACACAACACATTAACACACTACACATACCACACATTACATGTTGCCATACACTACACATTACTGAACACTACATGTTGCCATACGCTGCACCTTACCACACACTACATGTTACCACACACCTTTACCACACACTACACATTACCACACACTACTGTATGTACACATTACCAGTACACACTAAACATTACTATACACCACACAGATAATATGCAAACTATGTGTAGATACTTTATCACGAGATTAACTCCTCTCAACTTAAAACTAAGATCACATGCTTCTGTTGTTTAAGGAAGTGATTTCTGGAATAACTGGACATTCATACAAGTAATGGATACTTTGCTTGCCAGCAGTATCATGAGAGAGATGGAGCAAACTATGATTTGTATACAACGCAATGAAGTAGGAAGTTGGGAAGTAATGTCCTTCTATAACCAGTTTTTCTGGATTTTCCTAAAGTTTTAAATACATTTTCACCATTGCTGAAAGGCCAGCCGCCGGTCATTCATGTATCACAAAATCATTACATGGGACAAATTTTCATAAAATAAATATTAAACTCATTTGTAAAAGCACCAAGATATCCCTCGGAAACAATTATGGCTTGGTAATTTAAAATCATGGACCACTCAAACTTCAGGAAATGATTTAGCATTCAAATTTAGTATTCAAATTTTTGAGTAGCTACAGTTTTGAGAATCTTTTCCTTCAACACAGTGTAAAATCACTGAAACCCTATGGTTATGCACACAAAAGTGCTACACATTTTTGCATTTGTGTAGCAATTTGGCCTTTTGTGCGCCAAATTGCAATGAGATACTGGATAAATTGGAAATAACTTTTACATACTGTTTGTAATAGCACTGTTTTACTTTACAATTACAGTAGTGAAATTTTCAACAAATGTATCACCATAAATTACTAAAATACCATTCATTGCACATTAATTATTTAATATAAATTACTTTGCAAAAGTTGAAATAATTCACTTTTATTTTCTACTAATTACCATTATATACCTACTTTATAATATGTGAAAAAAATCTCCATCAACAGTACATTTCACTGGTATTTATCTCTTGATTAATTTGTTTTCCTACAGTACCTCAAAGCAACCGATTATTCTCCCTCTGCAAAATCACCTGAATATATTCACTGAAACTGCTGAAACTTTCATCTCATTATTGTGTCTTAATATACGTCATGGTTGCACAAAATTTAAATTTAATATGGGCCCCACAAACCCCTTTTTAGAAAATAAACATACTTAAACAGCCTTATAATTAAAGACAAATTATCATCTCCTTACAGCATTTTACAATACAAACAAACTGTAATATGCTTGATTACACTTAGGTCAATCGTTTCTGACAGTTATAGACTTTTAGGTCAAACCCAATTTCCATTAACTCAATTCATAACCTCCTGATTGACTACAATTTAATATAGCGACTGACTGTAGGTCACGTTCTGTACTGAGGCAACCTATAATTCTGGCTCAATATACCAGTAATGAAAGTTCATATTATTACATCATTCCCCCACTCTCTGTGCTATAAGCTGATCACAACATGCATCTCTTGGTTTATAATTAATCTTGTCTTCCAAATGAAAATAAAAATTTATTACTACTTTGAGTTTTGATGCAAAACAAAGTTCACAAACTTAACAGGTTTTGAAGTCTATGAGTTTCAGTACTTACCTACTGTACTACTGATATGTTCCCTGCTTGCCTACAATAATTACCATCTAGCACGGTGCCTCACCCCAAGGGTGCCCCACCCCTACCCACTCCACACATTTACCTATCTAAGTAGGACTATAAAATATGTGTCAAACTCCACACAAGTTATAAAATGAATAAAATTTAACATTTTTTTCACAAAATTGTTGACCATACCTGCTTCAAGTGTGCAAACTCTAACCAACGAAAGAAAATAAATTGGAGAAAACAGTAGGATGCCATTCAAAACCCAGTCCTTATAATTTTAGTTTTCCTAGCAAAATATTCTACCAACACCTACACTACCAGATCCCTTCCTTCCCCCCTCCCTGACTTAATTACTGGATGTCTAATTCTGAGCTGAGAATAAAAATCTTACTTCAACAATTTACATTCATGAATGAAAACCTTACATTCTAATTCTAGAAATTATCACACATAATTTATAAAACTTCAGGACAAGCTAAACCGGTGTAAAAATAACATTTTTAGCAAAAAAATTCACTGCTTCAAGAAATCACCATGCTTTTCACACATGTAATACAACAGTATTTTACAGTTAAGGTTCCTGTGTATAAATGCCACTTTTATAACATCATGCACACTCCATTCTGGACGAGATGTCCAATACTCAAGGAGAATGCACGGAGAATGAACCTGCTTCAATTGGATAGTAGACAACTCTCCTTCGGGTCATAAAACTGAAATTGCTACCTGAAATATGCACTCAAACAGGTCAAGCTTAGGTGACATGTACCTCTGGGGCAATTTGACGACCAGTTGTTTCTTGATGGTTTTCAACAAGACAAATAGCTAGTACATGTGTCTAGACCAATGGTTGAAACACTGCGTAAGTTAATGATATAATGAAGATGGCTCAAAGTGAGGAACGGTCGCAGAGTTTAATCACATCAAGAAACAAAATTTTCATTGATAATCATCACCAGAGTGTATTACCCTTAGGGTTACAATCGCAGCTTGGCAAATCGTTTTCTCCTGACGATGCGACCATCACCTAAAGATGAAAGGATAAGTATTTGAAGCCTATCTCATAAACACATACTGAGGATTGCAAAACATGTGTAGATGACTTAGTACAAGCTTGAAGGTATTCTACTGACAATTTGTCTTCTATAAATCAAACAGCTAGATTTAGAACTGAAAGGACAGTAAAATACCTTGACTTTTCTATGAACTTTTCACAACCAAACAATATTGAGCATCCTTGCTCTTGTTTACTGAATACAAAACATTTAGGATGGAAATAAACAATACACAAGGACATCAAAAAGAAGTCATAAAAGCCGCATTTATAAATTTCTATAAAATGTTATATTTACATCCCATTATTTGTTGAGTCTATATGTTGCAAAAATTTTCTTTTGTTTTAAAAATATTTTACATTTTCAATCAGTTTCAGTAAGATAAGATAAGATAAGATAAGATAAGATAAGATAAGATCAACTTTATTAAACCCCAAAAGGGTAACTAAATGCTCGCATAAAACAGTACAAAAACACTACAATTACAAAATTTATACATTCAGACAACATTAAGAAAATAAAAGAAGGAAATACGAGAAAGCAAAAATATAAAGCAATAGGAACCAACCTGGCAAGTAATAGCGTTGAAAGTAAGATAAGGAGATTAAGACAAATTACAAAATATATACATGTAAACAACAGTACGAAAATAAAAGAATATAAAAGAAGGAACTAAGAGAAAGTAAAAATATAAGCAATAGGAACCAACCCAGACAATAACTAGCGTTTGAAAGTAAGATTATGAAATTTAATACATTGAGGTATGAAAGAGGAGAGGTGTCGATTAGTACTGGAGTAGGGTAATCTCATTCTACCACTTCTAGGAATAACCGCATTATGTAAAATCACACTAAGTGGATGGCCATTGTCTTGGATAATCTTTTGTAATTTCATCCCTAATCGCCGTTGATAGGACGTGGCCAGTGATGGTTGGACTTCCCCTATTAAGCGACTAGCTTGTCTAATAATAGCATCTATTGCATTTTTGTCTTCAGTGCGTGTATTCCCACCCCACGATAAAAGATTATATTGCCACACCCTACAGATAACTGAATTATAAAACATGGCAAGAATATTTTTATTTACATTAAATTTGTTCATAATACGCATACAATACATTCTAGGGCTTAGTTTTTTCAATAAAGCTTCAACGTGTTCATGCCAGGAAAGTCGATTGTCTATAACCACTCCAAGATACTTATATCTATCCACCCTTTCAACTATACTTCCATTTATAGTGACTACGCTTGGTACTTTCTTTGACTTCCGATAATCAATAACCATTTCCTTTGTCTTAGTTACATTTAATTCCAAGAAATTGTCACTACAATAGTTTACAAAATCATTTATTTGCTCCACATATGCCGTATCATCATCTTTTGTTATCAGACCTAATAAAGCAGTATCATCTGCAAACTTGACCAGAGAACAATTATCAAATTTTGATCTAGCGTCTGAAGTGTACAGAGTGAATAAAAATGGTGCTAGAACAGTACCTTGAGGTGCACCAGTGTTTGACATAATTACATCAGACGTGTTCTGGCCTTCAGGTGTTTTGATAATAACATGTTGGGACCTATTAGTTAAATAATTAAAAATCCAAGCAATAAAATCATAGCGGACATTCATTTTTAATAACTTATTGGCTAAAATATGGGGCTGAATGGTGTTAAAAGCAGATGAGAAGTCAAAAAACATAATTCTAGTAGAATGACCCAAATTTGTGTGTTCAAGATGGGAGTACACATTTTCAAGACTGTATAGGATGGCATCATCAGTACTTCGCTTTGGCCTGTAGGCAAACTGCAATGGATCTAAGTATTTATCAACATTGCTTTTTAAAAGTTTCAGTGCTAGGCGCTCGCATGTTTTCATTGCTACCGAGGTCAATGCCACAGGTCTGATATCATTCATGCATGAAATATTAGACTTCTTTGGTACTGGTATTATACATGACCGTTTCCATAAAGCTGGAACAGTCTGAGATCTAAATGAAAGGTTAAAAATAAAAGCAAATACATTGGCAAGTTGATTGGAACAGTATTTCAGTAATAGCTTGTGATTATTAATCCAAGTACAAACACCTAGAAGTATCATGGATATAACACAAATATGAAAGATAATCTGAACAAAAATGACAACAGATTTATTCTTTTGAATCTTTCACTACTGCCTCAATGACCACAAAACAATTTTAATAGCAGCTTTTCTACTCTCTATTCAGAGTGAACTTTAAGTATGGCGACATGATTATTAACTTTGCTTTTGTAATTCAATTGAAAACAAAGAAAACGGCAACAATTCCCTCTGCAACATATCAAACAATTACCATTTTACAACATAATTTTTAATTGTACAGTTAGGTAGGTTATTCCACTCTTCTTCAAAGTCACCACTCCTGTCTGGAAGTTGAGATGCCTTTCAAGTTTTCAACTTTTCTTTGCATCCCAATTTCGAGTTAGGGCTGTGAACGTTTAGCAAAATTACTAAACGTTTAATTGCAAAATTTTGCGATCGTTTAGCGATTAATCACAAGTACCTTTGATCAACACAGAGACTTTAAACATGCTCTTGAACATGATATGTAAAATGCATTAGTGACGTCCAGGGGACATAGTTTCCATGAACCACAAACATGGATCCCGCATGTAAGCTCAACTTTGATGTCGTATGTTTACGTGTGTGCCATTTGTATATGTATTTCACTTTTTCAAAAAGAGTTAAAGTGAACATCTAATTTTCTGTAATGACTGTAGATTGTTTTTTATTTCGTACGGAAAATGCGTTTTACGATTAATTGCTGGTAGCTTTGTACTAAACATTTATCACACATGCGATCGTTTAGCGATTAATCGCAAAACGGCCACAGCCCTATTTCGAGTGTATCTTCATCCTGTCAAAAATATGCACTTGCATATTTTGGAGCTTTCCTTTGTATTATTTTGCAGGTTTTTAACGAAATATTATAACATAACTGGCTTTTTGATCTTTTTCTCTATTTATTAATTGGCAAGTTTTGTCTTCAGCTGGCCACTATGATTGTCTGTAACTGTCAGTTCAGCACCTCAGCCATTGAGAAGCCTGTAAATGTAAGACTACAATGTGTATTAATGTGTATTTATGATGTGACAGTTGTAAGGCATGTTCCTGCAACACAGGGGTGGCGCCAGGATTTGCCCGACAGGTGGGCCAAGCTCCCCAATGGGGGAAGCAACCCGAAGCCTTGCTGAGGGCGATGAAGTGTCAAAATGACTTTTGAAAAAATTTCAGCACGAAAAGCTCGCCGAAAAATTTGAAAAAAGTTGAGTATTTACCATGAAAAATTTGAAAACATTTGGGTTTTCAATGAAGAAAACTGGAAAATTTTGGGGTTTTGAAGAATTTGCCCTAATTCAGATCAAAATTAAGTGAATCTTCAGCGCGACTGGCCGTTGTCAGAGACTACATATTTTATGCATGTTTTATACATAACAGCTCCCCGACAAAAGTGGAAAATTTCTCCAACGGGGGGCCAATCTTCCCCGACTTGTGATATCTAGTTTTGGCTCTATGTGCATGTGTTTTGGACGTTACATTCAACTGCTTTCTTGGCTCCACAGAATTCTCTACACAGATGGCTTCTAACAATTTATTATTGATTTTGAAAGATCGCATGGTACTTGCCCCAAAATACTCATTTTCCCTGGACTAAAGTCAACCTGATTAGAATAATAATATTTACTCAGCATTATTTGGCTTCTGAAAGTGCAAATTAAGTATGGAAATGATAAATTAGCACATTTACACTTGAACACCTACCAGGAAACTCATGGAGTTTATAGCTACCCACAGTAGCAAAATAAAAAACATAATCAGCCCAACTCACATCACTTTCAGTGGGAGTTTTTTATTGAAAAGGTAATTTAATAGGCTGTTACGGACGTTACATTGCTAACAATCTGAGGACGTTGATCATCAGTTTTATAAAAGTAATGTTATTATGTTAACTTGGGGGTTTCACAATTTTTTTCTTAATTTTGTATTTTTCATGCTGAAATAAAATTATTATGACTGGAATAGTGCATAACAGTCCTGTAATTCCACTTTTGCGCCCTGTGCAATCCCTAATACCTAGCCATGTAAGCTATGAGAATGGTCAAACTGAGTCTTTGGTCATAAAATTTTCCAAGGAGGTTTGTCCAGGTTCATTCAAGTGTTAACTCATTCCATCATGAGTACCATACCTTATCAGAATTGTTTGACTGTCAGTTTTTCCCAATTATTGATTTTATTCCCAGAAAGGTTGACTTTATTTGTTTCAGATGTTACATTTGTTTCAGACGTTACAACTGTTAACAGAAATATTGACTTGACTCTAGAAAGCCAAAGACCTGAAAGAAGTGAACACTTTTCCCCAGTTTTATTTCAAATTCTAAATTATCTTCAAATTGAGAATGAAAATTATGAGGGTTGCAGTTAACAGAAAATCAGCTTCCAACTTTATAAAACTCCTACATGAACTTGATAATGATATGATGATAAATTTTTTCAAGATAATTTTTACTGTGTGAACTCCTAACTGTTGTCCAAATTATAATTCCACTAAATAATAACTATGAATGTATTTTTCTCCTCTTGTCAAAGTCAGGCATAATTGTTAACGGAAAATGTAACAACCTAAACAATATTTTCAGATCCTGTAACTTTTGAACTAGGTGGAATATTTTCGGTTTTTTTTTTTTTTTTTTTGGCAATCTTGTACTTGTGCTTATTCACCAAAACAAATATGCAGATTAATAGCTGTTCATCTTTTTTTTTTTTTTTTTTTTTTGCAGACAAAACAAATATGGTACCCTTGTTAGGTTGACAAAATTTGGTTAACATTTGGCCATTTGAGCAGAGATTGCATATAGAAGCAACAACCAACTGAATAACTTTCGTTAAGCTATGGGAGGTAAAACTAGGTCTCTGCAATGCAAAAATAAAAATAAATTTCCCCAATTGTTTGCAGTCTTTCTGCTAAGAACTTTCAAAGTGCATTTAAGGCTATTGGTATATGTTCAAAAAACCAGAGCCATATGTCACCATGCGGTTCACCTACTATGCTGTACATATATTATTTATTCCTACAAGCAACAATGCTATGGTAACAAGTATTATAACCAATGGATAAAATGAGTTCTCTTAATGCAGTGTGCCTTTATCATGTTGCACCAACTCAGAGGTCCTTACCTCTACTCAAGAAATACTGGCCTTAATTGCTTCTTACTGTAAAATTCACAAAACATACTTTTACACAAAGTGATACACATTGTACCACAGCACACCAATTAAAGCAAGTCTTCACCTCATTACAATTATATTTAATCCAAACAGATTCCATCCCTCCTCAAAATGGATTCACCCAAGTACTTTAATATACCAAGCTCATTCACCACTCTCAATGCTTCCCTACATGAAATGGAATAACCCATGCAACATGCAGTTAGCACCTGGCCTTCAAACAGAATATAAAAAGCTGCTAACCACAGTGATAAATTACTTGCAAAGAGATTCTGCAAATAAACAGCCAGTAATTATTTGTACATGTGAGGTTGCTTCTGCCAGAGTTTCCAACTGTTGCACAACTTTTCTTCTGTTTGGAACTGCATTTTTTCTGGGCCTTCATGGATTTTTGTCACACTTGATCATAACGAATTGTTCTGGGTGGAAGTATTTTATTACACAATAAAACAAATGGTAAGTTCAACAGTATATATATGTAAACTTAATTCATGCGTGCATTCCTTAATTCATGTGTGCATTCCTGCTAAACATCTACCACTTGTTTTTCAAAGTTCAAAAGGTCCAGCCTTAGATAATGTAAACTTTGCTATTAACATCCCTAAAAATTAGTCCACTTCTGCTATTAAGTTTGCTAATGTTGAGTCATGTTCACTATAAACTCTACGCAAACAGCACTATCCCATTCCTTGTACATTATCGTGAAATCATATAGTACTGTGTACTGACACCTTACCTACACAATAAAATCAGCTAAGAGGCAAGGACCGTTCTGATAAAATTTAATGATCTCAACACCACGGTGATTAAATCCCAGGCTGGCTTTGTTCAGTTTAAAGTATACAATGTATGCAGAGAGAGCTCATTCAAGTATGGATGTGTTTGTTCCCACAGTTTAACAACACCCAACAGTAGGGCCCAAAGTTTTGTGCTTTGTAAATGCTGAATTCAGCTTTCCTCCATTTCATTATTGACAAAATCCATTTTCTTCTGCTTTCTTAATTTAGTCATCTTCAAAAGTTCATATTTTTCCTCCAAAGCTGTATAAAACCTCAGACTTCCATGTTTTTATGAAGGATATGCTGGAATACAGTGCTGTACTGCACAAGACTTACAGTGGGTAGTACAAAAAATACTTGCTCAATCCACCGCAATTATATTGTGTTGTGAAGAGACTGTTTTGTCATTTTATTAATATGCGATTCTGTGATTTACTTTTAAGAGAGTGGGTAATTATGCTTTTTTACAATGTTTTTTCAAAAATTTTATTCTTGTAATTTATTAAAACCACTCAGATAACTTATAACAATTATTTTGATAGTAATTTCCTGATTTACTTTTTCAAAACTTCATTTTCGGTTTTCTAACGCCAATTCCACGAAGTTCATGGAAATTCCACTTCACAGAAAACTTTGGGCCCTACCTAACAATTTAAGTGTGGGGCCACCTGGTACTGTAGCTTCATGACTATAAACCGTCTTCAGATTCACAATATATACAGTCTTCTGTAAGTGAGATGCTTACTTTGCAAGAAAGGTTGTTATTACAGCCATGCACTAATCTGAAAGTTGCCACAATTTAGAATTGAAGGGTATTTCTGTATGGATGTGTGTTTTTTTTTTTTTTTTTTGTCTTTCATTTTTTCTTGTATAAAAGAGCAAAACAAATTCTGTAAATTCTTGCAAATTTTACTGATGAGAAAGACAGGTAAGGCATGAAGTTTATCCATTTTAACATGGAAGCACAAAAGTTGTAAAAGAGAGCAACAAAAACATCACGGTGGTATTACATATCACTCAAAAACGTGAGGTAAACTAACAAATTAGAAATTCCACTATCAGGTTATGTGGCATCAGTTTAAAAAAAAATTTCTCTTACCTGTTTTCACATTTATTAGTTTACACTCTGAAAGAAAGTTTTGACATTCTACGTATTCCCAGCAAAATGCAAATTACAGTGTGTGACAGAATGCATTGTGCAATTCATAATGAAGGTGGACATTTTTTAGGTTCCATACAGTAGGAATTTTCAACAATTTTCATTTTTGCAATGGCAAACAAATTTTAAGAACAGATAAGAATAATTACTCTGCAAACTAGACAAAAACTTACATTAGCCGCTCAATTCCAACAAGCTGACTTCTAATGACACGAGTATTGCTAACAATCTCAATAATTACCCACTTGACTGTTCATGGCTACTGGTCAGTGTGTGGGACTTATTGTTATTGCAGCAGAGGAAAATTTCACTATCTTGACCGTTGAAGGGAATGAGCGGTCACCACAAATTATTTTGAAAAATCACCTACATCTTACAAATTCCCTCTTATTTTCCTTACAAGTATCTTTTATGATGTGTCTGAACAAGTCTCTGCCCCCCACACAAGCCCCCACTGGAAAATCCAAGAGTAAAAAATGTATACAAGTAACCAGTATATGATGATTCCATATTTCCCCCATGAAACAGTGGGCCCCCTCCCCCAAATACCAACTACTCCAGTTTGATACTTCTACAGTATGGGTTATACATACAGTATATGTCAAGAGGAGATCCGGAGGGGCAAAAGTAGTTTAACCACTGCAATAGCCAACACCTTAAAAACACAATGCTAAGAATCACCGAAAATGTTTTCAACATCTAGAAGAAAACATCAATCACTTAATGTCTCTACAACCTTTTAACTGAATGCAGTCCTCAGTAACGTATCTGTAGAAATGTTTTTAAAACTTACCAATAGCAAACATTTAAATCATCATGAAAATATTCCAAAGTATTTAAATTCTTTGAATCAGAACTGGGAAAGTAAAATTTCGATGCTTTCAGATTCAATTTAATAATAAGTTTTTAGCAAGTGCATAATGGTGTGCCAAGGTCTTATTATGGGCCGGGGGTAGTGACCTGCCACACTGGTTTCATCCCCCTCCCTCCAATCCTGAAGTTTACTATAACATAAACAGAAGCACCTTTGTGCATCTAAGCCAACTTAAAAAAATAAATAAATAAAAAGTAAAAAAAAAACAGAAAGAGGGGCAAACGCAATGACATCCTTTGCCAGAATGAACTCACCACCCCCCCCCCCAAACAAAAACTTGGCAAAAAAAGTGTTTTATCTATATTACTGAATGACACACTGTAAAGTATTGCTCTGAACTGACAAACACTAAATTGTTTGAATCCAGTTCTTCCAAGCTGTAACATGAAGGTGGGTATCTTAATTTCCTCCTAAAATGGCCTTCAACTGTACAATGAAATTCATTAATGAAATATTCAATCAACGTTAATCAGCCGCAGGTAGTTTGAAGCATTCACATGTATCAGCTTTAAGCACAGGATCAAGGTTATCTGGCTTCGTAATGTTACTTCTGACAAAAGAATATGGTCATAGTATTTCTCCTTCTAGAATCTATATTGTTTAAGTATCCTGGATCATTCCAGTGGTTACTTAAGAAGCCAAAATAAAAACTAATAATGCAAACCAAAGAGGACAAAAAAAAAAAAATTACCAACTGAAATCTGCTTTCTATGCATGAATCTCCTCAAGGCCCTGGCTGTAAATTAATAAAATTACGCTCAATTCCAAGACAAGTTAGTGACATACTTAACTGCATAATAAATAAATGAACTAAAAAATTTCTCACAGACAAGTTTAAAATTCCTTTATAGTAAAGGGAAAGGGCCTGCTTCAAGTTCATTCAGTTTATGTGACTCCCAACTGCCCTTCAGACCTTCAAATGAACATAACCCATATAGGCACTAGTATAGCATAAAGGGTGACAGGACAACTTTTCTCTCCTCCTAGGCCCCCCACCCACCCAGGTTAATCCCAGGAGGTTTGCTTATCTGCTCAAGCTAGCTTATCAAGCTTATCTGCTGATCTTAAGATATTCCCTTTTGGAACAGCTTTAAGTTCATTTCACCATTTTCCATTAAACCCCACCCCCAGCACAACTGCCACTCTTGACATCCTACAGTAAGTGATGGAATTTAATTAGAGTGTAGCACTAAAGTAACATAATTAACACTTATTTATCATTCTCATTCTCACTACAAAGATTCATACTGCAGTCTGCCATCTGCATCACATAAATGAACAAATAAACCAATACATATCATGCCGCTAGAATTCAATAGGCTCGTTTAGCCAAAATTTCCCAGGAAAAGTCCTTTTTCCCACGTGAAAAATACTGACGTCTTATCTCACCTAATGGCTAAATCCTCCTATTGAATTCTAGTCTCATATATATATATATTCATTCCCACAAAATTTTTTACAATTTACAGAACAATGTACAGTACAACTTGTTTGACAGGTTCCTGCCATTTGCTTCTAAATTATGGCGAGACATTCTAAACTCTTTCAAACTATGCACATCTAACACTTCTGAAGGCAAATTTCAAGCAAAATTTACTAATTCCAGATTGAGCCACCTTGCCCATCCTTTCTGGTCGTCAAATTGCTTTTGACAATAGAGAGGCAGCCATGCGCAAACTGCCTATTATTCTCAGACTGGTGATGAAAATGGAAATCTCTGCATAGCCATTACAGACTGCTGCACATCTTCAGGTCAAGCCAAATCAATGAAATTCATTACAGAGTGTAACACGAAACTACTTCTGGCAGGCAGGGTCAAATAAAGTGCACGCAGTAAATAACTTTTATTAATTAATCCACAGAGTATGAGGACCCCGCACTAAGCACACATATACTGATTCCTAAAAGAGGAATTAAATCCCCTGTGATGCAGGTTCTCTAAATACATCTAAACAGAAAGTTTTAATTTACCTTTTACTGACAGAGGGAGGAGTGGCGTAAAATGGGAGACTTATATTTCTTTATACTACAAGATAGGGATAACTAAAGATTTTACTGACAAGGGGGAACCGTGATGGGTGAGGGAAGGTTTCTGAAAGGGGGTGGCTAGAAATCTTGTGACCAGATCACACTAATAATTAAAAGATTAATTAGGAAAAAAGTGTAAAAATAAGGTAAATCAGTTTGGTCGCATCACACAGCCAGCATATATTCCCGTCGATACTTTTATTTTCCTGATTCATTGCTCCCTCCGCTTAAGGTCTCAACTTTTCTCCTATTTACCCCTCCTCTATGGATCTACAGTAGGGTTCACTCAACCATTGTGTGAGGGGGTAACAGATCATTTTGTGATCCCCTCACCACTCTATATACTACAAACAGGTGTACCTGCTACCTTACTTCAGAGGCCTATTAAAATTTAAAGTGATGATGACAATTGTTTGTAAAATGTGGATGACTTCACCAAATCATATGCACGTCAATGTGGTCTTCCAAGAATTGATCAATACCGTTAATAGCAAATACAGATTACGGTATGTGGTACGTGTGCTTCCAAGAACTGACTCTATTGTGTCTTTAACAGTGCAAAAGGGTTAAAACAGGCAATGCACTTGTTATCTATTCAATAGACACTGAAGATGAAAACAATTAATTGCAGAGATGTAGGAACTTAAATACTGTTCTTTGTCTGCCTCTAAAAGCAATCAATGAAATAAATGGATTTGTTTAACAATCATAAAGATCATTGAAACAAAGTGTCTATAAAACCAGATGTAACAAGTAATAAAATACAATAAAACAATGTTTAACTGTAACCCGTCGGGAGGAATATGCCCCACAATCACAACAGGGAACATCACATGTGACAAGAAACTAGAGCTTTTAGAATTCTGTATACTGCTGAGTTCCATTGGCAGCACTTGAAGCTGTAAATTTAGCCTGATTTACATTTTAGTTTAAAAGACAACCTTAACAACCAGCCTTTGTGCTTCACATGATATCTACTTATCTGCTGGGTGACGAGGTCAATCCCTAGTAATAATAGGCAGGTGATTAAGTGGTATCCATTTCATAATTTCATCAAAACCCTCTGCATCTTAAGAATATCAGAAGGATGCGAATATACTGCTGATAAAGATAAGAGCATTTTCTCTAGGTTTTATTTTTTACCCCTGAGGTTAATGTAAGGGCAAGTTTCACAGGCAACGGCTATTCATTGTGAAGTTAAGAGTAATTCAGTAACCAAAGCCATTGCAATCAGAAATTACCAGTGGATACTGCTAGAATAATTATGTACGTTAAGTTAACATAAATTGATTGCATGATATTTAACGCAAAATTAATTTTATAAAATAGCAAATGATAATTTCTCCATGTTTAAATAAGATCACAAATTTAAGGTTTCAAGTTTTTGAAATGCTTTCAACATGTGCGGTAACCAAATACTTTAAAGATCTGTCTTCCTTTCCAGTATGGACTGCTATTTTCTTTCCTTGTTTTCTACCAATAATAGGAATTTTATCAACACATCTAAAAACACATGGTACGGACAGCTTAACCTATTAACCTGTCATGGAAACTTACCAAACCATGAGCAGTGATCAGATATTTGTGGAAGGGAACTTCTCTCAGGATATAAATAGCACAGACCCTTCTCTGTTCAGTAATAGAAATGACTACGATGGAGGAACAATCACAGGACATGTCACCGGATGGAGATTAGCATTTGTTTTATTCATAGCTGTAGTAATAGGTATAATTATTTTTGGAAATATACTGACATTGATTGCAATCTTCAACTGCCGAACACTTCGCACCACTGCCAACCTGTTGGTGATATCACTGGCCATAGCTGACCTAACAGTAGCCACTGGAGTTATGCCTCTGAGCTTAGCAAAGGAAATCTCCCCAAATGGCACACTAGGCCATCCCTTGTGTGACATCTGGGTGTCCTTGGACGTCTTGAGCTGCACAGCAAGCATCTTAAATCTTTGCATAATTTCCCTAGATCGATACTGGTCCATCACTTGCCCATTTACGTACAACAAGAAACGCACAACCAAACACATGTTGCTAATGATAAGTCTTGTTTGGATCGTTTCTACAATCATCTCTGTCGCTCCTCTATTTGGATGGAAGACGCCACAAGAAAAAAATGAACCATCTTGTCAGGTTACGCAGGACAAATATTACACGATATTTTCCACCTTTGTGGCTTTCTTCATACCAATGACCATAATGCTCGTAGTCTACTGGCTCATATTCCTTGAAGCAAAGCGAAGAATTCGTGGAGAAAGTTTCTCCAAGTATAATAAGACCTCACAAGTCCTGGAGGGAAGTCTCTCTCAGTTACCTCCCAGCTTCCACATGAGAAGCTACACAAACACCGGCAATGGTAATGACAGTGCTGTGACCACCTCCCTGATAGATCAATTCAATGCTGACAAATTACCAATAGATTCAGTCAAATCTGATCCCGAACTGAACTGGGAAGATCCTCCTCCCAAAAGGCAGAAAAGGACCCTATCTCTGCCAGCCAGTAAAACTTCTGCATCGTTTGTTGCACTACGGAAATTTCAGGCAGAGAAGCAAACAATTATTGCAGCAAAGGAGCAAAAGGCAGCTAAAACTCTTGCCATTGTCACAGGTGTGTTTCTCGTTTGCTGGCTTCCTTTTTTCAGCCTGGCCCTTCTCATTCCTTTTTGTCCGTCCTGCGAGGTTCCCTGGTGGTGCCAGAGTTTAGTTCTGTGGCTGGGATACTTTAACTCCATGATGAATCCAATTATATACACCAAATTCAATCCAGAATTTCAAAAGGCATTTCACAAGACTCTTCATTGCAGAGGAGGTAGGTATTCATGACAAATGCCTGTCGAGATGATGCCCCCCCCCCGAAGAATTCAGACACCGAGCTTGATGAAAGTGGGATGGAAGCTACACTTTATGATAACACCCATCATTCAGAATGACACCTACAGCACCCTTTAAAAAGGCACAACAAAATCAAATCAGATGGCTCGGGAGGATTTTCCTGCAAAAAGTTTTCTTTTCTAGTTCTTGTAGGTGTACTGTTTCTACAGATTTTTGTATCCCTCTAATTTATGAATGCTAAACAATAGTGAAATCACCCAACTTGGGAAAGGAGTCCTTCAAAGAATTCTATGTGATAAATAATCTCAGTCTGAGGTCCTTATGCAAATCCAGAAGTAATATATGTGACAGAGTATTAACTTGATCCAAATTTGCTCAAATTCAAGTGAAATTTTCTCCCAAAATGGTACTCACGTTTAGTGTCCTAAACACGTCCAAAAATAATGATTTATACAAGTGATTCTGTTTTCATTATACTCTACTGAGCTGCTAAATTCTATTGGTAGGACATTCACACCCTTGCATACTTAACAGAACATTGTTTTACAGTGACATGATCAACTGTTATGGTTAGATCTATACATGTATGTGGCAACAATCACTGAGCAACACATGTTGACCAGTGGCTTCTGCTAATTATCGGTCAAAACCAGAGTATTTCATAGTCTAGGCTTAGTTCAGGAAACAAAGTGTTTTTAAGAACAATGCCTACACTAGGTACCCTAGGCTAGGTACATGACAGATTTCATCACTGGGGCAATTAATTTAAGTAATATAATAAACACCTAGAAGTGCCCAGGCTTTATCAATGCAGAGGTGTACAAATCCCCATTACAAGTTGAGAAAAGAAATTCAATGTCTTGATTGAAAATTTAAGACTTCTTCAGATGGCTAGCACAGTAAATGTGCTTGATGGATTTCAGAATTGACCAGAGTTAATACTTGTTCACACTGGATGCTGATAACATACACATTATGACAGAGAAACCCACAGAGGTTTAGAGCATCTTGTATTTGCATGGACAGAATCTTTCAGCTCAAGTCTCAGTTGACTTGATTCAGTAGGCCAAGTTTAAGATAGATAACGTATTTTACACAATCCACGTAATTGCAGTTTGTCTACTAGACACTCTTAGTTTGATCCAGACTGGAAATTGCAAGGGTCAGGGTTTGATCCAGCACAGGACCCCTGCCCAGGTCAAAGAATGGTGGGGTTTTATCCTAGAACAGTCTATGGTTTTCCTGCCTAAAATAATCATCAGAATTGTAAGATATGATGTCAATAGTAAAGATGCAGCTGCCTCAGTCAAGCTGCAGCAGCTGCAGCCATGCTGTGTTTCAATACCAATTAAAAGAGCAGCATCAAATGAATCTTCTTTTGTAATGTGTATGTGAACAAAACAGGCTGCAGCCCCTGCAGCTTGGTTGAGGCAGCTGCAGCCTGAGGTGTTGACAGGATGCCTAAGAGTACCAAATGTGAATTAACATGATGAATTAGAAACCATCAGAAGTGACTTCGTAATCCACATGCCATTAGCTTCTGCTGCACTTGGGGGTAACTCTCTGAATGAAAGGAGTCTATACCATATATTTGCAAGAGAATGTGAAAAGTTGCTTCTAGACATTTACCACAACCACAGAAGTCAATTCACAACAGTCCAGTTTCTTGTAAAATGCTTGCATCTTTTTTTCCATGGTGGGTTGGAAACTGATAAAGGTAACATACGAGTTTTAAGTTACTGATTTCATGTTGAACTAAAATACAGAAAATAATTGCACTAAAGACTGTTTGCTTAAGGGGTTGGGAAATTTAATTTGCTTGTTTTGCTTGTATGCTTGTTTTTTTTTTTTTTTTTCTAGAAGTCCATCAAAAATCAAATGCCTTTAAAAAATTTAATTTCCAGCTAATAATAACAACTGGAATAATGTGTAAAATTGGCTAAAATATCTGCAGAATAAGATTGTGGGTCAAATATTGGGGCACACACATAAGAACATTGTCTATTCATCAATTTTTTATTGTCGTATTGCTTTACCTTACACAGCTACTTACTTTGCTGTAAAACATGTCATATTGTAAAAGTTGATGGCTGGAAAAAAATTTACCAATGAGGTCAAACATACCTGACATGGATTCATAATTTTCAGACAAAGAATTCTGAATGGCCGAGTTTTGTACATGTGAACTGTGAAAGTTCCGTTATAATTATTAGAGCTCTCTTACGCACATTTCCAACGCACTCCCTGTTTTGTACCATTTTGTCACGTACTGAATATGCATGTCACAGGTGTCATTTACATTTTTCATGATGATACTCACTGATTTTGTATGGCACTGTAGAATGGGGATACTTTGACCCTTGGAGGGTAACTAAAATTGGCCCACTTAAAAAGAAAGATTTCTCCTCAAGTTTTGAGAGGAGTTTTGTATATGGACAAATTCTATTCAGGCATACTTAGGATTGTCAGTACCCATGCTATAAATTAGCATGGGACTCCTGGGCTGAAAATAAGCAGTGTCCCAACAAAGGGTTGTTATATGTTAAATTAGTAAAGAATCTGATGAAAAAAGTTGTTGCAAGATTGTGATTGTTTCAATCAGATATGTGTAAGATTTATCTACTAGTTGTAAAGACAATTTATCTACAGCAAGTAGTAAACACCTTTCTTTCTTTACAGCCCTCTTTTAAAGACCCTGATCATTAATTTATTCAAACAACCAGTAAATATTTACCTAAAACATGCACATTTGTATTTTACAGCATGAGAGCTAAGCAGTAAGTTTCACTAGTGTGATTTTTGTTTTCTAATTTTATCATGTAAACTAGTACTTGATATAGCTGTCACTATGTGCCGTCTTGTGATGATGAACGCAGCAGAAAATTTGTTTTCAAGTTAAAAATTTTTTTGAAGACATCTTTAGAAGTCAAACAATACTCTATTGCTGGGTTTCTTTGCACAATTATCATAATAAAGTGGATTAACAGCATGTGGGTCAAACTTACCTCACCGGCTCACCCCATGGGATTACTTTTGCCCACCAAAAATGATGAAAACAACATGTTCCAAAAACTTTTAAAAAGAGAAAAAATTTCATAAGACAGTCTTAGGTAGGTGTTCATTATTAAAAATATATAGTTAAACCAAGAAGGTGCATGCCCCATATCATGAATAAAAAATGAAATACAAAACAGTGGGTCAAAATGTCCCCCATTCTAAAGCTCAATAAATGTTGTTCGGCAAACTTACAACGTGGTTGTACCTAATACAGATCACTTATAAGATACTGCATATTTCTTATTGACAGAACTCTTTGAGTATTATATGAAGAAGCTATTCCTAAAAGTTTTAATGGCTACAGCCTATAACCTGATTAGAATGGGAGGGAAGGTTGGAAAGCTAGGAGGCTCCTTATCAGTAAATTTGTGTAATGGAGCAGATATTTTGACAGGTATTTACCTTTTTCCATATGAATTAAACTATGGAAGGAATTGCAGCAAATTGACTCTCCACCTATGAAAGAGACATTTGATCTCACCCTGCTGATGATAAGTTACTACAGACTGGAATGTATGATATTATGTGAAGAACAGTAAGAACAACGTTTCTTTGACAAATGCAGAATTAGAAGGTCAATGTCACATCATGTAGTTCTTTTCTCATGTGTAAAAATATTTACTGTATCAAGAGGAAAAATCTTAGAGTCTGACCTAAAGATTAAAACTCTTTACTTTTGTAGCCTACACTGTATTAAAAGTGAAAGCAAATATAACACCATGGAATGAAATTAAAATGATCCATTCTTTACATTCTACACACAAGAAAAGAATGAATACAATGTGATATCCCAACAAAACTGTTTCACTTTTTCTTTTAACTGTGTTTATGGGATGGGGGTGGGGTAGGGTAGTGGGTAGGTGGGGATTGCCAAATGGTTAACCTAATTGCCTCTTTATCAGAGCTCTTGCCCTTCTATGCTCTCCAAATGATATCACAGATTATAGCATGATTGTTCAAAAATTGCAATTTTTATGGTTAATATCACCCAAAAAATGTAACCCTGTCCGAATCTAGTGACCTCCCCCCTCCCCAAAAGTCTTTGCAATAAGGTGGGCAGGAGAAGAAAGTTACTGGAGGATGAATGCATGATCAAACTACCCATCTCTGGCATACTGATTTACAAGTCATATATGCTAGGTTGGCATATGTGAATAGAAGATTCATCACTCTATTAAACACAGGATTTTACCAATTGGCAAGTGTGCAATAAAAGAACCATATATTCTTGTTACAAAGTACATGCTAGTGAGGGTGCAAAACTATACACATGAAGCCACTTAAAAACAGAAGACAACCATTGCAACTGATCAAAAAAGCCTTTCAGTCTGAATTTTCCTATTTGAAGGGGGTGGGGGGTGGAGGATAGGATTGGCAAATGAAGCCAAGGGCTATCAAGCTAGTAACACACAGAAAATGAAGCCTTCACCGGAGCGAAAACCTTTTAAGGACACTTTTCAGGTCTCAACTACCCTACGTCCATTTTTGTCTAAACATAAGGCCTTTAAAAGGCAAATGTGTTCTGTAAATGACTAGACACAGGAAGCGTCTTGGACAGGATTTTTCATATCCATTTTCCTGAAGATCATTGCAATCATGCTATCACTGCAATCATTAATTTTGTTGTATAGTGATCACTGTTGATCATTGTTGTATGTGATCAAGAATGAGTCATGATCATGCCTTAAGTATTTTGTTTCATACTCCTTAATTGAAAACTGGCAGTTTTTTGCCAACAATTAGGGCAATAGAACAACATAATGTATGTACAGAGAGCCAAATCAGACCATCAGACAACAATCTCCCTTACTTAAATTTCTATAAATGTAAGTCCTTTACATGTTAATTAATTCATCCAAAATTGTAAAAGGACTGAATATTCATTACTTAATTTAGACTTTTGCATAAATTGAATGGTTGACTTTAATTTTCCATTCAGGTATTCTAACTTCAAGATAAAAAGGTTGGCAATCAAAAGGAAAGTCAGAGTTTTCATTCTTCAGAAACAATTTTTACAATTCCATACTGTCACACTCTGCAGACTCATTTTGGGTGAAATCACACCATAATTTAGTTCATCAATAATTTGGCCAGTCCTAAGTTTGGGAACTTTGGATGACCACTCTTGTCTTTGACCCTTTCTGTTTTCTCCCACTTGCTCGTACCTAACCATTCCTGATCTATTCAAATCATTTCCTGTCGCAGGTAAACAAAATCCACAACAACCATTAAATTTCTTAATTTTCTAGTCCTTCAGTCACTTCTCTTTGAACGTCTATTGTTCTGACAAAGACTGCAATAGTATCAGGGGACCAATTGCACAGCAGCAATTCCCAATCCCAAAACGATACCATGGAAATGTTTGTTCTAAAATCAATGACGTCAGAAAAAAGGTAAAGCTAGAACCACGGGAATTCATTATGAGAAGGTTATATAATCCATTCATAGTATGACTTACCATGTAATATACTAGCCAAAGCTAACCTTGTGAATGGTAATTAGTTAAACGAGTAAACCTCATCCCAATCTCACCCAACTTGTTGAAAATGAAATGGTCACACATGTATTGAAAAATTTCTACTACAATTCTCAGATTACACCCTTTGGATGCAAATAAAAACTTCTCAAAAAGTAATATTTTTTTAAATAAGCAGCTCTATTTCATGAACATTCTCACCAGCACCCATCCGTAATGCCTCAATTACACACCCAAATGGGGCTATACCTGCTATGCCATCATGAATTCTTAGTGCAATAGATAGTCAATACCTTGACATGAAAATCTGCCCAAAGATTGATCATCAATTTTTTTTTCTTTTAATTTTATGCAATATTCTGTTTTGTTTGTGCAGTAATGTAGTACAAACAACAGTTGACAGGGGGTTGTTATTTGTAAGGAGGTGTAACAGAAAGTTTAATTAAATGCTAATACTCTACAACCCATTTAATTCCGAGGAGATTTTCAATGAGAAGCTACTTATTCTGTTGATGGGGAATTCTTTTATTCGTTGGCTTCAATTTGATATTGATATGTTAGCAACATCATCCAGGTCTGGTAATCCTATCACAACTGGCTTACTCTGGACAATGCTTTGATGAGTAGGTTTACGCCACCACCAATTTAGGGGAAGGTGCTTCAAAACTCGAAACGACTGTTTCATTGAAACAAATCAATGAGGTCTTCCTTCCCCTTCCTATTGAACAAACGTCATGCAAATGAGCTGCAGAGGCAGAAGTCTAATTTTTGTCACAACAATTCCTGAAATGGCCAGTTATAGAATCATGTTCATATTTTTACATAAAACCCTTATTGGTATACTCTCATCCGCATCATAGAGCATCCAAAGATGTAACATTTTTTTAATTTTTCAATAACTGGCAATGCTGTGACAGTAGTGACAAACGCCCAGTCTTACAGTAGATGTAGCAGACGACAAATCCCTTTTGTATGAAGTACCTAATCCAGTGTAAGTCTTATTGAAATGCCAAGAAAGATACAAGGGGCAGATCACTGTGTGACCTTTACAGTGCAAACCTTACTCCAAAGCAATGTATCTCCTCCAAATAATACCCCCTGCTATTAACAATTCCCAAGACAAAGCCTTCATTAATTGTTCTCACATTTATTGAACATTTTTCATGCAGGGCTTCTTAAAATGTACATAATGAGTCAAAAATGGGTAGTTACAAAGCCATCGTTGGAAGTCGATGTTGTGACTTGTGACTTGTTGTGACTTACACTGTAAAATATCTCTAACAAAAGCCCACAACTGTTTAGATATTCTCCGGACTATCTATTTAATAATCATCTTAAGCTCACAACATTTTATTTAGAAGCTAGAACAGAAATTTTGATCCATTCCCATTACAGCCTGCCATGCAAATACTGTACTTTCCATAGAAACTCATTTCGATGCTTTTAACTTTGACTCCAGAGCTCTGCATCTCTCCTTTTACTTAGTCGGAAGTCACTGAATGAAATGTAGATACAAGTCTGTGTGGCAAGTGTTACGGTAGCCAACTACTGCGCACACTGTGGTTTCCTGATGAAAGACAGTTTGATCAAGGCGCTGACCATTCTCTCATTAGAAGTGACCACAAAGCAAACTGTAATTAAAATTAATGATTTCTCCTTGACAGCTGAAGTTACCCCAACTGGCCATCTGATTGGTCCCTGCAGAGTAGGGATTCACAATTTTCAATTCTCTGACCACATCAGTCAGGTATTAAAGTGAAATACCATCAATGTACTGGTAGGAGTTAAACAGCAACGGCAATTACCATGTCACGACAACAAAAGTAAGATTGCATCTGAATACAATAGGACCGTATTTTAAGTTTTG
The DNA here is from genome assembly GCA_029531755.1 of Holothuria leucospilota. NCBI lineage: Eukaryota > Metazoa > Echinodermata > Holothuroidea > Aspidochirotida > Holothuriidae > Holothuria > Holothuria leucospilota. The sequence goes on from CM055971.1 coordinate 51,402,391, forward strand.
AAGTGGTCTTTGCATAATTGGATAGGATTCTATTAAAAGTGTTCTCAGAGAATATGGCTATAAACACTCATTCCATCATGCATGAACAAACACTTCACCTGAATCTACCTCACAAGTCACTCTACCGGAAGGGGGAGGTTGGGAAAGGGGGTACGAAGGGCCCTAACAGGGGGGGTGAAGATGAATGGAGGATTTCTAACAAACTTGGAACAACAGCATAGTGATGATTCCAAACATTTCATGAGGTCCACTCTTACATCCTTTAGTTTGTCTATTTTTCACCACTCTTGCAGACACTACCAACAATCTGCCCCACCCCCTTCCCAAATACTGGCAGCCACCATAATCATAACACCCACTGGTTGCTTTTCAGAAAACACTCTAAAAAGAAGTTCTATTTATTTTGGGTTTTAATTATATACTGTACCTAACTTTGGGCATATCATCAAATATTTTATGTCACTGGTAATTCCTTAAACAGTGACAATCGGTGATGCTTGAAGCCCCCTGTCTCTCCCCTCCCCCTCCCCTTGCATTGATCCTTGATGCTCATGAATATAAAAAAGTTTATCCTGAATATTTTGAAGGCTACAGTTCCTTTAATGTCAGTACCTATAAGTATTTTACCACTTAAAGGAAAAAATTGTGTTAACATTGAATCAACATATCACACTAAAGAAAAAATCTTTTTTTCATTATTAAACAATTCAACAGATTTTCTTCCCCAAAATAATTCATTACAAGTGTTACAAATTTGCATTATTTGGAACTTAAAGGCTTAGATAAATAAACCTTATCCTTAGGCTACAATATAAGAAGTTCATATGGTTACACCTCTGTTTCAACATCTCTATGATCTGACACACATAACCTTTACAATCCCATCCTAACCCTAACCTAACCCTATCCTAATTCAATAACCTCAATGTAGACTTGTTGGAATATAGAGACTTTAGAACAGAAAGCAGTTCTTATGCACTTGATTTTTGTGGGAGACTTTATTTCCTGGGATACGATTACCAAACTACTTCCCTTAGAAACTGCATACTGCATTATTCTGTATGAACAAATTAGCCATGCTTTTAAGAGGTATGAAATTTTTTGTACTACGAACGATTTTCCTTTGAGAGTCAAACTTGTGCTATAAAAGTGCTAGTGGATACTAGCATTTGGAGCATGAAGCTTATCCAGTGCCATGTTCAGGATTTGTCATAGTAAGGTGAGTTTTCAGCCAAGAGCCATCTACTGTTTTTCCATACATCTAAAGTGACCCTTCAAATTCCAAATTTAAATTAAAAATTCAACCCACAAAAAAATGCAATCCGTAAGCCTTTCATAGAGTGTACACTTCCCTACGTACTGTTTATATTAAAGGAAAAACATGATATCACTCTTCTGACAAAAACACACCAGAGGCCTGTCCAGTCAATTAAAAATAAGTTTCCTGTTTCACCAAAATAGAATGTACAATCTGATCACAACTCAGTGCTCAGCAAAGGCATATGAATGGCCTCTCTATTTACTCAGTTTCTCTCAGAGAGTGATACATAACATTTGAACATTAAATAAGTTCCTTGGGCAATTACTGGAGTTTGAAAAGTTGCAACCCTTGGATCCCCATACATAACCCAAGTCTGTTATTTGCTGTGAACATAGGGGTAAGGGCGATGAACACACTATGTGGCTTCTCAGTCATTAATTATTCATTATTATTCTTTCTGTCTCACCAATAAACAACTTCTCAAAAAATAATGCATTTCAATAGTTACAGATGTTTGATCAATTGAAACTTCAAAAGTCTGGGCCAACGACCTATACATACTTTTTAGAGCTAAATTTTTTTGTGAGAACCTTCTTTCGTGAAAATAGTAACTGTATGGCCTTGTTTCGGATTCCATTTATTTCTGCATCTATAAACCATGGTTTTAATGATTTGAACATTTTCTGTGCCACCAATGCAATATGTCCCTTTAAATACTCCTACCCAGCTAACCCTAAAATCCTAAATCTACCTCAAGCTCCCTAAAACGATGTTATCTTGCAAACCCAATTATCTCCAATGATTGTGTTTCGTTTTTCTTCGTCCACCAAGTGTAAGGAAGTAATTTGCATTAACAGTAGATCAACAGTGGAAGAAAATATCTAGTCACTACATGACCTTGGGACTGAATGACTGTAGACGAACTAAAGTATCAATTTGTATTCTGATTGTCGTAAACAATGTTATTTGTTTCACTTCAAGTTCTGTTTAGAAAAATACTAGAGAACAATAACACCCTCCATGGACTCAAAACCTTCACAGTGTATTCAAAAGTATAAACAGAGACAACGAAAGTTTATTTGATGGACAAACTGGTTAATCTTCAGTACATTATCTCTAAAAGACTTTTCCTAAGTCAGACAGAAAGGAATCCTCAACCCCAACCACAAAATATGATCTTGTCTACAATTTTTACCCAAGTTTTGCCATTCTGAATGGAGGAATCAGGTGCTTGATGTCAAAGCTCTAATTGTTTTTACTTAAAGTCCTTTCTATCACAACTGTGTAAGTGGTAAACCCAATAAGCCAGGGTTCCATCAAGGGAGGGTAAGGGGGGATTTGTCCCCCTTTCCAGAAGAATGAGGGTAAAATCCCCCTCACCTTTTCATTTCCCTTTAAGTATCTAACATACGCATAATGATTCTGATCTAAAATAGATTATCATACAGTATATTTAATGATAAACCAAACAGTTACTCTGCATTAATTCAACAGTTCAATATGGTAACAAAAATTGTAACATGATTTAAAGGTTGTGTGACATGCCACCAAAAAGAGCTGTTTCAGTAGTCATTAAGTAACCATGGTCACACCAAGATTATAAATACACTGCTCCTACATAACCCCTCCCTCACATGTATGACAGTTTTACTAAACACTGTACACCATAGAAGGCCAAATTTAAACCAAAATATGATTTTTGCAAACTTGTGACATTCTGTAATGCCTTTACATTGTAATTTTTATGTACATGACAGCCTATCCACATGCTTTCAGGCCTTTTTCTTTCATTAAACTTTCTTTTTTTTTTTGTAATTCTGTCATTATTTATGACCTTTTAACTAGGTCCCACTGGACTGCATGACGCAAAATTTGCCTTTCCTCAAATCAGTCATAGCTACCGCAGTTTTTAGGGAAAAACTGCTGTTCCCAATTAAAGTACCCGACCACTGGTTCATTACTTCAATTAGTTGCTCCAATGAACAGCAGCTTTGTTAAAGCTTTGCTGAACATTCTGGTACAATAGTATCCCAACACTGAGGGGTTTACATTACAACTGTCAACGCATCCTGCCCTGAAAATAGTACTGATAAAAAAGGATCAAATTACTTATGGTCATTGAAGGTTAGATCACCTTTCAGTTTAATCTGAGATAAACTACCATCAAATGTCAGCCTTCATGGCTATTGACCAATGCTTGAATGAGCACCTAATTGGTATTGATAACAGCTCTTGACAAGTTCTGGCATAGGAAGATTTTGCCTAATGTGGAAAAAGAAAAAGTCAAATCTTACAAAGGGCTTAATTTGCTGATATTGCAAGAAACACACAACTGTGCTAAAACTTCGTATTTTAACATGTCTAGAAAGGAATGTCCACCTCTTTTTTGTTGATGAATACTGTAATTTTTCAATCAAGAAATGTAACATATAAACAAACAATGTCTGAAGGTTTTAACAGCATTGAAAGGACACAATCTAATTGGCACAACCTAAAGCACGGCAAATATATTGTGATGCAAACTGATATTATCGATGGTTTCACTCGTGTAATGTTGTAGATCAGATAACTATAGAGTCCATGAACAGGGCAATACTTGTCATTACACCCCTGTAAGTGTTACACTGTCAAAGAATTAATGAACCCCAAATAAAAGTTTGCCTCATATAAGCCCAATGAAGATTGGAATAAGAAACAATATCCCATAAACAGCTTACAAATGGGTTGATCAGTTTTAAAGATGTCAGTATTTGACGATAGCTGTATTTGATAAGTAAGCAGTAGGCCTAGAGCGCTAGTCAATGATTTTAACACTACAGAGTTTGAGTCCATCAGTTTGTCTTTCAGTGTCCTCTCAAGTAAATGCAGTTTTACCTGAGTATCAAATGACAAAATTTTGCCTTTACCCCTGTAACATGTTTTTTTTATTTACGATAAACCACAACTTACAATGAATTAGGTCATTGTAATACTGCCAACTGTTTCTTAGTTTGCATCTACAGCATGCTCTATAAAACCTGTTCAAAACATCTGACACTGCCCCAAATCTGCCTCTAAATGGAACACAAAAATGAAATGTAGCCCAATCAAGGGGTAATAGAGATGGCATATTTCTGATATAAAAATTGGACACTGTCCCACCCAACTCTGCCCCTAAACAGATCACAAAAATGAAATGTAACCCAGTCAAGGGGTTAAAAAGGTTGCACATGTCTGATTTAAAATGTTTACAAGAGCCACTTGGATCAAGTAATTCATGTACAAATTTCTGTATGGGGTTGAGAAATCTGTTAAAGATACATTAATCCATTTTATTGTCTATTTATCAACAAATCCCATGGGTGTCCACTATCCTTATCCCTAACTCCCCTCCCCCTCCCCCACCCGTCCCCCTCCCCCACTCTTAATTTTTCATTTAGACAAAATTCTGGCTGGATTTTACTTTTGTAAAGTCTGGCAAATTTAGTAACCCCCCCCCCCCAATTAGAAATTCTAATCAAGCTGTGAAACCCACTTTTGATGAACTTTTTGTTCTTGTACAGTTTCTCATAAGATTCTATCCCTTCAGTAGATATTATGAATCCCTCCAACCTTCCTTTAAACTTTTGCAATTCATTCTAATTACTCCCACACAATGGCAAATCCATAGCACCCCCACTTTTGATACATTTTTCTTATTTTACTTTACATTTTCTCTCAAGATTCTTCCCTTTGGCTGATATTATTCTGCCCTTTAAACTTTTTTAAGACCTTTGAGATCCACATGAACTAATCCCAGACAAGAGGCAAGATAACTTTCATTGTTTAGTAAGCCTAAAAACCTACTCACAGCTTCACAAATAATTCCCCCCTCAAGTCTCCCCCAAAATAACATGTAGGTGGACAACATACTGCTTAAAACAAAAGCCAAATGATTAAAGTTATTGGATTGTCCCGGAAGAGCAGACAGCAAACATGTAATGCATACCTCCCACCCATTTTTGAGGAAATGTGAGTAAATGTCACTTTTTCATTAAATTTCATAATTTAATGACATTGGACATGACAAGTGTACACTTCTTTATCTTTAACACCCCCCGCCTTTACTCATCAAATTGAATGGCTGCCACATTTTTTATTTTACTTTAGTTTACTTTATTCAAGATATGTCAACTAACACGACAGGCGATGGCACAAAATAAATTTTGGCTGGGCTGTGGTAATTCTTTGCACAGGACATCTGTCTCACCATGTTTTATGCCTTTTCATTTTTCTCACCTTTTCCATGCTATTTTTATTTCCTGTTTCAATCTTGTTTCAGATTTTGCTTCACGAGGTAACTTAAATCATAACTTAAGGAAACTAAGACTGGGAGTATGTTGCATACAACAGCTACACTATCTCACACAGTAGTTCTAGTCACACTGTCCCTGAAACTAAGACTAGGAGTAAGTTACATTCAGCAGGTACACAGTTATCTCACACAGTAACATTCTAGTTACACTGTCCCTAAGACTAGGACTAAGCTGCATATAGCAGCTACACAATCTCACACAGTAGTTCTAGTCACACTGTCCCTGAAACTATGACTAGGAGTAATATGCATTCAGCAGCTGCACTATCTCACACAGTAGTTCTAGTCACACTGTCCCTGAGACTTAGACTAGGAGTAATTTGCATTCAGCAGCTGCACTATCTCACACAGTAGTTCTAGTCACACTGTCCCTGAAATGTAGGCTAAGAGTTAGTTGCTTACGACAGCTACCTTATCTCACAAAGTAGTTCTGGTCACACTGTCCCTGTAACTTAGCCTAGGAGTAAGATGCATGAATTTCAGCAGCTACACTATCTCACACAGTCATTTTAGTCACTCTGTCCCTGAAACAGACTACGAGTTAGTAGCTTACAACAGCTACCCTATCTCACACAGTAGTTCTAGTCACACTGTCCCTGTAACTTAGACTAGGAGTAAGTTGCATTCAGCAGCTACACTATCTCACACAGTTATTCTAGTCACACTGTCCCTGAAACTTAGACTCTGAGTTAGTAGCTTACAACAGCTATCCCATCTCACACAGTAGTTCTAGTCACACTGTCCCTGTAACTTAGACTAGGAGTAAGTTGCATTAATTCAGCAGCTACACTATCTCACACAGCAGTTCTAGCCACACTGTCCCTGAAACATAGACTACGAGTAAGTTAAATTCAACAGTTGCATATATCTCACACAGTCACGTTCTAGTCACACTGTCCCTGAAACTAAGGCTATGAGTTAAAGTGGCTTACAACAGCCACCCTATCTCATGCACGAGTTCTGGTCACTCTGTCCCTGAAGCCATGGTCCCATCCAGGTCATTTCCCATGCAATTTTTTATCAAAGATGACATTCCAGTAGCATAGTGGGATAAATGGATCAACTAGAAAATCCATTCAACTGCTTTTTTTTTCCTAGTTGAAAGCAATCATTGGAGTACAATGTATTTTAAGTATTTTTTAAGATCAACTGATAGTCGAGACTGTTATTAGGTTGTATAGATAGAGCTAAGGCTTTATACTCACACCACAACTTTCTGCACTATCTCCACTTCTCAAAATCCTACTTATTTCGACTTTATTAGGCACGTTATCTTAATTTTCTTATGCGTCTCCTCGCAGTTTCTTGGGTCTGGATGCAAAAAACAAAGCATTGCGTCCACCTGAAGTCGTCTTTTTCTGCCGCGTCCTACTTAAAAGATCAGTTGCTCATAGTTGAATGCTAACTCAACTGCAAGCCGACGCCCATTGTGCTCTGTCTAAATCCGCTTATGTGTGGGCAAATTACTTGCGTGGAAGAAGCAATAGTATCGATTGATTATACTGTATTGTGCCGACGATAATTCGATACAGAATTTAGACCCTGTAGTAGTTTAATTCATCGTCGATCATAAACTTCGGGTGGTGTTAAAATAGCTACCGCCTATTACTTTTGTGAGTTGAAAATTTGTGAGCCTGTGCATCGCAAAATCACGGAAATGATCGGTCCCAACCTGTGCGGTGTAAACGTTACAAGCTTCACAGATCGACCTGCAGAAGGCTGTAGAAGCATCCCCTGCTTTTGTAGCTACGTAGATTGGCTGGCAACAAGCCTCGAATTTTCGGAAATTCTCTCGAAAAATGCAAATTTGTGAAAAGTATTCCCCTCATAACTTTTACATTATGGATGACACACTCGGTTGAACTTTAGCGTTAAACTATTGGCAATGAATAAATAACGTTTTGATTTCCTAGAAGCCTGCAATCATGTTGAAACCATTACGATGTTTGGCTAGCTGAAGCCATCAACTGCTCAAGGCCCTATCTTACGGTATGGTTTGTAAAGCCATCAAACATCGTTGAAAACGATTGTCGTTTCATTTTAGAAACGAATTAAAAACACAACCTAAATCACTGAAATTATTTCAGTGCTCCTTTTGGCACTTTGTGATAACATACTCAAATTCTTTCATTTCCAAAAAGATGAGACCGAGGCCCTGAAATAAATGCTTCGATCTCAAAAGTAAGCCACAGTAATTGTTACCATACACTTTACACTATGGCATGTACACGGAAAAATGTTGATCGTCAGAAGAATCGAAAATAACCCAAATCAACCAAGAATATTAAAACATGCACATGGTATGTTTAAAAGACCTTAAAAAAACACTTCGCAATAAATTCGCAAGCTTTAGTTCAACGGTTCCCCCTAACTTGGCATCCTTCGGTAGGGTGTTGATACAGCACTTCACTGTACTAGACATGTACACTAAAGGCCTAAGCTAGCTACATACAATGCAAAACGGTATTTGTAGAGCTGCAATGCTAATAATTTTCACAGATATTTCGTTTAAAAGTTTTAAAAAGGCTTCACTTGTTCTTCAGCACATTATTGTGTATAAATGGGTTCATCTGTAGACGGTATGGCATTTTTTCTTGTCCAATGTTCACACATTAATAAAAGTTTTTTTGCCATATATATTACTGTTACGTGGTGGTGAGCACATCTTCAAGTCAATCCAAGTTAACCCTGTATTGCTGTAGTAACCTAAAACTACTCTCAATCATTGATTTGTTCATGCCTGTGAGGAGTAAGATGTAATGGGCCACCTCTCCCCTTTTTCCCCACCCCTCTCCCCCACCCCTCATTCCGGCCCTCCCCAACCTATTTTGTATATAGCCTGTATGACAAGCACAGTCACAGAAAATGTTAAAAAAAAGGTTTCAGTTGTTCTTCAGCACATTATTGTATAAAAATGGGTTCATCTGTAGGTGGTATGGCAATTTTTCTTGTGCAATATTCATACATTAATAAAAGTTTTATTGCCATATATATTACTGTTACGTGGTGACAAGCACATCTTCAAGTCAGTCCAGGTTAACCGTGTATTGCTGCAGGAACCTAAAACAGCTCCCAATCATACATGTGTACATGACAGGGAAGGAGGAAGATATCATGGGCTACCCCTGTCCCCCTCTCTCCCATTCCCCTCCCCCCTTTTGCATTTTTCATGTGCAATGCTCACACACTGATAAAACTTTTGTTCCCATATATTACTGTAACGTGGTGACAAGGACATCTACAAGTCAGTCCAAGTTAACCCTGTATTGCTGCAGGAACTTAAAACTACCTCCCAATCATACATGTGTACACGACAGGGAAGGAGAGAGATATCATGGGCCATCCCACCCCCCTTTCTCTCCTTCCCCTCCCCCTTTTGCATTTTTCTTGTCCAATGCTCACACACTGATAAAACTTTTGTTCCCATATATATTACTGTTACGTGGTGACAAGCACATCTTCAAGTCAGTCCAGGTTAACCCTGTATTGCTGCAGGAACCTAAACCACTCCCAATCATACATGTGTACATGACAGGGAAGGAGAAAGATATCATGGGCTACCCCCATCCCCCTCTCTCCCATTCCCCTCCCCCCTTTTGCATTTTTCATGTGCAATGCTCACACACTGATAAAACTTTTGTTCCCATATTACTGTTACATATTACTGCCTACACACACATTGTGTTGAGGTACCGCCTGTCCTTGTTTGGTAACTCGAAGGTATAAAAAATATCAAGTTGGTACTTATTTCATAAAACAGTCGCAAGGCATGTGTAAAACAAGTTTACTAAGCCCACTGTCGTATTTTCGCAAATTTAACTTGAGCAACCTTACGGTGCGGAACGTTTTTCTTCAGCCCATTCCTGGAGCTTGTACGCTAACCTAACGATTTTAAAATAACTGCGTCATCATGACTATTCGCACGTCGACTAGCCGCCGTGCAGACAAGATGCAGTGACTGCTTACTCGCACGGCGACCGCATATACGTACGCGTAAGATTGAGGGACACAGCATGTACAAATAGGTAGCGCTGAACAAATGCATATCGCAAGCAGTGCAATAACATGGAGGTGAATGAAGAAAATAAAGCTGTTTTGTTTGGAGGGATTTGACAACAGAGGAAACATCAAATAGGCTAAGCATGTGTCTTTCAAACTTCCTCTTAAAAACTACAGAATAGAGTACCTTGACTTGCATCGGTCGGTACTTTGTGTCGGTCAATGCATACAAAACATATCGCACATGTATAGGCTCAACTACGTACGTACATACTACCATGCGTACTACCTATACCAAATACCACGTAGTCGTATGTAGTAAAGTATGGTAGCTAGTCGACGTGCGAATAAGCGATCAATGCATCTTGTCCACACGGCGGCTAGTCGACGTGCGAATAGGCCCCACCTTTTACATATGGAGCTATAACACGCCTAGGCGAAGTCTTGTGAGCTGCGCAAACACATTCCGCCCCGCGAGCCTCATTTTTTTCCCCACAAGGTTATGGGTAAATTTGATTTTCAGAATTTTTCAAAGTTGTTTCAAAATCATGGTTAGGGTTATTACTTAGGTTAGGGTTAAAAGGACAGGGTTATCTGGCCTGTTCTTTCATAATCCGGTGTCAGAATTACAAGAAAAGGGTCGAAAAGCTGTCATTTTGGAATAAGGGGTGCGGCCTATTTCCAAGAAGCTCATTGGTCCATTGGCATAATTTGCCCATATCCTCGTGGAAAAAAAATTGCGCGTCCCGCGAGGTAGTCTCGTATTTGTAAAACGGTCTAATCAAGCGGAGGGGCCTTGTCAGTTCTTACACTGCATATCAATCGTTATCGGGTTTGCTGTTCTCTGGTGCAAAGTGTCCCTGTATGTAGAAATGTCTTGACGTAAAAACCATAAGATTGTTTACCTCGGAGTACATGTAGTTTGAACGCTATTTAGTGCATAGTGTGTGCAAAATGACGTTAGAAGTAATAAGAATTCTGTGAAGGTGACTCGCGATATATTGGGGTGTTTTTTTCTGTGCGAAGTTTGTGTACGTATGCAATACAGCTTACGTATCAACGCGACAAGACCCATCGTCTTTTTTTCGTTTAGTTCTGTAATCAAGCACATGAAGTTTAACATCTGTATTCGCCGCACTTTGCTGACAATCATGGGTAATTTTATCGACGATATTGCCAATGAAAGCAATTATCGATACCCTCAGCGATTTTAATCTGGACGCGTGTCCATCACACAATACTTGCACTACTGCCCTGAACGGTAAGAGGATTAAGACTCAAACTTGAAAGGAAATACGTCCATTCGCAGTTTTGAAGGAATTACCTATGGGCAGAGATCACAATAGCCTATTCACTGCGTCTCGAGTTGGGGATTTAATGCCGTCCTGGACAACTGCGAGGAGACGCATAAGAAAATTAAGATAAGGCGCCTTACAGCAACTTACAAGTTTTAACTGCTGTAACCACACCAGCAGTGAACATGTGCTTCTCAGGAAATATAAAACAGAAGAAGTAAGTTATTTCAACCTGTCCACTGTCCTAACTTGACATTTGTTTTTAATAAAAAAACAAATGAAAACATAGTATTTTGACAGGTTTTAAATGGCAGTAGAAAGCTTTTAAGACAAATGCAAGCCTTCATCAGGATAGAACTACACGTATCTTGTCCCAGACACGTTTGGCTGATCTGATCATGTCATTCTCGGTGTTAAATGACAGTAGGAAGCTTGAAGCTATACCAAATTTAAGACTGTGACAGGAAAAAAATACATTTCATGTCCCAGACACGTTTGGCTGATCTTACTATTCCTGGCATAAGAGGACAGTAGGAAGCTTTGAGATATTTATCAAATTTAAGACTGCAACAGGAAAAAATACAAGTTTCATGTCCCAGACACCTTTCGCTGATCTGAGCCTCTGAGACATTCCATTGACATTCTGAAATCATCACCATTAGGTGTTTTTGAACTTTACTCAAGACAACTCTATACAAACTGTTTCCACTTTATTATCTGTGAAGCACTTTTATACATTTGATGAGACACAATACAAGCTTTTGTTCAACAGAAAGCCCCCCCCCCCATCCCAAACTGTTTCCCCCTGATTTTTCCTATAAAATATTCTCCCAACTATGAACATCCTCACCAAAGGGAATATGCCCAAGGGAAAGGGGGAAATTTTCAAAGAAATATTTCCCCAAGAAATTTTAGGAGGGAGAGATTTCCATTACACCAACCTTATTACTGGAATGGAAAAGTAAAATGTAGAAAAAATAAAACTTACACTTTTGAGATCTCATCAGGCACAATGTCTACTGAAGCATAACTATGTGGGGTGATTCCAAATCTGAGTCCATATGGAATGTATTCTGGAGTTTCTGGCCTAGAACAAGACTTAATGAAGGCATTGGGTCCAGCTGTTAAATCAGAACTGGGACCTTCTAAAGGAAGACTTGTTGTTGGTGGAGGTGGGAGGGTAAGTGGCCCACAGAAGCCGATATCAGCATTTTTGAAATCCGTTGCATTTGTGAAGGAAAGCAGTCTAAATGGGAAGGGAAAACAATGGAAGACAAATGAGTGTTTCGCACATAGCAACAGAGGGCGCCACACACCAGCGTCAAAATAATAATTAGTTTTAATAATATGTTTAATACTATGTCTTCAATCACAACTTCAAAAGCAGGATAAACAGTTCATATAGCAGGCCTAAATATTAAGTTGAGAGGCAAATGCATTCAACCCAAATTGAATTAGTAGTACCCTGGAATCTTAATTCATGTATGGATCTTGTTAGTCATTACCAAAAAAAATTTCAAAGATGAGAGACTATCCAGTCTCATATGTGAATCTGCCTGCTTGAGTAAACATAGCCCAGACTAAATCTGTAATCAGACAACATAGATGCACTTGTGACTAATGAAGCACAAACCACAAGACTGTTAACTCTGTGGACTCATCTCTAAGGAACACAACTGACCTTTTGAGATAGCATCCGCTGGTCATTACAAGGTCTAAGTAGGAAGATAGACCAACCATGGCAAGACACCCACAGGCAAGTGAGCCAAATAATCCCATTATTCAGCACATTTGAGTAGTACCCACAATTCTAGGTAATGTGGCAGGTGAGAACACTATGATCCTATTCAGAGACTTTCATTTAATGAAATGTAATATGCAATACTTCTCTTCTGAAATATCATGAAGGGTACTTGTAACTGAAATAAGATGAGACTTGTGAAATTAAAATGTTGTTTCAAAAGTAAAGTTGGGAAGACTGCTTCTTCCCTTTTACTCACTCTCCCATGATGACCAAATTTTCAATGCATCCACTAAACGGTGGTAAAGATTGCACTGTTTTACTGACAGAGATGTCCTGTGTCAGACTACCAACATAGAGAGGTGACCGTGCCGGGATGAGGACATTTGTACCAGGAAGTTTTCCAGAGCGGGTGCTTTTGTCATCCACCGTCATACGTATCCTGAAAGTGATAAGAGGTGATATCAAAGGGTGCAAATGCTCTAAAAAACTTAATAGCAGACTTCTTGCCTCTTACCTCCTGACAACAAAACCAGATCTTAGCTGATAAAGTAATAACCAAGCATGAGTGACAAGGGAAATGCATAACACAGGAGTTTGTTCTTCTAAAAATGTAATCTCCCTATGATTGATTAGTACATACTGAGCAAACTGGCAAGCCCAAGCACGTTAAACATTCATTAATTGCTGGACTGCTCCTAGTTTTCCCACCCTCCCAGTCCCATATACATCACAGGTTGTAACAATCTGTAAGAGCTTCTTGGCAGGGAAAGCCCTTAGATGCATTACAAATGACAGGGTGTGAAAGGAATACAATTTGGGTCATTCAAATGACATTTGATGTTCTTAGCACATTAACTTATACTCTGATAATTTTATATAAGTTTTACTTTGATAATTTTATCTTCAGTTTTCACAATACACAACGAATGAAATTTCATTCAATAATTAAGCATAAAACCTTTACATCCTTTACAACTTCAAGCAAGTTCGAGATTTTCAAGCATACTTGCAACCCCTTCATACTGCTATCTACACTCACCCTTCTTCCCACTCCCCCCCCACATCATTCCTAATCCTACTTCCCCGTTGTACTGAATGCTTTACACTATTCAACTTTTCCAAATCATCTTCAGTTTCCTCTACAGTCATACTGGTTATGTGATCCCAGAATCAAATAAAACAAATGGCCTCACCTTTTATCAATTTTTTGCATCAAAATGACATGAGGTTTCCCATCATTCAATTTTCCATCCGATTTTCTTGTTGCTAAGGTGAGTCTTCCTTGGCCGGCATTGATCTGGACTTGGACAAGGCCATGGACGATTGCAAATGTGTAAGAAATCTGAATAAATTGATAAAAAACTTCTCAACATCATTTAAGGCAACAAACACAGACTTGTATTCTGCTGACAGATAATGCTTCTTATGATTATCAAATCTAACTTTTTGACACTATGAAAACAACTTCAGTCTTCCCAGGAAAATGGTTAAACCCACTCAGTGCTAGGGTGTGCCAGTTTATCCTACTTTAAAGGAACTCTTGCATCATACCAAACTGTTTTCCAATACCCAGGTATTTGAAATTATTATGGGTGATTACACTTAGATTGAGGGTATGCACATTAGTCACATGGGAAGTGTACAACAGGAACCTTCATCACTTACTTTGAACTATTATTTGCGAGTCACATAATTGATAAAGTAAAACTGTTATGTTATGAAGTCCATTGCAAGTACATGTCAGTCTAGTGACTATGAAATGAGTCATTTTTACACACCTGCCAGTCAAACCAAGTACCCATATGACTGTCATGTTGAGTAAACTGCAACTACATGTCAGCATAGTGACTATGAAGTGAGTCACTTTGACATGGTTGACAGTTACATAAAAAGACAAGAAGACCAAGAAGGCAGTTTATGCTAAGTCAATTGCAACAAATTGTCAGTCTAGTTACCATGAATTGAGTAACTCAACTAATTTCAAACTCTCGTTCACTTTCACAAATTACCTAATCATACAAATTCAAGTTTCTTTGACCTTCAAATTTTCAAATTTTGAAAACACTGGCACACTCTTTAGCATAAGATATAGCTCAAGCTATTTTCAGTAGCATGGCATCTCAGGCATTTGTCTAGCTCATTGTAAATAAAACAACTTACCTACAGGGGCTAGGGATGCATGTAACACTGAAGAGCTACATTCAAGCTCAAAAAGACACATAATAAAGGGGCCTAAATACTTTTCAAGTTAACTACATTTCTTTGTGTTTTCAGTTTCCCTTTGAAGAATTTTCAAAGTTAAGGCCAGTTCATGCTTCAGTGTAATGCTATAAAGATATGAAAGTTGAACACTGTTCAACTCTGGGTAATGTCTGTAACTGGCCCTGAAGAGCATGCACGCAAGGGGTGACCATATAATTTTTGTACCTTTACAGCGCATGAACATTTGGAAGTATCAACGGCCTTATGAGACAAACTTATAGGTAATTTATGAAAGAAATATATGGTGACCTTTGGCACTCACATCAACTGCATCAAAATTAATATCCCTTTTGTTTCTGTCCCTTAAGTCTCCTGCTGCTAAAATAACAGCATCTTCTTGGAGTGTAGTAAAGGTTAGAGTTATGTCCGCCTCTCTGCCCAGAGCCACTGGGCGTAGTGCTACTGAACCTCTTCCGGATAGACCTACGCTCCTCTCAACCTGACGAAAATAGAATACCACAGGAATGACCGGAAATATTTCTACCAAGTATATGATTGTAGACAGAGCATGTATGGTATCCTTCTCAAGGGTATGTCCTTGCATTTACTTCCCACATGTATGCCAAATATGACAGAAATAATGACATTTACAAATAAATACATAAAAGAGTTTTTATCCAGTCAACCTCCATAAAATGAAACCATTTTGTGTATGTATTTAGAAACTTTTCATTTCATTCAACATTTTTATGAAAATGTTATGAGAGCAACCATCCCTCTCCTCCCACACAAAATATGAAAAAGGAAGCCATGTTGCTTGAAAGAGGCTATTCATATTTTCTTTGAGACAAGCAAGCAAAGTATATAACATTCATACCAACTGACAGATTCATATACAGAGGGCTTCTCCATATGCAAAGTGCTTCTCTGATTGACACTAAATTTAACATAGACACAATGTAAGAAAGGTAAAATGCACAGGTTTTGTGCTTGTTTTTAAAGTCAGTAGTTATATATCAAGCAATGTGGTCATGTATTGTGAATTTGTGAAGCATTTGTAAATTTGACCATAAGGCAGGGTATTGCAGTCTTTGACCTTTTAATACAAAAACGCTAAACTTGGCATTTTTGGAACAGAGTTACACATTTTTACTTATCATTAGCATTTGTTGGATTCACCTAAAATTGCAGCCTACTTACAAAATTAATATCCTTAAAATTCATTGCAAACATATCCTTAAAAGAAGGGTTCAAGCTAAAATTCATTTAAATAGCAACAAAATGCAAGCATTGTGTTTAAATTTGAATCCTTCAAGTGGTTCTCAAGACATTAGCAGATGAAATAATCACATTTTCAACACAAAGTGAACTTGAAACAAGCACATGTGACATCACAATCTCACATTATTTACTACTGTTAGCTCTGTTTTTCTATAAACTTTACAATCAGTTTTCTCCTTCATAACCCCATACTTATGTATGTAAATGCATCGGAGGCATTTACATTCCCTATGGGTAGACTCACGTCCCCATCTATTTCAAGGCCAAATCAATAGATTGACAAAGAAAACACCAAGCATTGCTCATAAATGCTTGCTTGCTTGCATCAAGTTTACTTTGTGTGAAAAACTTCGTAACTTTCTCTACTAATATCTTAACCACCAAATGTAAGAATTAGATGAAAAACTTCATCAGAATTCTTAAATTAGTTCCTCTCAAGTATATTCAAACTACAGTTTTGCTTAAACCCTTCCTTTGAAACATCTACATTTAGTCATAGGATTGTGCAAATCCAAACTTTTAGAGAGTCTGCTCCACGTCCCTATGTATAGTAACTCTGAATGAAGTCACAAATCCTAATATGACATCATAACTGATGCAGGGAAATAAACCTTAAACAGCAATAACCTGTCCATTTCTATACCCTTCAATGAGATATTTAATACACTTGTAGGCTTACACTACAAGCTTTTCAATGGCTGAGGAGCAGAACTGCAAATATCAGAGATTCATTTCAAACAACTTGTATGATTGAAAAAAGGAAAAATCACAAGAGCTAGTTGTGCTAAAATACTTCACTACAACCTGCAAAACAACATAAATTTGAACTCAAAAGAATGATTTCTGTGCATACGATTGACAGTATATTGAATTTCCAAGGGGTCGCGATTCTAAGCAGAGTTGACCCCCAGCCGGGAACCATGACTCTGAAGAATAGTTGAGTAACTTGCCCAAGACTGCGTGGTAGGCTATATTAACTATGCGTAACAAGTAGGTCATCTCTGTCAAAGAGAAGATAACCACCCACTTACAAAGTCCCACATCAGTTGTACCTACCTTATTTGGGGTACAACTGTCTGTTATGCCGAATGAATGACCAGGTTGAAGGAGATCCTGGGTTGAACGATATAAATTAAAATTCCTCATACAGCCACGAAAAGAGTTCACATTAACATCTCGCCTGCAAAAGAAAACAGAAAACCACATTCCAGCAGAAACTGTCCTTCACAAAAAAAATATTCACAGCAGTGTATAAAGGACTGCCGAAGGAAAAGAAAATTCTATAACTTCTCCAAGTTTGGATGTTAAAGTATAATTTCATTAATTTATTAGGTCCAAAAAATGAATTACTATTCCATGCCTTTCCAGGCTTAACCCTTTTGCATCCATCCACAAATTTTCCTATCACACACAGTACTATGCAGCTTGCTAGGTTCATAGAGTTTTTGAAATGATGGGTCATTCATTTGAAATGTTAAACAGATTATTCCTAAACAAAGTTGGAAGTAAAAATTATCGTAAAAAATGAAGCCAATACATGTCTCCACCAGTAAAGGTTGCCTACAATGCAATTCTGGATGAAAAAATTCAAAATGGTTGCAGATCTAATCGTCTCGATTCACGGCAGAGTTCTAGTCACCATCCAAAATGATGAGGGACATACCATCAGAATCAATTTCACTGTCCTTACAGTATCTTCTAGACCATCAGTAGAGCTTCCAACACTGATTCATGAATGTGCGTTGCTAAGCCTGACTTACACCAGAGTGCTACCATCTTTATGCTACATAATTTATTAAACAAATATGATGGGTCATTCATTAGAAATATATTCATTATTGATATTTATTTTGTTTCTGATAAAGCTGATATACTTTTTGCCGATGATACTAACATTTTCTTCAGACATAAGGGTGCAGATTTATCGTATGATACCGCTTCAAGTGAATTGAGTAGGTTATGTAACTGGTTTTCTGCTAACAAGCTATCTTTAAACATAAGTAAAACTAACTATATCATCTTTGGTAATAGTAGAACTAGCAGGAGGGATAGTGATGTCTGTATAAATGGGATTACTATTAAGCAAGTTTAATACCACAACCAAATTCCTAGGAGTACATATAGATGCAAAGCTTACCTGGCGAGATCATATTTCAAATATTTCCAAGAAGATCTCAAGGAACGTGGGCATATTATCCAAACTAAAACACTTTTTACCTAGAAATATACTCATTACACTATACCAGACTTTGATTATCCCCCACTTAAACTATTGTTCCATTGTCTGGAGTGGAGCAAACAGTTCTCACCTTAGCCAACTCACAATATTGCAGAAACGAGCCGTTCGCCATATAGCTCATGCAGGCCCCAGGGACCACACCAGCCCACTATTTAGAAAGTTTAAATTACTTAAGTTTACTGACGTTATTGATTTCAACATTGCAGTTTTTACTTACAAGGCATGGAACAGGTTACTACCGGATACATTTCATAACTTTATCATTAGCAATACTCTTGTTCACAGGCATGATACTAGACATGCTAACTTTGCCCATCGTCATTATTATCGTACGAATATTGGATCATGCAGCTTGCGTAATCGTAGTACCAAAATGTGGAATACCCTCACAGACTCAGTTAAAAATTCTCCCTCTCTATTTATCTTTAAGAAGGCGGTTATGAAAGGTATCATTGATAATTATTAAGCTTTTATTGTTGAAATTCCCCTCCATATCTTACCCGGTGACTCCTGATATTTTTCAAATGTAAGTACATATTACGGAGACAACCCATAGTTATGTATGTATATGTATATATATGTTTGTTTGGTTATATGTTTTTGTGTCTTGTAGAAATTGCAGATATCTGTTTCCTTTTTCTCTTTCTTTTTCTGTAGGGAGTCATCCACCTTGTTAAGCCAGTCGTGGCTTTCTGGATGACTTCCTTTCACATCATATGTCTATATGTAATGTGATGAAACAAATAAATGAAATGAATGAAATGAAATAATTCATCACCAGTTGAAGTAATGAAAAAATTTCAATGGTACCACCTTTTCAAATTATGTGTGTAAACTATACGTTAAGATACCATGCTAACCATGAGGGGTCCTGTGCACAGAACGAGTCGAAATTTACACTCTGTTTACTTTGAGAGCAATGCAAACACGAAGGTGCACTCAGGTGTGAAATGACCACGTTCGACAGGAAACCTGCTAGCCCACTGTCGGCTGTTGACTTTGTATACTTGCTCCCTCCGTTCTGCAGAGCTGAGTCAAACAGCGGTACTGTAGACCTATATACTTATTTTCGGGTAGGCTACTATAAAAGTCTATTTGAATTATCGACAGTGAAACGCTTTCTGGTGAGGGGAGTGTTAGACTGGACTTTCGTCCTTAGAAGTGGCTACTCAGTTATTGGTGCAAAATAACTTTCGTAAGAGCAATATTTAATTTTTGCCAAGAAATAAAATAAAAAGAAGACGAATTAACATTAAGTTTTTTAGATGGAAGGTAAGAACTTGATTAATAGTCGTACTTGTTGGCCACGAGACTTTTAGGATGTAGTTTTTGCTCGATCAAAAAACCCGTGAGTATTGTAGTCTGTGATGATGAATTAAGATCCAGGTCAAAGGTATGCGCTTACAGTATTTGCTTTGGACGGGTATTTTCTCAGTTTAAAGGGTGAATGCAGGAAAGAAGACCGCCGATATGATATAAAACAGAAACATAACCCCACAGGAGTAAATTGCCGAACTTTCATTGACCTTTCCCCAGGGGCGGATCCAGAATTTCAAAAAAGGGACTATCCCCATGAGGACAAAGTTTGCAACTTAAAATTTAAACAATTAAATGGTATTTCATGGCATCTGGC
Source organism: Holothuria leucospilota (assembly GCA_029531755.1). Classification (NCBI taxonomy): domain Eukaryota; kingdom Metazoa; phylum Echinodermata; class Holothuroidea; order Aspidochirotida; family Holothuriidae; genus Holothuria; species Holothuria leucospilota. The sequence continues at coordinate 51,422,378 of CM055971.1, forward strand.
AATCAAAATAAGCATACATATTCATTGGTAGCTCTGGCACAGTCACAAAACCATAATTGAGATTGGTTAAGGGGGACAGCCACTAAATGCCCCTCTGGATCCTCGTCTGAGCAATGAGCGCTCTTTTGATAGAAAACGTTTTTGTAAGTTTAGTATGTGGATCAGGTCAGTGCAGGGCCATGGCTTCTTAGTGATATCCAACATCAGCAAGTATTTTACATTAAAGCGATCCACCCTGTGCTGTCTGAGGATGCCCACGTACGTACGCAGCATGTCTCTGCTAGAGGAGGGCCGGGGGAATGAGTGTTTCGTACCGCCGGTTAGTTGGGGATGCGGTATCTCCGTCCCCTCCGAGTCTTTGGGATTTTTTGTTAACGTTGGGTGTCCGAGCAATTTGATGAGAGATTTCATACAAATTTTGATTGAAAGTACTGCAATTGTTTTATTTTTCACAGATGGAACAAATAAAGGGTTTCTGTCCTTGAAAAAGGTGTGGGTATGCTGGGGTGGAAGTATGCTACCACCTTACCACATTTAGCCCAAGGGGTAGGGTGGGCTTCAGCAAGCCAAACTAATTCCTACGCCGACTCATGGCAGTGATGTATGATGCCTGGAGCCTGGAATAAAATAACTTTGTGACCCCAGTCAATCTGTGCTTCCTCCTCAGTTGGTAAATCATTCTTTTTCATGCATGTCAGCATAATCAAAGCAAAGAAGAACAGGGTAAGCTATGAGGAAGCCTATTTAATCCAAGATGAATTATTTCCGTGTGTTCACATTAGGCTCGAGTGATTTTCCCCAAAATGTATGGTAAGTTGATACATTAAAGCATACTGACGTAATCAAGCTACTCTCTGACCCGTTCCCTTTGTGTTCGAGACGTTACCGTAATAATCTATCTCCCCAAAATTGCTTTAAAAAATCATGCAGCAAGGTCCCCCCATTTCCACCCTCATCCTTTCCGTCCTCCCTTGCAATTTGCAAAGTCAGCCTTACTTAATCCCCCGTTCCTGTTCCAGCCACTCTCAGCCGTCATTGCCCTTCCCTAAATCTTTTCCGTCGTTCCTAGCCCTGCCTTCCACAGCACTGCTCCCCGAGTCGGTGCTTCTCTCGTTTATCATTTATTTATCAAACCAACTTCTTCCTCTCCCTTCTTCTTTCCATTCATCAATAATCCCTATTCTTACTTTTCAGAGGCCATTCACAAACATCTCAGTAGTTTAACACAGAGACCGCACAAACAGGACAAAGACTTCCTTAGCATTAAAACCCTGTAAATAAACTTTCCGCAGTATACACAGTAGTGTATTAAAGCAAAGTCTAGTCCATGAACAACTTACGTAAGCGGTATAAAGCTGCATTGCCTGGTGCAAAAATTGTGAACGAAAACAAGCGTCTGGTATGTTTCAGTTTTTACTTATCCCAAATGTTTTATTCCAAAGACAAAAAGCACTTTTTTTTAAAAAACCATTTTAAATAACTTTGATCCACTTTTTTACTTTTTAAAGTTTTTGTCGTTGGTTGTTTGTATTTACTTCCTAATTACAAGTCAGTACTTGCTATCCGAGTTACTCCAAAATAACCCCCCTTGCCTTTCTGTGGAAATTTTCTCACAGAAAGGCAGCCGGTGGTTTGTCATCAAATGGGAGTAAGACAAATAACGGTCACAGCATTCTAAACGCTTTTGATCATTTTTTCCGTTGAGTGTGAAGCCATTTTAGCTCCGATTTTTGTGCTTAACATCTTTAAATATATCTAATTTAACCACAGGAAACGATTCTCACAACAAAAAACATTTTAAGTCTGTACTTTTCATGTTAAGGAGGGAAAGTCGTTTCTCTAATCTGTGCGTCAGCATTTTAGTTCGCCAAATAAACAAGAGGTGTTATCCGAATTGTTCCAGTTTTTATCCGAGTTACTCCAGTCTTAGTTTCGACAGGTTCTGTGGAAGGGACTTGGCATGACCTCATATGGTATATTCATAGCTAGCCACGACATTTAAAATACAGATTCCAAACACAATAGTCTATATGTGACTGTGAATGCAGTATTAGCCTGATGAGTAATACTATACAGCTAGATGTGAAAGGGTTCAAAAGTGAAAAAGAACTATTACGTGACTTTCTCAGCCCTGGAATATGGCAAATAAAATTCCATAGCTTCTTCAGGCCTAAAAGGTGAAAATATAAATTCTCAGACTTTTCCAGCTCTTCAAAAAGAAATTAAAATTCCGTGCCATTCTTGGCCCCAAACGCAAAACAAAATTTCATTACATTTGTACGGCTGGAAAGTAAAAAATGATTTTAGCCTTACCAGGCCTAAAAGTTGACAACAAAAATCATAACTTTCTTGGGAAATGTGAGACAAAACCTGATAACGTTTTAGAACTTGGAAGTGAAAACAAAATTCTTGTCTTTCCAGGCCTGAAAATCAATAAAAAAATTTCATGACTTTTCTAGGTCTGGAATACCAGATAAAATTCTGTGACTTTTCAGAGCCTAGAAAGTGAAAACAAAATTCTTGTCAATCCAGGCCTGAAAATTCACAGAAAAATTCATGAATTTTCTAGGTCTGTAATATGAGATAAAATTCCATGACTTTTAAGAGTCTGCAGGGAAAGTGAAAATCAAATCCCATGACTTCACAGGAATCCTGGCATTATTAGCACCTACCTCATCTCAAAACCATAGGGAAGTCCGCCGATATACAATTTTGTGAAAGGAGAGATAGTTAAACCATCAGGTGAACTTTTTGTAGCCGCACTGGTAGCCTTACGATTGTTGATGTACAAGGAGCCTATAAGAAGGAAGTTAAACATTACGACACAGTAAAAATCATACTGGCCTATTTGGTGAATTTCACACTGTAAAGTACAACAGTAAATTAGGTATTACACCAGTCATATGCCATATATTGAGTTTCCGAAATCTATTCAAATAGCACGTTCAAAGCTATAAACTGACACCAAGTCAAAGGGATACATCTTTCCTATATTTTTCTAAGGTTAATGAAAGTTTTAAGAAGGTGGATTTAACTGTTCTACTTTACTGAACTGACATACAAAGGCAATTAAATCATCCATAGCTCAAGCTTCAACTACATTAATAAGACAGACATAACCCACTCTGCTATGGGGCACTACAGTTGTGGTTTCTTATAAATATTGCCTCAAGGTCAGAATAAAGCTACATTATATGTAGAGGGTACCCTTTACATCTGAGTATGAATATCTTCTCATGTTACTGCCATCCTTCACTGAGTTTATCACATAACATTCAACTTAAGCTTAATTTGAGTATTATCTCAAACTTTCTTCATCCTCAGATGTGCCACATATTGTAGCACACTCAACTCAAAAATCTCATGCCTGGTAAAGTCCCAGTAGATCAAAGGCTTGGTGGGGTTTAATGGCTCTTAGTTTAGTACTGATTAATGAATGGACTGGGGTGTATAATTAATCTCTTATGTTTATGCAATACAATAAAATTGCATGTTTATTTGATAAAAATATAACTTACAGGCTGTATGTCAAGTTCTTTTCAACTGGTTAACTGGAATGAGGCCTAAATCTAGTTTTTTTTTTATATTTTTTTTATCAGTGGTCATTTGGGTATGTTTCCAAATAGAGTGTCCTATTGAATATACCATGCACTGGATAAGAAGAATCAACCTAGTATGTTGTATTATAGCTCCCCAATTGGAAGGAGCTCGATCTAGTTCTGATTTATTAATCAGGGGTCATGTGTATGCTTATTACACAAAACTGTCTGTCCAACAGATAGGATGTCTGGTTAAGTGCAATGAAGTTTGAAGTGAAACATAATTTCTTTTTTACCCAAAGTTCACACCATGCAGGCAATGTACAGAAATCTGAAAATGTAATTCAATGACCAAGCAAGTATTTTTCCACAACAAATTCTTACATTTCACACATTTTACAAGATGTTTACAGCAAACTTACTGAAAATAATGGTAGCCATGTGCATTATCGTCAGCAAATGGTATCCACATCACCTCATATCGACTGGTACACAAACTTCATAATTTCATCAAACACTTTTAAGTAATAATATGGGTTTACTTTTTTACAGCAATAGCAAAGTAGTAAACATAAAATGAACATTGTGAAACATTCCACGACATTTTGACAACTGTTTTCTTTAAACATCAATTTACCATAACCTCATATAAAATGACAAAATTTACACTCAAGGGCTTTCTGTGACTGTACAACCTGTGATCATAGGGAAACCCGCCATGACAAGAACACCACACAATTGCTTTTCCCCCGTACCATTGCATCTAAAAGAAACAAGAGCCCAAGGGCACTATGGTTCCTTGTCTTCAAGATTATTTTGCCCAAAGGGAGTAGAAAGGGAAGGCATGTGCTCCTTCAACCCCAATGACTTTTGACCTCCACCAAAAACACTAGGGTACATATTTGAAAATCATACACATACTCGCAAGTTTAAGAAAGACTCACTTGGTTATATTGATTTACCGCATCACATACCTCCGATTCCAATGCGTTACACACACACACACTCATGACCTTTCACTAAAATATCAATTACTTGAAGTTGAGTTACAGGGTAGGAGCATTGTACGAGTGGTAGTTTAATTGCCTTTTTGGTTTGTCTCAACAAGATAAATCCAGGCTTCACAAAAAAGGCACAAAGGTCAAAATGTCAAATAGGTCAAAGAAAGTCATCACATGCACTTCATTTAGATGAACACAACTTTCCATTATGCCATCCCCCTATGTCACTTGGTTATTGAGTTATCGCACTATGTACCTAGCATTGCAATGCATATAACGCACACACACTACTAACCTAAAGTCACTTAAATGTCAATAACTCGAGTTAGAAACATCATAGGAGGGTAGTATAATTGACTTTTTGGTTTGTCTCAACAAGACAAATCCAGGCGTCACAAAAAGTCACAAAGGTCAAAAGGTCAAATGAGGTCAAACAAGGTAATCAGGTGCGCTTCACTAAGACGAACAAAACTTTCCATTACACCATCCTCCTATTTCACTTGGTTATTGAGTTACTGCACCGCATACCTCGCATTCCAATGCATATGACACACACACACACTACAAACCTTTCCCTTAAATGTCAATAACTCGAGTTAGGAACATCATAGGAGGGTAGTATAATTGACTTTTTGGTTTGTCTCAACAAGACAAATCCAGGCGTCACAAAAAAGCCACAAAGGTCAAAAGGTCAAGTGAGGTCAAAGTAGGTCATCATGTGCACTTCACTGAGACGAACACAATTTTCTATTACAACATCCCCATAAAATGTTTCGTCGGCGAGGTATCAATAAAACATTACTTTTTGACCTTTTGACCCTTTGAGATTATGTTGATAAATGTTACAGTACTTGCACCTCCTACCAATCTATCTTATCCTAAAATTATGTCACAGTTTGAATAATGGTCACCGAGTTATAGCTACTAAAAGAAATTCACTTTTTTGCCTCTAGTGACTCCTAGTGACCTTTGACCTCCACCAAAAACAATAGGGCACATCTACTCAATACGATACATGTACACACCAAGTTTGAGAAAAATTGATCACTTGGTTATTGAGTTATCACATCACATACCTCAAATTTCAATGGCGTCACATACACACACACACATACACACGCCAACCTGACAACATAGGTTCCTTTGTTACACAAGGAACCAAAAATAAAATATTCTACAAAGACGGCACTTAGTATTTTGTACTTACTTTCATTCTTATAGATAGTGAGAGATATGGAATGCCAAGTATTGTTATTAATCTTTTCTGATGACTCTCCGATCCCAACACCTTCACCAAGATCAAGCTTTGTGACAGGTTTTCCATCCTTTAATTCAATGGACACAAAGTCCCCCTGGCAAATAATACAAAAAGAGGGCCAATAAAAATCTTTGACTCTCCAGCTGTGGGTCTCATTTGAGAAGCCTGAAAATTCTGAGGGCCACCCAAAATATTTGCCACGAAATAAAACTATTTTTGTTAGTCTCGTTGGTCAAATATGTAAGTGTGCACAAGAGTAACATATAGTGAGCACTGCACAGCACTGTGGCTACACAGTGAGGTAACATTCAGGTTATCATATTACAAGGCAGCATGAAGTAGATTGTTTGGAAAGGGTAAGAAAGTTACTGTAGTGTTTATAACTCGAAGGGCAATTCTCATCTTCCAGTTCTCCCAACTTAGTTACTTCTAGCTCCTCCTATAAATGTATAAAGCTTCTCCTTGTGCACAACAAACATACTTTATTGCTTCAGGTCATGTCCTGGTAAGCTTACAAGGCTATAATGTGTAATCCAAACACTATCTCTGCATTATGTGGAATGTGAGCTACTCAGCATCTTTTGAATTTTCAAACTTTGATGTAAATCAAAGACCAGCCACCAACTGACAATTTTGAGATCCCACATCAAAAATATCCTTTGGGGTGATGAGTGTCTGTCTTTAAGAGAACTGTCCTTAGCCAATGATTTTGCTTTGTGGGAGCAAGGTACTTAAGACAGTTTTTGAGGACAATGGAGGGTGGATGTGTAAGTCAACTTTGTCACAAAACCATGAATCAACTAGGAAGAGTGTAACTGTCATTCAGAAGATGCAAAAATTAAAACGCATGTTCAGTTTGTGAGTATGAGTAAAAGTGTTGTATCTATGATTGTGAGTATGAGTACAAGTGTAGTGATTCTGGTTTTTAGAGTAAAGGCAAGCAGAGTTTATGAATATTAGTATGGCTATAGTGTCTTTGGCTGTAAGTGTATACAAGTGTATCATGTGTGGTTGAGAGCAAGTGTAATAACTAGTTGTAAGCGTGAGTGCAAGTATAAAGCCTCTGGGTGTGAGTATGCATAAGACTTTTATCTCTGGTTGTGAATGAGTGCAAGTGTAGTGACTGTAGTTGCGAATATAAGTACAAGTGTAGTGAGTCTAGTTGTGAGTACAAGGGCATGTGCACTATCTCTGGTTGGAAGTATGAGTGCACGTGTAGTGACTAGTTGTAAGTGTGAGTGCAAGTCAGACCTGCCAACATTTGAAAACTGGAAATAGGAACACAGCGGCACAATTTTGGAGAATCCGCCGGCCTGGGGGTGGGGTCTAAGGGGAGGGGGTGTCCCCCTCCCCTTTGGAAATTTTTTGAGGTTTAAATACTCTTAGATTCAAAACGGTGGCATATTTAAGGAATATGTATCAAATTTTTACACAGGCAAAATTACAAATATTTTAGGCTGTATTTTAAAAATTTGGATGATTGGTAGGCCTAGGCCTATGTCTGCTGGAATTGTAGCCTAAAAAAAAATGCAAAAATCAACACACCCCATCACAGTGATAAGTCTAAGGTTTTGTTAGTCTATAATGCAAGCAACTTGAACTTTGAACTAGTTCCCGGCAGTGCTGATTACATCCCTTTTTGCATTATATGTGCACAAAAGAAAACTTTCAGATCATGTTACTTGTTACTGTAGTGTTAGGCTGGGCAGGCTAGGCTGCATGGTAATGTTAGTCATGTTACACACTTAGCCTAACACAAACTTCGTTTAGGCCTTGGCCTATATGAACGATTCTTGGCGGGGTTTATGCAATGTATTCAGAAAAAAATCATATAAAAAATTCCCACCTATTTCATAATCTCCGCGACATTCGTAGTTCAAAAGTTAGACCTCAACGTAACCGTTAAGTTCAGGCCTAGCCTAGGCTAGACTGCACACATGTGCTATTTGGCTATGCCGCACTTTCGCTACGTTACCGTTAGTATGATACGGCGAACTACAGTACCGAAAAACGCCTGCAGGCTCGCAGCTTACTGTCCCAAAGTTTAATACTCAAAAACTTCGTTGCTGGTCTTCCGTTCAAAATTGAACGCTGTCATAAGTACTTTGTTCAATCTTCAAATATTCTTTTTCATCCTTCTTAATCTCAAACAAGAGCATTGCGATTAGTCCCACTGGTTATCAAACAAACATGCACTATGTATTGCGTATGTACCGTATACGTACGTACCACCGCAGGTGTCACACGGACTTCGCGGCCGGTCCGTAGGCGCAGCTGTGGTGATTTGTAAAGCATTAACTGCTACGATCGTTACGGATATGTACTGTCAGTGTGCACATATCCTGAGACATTTTAGCGCGCACGCCGGATGTTGCATACATAATGCTGAAGTCTTGGTCACAGTGTTTACATATATGTACACGTAAAGCCCATGCAAGTTCGATCCACGACTCATTAATGAGGTGCGTGACATGCGTTTTAAATAATTATGTTGCAAGGATATTTCTTGTACTATTTTGGGGTGGGTGCTAGAAATCGGAACGTTCCGATTTTTTGCTATGTACGGACTCAAAAATCGGAACGGTTCCGATTAAATCGGAACGGTTGGCAGGTCTGGCAAGTATAAAGCCTGTGGGTGTGAGTATGCATAAGACTTTTATCTCTGGTTGTGAATGAGTGTAAGTGTTGATATGAATTTAATTTTATGTACAAAAGTACAGTGAAACCACGTTTATCTGAACCCCGTTTATCCAAACAAGCCGTCAGATTTAACAACAATAATATTCAACACAATTACGATAGTAGCCACCAAGTTTTCAGTGCTTTAATACAAGGCAGAATTCAATTTAATTTTTGCAGAAATGCACTTATTTTGCTCAGGACTTTAAAAGTCATGAAAAGATGTCACAATGGCTAAAACAGATGACATGTGGGCACAGAAAACAGTTTCTGTTCTCTTTGTCAAATTTGGAAGAAAATTGTACGTATTTGTTTTGAAATTCTTGTTAGGAGCCATGAGTCGGTATAGGCTCAATATCCTCCTATACTAAACTACATTCGGCTAGTGTAAGTCCTAGTTTCACTAAACCTGAAAAGTTGGTATACCTAAAAATAACAAAAGTAGACCTTACAAAACATTGCGAATTGCTGTTTGAGAGTCTCCTACACGTGTCTCTGTCATTTTTGGAAATTTATGCTGAATTTTCACTCTAGATACCTCTCCAGATGGTTACAGCTTCTCTTCAGTCCATACACTCAATTAGTGTGTAGAGCACTGGTAATTCAGAAGAGTGTAGGCTCCAATTTTAGCAATAAAATCTTTCTGGTTTAGAAGTCTTGAAATTTATTTGTCATATCATTGGTCACAAAAAATAGTCACCAGATATTTTGAGGGATTCTGTCTGCAATTTTACTAGCCATTTCAGAATTATTTTGGAAATGTGTTGACACTCTTTCTTATGGAACCAGTGTACCGTACGTGAGGCAAAGACCTGGAACCAGTTTATCCCAATTTTTTCGTTATCCAAACTCTCTTGGGTCCCGACGTGCTTGGATAAACTGAGTTTTACTGTACGACTAAAAGGCACATATACTAGCAACAAATTTGCAAAACTGAACTCATAACAGCATTGACAAAATCACAGTGAATGCACAGATCTACTGAATACATTCAACACAGTGATCCTTTCCATCAGGTCAGTATGCAACACCCTTCCCCCTCCCCTCTTGAAAATCCCCACTTGTAAACAAGCTTTTTTTTATTATGAAGGGCCACACTTTACTTACTTGATCAGCAGAACTCATGAAAAACAGAAGTGCATTCTGGGATAGTGTGCGGATGTCAAACGCAAGGTAGACAACATCTGCTCTGAACGAAGAGGGCGCCCTTATCATTGCATAGCCTGTACCATCAAAGCCAAAACCTTTCTCTTTCTGGAAAGTTGGTGGACTGTGCAGAAATCACAATAAATAAATGTTTTTTGACACAAACTCTTCATTCTCCATTTAATATGAAATAGTAAAGTAACGTCACTGTTAACTTTCACGTCAGGAAGTACCCACAAGCTACATTCTATACGTGTAGTGCTAGTGCTATATCATAAGGCCATATAAAAATCCTTCTTGTTCAGGCTTCATGCCCAGCCTGTAATACGTCCCCTTCACTTACCTAGATGACCAAAAAAATTGTTAGGTAACCATTCACTTACCTAGATGACCAAAGTATTCGTTAGATAATCATTCACTTACCTAGATGACAAAGCAATTGTTACATAATCATTCACTTACCTAGATGACCAAAGTAATTGTTAGATGATCATTTTCTTACGTAGATGATCAAACTAACTTTAGATAATCATTTACTTATGTAGTTACTTACATAGATGATCAAACTAATTGTTAGGTAACCATTCACTTACCTAGATGACCAAAGTATTTGTTAGATAATCATTCACTTACCTAGATGACAAAGCAATTGTTACATAATCATTCACTTACCTAGATGACCAAAGTAATTGTTAGATGATCATTTTCTTACGTAGATGATCAAACTAATTTTAGATAATCATTTACTTACGTAGTTACTTACATAGATGATCAAACTAATTGTTAGGTAATCATTCACTTACCCAGATAACAAAAGATAGCTGGTTGGATAACCATTTCACTAACCTAGGTGACTAAACTTAGCTTGTTTGGTACCTACAAAGCCCTCATGGGTCTTGAGGAACCATCATCTCACATCAGTCACATCAAGGTTTAAGGGTAAGCATTTTTCTCACCTGACACCACAACCTTGACATTCTCCCTCAGCAGATTCAAAATTCCATAGACCAATAGGTGCCCCGTCAAATATTACCTCCCCCATACACCCTTCAAAGTTTTGTGTTGTAACTACATCAACCTGTTTGAAGCAAACAAAATTAAAAAAAAAAAATGATTGCTTTCCACTGAAAAGTCATCACAACAGTGACCTCATTTTGTTTTTTTAAGATTAAGGTAATAAAACACAACTTAGTCCTAGAAAAAAACTGGCTTCCACCCTCCCCCTCTAGCTGCTACCATCAACCACCCTTCCCTGTAGCCAGTGCCCATCAGCATCATTTACACAAAAGATGTCAAAATGTATTGTTTCTCATTATGAAGAGAACATGCAATTCCAGCCACCTTTTCGGTCAGAACTCCTCAATTTGTATTAAACAAAATTATTTTATTTTCCATATAAGATTCTGTAGAACCTCACACATGTAACTTTCTTTCACAGGAAGCATGCCAACTTTCAATACGTATGTACAGTACAATCACCAGGGCAGAGAATTACAGATACCTACTGGTCAATTATCAGGTCAACTTTGAAGATTATAGACAAAGTGAGCTTCCATCACCAAGAAACACACAATATGATATCTTTATAATACGATATAGATACAAACCATACATATTTTTATATATTTACCATTTGGTCTGATGGTATACCACCAATATACATAACAGAATTTTCATTTACATCTAAGATGGTAGAGCCTACAGGTGCAGCACCAGAAACTGGAGCCGTACCCATCCTGTTGTCAGCTTCCTCTACCAGTAAACTGCCAGTCTGGCTTACTCTGGAGAGAATGAAGTAAAAGAAAGAATGCTCCATGTTTATTGTTTTTTTCCCATATTCTTGTATTAGGTACATTACGTATATTCCTTTACTAGGTACACTGAGCAAAGGTCACGCATCTCTACAGAGTTGCAAACTTACTATCAGGAGTCAAGCAATGACTACTTTCTTGGGAATTATGACTCTCAGTGAATTCTTAAGCGATGTAAAATCATGCACAAAAATTATATTTTTGTACTGATAAACTTGCAAATGCATTCTTCTACAGTATCTTAAGAGAAGGCTAATGTAACATAACTACCACTTTAAGTACTTGATGGCTGCCATTTTCCAATACAGACAATTCAGCTCCTCAGCTGATGAAAGCCTGTAGTGTAGGCCTTCTGGTGCATTAAAACTGAATGGTAGGCAAATTCTGGACCCTTTTGGTACTGTTTTGCATATGACTGTGGTAATGATATGATCACTGTAGGAGCCATGACTGCTTCCAGAGTTGCCACTCCCAAGGTAGCAGGTCCTGGACTGGGTGCAAATCCTTTACAAATGTTTAGAGTAAGCACTCAATTCCTCATTGTCTCTTGAAGAACTAAACCATAACCAACTTGACTGATTATAGAATAAGAACACATCAGTGAGATGGACGGCTCAGACAATGAGAGCCCAGTGGCATGTGAAAGTAAGGTAACGGTATCTCATCAGGATGACCACTGTTTGCAGAACACACTGGTTAGTTTAAACATGTCAATATGTAATTATCAAATGAGGAATTGCTTTGGACTTCCCTACCCTTAATTCACTATACAAAGTGAGGGTTGTAACCAGGCCTGTAGAAAGAGTACTCAAGGGGTGCGAGATAGCTTCTAGTGGAAGGGGCAAAATGTTCCCTAGGGTAAGGTAGGCAAGATATAATTCAATGCATTAAGGCAAGAGTAAGTATTCACTGGGTCAAAATATTTTCTAGGGGGTGTCCCCTGACCCCATGGACCCCTGACTCCCTTGGCCCACCAATCCCCTGGCGTGGGCTTGGTTGTAACATGCTGGCAGAGCTTCTGGGCAAGATAAACCATACGTGAGTCCCCTAAGCCTACTGCACAACATACGTAACAGAGTAGCCACATGTTTAAACATGATTGATGAAAACACTTCACTTGCTTAGATATTTTTTAAATGTTTCATTTAAACAAACCTGACAGCTTCAATTCGATACCACTTCCCTGGATCCATGATCACTGTTGAAGAAACAACACCAACTCCAGACCCAACATTCCATTTAAAAATCACTTGATAATCAATTGTTTCCACAGAAAAGAAGTCCTAGAATGAAAAAATAAAGCAGGACATGATCATTCTCTGGGTGAGCAATATTAATACTTTTAATTTCGGGAGGAAAATCACAGGAAATAAAATTAAAATCCCTTTAAGTGTGTGTGTGTGTGCCTTTTTTGTTTGTTTGTTTGTTTGTTTTTTTTTTTTTTAATTTTTTTTTCACATATCAGTAAAAATTTGTGTTTTTGGAAAGATAGTGGGCAAGGCACTGGTACTTTCCTTACCTTTAACAAAACTCTAGATAAATTTAATGCATTTTGTTCTCCAGGGCATGAGTTTTGTTGTCAGACTTGCAGACCCACTTGACTGTGTGACATTGGACCTTCATTAAAAATCAATCACACATAAGATTCCAACTAGTGCAGACATTATTTTACATCAGAACTTGAGATAATTGCTATCTACAAGTCAAACAGGCCAAGCTTTGAAAAACACACTACAAAGTCAAGATGTCTGTTTGATTCTCAGGAGAAACCAAACACGTAATGTCGTCAAAGGAGATTATCTTAATCCAACAAATATCGTCATGAGATGCCCTTTCAATTTTGCATTTTGTTTCACATATCAGTAAAAATTTGTCTTTTTGGAAAGATACTGGGCAAGGCACTGGTACTTTCCTTACCTTCAACAAAACTCTAGATAAATTTAATGCATTTTGTTCCCCAGGGCATGAGTTTTGTTGTCAGACTTGCAGACCCACTTGACTGTGTGACATTGGACCTTCATTAAAAATCAATCACACATAAGATTCCAACTAGTGCAGACATTATTTTACATCAGAACTTGAGATAATTGGTATTTACAGTCAAACAGGCCAAGCTTTGAAAAAAACACTACAAAGTCAAGATGTCTGTCTGATTCTCAGGAGAAACCAAACACGTAATGTCGTCAATGGAGATTATCTTAATCCAACAAATATCGTCAAGAGGCACCCTTTCAATTTTGGTTTTTCTTGCAAAATGAAGACATTTGCTTAATCATCACATGAAACAAAGAAGTTAAAGTAATTTTCAGTTTACTAAGCCATTCTAATTATCATCCCTCATCATCCTTACATAAGATTCTTCAAACTTCCCACTTTCTTCTTTTTATGAAGCCTGTAACACTGTTGGGCAAAAAAGGTTGTTACACCCAACAAAAGTTATGAAACTAATAAAGTTTGTAAACTTCCATTCAAAAGTCACACTTTCCAATGCTTTTGATAAATTTTAAAGGAGTTTCTGCCACTTTTTCCCCCAAATTTAATAATTTGTTACCACACTTGTTGTAAAAATGTAGAAAATTTCTTTACTCTCCAGTTTGTTTATTTTTTATAAATTTAATACATTTTGAAGTAAACTCTCAAGGCATGGAACAACACTTGATACTGATTTGGCTACTTTCTCAGAATTTGACAAATTCTTTTTTCCTGACTTGTCCCTAGGGCTGGCTGTTCTCTAAATCTACTAACTGCATGCATGTTTACTGGTCCCATTAAAATCTACTACTAGCTATATCATAAGCAGCACATTTGCCCGAATATTTTTTCTCGTCCCAGACTGTCACACTGCTTTCTATTCTTAGTTCCAACAATACCTCAAGATTAAATTACTTCTTATAAATTTTTAGACTTTTATGATTTTTTCTTCCATCTGGGCTAAACTTATGGAATTTGTAATTTACCACAATGATTAAAGCTCTGAGAGAGTCATATCTGCATAAAGATATCGATTTTAAGACATTCAGTTTTAAGACATTTAGTCAGTTAGATAAGATTTAACGACACACCAACACGAATGTGTTATATAGTGTCAACTAGTCAAAAAAGTAAAGTTTACGTAAGGTTTCAACTACAGTTTAAGTTTAATTTTGGTTTCAAATACAGTGTAAAACATATGAAAGGCTAGTAAAATGCTTTGCTTACAGAACTGCCTTTTCACAAATAAACCAAAATGTCAGAAACCCTTTCACATTGCAGTTTACAGTCACATTTGGCTGTTACTTCCCCTTACAACAATGATCCTACACTTTGATAAATATCACCTGAACTTACAGAGGTGTTTCCACCAACATAAAATAATTGGTTGTTGGGCCTTGTAATTTCCACCATGAGTACCAAGGAATTGTATGCTGACGGAGCAGTCTTCACACGGTAAACCCGAGAACAGTTACCAGAGGAATGGAGCGAGAGACGAATCTGAAACAGAAATCAAACCTGGATATCTCATCCATTGTGTTACATCAAAGTGTTATTCAAGGTACCTACTACTGAATGGGAGATAATTTCAAAACTTTTCTTTGACCTTTACATGGCCATGCAATGGAAACCCATTATTACATTAAATTGGGGGCAAAACTGGGTATGAAAAAAGCATTGCAACTGCATTTCAAAGTTCCAATTTCTGAAAAGTTCCAGACCTTTTCATGTTTTGTCTTACTTTTTACAAAATTAAATTATTTTACTGGGAAGTAAAAACAACAACTTTGTAACATATAAAGTTGGCCTATCCCACTCCCCTCTAATTGGCGGATCTGATAAATACTGCATCTAGATAAATTACAAGTTCAAAATGCTGCAGGTAGAATGGTTCCTAAATGCTTTACATATGACGATACAGGTAGCCAGTTCCTCAATACAAATACTTTCAAAGCAGTTGCCATTTCTTTTAAATGCCTAAACGGACTAGCTCTGGAAGCTCTACGTCATCAGTAGCTTTCATCATTTTCATGAGAAGACAAAACATATTCTCCTTCCAGCCACCCTTCCTAAAGTTTACTTTGAAAAATGAGAATGATGATTCTTAGCAACTAAATCGCAGTTCAGTATATGAAGAATACACTGATCTTTGAGCCCTCCACCCACCCCTGTACCCTCAACAACATATATTTTGCAAATTTGTGGAAAAGATAAGTACGGATAGGTCCCTCCTGAATTCAATGGTGCATTCTGAGATAATCTGTAATTTCATTTCACAAAATAGCTATTTTTGAAGACAGTTGCTGTAGTTATTTTTGAAGACAGTTGCTCTAGTTATTTTTGAAGACAGTTGCTCTCACCTTGGAGGCCTCATTTTTGGCCAACCTTATTTTTTCCCGTAACTTCGCTAAATCACCTTTGACCTTACTGCCCATAGTCTTGATATGAGATGCTTTATTGTCCAGGAAAGCAGTAACACTGTAGATGTTTTCCAATGTTGCACGCCCTTGATCCACTACATTGAAATGAAAATATTATCTTGGTGAAAGGTCACATACACGTAGAGAAATGAATGAATTCTGCTGACTTAAAAACATTTTACAAACATGTAGAAGCATACGCACTTTTGTTCTTTTTTTAAGTTTTTTAAGTTTTATCTTTTATGTTATTTATGTGTAACTAAACACAGACTCTATGTGAAGAGGTCAGCCAAAATAAAATGCTCCTACTAGAAAAGGTCTCTCTCCAACCTCTACAAATTCATCCAACATGTCAAAGAAACCTTCAAAATTTGTGTCTATCAAGTTTGTTTCCTCAAATACCACTATCAAGTGCTAGTGACTTTCTGAAGTCACCCCTTTTGGCAAAACCACCACTAAAATCCAATCAACCAAACCAAACAAAAGCAAAACCTAACACAAAGAAGTACTTCATATTTTCAAATTACAGTTCATAAAAGGAATTAAAGGCTGTGTAACTTTACCAGGTCTGGAGTAATTGTGACATTGTTTGCCTTCTACTGGCCCATCTTGTCATATTTTAAGAAAATTCACATACACAATGAAGGAAGTGCATAATATTCTTCCTCAAAAAACTGTCAATTTGTTTTTAATTAATCTCATGAGAGCATTTTTTGTGCAGTGATTCAGCAAAAATTTTGATAAGGCATTGATTTTTTGGATGGTTTTGTTTCCTTCAGAACTACAATCCTTGGAATGAATAAGAAAAAGTCCCTGTTGGTACACAGTTTAATACTTCAATTTATCACAATAAAACACTTGTCCCATACTGAAACATGATCAAGTGGATGTTAGAATAACAAAGAAAATCTTTACACTACAGTCAAAGAAAGACACCACAGCTTTTATAACATTTTATAATACAATACTTTAAGAAAATAAATAAATTTTCAACAATTTTTGTAGCTAAGGAAATTAATGATAGTGATGGACAAGTGGCGGACAAGAAGGCTTAACGTGTCAAGCTTTTTAAAGCGTATCTGGAATTTTTTGACTTCAAGTCCTATTTAAATGTAAGCTTCCCTGGTCTTTGCTTGTGTTTTATTTTGGCAACTAAACATGTGAATGTTTCACATAGTAGTAGTAGGTTTGGACATAATAACTAGCACCTCTCAGACAGTACAAAAGATACCCCAGCAACAGTTTATCAAACATATAGCTTACCAAAAGTTGCACCTCTACTAAAAACTGGCATCATAACTCGCTGTCAATGTGCATACAATTTAGGACAACAACAGTTAAAAGACCTGCATTTTGCCATCACTTTTCATAATACTAGTATCATAGCGATAATCATGCTTACCTCTCACAGACAGATGATACCACTGTCAAAAATAAGTCATTCAGCAATTATGCAGGCACCTGCTAAGGTATCACGTCAAAACTACAGGCTGCAGCTGCCCCAGCAAAGCTGTATAAGCTGCAAGTGTGCTTTGTTGCTACTCACATTACAAAAGCAGGATCAACTTAATAATAGTAATGTGTATAGTAACAAAGTATATATGCTGCAACTTGGCTGAGGGAGCCGCAGCTTGGCTGAGGCAGCTGCAGCTTGGCTGTTTTGACATGAAGCCTAACCCAAAGTATGTACTATTGTTTCTTACAGTGGACAATAAAAACAAATCCAATATGTAATGCAAGGCAAGTGTGGTAGGTCTATGCCTCTCATTTTGCATAAACCAATCACCACAGTAATGAGGGACCATTCCATGACATCACAATTATGACAAAATTATCATGCATATTCAAACAATGTTCTTTTTACTTCACCTTCAGAGTCTGTCTTGTTTGTGTCATTTCCAACAGCTCTGACATTTTCAGCAATACGTTCCTGATCAGCTTTCAGGCTAATGAGTTGTTTTGTGACAATGTTTGACTGGTTCAAGATCACCTCTGATTGGCTGAAGACTTCAACAGATTTATTATAAACATCATCAGTTCTTGAACCTATGTCTATCAACAAAATGAGATAAACACTAATTTAACATTTAAAAATGTTGGCAGGCAGTTACAACATCACCCTTACACACAAGTACCATGGTATAGTACACCATTACCATGGCATTATATGCACTTTACAAAAATAACAATGACAATGTTTTGTCATATTATCAATAATTCTGTAGCAGTTAGGCCAGTATCTATCTCCTCTATTGGACACTGTAGGCCAAACTGTTCAACTCTCAAGAAAAGGGATGCTATGAAAAGTTAAGAAAATATGAGAAGAATTCCTAGTGATCGAAACCTATCTTTCACAAAAGTGCTTTATATAGATAGCATTGTAATATTCTTGTATCAATTTTTTTTTAAATTATGGTGCAACAGTCAGTATTTCAATGTGTATCTTCATAGTAAACAAAATTTGCCAGTTACATCAGCCATCATACTTCTTCCAAGGGCAGGAATCTGCATAAAAACTACAATATATTTTTAGGATATTTCCTGCATTAAGATGTCAAATTGTAGGTTTCATCTAACATCTGTTAAAATCCCTGGAAGAAAATATTGCTACTCAGACAATTTCTCCTCATTTAGCTAGTGTAAATAGTTAAGATCTACATAAAGGCCACACCAAAAGATAAAAATACCAAGAGCCTCCCCAGATTTTAAATTTGCCAGATTAGAAGGGAGCTCTTCACTTTCTATACTTCTTTATAATCCAACTAATATGCATTACACTAGAATTAAATATTATGCACATTAAGAACCAACATGCCATGATACAGCTCTCACCACCACTTACATGTATGGGCTTTATACACTCTGATTTTGTCGATATTTATTTTTTGAAATGTTTAATATATTATTCTCTATTTCCCAGCCAGAACACTTTTTACAATTTTTTTTGGAGGGGGGGGGGGGGGGAGGGGGGAGGGGGTGAGTTTGTATGATACTTACCTTTACTTTCTAATCTTGGCAATGCCTTGACAATTTTCCCTAATTCTCTCTCTATTTTGTCTAATTTCCTGTGAACCCTCTTCACTGACTTTCTGGCATGTTTGATATCGCCTTGTACATCAAGGGCACGACGAAGGAGGCCTAATGCAGTGATGAGTTGCTCTTTCGAGATATTACTGACAGATGTGGCCACTTCCATTAAGGTCATATCATCATGCAGTACTGTCTGTATAAAGTGAACAGAGGGCAGCATTAAATACTGTGTAACAGTTAAGCAAACAGGGTCCCTGCACCTTAAAGAGGATAAAATTCCACAACTCCTTCCATTGCTTCTGTCATTTTTACAAAATTGTGTGACCTTTCAAAGCCTCAAAAATGAAAATATGATTTCATGACTTTTACAGGCTTCAAGAGCCCTGACAGACCATTCAGAATTCATGCTCCTCACAATGAGAAACCCTCTTAGCTTTCATCTCAAGTCCCTACCACTGTTACATTTTGTAAAGGCACCATGTCACACCTAAGGCTGGAGCTGCCTTGCTGCATCTGCGACTGACACTGCCACTGAAACTGCCACTGCAACTGCACTGCACTGCCACTGCAATTGCCACTGCAACTGGCACTGGCACTACAACTGCCACTGGCACTGCCACTGCAACTGCCACTGGCACTGCCACTGCAACTACCACTGGCACTGCCACTGCAACTGCCACTGCACCGGCCACTGCAACTGCAACTGGCAGTGCCACTGCAATTGGCACTGTCACTGTCACTGCAATTGGCACTGTCACTGAATTTTGCATAATTGTTCTTTGTAAAGCGAAGAAATGCATACCCAGACTACAAACTGCACACAACAAGAGTTAACCCATTTCACATGCTGAACTGAAGACGCTTAAAATGGTGATCTTCAAATGTCACTTTTCTGTTGTTTAAGGAGGTATATCTTATACCCAACCCCATGGCTTTAATTTCCCAAACCAATCTCCCCTGGTAATTAGATGATTGTTGTGTTCATAGAGTGAAAGAAATAATTAGCACAAGCTCAACTGTGCATTCTCTTCTCCTTTGTTCTAAATTGTTACAGTTCTTTGGTTACACCTATACTGTAGTTACTTTGTGTTCTGTTGCTATATGCAGCAGAGATTGCAGATATTCCAGCGATTGGCGTAAATTCTGGTGCTGTCAATCACTTACTCCAATGTGAAAGTTACCTATATCAGGTATTAAAATTGTGTCCTCATTGAGGTAACAAATGCAATGAAACGAGATATTACTGACAAAAACGGTTTTAACGCAAACGATTCATCATGAATACTTTTCATGCATTCACATACATTATACATTATAATACATTACTATACATTATGTGCCAAAGAACAAGAGTACTGAGGAGGTCACTAAAAAACAGAACCCCACTTGACAAAAGGTTCACCAGGTGGAAGGACCCCTAGACCAAAAACATACTAATGGTTAAGGCTAAAAGTAGGATTATTGATAAGTTTACTTATTTGGGTTAGTGTTCAGGCACCTCAGGTCTAGTGAACCTTTTGTGGAAAACAACTCTGATTTTGATAACATTTGGTGAAGAGGGGAATTTCAAACTTGAAGTTGATTTTTAAAGTTTACTACTTTTCAGATTTAAGTAAGTACTAAAATAAATTCAGCTACACAGATTGAAGTAGTAACTTTGAGGGATTTGAACACAACTGCCTTCCATGCAATCACTGGTGAAAAAATGGGACCCAGACTTGATTAACAATACAAATGCTCATTACAAAATTCATAACATTACAGCAATAGACCTATACAAAAATAAAAATAAACTGAACAATTCGCAGTCTATTTTTAAACCTAGTCATGATAAACTTCTCATAAATTGAGAAATATTAGTTACTTTTTCACCAGGTAATAGTTTTAGAATTAATACTTGCAAAATTAAGTGATTAGGGCCAAAGCCACCCAGTGTGAAGCTTTAATTAGACTCTTGTGAGGTTTCCCTTGAATCTGTGGGGGGCAGAATTTAAGTCCATGGGGATATTACTGATGCATGTCTACAAAACGACACTACACGTGACTATGACAGATTATGAGACCAATAGAAGCAAAACTTGATGTAGAATAGAATAAGTTCTTCTTGAGTCAGATGGAAAGAAATCTTGAAATTCAGAAGCTAACCATACCATATTTTAACTTGCTGCCTTGTTAAGGGCCTCTAACCTTGTTTCAGGCAGTCTACAGCTCACACTACATCACAGCCAATGATATGTAAGTCATCGTATGCCAATCAAAGTAGTTTAAATAACTGAAGTTTTGTTTGAATTCATGCCATGCACAGAGCAGTAAAAAATTGTACACAATTTTTTTATTCGAAAATTTTTCGAATCAAGAAACTGTCTAGTCTCTTATATGAAGCTACCTGTTTGATGAAACATAGCCCAGGTTAAATCTGTTATCAGACAAGATAGGTGCTCTTGCGACTAATGAAGAAAAACCACAAGACTGTTAACTCTGTTGACTATCTCCAAGCAACCAGTAGACCTTTTGAGACAGTCAGCACACTCCGGTCATGACAAGGTATAAGCAGGGAGATCAACCAAGCATGTGTGAAATGCAAGTACCCACAGACAAGTGAGCCACATAATCCCATTATTCAGTACACTGAGTAATACCCACAATATAGCAGGCAATCTTATGGGTGAGAAGACCCAAGATTCTATTCAGAGACCTTCATGGGTCCTATGTAAGAGATGAAGCAACAACAGCTTTAAATATTGGCAGTACCACCTTAATCTTGCTGTTGTAATGTGTGTAGCAATGAAGCATGGCTGAGGCAGCTGCAGCTTAGCTGAGGCTACTGCAGTCCACAGTTTTAACAGGGTGCCTTAATAAGTGAAAATCAACCTCTGACAACCAATCAGATTCATTCAGTTAGATACATCTGATAAGTACTTCACAACAGCAAAGTACAATTGCATAAAATGTCAACATTTCTACTAAGAGATAGTCTTCGGTCACTTTTTTTGTAACTGTTCTTTTCAACAAGTCTAAAACGGGACCATGCATGACAGACCCATGATGAAGGTCAAGAGGTTGGTCAGTTAAGTTTGTTGTCCCCTCAGGGACATAGCTCCTATGTGGAACAGAATTCCATCGGGAGTAACGTTTGGTTTCGCCAATTGGCTCTTCGCTAAAGAGTCAAGGGGACTTTAGAAAAAATACTCTTTGTGAGTGTTTGCACCACTAATAGACTTACTTCTGGGGTTTAAGGACTCAAAGAAAACTAACAGAACCTTTTACATCATTTCTTGCATGTCATGAAGTTTTAATGCAATGCTCTGTAGAGCTTTAACCTCATACATACTGGTTTAATGTTTATAGTTTCACGGTCTGGAAGCCACTTGGGCTCATCCACGGCCCTATACCTGGTCGATCTTTGATAAACACAGGCCAGATTTGCCTTCTCAGAGGGTAACAAGGCAGGGGTGTACTACTCCCTCCCATTTAAGCTCCTGGGACCACCATTTAACATCCCCATCCGATAGATGTGAGTGTATCATCAGGCTGGGAGGGGTGGAGGATCCTTACTCTCCACCACTGCTCTACATTTGAACCCAGCAAAGGAAATGACTTCTAAATGGGAAAACTTCCCAAGTCAGAAAACTTCCCAAGTCGGATGATCACTGAGAAATACAGCTAAATGGTCCTTAGTGAGACGGGTGCCAAATATAATTTTGTATGGATAAGGCTTACTGTTAAACATAAAATATCACTTCTCAGGTACATGCTGCTCACCAAACTGATGATAAAAAGAACATCCACCATTTATAATAATACTAGAGCACCAATGGTGCTGAAGCTCATACCTTCAACCAATTAAGGGTTCCTGGCTTCTAGTCTTTGTTAGTACAAACATCATATGAATTTAAATGACGTCAAATGGCTTAAATCTCACATGGCTTACATTTCACATACCCTGATGGCACCTTCCCGAATGTCACAAAAAATTGTCATGGTATCTTTGCTTTGTAAGTTGTTTCATGAATACAATTTAAGAAAGCAAAAGCCCCTAGGGCCCATCTTCGGCCTTGGACCCCAAATTTCAAGTATCATTATGACAAACCATCAACATTGTACAAGAGAATCTGCAGGAGTAAGCAATTTGCAAAATGTCATAAAAAGGGCCATAGGGCCCATATGGGAACTTAGACCCAAACTTACAGAACACCATAAACAGATCACTAACCAAGCATCATTATGACAGGCCTTCAACTCTGTTAATATTAACTGGAGGAACTGAACATTTTGCAATATTTCACAAAATGGACCCTAGGGCACATCTTGGGCCTTGGACCCAAAATTTCTGTACACCCTAAAAGAACCATTAACAGCATCATTATGACAAACACACCCACATGCTCTGACACTGCACACACAATGGGAATACCCAATGGAAATCCCATTAAACAGCTCCCTTTAAACTAACCTAAACAACTGCACAGGACTGACCTCTTCTACACAGACAGTTTTAAAGAGGGTGCAGTACAGAGAAAAATAGGTAGTAAAGTGATTTTGTGAGACTGGTAAAATAGTGGGGTGGCACCAAACTGGTTAGAAAGGTATCAAAAGTATTTTTCATCCCAAATTGGAGAAGTAATTTGTAAGGACCATTAACAGAGCTTCATTATGACAAATCATCAACAATGTACAACACAATTTGTAGGAGAAAAAGTATTTTGTAAAATTTCATAAAATGACCCATTGGGGCCCACATGGGACCTTATACCAAAATTCAAGAACACCATAATGAGATCACTAACCAAGCATTATAATGAGAGGCTGTTACCTCTCTTTGAACATTAAACAGAGAAGAAGTTAATTACTTTGCAATATTTCACAAAATGGACCCCACGGTCCATCTTGGGCCTTGGACCCAAAATTCCTGAACACCCTGAAGGGACCAATAACAGAGTAACATTATGACAAACAATCAACATTGTACAAGAGAATCTGTAGGAGGAGAAGCATTTTGCAGAATTTCATAAAATGGGCCCTAGGGTCCACATTGGACCTTGGACCAAAAATTCCTGAACACCCCAAATGCCCCACCACCCAAGGAACATTGTGCCCAAGTTTCGAACAAATCCATTAAAGCATGTGGGAGGAGAAGCATTTTGAACAAGTGTGGACAGACAGACAGACAGACAGACAGACAGACAGAGTGATGCCGCGTGATCACAACAGCTCACACCAGCATGCTGGTATGAGCTAACAATGACTGGGATGAATAGCGCTAGAAGTTTGACTACTTCTGAAGTGACTTTCAGTAAATATACTTGCAATTTTCCAGTCAGATATAAACATCACAACGCACTTTTTCATTAGATTTAGGTTGCAAACGCCAGTCCCTTTAGACCTAGGCTCGCTGAATCTTTATCTCTCTTTGGAGGGGGGGGGGAGGGAATAATTTCCTTACACACAACTTTACCAAATTAAGCTAGAGTTGCAAGAGATTATTGAAAAAAGACAACTGCTTCCAACCAGGTTGTGTTTCAGAGACCTGAGGAGGGTGATTATTGACAAAGGCACCCACCACCTAGTGTGATGTTTACAATTCTTGTAATCTGTTTTAAGCCTGATGAAGGCAAAGATGTAATAATTGTATAGGTTATACTTTCAGAATCACCATGAGTAAAGCTGAGTGATTAGCACTGAAACCACCCACTGTGAAGCTCTACCATCTACGATTGTTTCCCCAGGCAAGGACATTGATTGAAGCACTGAGAATGTTATTGCTGTTTTCTGCACGTCAAAGAGCTAGCCCAAACTTTCCTTCAGATGTGTCAATTATAAGTCTTTCCCTGTATACATACCCCATATAAACCACAGATGCATTGTACCTACATAACATAAAGAGAAGTACTTACCTATACTTAAAGGAAATATTGCCTTAAATATGCACCAAAATGACAGAATGAAAATAGCCATATCATTTTTAAATGATTCAGTCTCACCAATAAACTCAACCAGTAGCTTTATCTCCTCAAAATGTTATGCATTACAAAAGTTACAGATGTTGCATCATTTGAAATTTGAAAGTTTAGGCCAACAAATTATTCATGAGCAACAAATAACTGAATTTCTATCTGTAAGAAGCTTATTTCTTGAAAAGACAGCTACCACACAGCCTTCTTTTGAATTAACTATTATTCTGTATCTATAAATATTGCTTTAAAAATATGAAAATTTTCTGTACAACAAGCAAAACGTTTCCCATTAAGAACAAAACTACTCAAATGAGATGATTTTCACTTATTTTCACATCAGAATGGCCATGAAGTTGTAACATAAAGCCAAGAGCATAACAACCTCACCTCATTAAAAGCAGCATTGGCCGCCAATGCAGCACCAAGGGATGTATTGTCCGCCTCCAGGATGGCATTGACTATATCGGAATAAGCCCTGGCAGCTTTCAAGGCTTTGTCTGCAAACTTTTTGGTAGGCATCAATAAACTATGAGGAAAAATACAAAGGATAATTGGGCTAGTTGACCATTCAAAACTGCTATTCTTGTTTAAGAAGAGTGAGACAGATTCCATTACAAATCTAAAGTAAGAAGTTCCCATTAAGTCTACTCTCTTAAATTTGATGACAGATTTTCAGGAAAACACTAAAAATATTTGCTTTTTTCATCCTTTACACTTTTCTTGGCAAGATTAAGAATCAAAAGGGAAGTGAAGCAAACTAAAATTATGCTTTTACTCAACATCAGGATTCAGAAATAAATCCAAACCTACAATAAGGAACTATAACTCCAAACACTTAAGTGCAGCCTACAAGTTATATCACATCACAAATGAAATGGGGTTGTGCCCCATGGCTTGGTACACTATGTGCTAAAAAGGCACTGTGCTTAGATAGTGTCATGATGGTCTCTTCTGGGAAATGCCTACCAACCCCCTAAACTCCCAAACACATGCTAAAAAAGTTTATAATGCTCTGACTGCTATGCCTCTGTTCTTCCGGGGGGATTTAACAGGAGAGACCAAACAAAATTTCACATTCTTTGCACGCATATTCACACTTCACACCAACTTTTTGAAGTGGGCTTTGACATCTTCTTTTTGTGATCCCCCCTCCCCAGTCACTAACCCCTGGAGGCACCACAGGTATTACCAATCAATCATTATTTAAATCTAAAACCAGGGCCACAACAGATATTTTGATACATAATCACTACTGCTCAGTTACCCCTGAAGGGTCAGTCACAAGTCAGGGCTTCAAGTGTTTAGACTTTAAAAACCAGCAATTCTTTTAAAGCAGCACTTACATCACCCAAATGAATTTAGAAACCCTTACAATACAATGCCACACTCATTACATACTCATTCAATTACTACAGAGAGCATGGCTACCAGACACATGGCTATCTCATTTTTAACATCGTTCAAGAGTATAACGATCCACGGGTCTACTTATTTCTCCTGATCCCTCCTACTCTGGGAATTGCCACTTGATGTTTCCTTAATGACAGACGATTGTATTCCTGACTTTACCCACTTTCCCAAAAGGCTGGGAGAGGTGGGCAGCAGCCTTGAAAACCTACCACTCAGTGCCAAAAAAAAATTATTTTGATCTTTTGCAAAACACCCCTTGGCTGTTTGAACAACAATTAATGGAAGCAATTAACACCAACTTCATCTCAAAATGCAATGTCCATTATTTTTATTCTACTTTACAACTAATCTCAATAGTAACTGCTGTTTTATGTCACATGAGTGTGAACACATAAACTTTGGCAACAGCATGGGAAGATACTAGAAACACTTAATCAGATACCAGAAACACTTAAAGGGATTTGCCAGTGACAAAAATCAATGACCCCCAAAAATGCATAAAATTTGTCTCTTCTCGGAGGTGAAACCGCATCTCAATAGCTTGTAGCATTATTTTGGAAGATAACGTTATGTGACACTGATGAGAACTGGAGGTGTTTTTTGACAAAAATAAGTAGGCTTTATTATTAGATATATCAAGTTAGGAAAAGAGTATTGCTACGGGGTTTAGAGGGTATGAATTGAAATTTTTTTCTCTTTCACAAGGGACCCTTGAAAAAAGCCACTGGAAAATGCCTTTAAGTCTTTCTTTCCTTCTTTTCTTGTAAGGTCACTAGTTATTACAAACATTTAATTGTTTTTCAAGTGTCCTGTTTACACTACATCATGTATTGTTTCTCTGTATATTATGTATGTATGTATAGACAAAATGATATGAAAATGAATCCTTAGCTTCCTTCAGTTACGGTATCTGCATTTGCATATAGACCCACAGCAGAAGACTTGCAACAAGCATTAAAAGCAAACCCTTGAGTTTTCATATTCATGTAATGGCTGACATATTTCGTCCTTTTTTCCCCTCAATTTCTTAAATTTAATGAATTTAAGTCACACTTTGACTCCTGTTTGTTTTAACTCATGATATCAGAACAATGGTCCAACAATTTGCAAACAATTCTACAATTCAAACATATTCCACCTGTTTGTAAAAGGAATAAAAAATATGGACAAGTTGAACACATGACTGGATTTCATTCAGTGGAACTGCTCAAGTCCAGCTTGATGGACATCACCAGATCTTTATAATTTCTAGATTTACATATGAGTAACTTTAAGGGCTCTCTTCCATTTTCACCAGCCACAGCCGGCCCGGAGAGGACTTAACTGTGCTCACTGAAGCATGACTCATTAGTGCTTGTGCACCTTCAGGTCGTTCATGATCATTTCCGAATTATGCACAGGTTACCCTCTGCCTAGATTTAATCCGATAAGTACCACAAAAGACTACTGGAGAGTCTTGAGTAACAAAGGGACCAGGATATCGATCTTTTTTATCAATTGCACAGAAGGAAATACACGTAGAAGCAGGTGTATTAGTGTACACACGTAGCCAAACCATTTCATCCCTCGTTTTTCTAAGACTGCCTTTTTTAAGACGTACGTACTGTTTCAACACTGTGGTCGCCCTACAAACTTCGTGCTGGCCTGAAAAGAACTTGCTGCGAAATGCGTACTATGTTGTGCATAAAATAATCTAAAAATATCTCTCCAGGTGTTGCCATATTTGGGAACGTAATAAATATTAGATAAATTGCTTTCTGTTGTTTTTACTTTGAGTAAAGTTTGCTTTACTCGTGTTACGATTTTACGCGATTTCTCATCGCACGCATTATGGTATACACCACTATCGAGCACACTGCATTTTACCTTACAGCTGCAGTAACTAACGTTGTACTGTGCCAGGCCTGCAGAGAGACGAGCTCTCCTACGTACCTGTTCAAAACACAACACACGCACATACTCCATGTTTTAGTCGTGTCTTAATGGTAGTTATGGCCAAACACCTCCTAAAAATTTTTCTTCCAAAAGTTTCGCCAAATATTTTATGCGTTCTCTGCCATGTCGATAAGCATGAAAAGTCTTGGTAATCGAAATGGTGACACAGACCTTTGCTTGTAGACAACTAAAATATTTTAAAAGTGTTGTCATGATACACAGTTGATTAGCAACTGTACCGTCCACTTCCGGGTTGAAAGGCCTATCAGTGGGTAACCTAACATAGCAGGCAGTAATACTATGTAATTTCACGAACGTGACACAGCTGCTATATGTTCGAAATTTAAGACAAGAAAAATATTGGCCAAATTTAACATTACGATTTTATTTAACCCCAAGAATTATACCAGCTTCAAAGACAAGCCTTCAAGTGCTAGAAATAATCGGAAAGAGAGTGACATCGGCTGAAATAGAGAAAGTTCCAAATATCAAGATGGCGTCGATGGAAAAACTTTCAGACGAAATGAGTGACATCACTTGGCGCGAACTCAATTCGGAAAAGCATACGATTATTCACTTCACGTTACTGACAAAATGAACAACTTTCGGATACCGTGGTCAACATTGTAATAATAATTCTTTTTGTATAGAAGACTCATGAAGTTCAGAGGTAACTGATATAATTTTCAAAGGGTCACGCGATTGATGTTTTATTTTGAACCTGAAAAGAGTTTTTCGAACGCTTGAAAAAAATCGTTCCGTTACGGGAAAGATTATAGAAGAATATATAACTGAACGTGCGAGAATATTTCTTGACAGAAGGTATGAAAGCATTTCAAACGTTCCAGATTTTTTTCTTTGCAAACTTATGAAATTTATTCATAATTGCAAAGAGATGTTCGAAAGTGAATGGCGGACCACCCCCTTTTTCTTTCTTTGTATGTAAAACACTCATGACGTTTGAGGCTAACCGATATAAATTTTTTTAAGGGTGACGCAGTTATTTTTTGGAACTTGCGAAAAATTTTTCGACCGTATGAAAAACAAACCGTCCGTTACGGGAAGGATTTGCAAATGCGCAAGAATATTTCCGAACGTGCGAAAATATTTTTTCACGGAAGGTATGAAAGCATTTGAAACGTTCCAGATTTTTCCTTTCCAAACTTAAGAAAATTATTCATAATTGCAAAGAGATGTTCGAAAGTGAATGGCGGGCCACCCCCTTTTTCTTTGTATGTAAAACACTCATGACGTTTCAGGCTAACTGATATAAATGTTTTTAAGGGTGACGCAGTTATTTTTTGGAACTTGCGAAAAATTTATCGAACGTATGTAAAAACCGTCCGTTACAGGAAGGATTTGCAAACGGGCAAGAATATTTCCGAACGTGCGAAAATATTTTCACGGAAGGTATAAAAGCATTTTAAACATTCCAGATTTTTCCTTTCCAAACTTAGGAAATTATTCATAATTGCAAAGGGATGTTCGAAAGTGAACGGCAGACCACCCCCTTTTTCTTTGTATGTAAAACACACATGACATTTCAGGCTAACCGATATAGATTTTCTTAATGGTGACGCAGAAAAATCTGGGACGTTTCAAAAACTTTCGTAAATTTCGTCGGAAGTAATATCCGCACGTTCGGAAATATTCCTGCGCGTTTGCAAATCCTTCCCGTAACGGAACTTTTCTTTTTCAAACATGCAAAAAAAATTCTCACGGAACTTTTTTTTTCAAACGTTCGAAAAAAAAATATGTTCAAAAAAAAAATGCGCTAATGTTAACACTTAATATTAGTTAGCACGAAACTTCATGAATCTGTTATGAAAAAGGTAGGGCCGCCAATTACTTTTCAAAAATCTTACTGCAATTATGAATAAATTCCGTCAGTTTAGAAAAAAAAAATCTGTAACGTTCCAAAAGCTTTTCCTTCCGTCGACAAAATAATATCCGCACGTTCAGAAATATTCTTGTGCGTTTGCAAATCCTACCCGTAACGGAACTTTTCTTTTCCAAACATGCGAAAAAATTTCACACGAACTTTTTTCCGAGCGTTCGAAAAAAAATACTCACTTTCAAAAAAAAAAAAAAGTGCGCTAACGTTAACACTTAATATTAGTTAGCACGAAACTTCATGAATCTGTTATGAAAAAGGTAGGGCCGCCAATTACTTTTCAAAAATCTTACTGCAATTATGAAAAAATTCCGTCAGTTTAGAAAAAAAAAATCTGTAACGTTCCAAAAGCTTTTCCATCCGTTGACAAAATAATATCCGCACGTTCGGAAATATTCTTGTGCGTTTGCAAATCCTACCCGTAACGGAACTTTTCTTTTCCAAACATGCGAAAAAATTTCACACGGAACTTTTTTTCGAGCTTCGAAAAAAAATACTCACTTTCAAAAAAAAAAATGCCCTTACGTTAACACTTAATATTAGTTAGCATGAAACTTCATGAGTCTGTTATGAAAAAGGTAGGGCCGCTAATTACTTTTCAAAATCCTATTGCAATTACGAATAAATTCCGTCAGTTTAGAAAAAAAAATCTGTAACATTCCAAAAGCTTTTCCTTCCGTCGACAAAATAATATCCGCACGTTCGGAAATATTCTTGCGTGTTTGCAAATCCTTCCCGTAACGGAACTTTTCTTTTTCAACCATGCGAAAAAAATTTCACACGGAACTTTTTTTTTCAAACGTTCGAAAAAAATTCTCACGTTCAAAAAAAAATGCGCTAATGTTAACACTTATATTAGCATGAAACTTCATGAGCCTGTTATGATAAATTTGAAAAATATGAAAAATTTCTCATGGAACTTTTTTTTTCAAACGTTCGAAAAAACAAAATTCTCACGTTCATAAAAAAAATGCGCTAACGTTAACACTTATATTAGTTAGCATGAAACTTCATGAGTCTGTTATGATAAAGGTAGGGCCGCCAATTACTGCTCAAAATCTTATTGCAATTATGAAAAAACTTCCGTCAGCCTGGAAAGAAAAAAAAATCTGTAACGTTTCAAAAACTTTTGTACCCTCCGTCAAAAATATAACATCCGCACGTTCGGAAATATTCTTGCGCGTTTGCAATCCTTCCCGTAACGGAACTTCTTTCAAACGTTCGAAAAAAAAAATGCTCCCGTCCAAAAAAAAAATATCAATTGCGTTAACGTTGAAACTTATATTAGTTAAGTATGAAACTTCATGAGTATTTTATATAAAAAGAAAGAAAAAGGGAGAGCCGCCATTACTTTTCAAAATCTTATTGGAATCATGAATAAATTCATTCAGTTTTGAAAGAAAAAAATCTGTAACGTTCCAAAAACGTTCGTACACTCCGTTGAAAATATAACATCCGCACGTTCGGAAATATTCTTGGGCGTTTGCAAATCCTTCCCGTAACGAAACTTTTTTCAAACGTTCGAAAAATAATTCTCACGCTCCAAAAAAAATGTCAATTGTGTTAACGTTGGGAAACTTATATGAGCTAGCATGAAACTTCATGAGTCTTCTATATAAAAAAAGATAAGAAAAAGGGAGGGCCCGGCCCTGCCCGGTGCCGCCCACTGTAGCTAGAACCCTGTTCACTACAGAAAATTGCATTAAAGATGTTAAACTAAGCTCAGTCTCTGGTATAAACAGATTTTTTTCACAACAAGTCAATGATTATCATGTTGGAATATGGCAGCTCCTCTGAGTAGAACACCACCGTATAATTTACTCTGAATGTTAAATAAACTGAATGATTCCAAACATTTATACCTCAGCACAGAAATATTGTGGAGTATAAATTGGAGTCTTTCCACCTATGAGAGACACACTTGTAAAAATCTACACTTTTAGTACCTTTTACTCTCAAAGAAACTTCAAAACATAAAAGTTGTCCATTGTTTTGCATGCAAAATTCAATTTTGTTTACTATTTTCACTTCAAAAACATCCTACAATTTCTCTAAAGACCATAAACCACACTTACAATGAAGCCCAGAGTTTTCATACATCCACAAGATGGCCCAACCTAATTCTGTCAATTGACATCGTAAGATCAATACATTAGGACTTATATAGGGGTGCATAAAAACAGAATTCAGTGATTTTCCCTACCTGAATTTAAAAAAATTCCCAGATAATTATGTCAGTGTGTTCACCTTGTAAGGACATAAGGCAAAACTCACAATCACAGATTTTCTTTTGAGCCAATCAAATTTTCTGATATAAGACAGTTTTGCTCAAATCCCAGACTTATCCCAGATGGAACAAAGACTTGTTTCTAGGCTTTCCCTCATTTCCCAGATGGCTGGAAACCTGGATTATGACTGTTCCTTAAGTACACTTTACCTCTCTAAAGACAGGGACAAATTCCACAGATTGCCTGAATGATTCTCAGCTTGTCTGACTAGCTCTTGAAGGGCAGGTATATCGGCTTTCAAATGAGCAGACATATTATGTAAAGGTTTCAGCTCAGCAGAAATATTCCTCCACTCTGAGAAAGATTCCTGAGTAAAAAAAAGAGACTGCAAAATCAAAACAACATATTTATTGTATGACACCAGACCACTATTGGTGGGCAATGAATTTTTCACCTTGAGATGGCAATTTTTCTCCATTCTTTTCATCTTGCAGCTTTCTGGTGGTTCTGTAAAAGAACTGTCATGTAATACTGTGGAATGCACTGTGCAATGTGAGGCAAAGGCGGAATGAATCTTGCCCATATCAGATTTAGAGATGAAATAAGTTTCATAAAATGCCAGTCTATGAGGAGATGAAAATATAGCTGAATTATAATATCCTCTAAAATGTTGCATACAATTACTGTTGCTATGGAAATTTCTTTGTAACAGTGACATCTACTACAATTGATAATAACATAGTAAATACATACACAACCCTAGTACTCTAAGAGTAACACTTTCTCAAACTTAAAATATAATCAAAACTAGGTCATAACCTGCAAACATCTGAAAACTCAGTTGTTACCTTGAATCTAGGCCCTTGTTGATATTGTAACATTGGTAAAAACCTAAGAAGGAAGTGATCCATACAATGAACATGACTGGATTTAAGAGACTATTACCTGAAGTGACATGTTTGCTGCCCTCACAGTAAAAATTGATTCATTGAGAAAGTCCCCAGCTGATTTAATATCACTTTGGATGCTGAAATCACTGTATTCAAGCTCATCCATGTGGTCCTGTGGAGAAAAGGAATTTAAACGTAATGCCAGTCATCATTGAAGATTTACCGAGGGGTAAAGTATGAGCTGCTCAAGTTACACCAAGTAACCTTAGCAACAGATAGATATATGCAACCTAAGCAGCCTAGCAACAAAGGATGATTGTGCTCAACGTTTCATGAAAGTACAAGATAATATTTTATGACGAAGCACTCAGTGCATCAGTGTCATGTTCATATCTATCTTCAGTAACAATACCAGTGTTCATATTAAGGTACACGACAGCGTGATTCCCATTACCAATGTTCATAATATGGTGCACAACTGTGGGATTCCAGCACCTGGGTCAGCTTTTCCTTCAAAGTAACTGTCTGTGCAAAAGTCCTGAAAATTTTCAGCTGCCTAAACCAGCTAAATACAGAAACACCTACAATTAAAAAATCCTGCACACTTGAAATCAATCTTGTACAAAAGTATTTTAGTGAAAAGTCCACTTGAATTTGATTTCATATTATAATGTGAACACTGATTCACACTTCATTATATATTACTGCAGTATTAAAACATTAAAGAAAGCAATGATCAAAATATCTCTGTCACTGGTTGCATCCATCCCTTGTATGATTTCATTGTCATTGAGATATGAACCAACCTAAGGACTTTTCTGAAGGTGCAAGCTGACTAACAAGTAACACTGTTCTAATACTGAAATGTGAACAAGCAGACTCTGTGAGGGACACCAATGGTTATAGCTCCAAAAACTATTACTGCACTTTTTCAGAAGTCTTCGTGCTCTACATGCCATATCCCAATGTAGTTAAATCACACCAGTGTTGCTGCTTTTACTCAAGGTGGGAAAGAAAACAGGTTAAAAGCTCCCCAGAATCCCAATATTTTACCCATACTACCCATTAACAATCCAACTCTGTAATATATATTCTTAGAATTCTAAACAAAAGTACACTTTAAATTACATATTACATCAATAACATTTACCTCCCAACTTCCAAGTAAAACTGTGGTCCGGTTGCTCACTATTGTAGAATTTTCTATTGCACTTTCAGATGTTAGGGTTAAAATGACAAGTTCCCCGATCATGTCAGTGAAATGACCTATACTGTTTGTTACTGTGCCAATGGCTTTGTCCAGGCCTGACAGGTTGGTGGCAGCAGACAGCACCCTCTGTAACAAACTCTCAGCATTTCTGTGAACACAAGAGATGGAATGTTTGTCAAATAATAAGTAAGTATTAAATCATTCCAGACAAACTTTGAACAGTTGTTCCTCATCTCTATTTATAAAAATCTAAAAGAACAGTCCAAAACTCCTTTTGCAGCTACTGAAAATTTTCAAGAGGCTGGGAGCTGACATAGGAACAGCCTTAATATACTTAAGTTAAAGGGTGGAGCAGCATGGGTTGGGGTTGGGGAGATTCTACAGTATGGCCAATACTACTTCGTGAAAACTCATCTACAAAAGTTTCCTAACCACTGATCTACAATATAAGTTTAAGAAGTGAAGTTGTGAGATGTATACCAGGTATCCCAGTGAGAAAATTATGTTGAAATATGTTGGACAGGTAACTGGAAATAATTACTGACAGGTTTCAACAAGATTTCAAAGAAGTTAACTGTTGATACCCATCCACTACGTAGACCCCAACAGGTAAATGGACAACTACCAGTTGATAACTGTTCTTCCAGTTCAAACCTGTTGGAATTTCAACAGTTGCCTACAAAATGTTTTCCTGGAATGGGGTCATTATGACTCATGAAAAAATACTCACATAGAGTAGTGTCACCCTAACACTAATTCACTTTAAATGACCAAACATTTATCTCAAGCAGATGGTATGTTGACAGTATTTCAAATAAAAATTCTAGTTTTCAGAAGATGCACAAAAGCAGTGATTTCACTGACTCGGGCACCCGGGTCAATGACGCACGACTTTTCATTTTGACGCACAGACACAAAACCTCTGGGGTCAAACTGACGCACAGCTTTTTCGCCACAAGAATCAGTAATGATAACGTAATTTTGCCAATACATTCATTGTGCAAATTAATTCACAAAATGTAGCACTTTCAGTCTTTCCAGTTCCCATATTGAATATCGACAGATTGAATATCATGTCTTAAAAGTATCAGGGATAATTCTACAATGTTTTCAATCTTTAAATGCAATTGACTCTTTACCATCTTGACCTTGGAGTATGATAAAATTTTCAGCATTTCTAAGAATTGCAATACAGCCTACTCAAATTGATTAACATCAAACATTCAAGGTTGAGTGCAAACCTTGCATAAAATATGAATGAGTTCATTTACTAGAAAGGTTTGTACATTATTTTCAAAAACACATCAGACCATACATTTGTTTTACAAACATAAATTTGTTTCATCAAATTATTTTAGTATACTGCTGAAATAAAAGAACATTTAACAGGTTTATTCCTTCCCAAAATCAGATGAGTGAGTGACTTACCTGAATTCACCTAAGGCTGCTAAACTAGGGATTAACTGAATTCACTCCCAAAGCTCCTAAACTAGGGATTACCTCAATTTACTTCTTCAGCTCCTAAACTGAATTAACTGAATTCACTCCCAAATCTCCTAAACTAAGGATTACCTGAATTTACTTCTTCAGCTCCTAAACTGAATTAACTGAATTCACTCCCAAAGCTCCTAAACTAAGGATTACCTGAATTTACCTAAGGCTGCTAAACTGAATTAACTGAATTCGCTCCCAAACCTCCTAACTAGGGATTACCTAAATTTACTTCTTCAGCTCCTAAACTGAATTAACTGAATTCACTCCCAAAGCTCCTAAACTAAGGATTACCTGAATTTACTTCTTCAGCTCCTAAACTGAATTAACTGAATTCACTCCCAAAGCTCCTAAACTAAGGATTACCTGAATTTACTTCTTCAGCTCCTAAACTGAATTAACTGAATTCACTCCCAGAGCTCCTAAACTAGGGATTACCTGAATTTACTTCTTCAGCTCCTAAACTGAATTAACTGAATTCACTCCCAAAGCTCCTAAACTAAGGATTACCTGAATTTACTTCTTCAGCTCCTAAACTGAATTAACTGAATTCACTCCCAAAGCTCCTAAACTAAGGATTACCTGAATTTACTTCTTCAGCTCCTAAACTGAATTAACTGAATTCACTCCCAAAGCTCCTAAACTAAGGATTACCTGAATTTACTTCTTCAGCTCCTAAACTGAATTAACTGAATTCACTCCCAAAGCTCCTAAACTAGGGATTACCTGAATTTACTTCTTCAGCTCCTAAACTGAATTAACTGAATTCACTCCCAAAGCTCCTAAACTAGGGATTACCTGAATTTACTTCTTCAGCTCCTAAACTGGATTAACTGAATTCACTCCCAAAGCTCCTAAACTAAGGATTACCTGAATTTAGTTCTTCAGCTCCTAAACTGAATTAACTGAATTCCCTCCCAAAGCTCCTAAACTAAGGATTACCTGAATTTACTTCTTCAGCTCCTAAACTGAATTAACTGAATTCGCTCCCAAAGCTCCTAAACTAGGGATTACCTGAATTTACTTCTTCAGCTCCTAAACTGAATTAACTGAATTCGCTCCCAAATCTCCTAAACTAGGGATTACCTGAATTTACTTCTTCAGCTCCTAAACTGAATTAACTGAATTCGCTCCCAAATCTCCTAAACTAAGGATTACCTGAATTTACTTCTTCAGCTCCTAAACTGAATTAACTGAATTCGCTCCCAAATCTCCTAAACTAAGGATTACCTGAATTTACTTCTTCAGCTCCTAAACTGAATTAACTGAATTCACTCCCAAAGCTCCTAAACTAAGGATTACCTGAATTTACTTCTTCAGCTCCTAAACTGAATTAACTGAATTCACTCCCAAAGCTCCTAAACTAGGGATTACCTGAATTTACTTCTTCAGCTCCTAAACTGAATTAACTGAATTCACTCCCAAAGCTCCTAAACTAGGGATTACCTGAATTTACTTCTTCAGCTCCTAAACTGGATTAACTGAATTCACTCCCAAAGCTCCTAAACTAAGGATTACCTGAATTTAGTTAACTGAATTAACTCCCAAAGCTCCTAAACTAAGGATTACCTGAATTTACTTCTTCAGCTCCTAAACTGAATTAACTGAATTCACTCCCAAAGCTCCTAAACTAGGGATTACCTGAATTTACTTCTTCAGCTCCTAAACTGAATTAACTGAATTCACTCCCAAATCTCCTAAACTAGGGATTACCTGAATTTACTTCTTCAGCTCCTAAACTGAATTAACTGAATTCACTCCCAAATCTCCTAAACTAGGGATTACCTGAATTTACTTCTTCAGCTCGTAAACTGAATTAACTGAATTCACTCCCAAATCTCCTAAACTAGGGACTACCTGAATTTACTTCTTCAGCTCCTAAACTGAATTAACTGAATTCACTCCCAAAGCTCCTAAACTAAGGATTACCTGAATTTACTTCTTCAGCTCCTAAACTGAATTAACTGAATTCACTCCCAAAGCTCCTAAACTAAGGATTACCTGAATTTACTTCTTCAGCTCCTAAACTGAATTAACTGAATTCACTCCCAAAGCTCCTAAACTAGGGATTACCTGAATTTACTTCTTCAGCTCCTAAACTGAATTAACTGAATTCACTCCCAAAGCTCCTAAACTAGGGATTACCTGAATTTACTTCTTCAGCTCCTAAACTGAATGAACTGAATTCACTCCCAGAGCTCCTAAACTAGGGATTACCTGAATTTACTTCTTCAGCTCCTAAACTGAATTAACTGAATTCACTCCCAAAGCTCCTAAACTAAGGATTACCTGAATTTACCTAAGGGCGCTAAACTGAATTAACTGAATTCGCTCCCAAACCTCCTAACTAGGGATTACCTAAATTTACTTCTTCAGTTCCTAAACTGAATTAACTGAATTCACTCCCAAAGCTCCTAAACTAAGGATTACCTGAATTTACTTCTTCAGCTCCTAAACTGAATTAACTGAATTCACTCCCAAAGCTCCTAAACTAAGGATTACCTGAATTTACTTCTTCAGCTCCTAAACTGAATTAACTGAATTCACTCCCAAAGCTCCTAAACTAGGGATTACCTGAATTTACTTCTTCAGCTCCTAAACTGAATTAACTGAATTCACTCCCAAATCTCCTAAACTAAGGATTACCTGAATTTACTTCTTCAGCTCCTAAACTGAATTAACTGAATTCACTCCCAGAGCTCCTAAACTAGGGATTACCTGAATTTACTTCTTCAGCTCCTAAACTGAATTAACTGAATTCACTTCCAAAGCTCCTAAACTAGGGATTACCTGAATTTACTTCTTCAGCTCCTAAACTGAATTAACTGAATTCACTCCCAGAGCTCCTAAACTAGGGATTGACTGAATTCTCTCCTAAAGTTTCTTAATCTAAGAGCTACTTGAATTCTATCCTTGATTTCTACAACTAGGGATCACCTGAATTCTAAAGGGGTTACCTGAGTTCTCTCCTTGAGTTTCTAAACTCATCTCTGAATGTTCTTCTTCTTATTTCCACTAATATCTTCCTCCCTTCCCTTAGTAAGTCCTCATTACTTGACATTGGTAATCTGCCACCATGGACTCTCATAATAGTATTCAAATTACTGATGGTATCTGAAAAGGGAAAACATTGCATTTTTCATACTGTAAGTAAAATTCTGGTAAATGTTTATTTCCAAACAATTTAGATATGGTGTACTGACATACATTAGAAATAGCTTAGAAATGAGATGCAAAGTGAATAATTTTAGGGCATCCCCACTATTGTCCAATTCACTGAGGAAACAAGCCCCCAGACAAACATTAACACACTCTTCACAAACATTAATGCACCGTTCGCAAACATTGGTGCACTGTTTGCAAACTTTTAACTCACTGTTCATACACATTACACATGTTCAAAACATTAATGCACTGTCCACAAAGGTTAATGAACTATTCACGAACATTAATGCACTGTACACAAACAATGCACTGCTCGCAAACATTAACACACTCTTCACAAACATTAGTGCACCATTCGCAAACATTGATGCACTGTTTGCAAACTTTTAACTCACTGTTCATACACATTACACATGTTCAAAACATTAATGCACTATCCACGAAGGTTAATGCACTATTCACGAACATTAATGCACTGTTCCCAAACAATCATTAGGAACTCTTCTGCTTAAAATTCACACAGTTTGTTTGGAAATATAAAACTGTGCATCTGTTACCTAATCCAATTAAACTTGGGTATCTGTGTACAGGGTTCATTGACTCCTAGTGACATCTTAGCCCTTCTTAAAGTAAATAAAGACTTCCTGTCCATACCCTACACAAAAGATTAACTGTTCAATGAGTGGACATCTCAACAGCTTATCTGTTGCACTTATTCAACTGTTCAAAGTTGCTTAAAGGCCAGGGATTAAGTGTTATTCTAGAAGTGATAGTTGTTTCTTACAACATAGAAATAACCAGATAAACAGGATTTTATTACACCCGACCTCCCCTTTATGAGGTCTAGTCAGAGAGTTCTGTTTATTAAGCAGGCTTGTTCCTAATATGCACTGCTCGCAAACATTAATACACTGCTCACAGAACATAAAATACGTGCACTGTTCACACATGCACAGACACTGTCTCAAGTCCAGTATAAACTGGGAGGTTTCCAATTCCCAGACCATATGAAAATCTGGCTTATCATCCCAAAGTTAATTTACTCTTCAAAACATTTGAGAAATCCATACTTTTCTGTCAATATACCTTTTTCCTTTATTCAGGAACCTTGGGGAAACTGATGATGCTATATCTTTCAAAAAAATTAATGCTTAACATGCAGCTGCTGTATCCTACATCAAAAATTTCAGTTTCCTTGAAGACCTGGAAACTCGCATTAGTATATTGCTCATATGTACCTCTACACCATACATTCAATTTCTCACCATTTAATTTCTTGACAAGATATGTTATATTTCTCTCCATGCTGACGCCTCTTTGATGAGTCCCAGAGGTAACCATGGCGACTGTCTCAGCCTCTAATTTAAGTGTATCTTTCTGTGAAAGAAAATAATTTACTCAATAATGAATATGAATACAAGAAAATTCACCCATATGTATTCCTTCACAAAGTAAAATAGCTTAAATAGGAGTCAAGGTATTAGGTATTATAACCCTCCCATACAGACCTAGCCCCTCCCTCAAACTCACATTTTGCTGGGCTGAACTTAACATTTTATGTACAATGTGATATCATCAACTACAAGTGTCTTGAGAACATAGAATAGAAATTGCCTCAAATTTTCATCTGAAACCTATCAAGGATAACTTCTGACCTGAAACCTTCCTCAAAGTATACCTTTTGCTAATACTAGAAAATGGAACTTTTGAACAATTATTTCAGGCATTTTTTAGACATTTTCTAGGGGTGAAAGAGAAGAAAATTTCAGAATGTTTCATTCACACATCATAGCAAAATTGCATTTCTGACTCAAGATATCTCTTCTTGTCTTTATATATGGATAGAAAACAAACTTACTAAAAAGTGCCATAAAGTGGTTTCAACATTACAAAAAAAACATAAAAACGATGGTTAATTTACCCAGATGACAGAACAGATTTTCCATCATGCAATAACAAAACTGAAAAAATAGCATTCTTCAAACACAAGTGTCTCCCAAGCAAAATGTGCTACTGAGATGGGATTTTGACTTCCTCATACACAAAAATTTTCAGAATTTTTTGAAAATACCAAATTTTGTCTTCAAAGAATACTTTCAAGAACCCAACCCATGAACAAGGAACTTCTCAAGTTCACACTAGGCTTAAAATGCCATTCATTTTTAATTTAATTTTCTTATAATTAAGTTGACAAAACTAGACAATGGTCTTAAAAGGAAAATGGAAGTATTATAACTTCCCTTTGGTACAAACTTTGAACATCCTAACAAAACTGCACAATCTTTCCATGACAAAAAGTGGCTGATAACTACTTTGATATTACAAGATATCTTATAGCAAGTTTTCTTTTTATGAAAAATCCAAAAAACATTCCCAATTCACATATATGACAAGCTTCATTCATTGCACAAAAATGTTTACTCAGAAGAAAATTCAAATGAAGTTATGTACAATCCATACATCACTAAACATTCTTAAAAAAATAAATTTCACTAAAATTCTTAAAAAAATGTATATTCTACCAAAGCATGAAAATATTCATAATTTCTTACTTTTTCCATTAACTTTGCTGCCTCTTTTTGCCTTCTGGACAGCAACTTAGATGACGATTTCATTCTTGATTTCAGTCCTGTAATATTTTCTGAAAATTTCTCTACCATCGTCTGTATAAAAGAGAGCAAAGGGGAAACATATTTTTCACAGGTACTCAATAGTTAGAACTGGAGAGAAGGCTTAAGTAATGATCTTGACAAAGACTGTATTTGATATGCTGCACTTTATGTTCACGGGGTAGAAATCTCTCTAATGTGTCATGGACACACACAATAAAAGTAAACCCATACACTGTCACAGATACACTGCCATTCACAAAGCCATGGTACCATTAACCAGTTTTGGTATAAATTCAGCTGATTCCATTAAATCAGCCCATTTCATTAGCCAATCTCACAGAAGAACACAAGGTGGGTGCAATGTCCCATTGCTACCTGGAAGAACTTGCTATGGGAGTAATCACTTTGCATCACATGATGCAAAAGAAGAGCGCCATCTATTCATTTCATGCACAAAAAGTCTGTTTCAATCCAAATGTAGACGTTGTTCTCCGAAATTATTGATAAATGTCCCGGAGAGATCCATGTCTGGTTCTAAGAAGAACAATTGCAGTCAAAGTTAAGAAATTAGAATTTTAATGTGTGAAATGCTAGAATGCTAGATTCACCTCATTAATAGTACAATATATACAGGCTGAGACTGT
Source organism: Holothuria leucospilota (assembly GCA_029531755.1). Lineage (NCBI taxonomy): Eukaryota > Metazoa > Echinodermata > Holothuroidea > Aspidochirotida > Holothuriidae > Holothuria > Holothuria leucospilota. The sequence goes on from CM055971.1 coordinate 51,464,666, forward strand.
GTAGAATAGGCCTTGGTACATTTCTACCAGTTTGGCTGACACTGTATCAGGACACACCTTTGCCACATATATTTTGAAACAGGCTGAAATTGCAATACGCAAATGCACTTATTGGTAACTGTGATCAAAGTGACATCCCCACAGGCCCACATTTTATTTTTATCAGCTGATGTGGTCCACAGCATTCTTTTCACCTATTTCATCACCCCACCATGCCTTTGATCCACTAGGGTCTAGAACATATAACAAAAATGATAAGTGTAAGACTTCACTGTTAGACTGGCAAACGAGAATGATGGCCTAGGCATAAAGAGAATGAATGGGTGGGCAAAAGCACGCCTTACACCAACAGTTTTGCTACGCAGTACTTGAATTAATTACAGAAATACATATGTTGAACAGCAGGTCAAGAGGAGCAATGCAGACTCCAACAAAAAGCTGATGGGGTGCTTTTTGATCAACTGGGCTCTACATGTGTTTCTACAAAAGTGTTTAATGATAGCTCCGAAACAATACTTACTATTGCAACACGACTTTGATTATATACAGCAAGGTACCTCGACCAAGGTAACAAGATGAAAGACGATGTATCAAAACTTAAGTTGAATGCAGCTTGCATGGCGTCAAACTCTTCAAGCAGAAGACCACTACACTGATCCTCAAAGCAGGCTATGTAAATGGAAAGGACAAATAAAAGTAAAATAATTTATACATGATATCACCTCAAAATGCTTAAATGTTTCTCTGACAAAGGTTTTCAACATAATCAGCACATTTTAACACTTTTTTACCACCACTAATCAATTACACAGCCTCCATAAACCACCCATGCATTAATATGTAGTGAAATACGTGAAAACTGGAAACACAACTTAATGTACCACTTGAAATTGTAAAGAGAACAATAGGGTACTCACAAAGACAGCCATCTTGTTTCAGAACAAATCCCTGCAGACACTCATTGCACCTATCCCCTATCACCCCTTCTTTACAATGGCACAGTCCATTGGTTCTATTGCACATAAGAGAGACTGCTCCAAATTCACTACATTCACAGGGTAGACAGGAACTACCAGGGATTAAAGGGTTGCCATAGTAACCATCTGCACACCTGCACAAACATAAACATGAAAGAAAGGTAGAACATCAAAGTGTTTGAAAACACATAAATACATTAGTAAGCTTCACAAACACTAAGTGGGTATCACTTCATTACCCTTCAACTGAAATAAACATGTAAAGAATAGACCCTTTTCCAAATAGCAATTGCAATGGCTTGTGGGATAAGTTCTGGTACACAATGTTTTTGTCAATGGCATTTTGCTGTGGCAAAAAATGATGCACACCAAAAATCTATCCCACAATCCTTTGTAATTCCTATTTGGAAAAGAGCCTATGCAAAACATTCATCAAAAAAATCATACCAAATCTTTTGTATCAATTGCAGAAAGTATTTCAAGATTTAAAGGGATTTGCCAGAGACACAGTTCAATCACTTAGAAAAATGCAGAAATTTTTTCTCTTTTTGGAGGTGAAAACCACTCTTAATAGGTTGTAGCATTTGAAAGATACTAATTTCAAAAAATGCCCTTTCTTCTCAAGATAAAAGCTCATTATGGGAAATCTGTGTTGTCATTGCGGCACATTAAATTAACACAGCACTCAATTTCTGTATGATATCGACACTGCTGTAGGACATATAACTTTCTTTGTTATGCCCTACATACGGTGTAGACTTATGCTAAATAAAAATATCAAAAGATATTCAAACATTCCAACATTATCAAATTTCAAGGACAAACAGGACATTCAGTCATTAAGAAAACAAAAGGATGCTTAGGCAATGTGCTCACTTTACATAACATTTTGTGACCTTGATGAGAACTAAAGGGATTCTTTGACAAAAATAAGGACTATTTAATATGAGGTATCTTGAGTTACGAAAACAGTATTGCTACAATGTTTGGAGGGCATGAACTGGATTTTCTTTTTCTTTTTTTGTTTTTTGTTTTTTTTTTTTGCTTTCTCATGACAGTCTTGTGAACAGCCAGTGAAATATGCCTTTAAACATTTTAAGCAACAGTTATTCCTAAATTTCAATCTTCATAGTTTGGGATAAAATATGTCCTTTTTTTCTTTTGAGCCTGGGAGTTATTTTAATAAAATGTCATTATCTTGTAGAAGTTTTGTCATGACTCTAGGAGCCTTTTAGTTGATCCATTGACAACCATACATTAAGACTTTCATGGCAAGATAGCACAACATAAGATATGATACGATACAATAAGATATAATATATGATAACATTTAACATTTTTCAACTTAATTTGGCTTTAGCAGCATTACAACACATAACATATTACATAAATATGACATTTAATGACAGCATAAGAACAAAAGAGTGGCACAATTACATTTGCAGCATATCCAGAACATAATACTCAAGGTTGGTATTGTTTACATATTTAAGCAATAGTCTTGGAATATGGGGTTGGTAGAGCTACCAGATTTGCCACCCTGGTCATACGCTTTCTCCTATCCCTTTATACTTACCTTTCACAAAATCTTCCCTGATAGCCCTCCTGACAAGCTGTGCATCTATGTTGTCCATCAGACTCTGGTTGACAAGTAGGACTAAAACTTAGGAAAGGAAAGAAACAAAAAAATATAAGATATAGACATTTCTACACAGAATATTGTTGTCATATTATGGTTAAGTTGGAATGATCCCATCATACCCTTCCAATCTAGGTAACAGTAATATTTAAATGATAAATCCAAATACCATCCAGCCAACCCTTATTAGGTTTACTTCCTTAAATTGTGTCTGATTAGAAACTCATAATAGTTTACCCCTACAAACAAATGAAACATCTGGCACTGAAAGTTCTTAACTAGAAATGTAAACAGTCGTGTTTCTTCATTGTCGTGGTCGCGGCCGCGGTTGTTATTGTTATCCTTATCATTGTCACTGTCACTGTCATGCACTGTCACTATCATTATCATTATCATTATTATTATTATTACATATTTGGTACAAACAATGTGAAGGTACCAGGTAAGTGGGTATAGACCAGAGATCTGAAACACACACAGTGAAGTGAGTGCACCCCTTACCCTAGCTTAAGAATACCTAATAAGTAGATAAATAATGATCAGATAGTCTCTTACGAAAGCTCTTCACAGAGGGAATTTCCCACAGATCCAAAGGAAGCTCATTCCAAAGTCTTGTAAAATGAAATATGCCAACGCTCATAATTTGTGCACAACACTAGTAATTTGAATACAGTACTCTATGTTTCTAAAATATCATCAATGGCCAAAATTGCTAACTAAATGCAGGGTATTAATAAAAGCATTCATTGGTGATAACAGTCCAACATTATTTATGGCATTAATAGCAGAGATTCAATGTATCCAGTTCAAACATTGTATAACAGCTAACAATAACTCTGCCAGTATTCTTTATTATAAAGTATCATAAGCAACTCCAATTTCCGACATTTCATAATCAGATGCTACTCTTATTGAGAGATCTTTTGTTTGGCAGGATGGCTAATAAAATTGGAAGTTGAACCATTCTTTTGGAACTCCAGATTTTTGGTCTATCTGTGGATACAGTTCAAACAATGTTCTTACTTCTTACTAATGTAACAATGAATGCAACTCACTGACTAGCTAATATGTGCAATGATGTAACTCACTGACTAGCTAATATGTGCAATGATGTAACTCACTGACTAGCTAATATGTGCAATGATGTAACTCACTGACTAGCTAATATGTGCAATGATGTAACTCACAGACTAGCTAATATGTGCAATGATGTAACTCACTGACTAGCTAATATGTGCAATGATGTAACTCACTGACTAGCTAATATGTGCAATGATGTAACTCACTGACTAGCTAATATGTGCAATGATGTAACTCACTGACTAGCTAATATGTGCAATGATGCAACTCACTGACTAGCTAATATGTGCAATGATGTAACTCACTGACTAGCTAATATGTGCAATGATGTAACTCACTGACTAGCTAATATGTGCAATGATGTAACTCACTGACTAGCTAATATGTGCAATGATGTAACTCACTGACTAGCTAATATGTGCAATGATGGAACTCACTGACTAGCTAATATGTGCAATGATGCAACTCACTGACTAGCTAATATGTGCAATGATGTAACTCACTGACTAGCTAATATGTGCAATGATGTAACTCACTGACTAGCTAATATGTGCAATGATGTAACTCACAGACTAGCTAATATGTGCAATGATGTAACTCACTGACTAGCTAATATGTGCAATGATGTAACTCACTGACTAGCTAATATGTGCAATGATGTAACTCACTGACTAGCTAATATGTGCAATGATGTAACTCACAGACTAGCTAATATGTGCAATGATGTAACTCACTGACTAGCTAATATGTGCAATGATGTAACTCACTGACTAGCTAATATGTGCAATGATGTAACTCACTGACTAGCTAATATGTGCAATGATGTGTATATAATGAGTCAACATAAAATACAACTTTTGCCAGCAAAACTATGTAAAATGTCCTACAGTCATTCATATTTCAGTAAAGTGTTATAAAGCTATGAAGTTGAAAACTGTTCAACTCTGAGCCATACCTGTAATTGGCCCAAAAGAGTGACACATTGCCATATATGGTTCTTACAGCCATATTGAAAGGGCAAATTCGAAAGTATAAAACAGCCTTGATACTTCATTGCAGCTTAAAAGCAAAGCTTTAGCTGCAGAACAGTCTAGTCAGCATTACATCAGCCAACCACACTTTCCTATGCTGCTACATGTAGACTTCCCAATCTGCACCTCTGGCTAAAGCACTACTAAAAAAATATCTAAACTTTAATCATGTTCTCACTTGTTACTATCATCTAACATTGGACAAGCACATCTTTGGCAATCACTGGCCGTTCCCAATCTGGCATCACCATAGAATCCAGGAGCACAAATTTCACACCGTGGACCAGCAGTATTGTCTTGACAGTTCTGGTAAAAGACAGACAAAACAAAAGCCTTTGGTCAATTCTATGTTCAAGGGGTCTGTTGCATAATCACAAACATGCTACAGCACTCTGGGATTCTATATTCACAATTGGTGACTGGACTTTAACTGACATAATTCACGAGATAGCTTCATTTTGATTGGTCAATGACGACTTGTGCACATCAGCGAAATGTTATATAGTGTAGCCCATTGCATGGGCAGGTCAAATAGTAATAATTTTAAAACCACACACAGTAGGCTCAGCAATTCTGCATAATTTGGCCTTGAGCTATTTCAACTCATTACAGACAACTGTGGCTTTGTCTGGAATGTGTAGCAGATAATATGATTTCTTTTTAACTGGAGGAGGGCTGAAAGTTAACTAGGAAGAATTTGTACTGCCTGGGACAAGACAATTGTCCTTTAATGGGTGTTACCACACACAGTTTCGCCAATGTTCAATCACCAGTAAAATCTAGCAATGATATTACTGGCTGTTTAAGCAACTAGTGTCACTTCAAATTCTTATCAAATGAATTAAGACTGGACCATAAATGCTGCCTCAAAAATATGACCCAAAATAGTTTTCTTTAATCAATATCAACAGAGTGGAACAAAACTATTAAAGCATGATTATAATGATTACGAAACAAAGTCAATTATTGTTTACATAAAATGATATGATTACCAAGGTAACACACAAAAGGAATAATAATTCCTCTTCTTACCACACAATGGCCAGAGCCTTCTTCGCATTCAGTAGAATGTCTGTTACATTTGCAAGGTGTGCAGGAACCTAGGTAAGGTCCGTCTGAGACTCTCACATAACCAAACGCACATTTCTGCAAAATGTTCAAAAAAGAAATGACATGGAACAGTCAAAACATTTTCAAAATTACACTTTCCCTGGCACAAAATGGGGTACAGTCTGAAACAAAGCAAAACCGGTAAGAACATACTAGGTTGCCCGAAAGTGAGGGCTCCCTTCCATTGAGCTGTGAACTTCACTATGTAAGTTTGCAAATAACTGAGGCCTGCAAGGAACTAGAAGGTATGAAATGGCCATAAAGGTCTATATAACATCTTCACATGCATTTGTATGGAGTAAACAAACTGCTCATGACATAAAATGGTCTCAACACATTATTCACCATTAAAAATTAACATGAACATTTACTTTTCTATCACTGATCGTAAATAAAAACTATCAGAGAGTAGCATTTACCTCACATGATGTCCCTGTGTAACCACGAGGACATCTACAAAGTTCCACTCCTAAAGCCTCAGGACGATTCTCTGATGCAGTCCCTGGGACACCAATGTCCATGCTGACCTTTGAAAGTCTGGTGAATCAAAAGACAACCATTTGATAATAAACTGTACTGACAAAAATAACAGCCAACATAAAATTTCAATTCAGCAAATTCATCTGGTCCCCCTGACAGAGCTTCATTCAGATGCACAACTGACTTTTCTCCGCTGGAAGATGGATTGAGATGTAAGCCATGTCAAGTTGGAGGAAGCCAGATTACCCATCTTGAAACCCACCTGACTGGAGCAAGATCTGAACCAAACACTTGTAACACATTTATGCAGAGCACTACAAACCACATGGCAGTCCCCAAAAGTTGTTGTAGTTGGTAGGAATGCAATTACTATAAACTAAAATAAGGACACTCTTTCAAGATATCAGGCAATACCGAAATTTGAGTATCCATTATCAGTCCAACATTAATTACAATGAGACTCAAAAATAATCCCCCCCCCCAACAGTGAGTACTTACATTGTGGTCTTCACATTTGGTGAAATATTTGCTCTGATGTAAATACTTTTTAAATCTGCCAGGACCATCATAAGTTCCATTCGGTTTGGATGGATATCTGTGTTTTGTTTCAAAAAGTGTTGCTGTAATTCAAGAAAAACAAGAATTACAAAGACATTATGATCACTTTAAACAGATTGAGTAAGTTAAATTATAGAATGTCTGGTCTGATTTTGTGATTTCCAGGGAATGTGCTCACATCAAGTGAATTAGGGTTTCTTAGCACACTTTCCTCTTCTCAACGTTTACTATTTCCCTTGCATAAACCTCTGTCAATGACAAAGTCTCATTGACTTACTGTGTAAGTGGGAAGTCATAGAACAAAACGGCAGTCTTAGCTCCGCCTCGTAATATGAACAGTAATACGAACGATCAAATCAACAATCGAGAAATAACTTCAAATTAGCCTCAAGATTTTGTTAAAATTGACCAACCTCTGTCACTCTATGCAGGTGTTAGAACATGTATGAGAGAAAGAGGTATATGTGTTGGACACGGAAGGTTACATGACAATGGCATCCCTAACAGATACATATATTTCCTATTCTGAAACCAAACAGACAGTATGAGATTGACCTCTCACCTCTAGCAGTTCAATTTTAAACATAAGCTCTGCGATCCCTCTTTCCTTCATTACAACAGCACCCTCTAGTGTCATGTTGGAACCAACCAGCACCAAGTATGGTCCAACAGCTGATGTATGCAAATTATTATTGACAAAATCATCTAATGTCACCTTGTACTTGAAACTTCCCCCGTAAGATGTAACCTGTTTAGAGAAGAAAATATCAGGAATAAACTTACACATTCCAACCTTAATGTGTAAAACCCTAGATCCTGAAGTTTCCCACAGTGAATTACCTACAATGTGTTCAACTAAAATTCTTCAAAATAAGAATGATAGCAAAATTAACTATAATATTTGTATTTACATCATTGTGACGTTTAGATAATTCTAATCAAAGGTGAAACACACACCTGTAATTAATATGGTTCGATAATCCATAATCAACAACTGCATTGTCTGACAATTTCTGGTTTTCATTCAGTAATGGGTTTCAGTCAAATTTACTTAAAACACCCATACTACCTGACCAATATTTCTTGGTCTATACTTTGTGGAAATGTTAGCTTATTTTGCTATTTCTGACCAGAAGTCCTTGTATTTTACATAATTTACATGAAACAACACTTAATGGTTGTGCCCAATAGCCTACAGTTTACTGTACAATACAGTTAGTACTCAGGTATAGGTATAGGACCTGTATCAGTCAATATTTATAGAGTTTATTATCCAAAATTGGTAATATCATTAAGTTGTGGTTTCCATACAGCACTATTAGCAACGAAAACATGTCCTAGAGACAACTCCTACAGTAATACCACACCAGAATGTTAAGCAATCTCCAAGGTCCTGATTTAACAGCTAGGTGGAGAGCGGCAATCAATTAACAGTATCTTACCCACGACCAAAATGTAATAAATAAATAGACAGACAGACAGACAGACAGAACAAACAAACCAACAAACAAGCAAATAAATAAATATATACATTAATTGATAAATAAATAAACTATACAGGAATTAAACCAGAGACCTTAGGATCACACAAACAAAGCCTTAACCAATTCTCCATAACAACCTAAAAACCTTATAAACTGTTTAAGTCTCAAAAAAAAATTTACATAAAAAAGCAAATAAAACTCTCCCCCTTTAAAGATATAAACAGAGGAATAGTTTCCTCAAATGCAGCAATCTGCCAATCTCTAAAAGTGACATGACATTTGTTAAAATTTAGAAATATTAGGACTATTCATGCACAATCTTTTCAACTGTTGTTCCTGTTGAGTAAGATGTAACCAGAAGGTCAAGTAATACAAGAAAATTCTACATGGGAATTAATTTACAAAACAAAAGATGAATACTGGAATAATTAAAAAGTTTTGATTCAAATCAGAAACATATTTTAAATGAATATTAACCTTTGACCCTGCAAATGAAGGTGGAAGTGTCCAGTAAATTTCCCATGAGCCAAGGATGGATGCTATATGAGTTATATTAGTTCGCACATCAGAACCGGAAAACTGGAAGCCATCTTGGGTTGATAACGCTGTACTTATATCGCTTGCAGTAACTTCTGAGACGGATTCTGAATCAACTTTTAGCTGTGAGTAGAAGACAGTGAAAGAGCTTGGTACGATGAAACACATACAAACTGATTCACATTTTATAAACTTGTTTTATTTACTTTCCTGTTTTAATTTTAAAGCACTTCAGGATGTTTAATTTTAAAATAAAACCTTCAAGGATATTCTGCCATACAAAGGCATGATCTAGAAGCATTTTGCAATCATAAGTGTTTGTCTTCTGATTTTTATAGCAAAAGCAGTGATAATTATGACTACAGACTACCAATTCTACTGCTATGATTCAAGCTTCCAAGTAAATCAAGGTTAAACAAGTAGGATAAAAGTCCGATCAATATTCTCAATAAAACTGGAGAAAAACAGGATTTTTTACACCATGAGTAGGACAAAAGTACATTAAGGCAAAATTTGCCTTTGCTGGAATCAGTCATAGCTACCGCAATTTTTAGGGGAAAACTGCAGTTCCCTATTAAAGTATCCGGCCACTGGTTCATTACTTCAATTAGCTGCTCCATTGAGCAGCAGCATTGTTAAAAGCTATGATGACTATTCTGGTACCACAGTAGCCCATCACTGTGGGGTTTACATTACAACAAACAACAAATCCTGCCCTGTAATTAGTACTGGCAAAAAGGGATCAAATTACTTATGGTCACTGAAGGTTAGATCACCGTTCAGTTTTATCTGAGATAAAGTGCCATCAAATGTCAGGGTTACTGACAAATGCTTGAATGAGCACCTAATTGGTATTAATAACAACTCTTGACTAATTTTGGCAAAGGAAGATTTTGCAAAATGTAGGCCATTGAGAGGCTACATTTATCAATTAGGGAATAAAGTCAATGGTACCCATGTCTCTACATCAGATTCGAACAGGCTATGACGTCACGCATATGGGCTGAGAGACCCGAGGCGAAGCCGAGGGTCTCTGCCTATATGTGTGACGTCATAGCCTGTTCGAATCTGATGTAGAGACATGGGCACCATGACTTTATTCCCATTCATAAATACTTTAATTTCGAGACGTTTAAAAGTGGAAAAGCTTGCTTTTTTACGATTTTCCATTGATCATGAATTATTCTCCCAAACTGACTAAATTTTGGCAAAGTGCACATAAGACTGCGTATAGGCTGCCTGCTAAATTACAAGCTATGTAATATGTAAGCTATATAACTAGCTGCACGCTATAGCTTTGTTGTTTGTAAACACATGGCCATACTTTGTGACGTCTATTTTCGAATGTGGATTTTTTTTGGAATATTTTGAGCGAGGTCACATTTAAAACATTTCTCTGTTTGAATTGGAAATGTAATCCGCCTTGACAGTTCCATTAAAACTACATTTGTAGGACTTACTAGCGTGAGGATATGTGGTTTTTGCGATACTGCTCACCGTGACGTTCAACACACTAACGTGCTGCTACGTTGTTGAAAACAAATAACGTTAGGCCAACGTTTGTCCTAGCCTTAACCTAGGCTACTAACTTATCGTTACGCTGTTTTCGAACGGTGAGCCAGTTCTAATTAGACTCGTACTATTTGCAAGCAATTTCCATCTTGCGATTTTGTGATACAAAGGAGACTTTTCAAATGTGATCTAAAACTGTTTACATCTGTGCATTGACAATACTGAGTACTGTTTCGGATCAAAGTAAAACCAGCGTGCTTAGCCAGAACAGTTATCATGTGCTAGGGCCTCACGTTAGTTGCTTGACTTGTGCTGTAAGTTAACGTTAGACCTAACGTTAGTGGTTGGAAATGTCATCGCAGAGAGCTTGTTCTTTACGAGTGGAACTTAAACCAGACAGGTTTCTTTACTGACGTTGAGCTTTTCTTACAAAAAGAATACAGGATACCGCAATTTGTATAAGGTTTGTTGATGCAGTACTTTGTCATTAGGCTGGGCATATATTGGACAGTAGTCCCCGGCCATCGTTTCCATAGCATATATTCTATTCTTCGATTGAAAATCCTGTTGATGATTTTGGAGCTATATTTCTTTGAAATATAGTGCACAGAATACGTGGGGCCAACGCTATCTTTCTGGAATATGAAAGATGAGTTTTAAGGTTAGTGAGTGCTCATCACTCATTTTACAACTGTATTTATATTATTACCCATCCCAGATAAAGGTCTATTACTGAGGTAAGAAATGCTGTATAATTTCTTCTTATCGGCAATGTACCAAAATCAAGCGAACGCACGATAGTTTGACACGCTTTTAAAGCTAACGTTAGAGCCGAGGCCTAGACCTGTAAAACACCTTACTCAGCGTGAAATCACTTCAATTTCTCCGAAAAGGCCTGAAATATCGTTTGTAGCCTAGAAGCTGATTATTTGTTTGGATGTGCAACATTGCTGTCAACCAAAATATATTATTTAAAAAATTACAGTTGAAGGCCCAGGCCTACTGGCCTACAAGCTAGCCTATAGGTACTGTAGTGTTAGAGCTGTGTTTACAATCATGTTGATCAAAAAGTTGCTCTCCATACACCATGTCTCTACACTGGATTAGAACATGGGTAACTGACCAATCACAAGCCAGCATTCTCAAAAAGTATTTATGAATACCCAGTAATGCTTACAGCTTCATTACTATTTTTTTGGCATTGTCCTGACAAGTTTATACAGATTCACTTGACACACAGCTCATAAGAAAAAAAGAAGGAAAAAGTAGCATTTTTCAGAAAAAGCAGAAGTAAAAAGAAGATTCAAATAGTGAACAGAGGTAGGATAAGTAGGAGTCACTTTAAAGCCTAGCGATCTTGATAGCCCAAAATGGTTAGATTCTCCCTAAAAGTTTACTTATAACTTCTCCGATCTTATTAATGAAAGTAAAATCAAACTCAAGCCCCTTCTACAATGAGTTTCTATGAGATTCACTGTCCAAAGCCAATTTTCTACTGCTGAAGCTACAACAGTAGCAGGCCAACCCTTTCCAAACAATCTACTGTATAACCCTGCTCCTTCAATTGCATACATGAAAGAAAATCAAACTTAAGCCCCTCCTACAATAAGTTTCAATGAGTTCTACAGCCCGAGGCAATTGCTCTACTGCCAAAGCTACAACAGTAGTGTGCTAACCCTTTCCAGACAATCTACTGTGTACAACATTGTTATTTGAAACTCTTCTCTGCTAAGCCAATCTGCTGAGCTGTGTACAGTGCACCTCACTGATCTGCCATCACTGACCTATCAGAATGACTTATTTACATTTTCAGATACAGGTGTATTTCTCCTGTCTTTATGTCAATTAAACTGCTATGACAACCACAAATTTTATTTCATTGTAAATGTATCTTAATACAATGACGGCCCACCCTTTAATACCACAGAGGTAGATTTGGGGAGTGGGGGTCATACTCACATAGCATGTGCAAAGAGCAAAGTGACCCTTTTTATTATATTTGATTGGATGCAAACTTAGCCTTTATGTAATTCTTAGTAGGTACCTGGAAAAGGAAGTAAAGGGAAGGATTGAATTGGTTGGTTGGTTCATTGGTTGGGGCATCCATCAGTACTCTAACCTGTAATGGGGTATCGGCAAGACTGCCTTGTGTAACCTTTGCAAGTCACTTTTGCACAGGAATCAGCAGCACGCCTCCATGTACACTAACCCTATGTGTAGCATCATGTGACCATGCATGTAAAACCCAAACCAAGAATAAATGAGCTGAAAATAGATTTGGTGATTTTGATTCCACAGTCTCTCTGAAGTTGTGTGAAACCAATTTGCTACCAAGAAAAATAACGGAGACAAGGAAAGCACGACAGGAGGTAACAGTGTTTACAAGACCAAGTGGTTTGCTGTGGGACAAAAGCGTGATTGTCACTAATGCAAGAATGACAACAGGAAGTTGTTATTGCTACAATAAATAAGTGATTCACCTTTGAGTAAATATAACTGGCTTGATGACACTGATTGGTAACTCCAAAACAGAAACAAGAAGTGCACCCTGTAATGACTTTACCCTGGAGACTGAAGAAACCATTCTTACATTTATTGCATCTTAAACCACGGACATTTTCCTGCAAAAAGAAGGAAAATATGCCATTCTCTTCATAATGTTACACAAGAGGAAACACTGTAAAAATGAAACATTTGTGACAAGGATGCTTCACTGTTATCACCCTCAGATAATTGAAAGGCATTCTCTATTTAGGCTTCAGCTATGCCCTTCAAGTGTCACTACGAAAGTTCTCTTTAAAATAACTGTAGTTCCAGTAGATGATTCAGTTACACAGCTGACAATTTAGTGTTTAGATGGTGGGTATTTTTGATTGATTCCTAGCATAAATTTTAGATAAGTCAACTAGAATCAGCCTGTGCTTTGAAAGTTGTCCATCAAGTTTTTAGTATTTAGATGGTGGGTATTTAACTTGATGGATAACTTTTCAAAGCACAGGCTGATTCTAGTTGACTTATCTAAAATTTATGCTAGGAAATCAAACAGAACAAACTTTTTCTTGCAAATGTAGCATTTTGAATTATTCTTGTACATATGTCACCTGTAGCATAAGAAGGGGTAAATTTGTTACCTTTTGATAAGGTGGTAGGGTTTCAATAATGTGTCAAGAAGTGTCAGTTCCCTCAGAGTCCAAAATAAGTATTTCTTAAGTCTTGCATTTTAACCACCTGTTTCACATACGTAACTCCACCCTCAAAGCTAATCCCCCACCCACCCCGACTTCTTTCCACCATAATGCTCACCTTAAATACCACGGTCATTCTCTGGACTGTTTCATCTGACATTTAATTGTTCTGTTTCTTAATAATTTAACTTACAGGACTTACCCCCTACCCCTCCCAACTCCTTCCACTATACCTCTTACCTTGCATGTGCATTGACCATTCTGTGCACAGTTGCATCTTTTGCCCTTACAGGATGACGGTTCAGTTCCTTCCAGGTTACACTTACAAGGTTGGCATACTGGGAATCCCCCATAGCCATTTGGACATTGGTCGCATCGTCGACCTGTATAAGGTGTTTGACACCTAACAAAAGAAAACAAAAAGATTGAAATTATTTAAGTACACCTGTACTGTTTCCCTTGAAATCCTCAAATTACATTTTGCAATGCAAATTTACAACAATCATCCAGAGACCTGTCATGTGTGTCTACAAAACAGTTGCATGTCTGTGGCAGCTCAAGTAAGGAGAGATATAGGAAGCAAATCTCTGTCCCCACCTTAAAATCATCACAGCAATGTTCCACTTTAACAAAACAATGTGTTACCCAAAACGAAAAAGCCTGACCAATGCTCAACTTTTAATTCTTAGAAACTTATATTACATAAGCCCATATTCAAGTATGGATGACTCATACAGTATAACATTTGCAGAAAGACTGAATAGTTACCTTACATAACTTACTTGCATTTCCCTGTTTCTTGGTGGCACTGTGTACTTAATGATGTGGACTCACTGCAGTTACATGGCTGTAAGGAAGAACCACAGAAATCACTAGTAACTATCACCGTGACAGCTCAGAGGTTCAAACATCTGGCCTTTCACTAGATTTTTCGAGTTTTATAAACAAATTTTGAGACAAGTTTATCCTATTGCAAGATAATTACTTAATGCAAAAAGTAACTCAGTAGTGCAAAAAATAACGTTCAATGGAGTTCCCAGTTAAACCTCCATAACATGGTAATGAATCTCATTAATCATTATGTAAGCAAGAAATTCTCAGGTATAGTTGAAAATATTTCTACTGTGTTATATGTTAGCCCCTCAATAGAGTATCCTTCACTATCTAAATGTAATTCTTACTCCACGGTTTTACTTTGCTCTATTGCTCTATAAGGGAACTATGACCAGACAGCCTTCACCCTCATCTGAGTCCAAACATAATGCTGAGACTATGACAGGGAATAATTTACCTGGTACTCCATCTCATTTGCTACACAAGCTGATCAATTTGCTACACAAATGCAAAATTGTGTAGCAATTTTTGTACATACAAACCCTAGGCTTTCTTTCAATTTTGTGATCAAGATTCCAAGAGATCTAAAACTGCTATGCAAATTTGGAACACTAAATTATTGCATGTATTCTAAAATTTTTATCTTATGAGTCTACCAGCACATTCCCATCACACACTTAGTTTAGCGCAATTCACTCAACACTACGCCTGGAGGCAGCAGTGGGACATATGGTATTATATTTCAAAATGTGTAAGAAAGAAGCACACACTTTTATCACCAGCAAGAGTCAAAGATAAATCTGCCTTCTTCACCATATACCCTTCAAAGGATGATGTCCCCCCCCCCCTCCCATAAAGAGCAAATTTCTTGCAGGTTAAACTAAATCTGGTGACATCAGTGGGAAATAACACAACATCTCAGGAATACTGAATAAATACCATACAGCTTAACTACCAGAGGAAGTGAAACTCACAACTTCTTTACTCACCATACACCATTCAAGGGATCAAATTCAAACATAGTAGCAGCCTATTTCTGGCAGGTTCAACACCAAATCTGGTTACAGTAGTGGGATATATGCCATAACATCCCACACATCTAATAATCATCATGCAATGTTAACACCAGTGTAAGTCATTAACAAAACTGCTTTGCTCACCATACAGCCTTCCAAAGGCTGAAATCCCCACATGTTAGGAGCACATTCCTGGCAAGCAGGGGTGACTGTATTTGGGGGACAAAAACACTCCCCTGTCGCAGGGTTGCACTGTCCCCTGTCACATGTGCAAACTGTGAAAGAAGGACAAACATAACAATCATTCACAAACCACAGAAAAATAACATTAATCTATGCCTGCAGTAGGCTTAGTAAATTCCACAAGTATGGAGTCAAAAATTGACTTGATGTGAAACTCCTGCCAAACCCTTGTGTTTTTACAGACAGTTGTTCAAAAGTAGTGTCACACAGTCCAGCCATAATCCATGAATGGGACTCAATCACACACATTGTATCAAATAGCAAAACCTTCCTTGTAGGTTGTATATCAGCTCCCTGATTGGAAGTAGGTCTTGTTCTAAATTCTCAGTCAATGGTCATACTATGGTGTTTTATTGCACACTGAGCACACTGAACTGTAAGTTCAACCAGGGCTGGACGAAATGTTTATTTTCCAGGAAGAGTCAAACTTTCCACGATTACTTCCATAATGTTATGTACAAAAAGGTACATTTCTTTTTCAATTGCCAAAATTTCTCTCCACATACCCCAAAACAGTGTAATGTACAATGAAAGTTTACTAACCTTTACACCCAGCAGATGAAAATCTCCAGAATCCTAGCTGGCAGCGATTACATTTCAACCCACCTACACCTTCTTTGCAACGACATTGTCCCGTAAAGGTGTCGCAGACACCATCCAGTGAGCCAATAGAGTTGCAGGAACATGGCTGACAGCCAAGACCAGGTACCAAGTCCCAGAAACCAGCCTATCCAAAATACAGAGACTTCTTTTAAAAGGAGAAAATTTGGAGGTTTGCAACAAAACACAGTGTACCTTGTACACTCAATGCACTGTGCCTCAGTGTATGTTTCTACAGCATTCTTGTACTTGTGATAACACTAACACTTTCCTGAAGTCTAACTCAAAATTTACACAGCACTGTGCCTATGAACTCAAACTTAAGAAAAACATGCTGCATTAGTACAACATATACAATTGTTAAAAATCTTATGCACCCTGCCCAGAAAGGCAATGCCTATCCGACTTTAGTATCAACTGACATGCTACTATTCAAAAATTGTTAATATCATTTTGGGTAGGTCCAAACTCTCACTACTGTTAATCTGTGCAAAACCTCTAATTAGTAAGTACCTCACACATTCGCTGTAATGATGTAATATTATTTTGAAATGTGATACTGCTGTAAATACCTTACCTCACAAATGTCACATGACCTTCCAATGACATTCACATCACAGAAACACTGACCAGTACCGTGATCACAAACAGAAGACACAGATCCATCTGGATCGCACTCACAACCTAAAATGAAATAAACAACAATTTGATAAAGAAAATCCCTTGTGAAGAGACAATGATTCTTTTCAAGTTACCCTTCCTATATACCTTCTCTCCTTCGGGGGGAGGAGGAAGGGGTCCAAGAGGGGCAGGGCCACTTAAAGAATGACCTCTGCAAAAAATGGTAGCTTTGCACATGCAGATGCAGGGACTCTTACTATCACACACTCCACTGTGATTTTAAATTATGACACTGTCAACAAACTGAGGACACTTTACCTACAGAAGCTGACTCATCCACACTCTTCTGGTTTGGTCTCTTTTGACATTGAGGTGCACACTTATCAGCACAAAAAGATTACTGAACTTACAGAATAACATTCAGATTTGAAAACTATGGCACAATGAAACATCACGCCAATGTTCCAAATACTTTTCAACTTCAGGTGCTTTTATGGAGACAAAAATTGCACCTGTAAATGTCATTGCAGGTACTACGTAAAGAATTCTAGGATGTATACAGGCAATTTTACTCATTTCTGTGATATGTTTTGGCCCCTGTCAATGCATTCTGGGAACTCTTTTGTGATTACCAGTCTACATTCACACTCAATCCTCATGTTTTTCAGTCCCTGCTTCAGACCAAAATTTATTTCTGATATGCTTAAGAGGAACTTTACGTATTCTAGTGCAACTTTTCTTTCATTCCTATTTGTCATTTTCCAGATATTTGCGGCAGAAAGTATTGACATTTTTATTGATCAATGTTTTTATTCATTTTTCAGCCTACTGTTTTGACCACAGACTGATTAAGGTTGCTACTTTGTCCAAATGTATGTACCATTCCAAAAACATTTTATTTCCTAGAGCAGGGGTGTGCAGGCTGTATTCATACAAAGAATGCATCAAACATTTTATGTTATTAAATTGATGTGACTTTACAGGAAAAAAAACACTGGTTATCAACAAATGGTCATGAACAAATTTCGTTCAGAATTCTTTTAATCCTTATTGGCTTTGACAAGAAGCAAAGCATTTATAGACTTACGTTTGCAGTCTTTCAGCTCAATGGCGTCACCGTAGTAACCATCAGCACACCTCTCACAATGAGAGCCGCCTGTATTATTGACACACCTCCTACATTCACCAGTTATAGAATCACAGTTTCCTGGTAGTGAGGGATCAACATTTCCATTACAGTTGACAAAACATGGCTTGCATGTCTCTCCAAGAACAAGAGGGTTACCAAAATAGCCATCAATGCATCTGAAAAAAAAGTTAAATGAAAGCTTAAGCTTAAATGCATTTTCTCAGGCTTAAAAAATCTCACTTAAGTCCACCACAGACACCTTTTTAATTCCTCTTATTATCCTTAAAAAAGGGAGGATGCAGTCACCCCAAAAAAGAATTATATAGTAGACTATCCTATTTCCTGAATGGCTCTTGAGAATCATGTGACAGTATTTTTCTCACTCAATTGTAAAATTTACAAGGAGCAACTGCTTGATTTATCTTGAATATGCAATATTTATGTTCTAAAATATCATGAACGATACTTGGAAGCGAAATAAGAAGAAATTTGTGACATTTAGCTATTGTTTCAAAATAAGTTTGGGGTGACTGCTTGTGACCTTTAAATCTAATAACTTCTCTATTTCATAAAAACCTTAGATTTAGATATTTTTGTCATTCACTAAATGATCTACATATTTGAAGTTTTTAACATCCCCAGAACAACTACTTCTGTTAATAACCTGACATCTGTATATACTGAAACTTTTGCTCCAATCTATTCTTTACCATGATTTTATGCTTTCATTACAAGTTTTTTCTTGTTTGTTTGTTTTTTCTTTTGTTTTCCTTTTTGTTTGTTAATTTTCAGGGCTTACCTTTCACACTTGTCACCTTCATATCCAGGAGGGCACTGGTCGCAGACAAACTCTACTTCAGAAGCAGCGGTGCAGGTCGGACTAAAACTTTTAAAAAGAAAAGACAACACGATCAGCACTGAATATCAAATTGCTTGACTCATATTAAAAGTGTATCACTTTTTTCTTCATTTCCAGATTTACACAGACTGGCTCCATCAAGAATATTTACACACACACACACACAAATTGCATCATTCGAAACAGGAGGTATTAAAAGAGGAGCAAAATAGACTACATACTGTAGACAAACTTTTGCCAAAAACAACAGCAAACAAAGTGGAGAAACAAACATGAATTGTTTAGCAGAACTTTGTTAGTCTATGATGCCATCACAGACATGCTTCAGGAAGTCTATTACTTATGTTCACATACAATATACTGTGTAGAGGGAAATTTCCATGAGGCTAATTTTTGGCTAATACGTACCTTGTTCGCATATTTGCAGAGTGAAGAATTTGCTGTTGCAGGCAACCAACATAGTCTTGTACAAACTAACGAAAGTACTTTCGCGGGTCGTAAAAGCTATTAGATACTTGGTCGCAAAAAGCACGAAAATTTAACCCCCGTGAAAATTTCCCACTATACAGTACTTGAAATCAACATACAGCTTTCTTCTTTGTGAAATCCTTTACAGATTTGTAAAAGATGAGGACTTGGGACACTTACTTGTTAGTTGTCTCTACCAGAGGGCAGGCACACTGCTGACAGCTAATAGGTGACCCACTGGCATTAACAGAGGAGGGGTAAAACCCTGGGGCACAATGTTCACAATGAGCTCCAACAGTATTATCTTGACAATTCTATAAGTACAAAATTTGATTTTACAAAGATTTAAATATGACAAAATAGGACATTGTTATGAATATGACCCCTTACAATTGTTCTCCTTTCAGAGAAGAACCAAGGCCTGTAGCTAGCATAATACATATCAAGCTCAGAGGCTGGCTAACGAAAGACAACTGAGTAACACTGTGGGAATGGATTTATACTGCAACTAATAGCATCACTGTAAGCAATCACTTGAGTGAACAATCATTTTAGAGGGCAGTGTCTCAGATAAGGGTTGTGTCAAGCACAGACTTGCTCAAATTCCTCATTACCATGCACCATTAGAATATTTACAAACTGTGCTTTCTTTGGAATCCCATCTGTTACACGATATGGTAAATTTGCCAAACAAAAAAATTATGTCAAGAATATTTTTGATGTGAAAAATTAAATACTTAAATGAATGCTACATTCACATGAACATCAGAGTCAGTACCTACCAAGCACTCCCCAGTGTACACATCACAGGTGTTAGAATGACCATGGCAATCACACATCTCGCAATCACCCCCATAGAGAATACCATCTGTCCTCCTGAAGCCATCCCTGCATCTCTGGTTTAAAAGATAATGAAGAAACAAAAGATTATAACTGAAAGGTGTCTTCAGTGACAGTTCACAAGCAGGATCCCCTATAATTTAAAGGTTTAAGCAGAGGCATCAATCTTAATTTATAACATCTGAGAAATTTTTTAATTCTCTTAAATTTTTTCACAAGTATCTTTCAGGATGTTTCACTGCCAAAAATATTTCATAGTTAAGGTTAACCAAGGAGATATTTTGCATGAATTTTAAGAGAAAATGCAGTCCCCAAATGTGAATTAGTGTACACTGTCATCCAAATTCAGAAATGGTTCCTATCAACCATGTGGCAACATTTTTGTTACTTATTTCTTAAATTCATGCAGAATATCTCCTTGGTTTAACTTCAATATTCAATGTTCTTACACAGAAACATGAAAAATACTTGTGAGTGAAATAGGAGGAGATCTGTAATATTTAGCAAAATTTTGAAAATAAACTTGGGGCAACTGCTTTCTCCCTTTAACAATTCAGAGAAAATATTGTTTAATGATAACATAGAACTGTAAATGAATTAGACAGTGGAGTTTTGCTAATACAAATGAAGTTACTGCATTTGTACTTTATGATTAAAAGTAATCTCCAAGCTTGGAGCAATTTGCTACAAGTAACTTTATTTGCTTCCTAATAAATTACAAATTCAAAATAGGAGGAATGTTCTACTCCTGTATGTCAACTTGAGGAACTATTTATTAACACTATAGAAGGCAAATCAGTGTTCTCCACTAGCTGTTTTGTTAGGGTGCTGCACCCGGACAAAAATGTGCAGAGGGTGCTCAGCACCTGAACAAAAAATGTACCACCCAGACAGAAATTATCAATTCCAAATCTCAAAACAGAGCAAACAGCAATAATTTCAGTGTGAACACCGAGTAATAATAATCAAAAATGTACTTAGTCAACAAAGAAGGCCATAATTAAATTTACCATACATTTTAGCAAACATTTTTCAAAGAGAGCACCTCCTCTTTTTATAGACAGCAATCACTCTAAACCTTTAACCTTCTGAGCACCCAGACAAGAATTAAATCAGTGGAGAACACTGCAAAGGTCAATTATATCTTGCAATCATCTTTGGCATGAAAATGGTTCCATTTTGAAATGTGAAGCAAAATTCCAAGTTAAAGCAAAATGCCAACTTTTAACAATCCAAACTGCTAGGTCACCAGAGAATTGAATTTAAGGCCCGATTCACATTAAAACAAGGCAAGACTGCCAAATCAAAGTCCCACCTCACAAGATAATCCTTCATATGTTGCAGGGCATGAGCATTCTTCAACTGTCTTCAAGAGTTCAGATGATCTGCTTTCTTCAGTTACAACATCCATGCTGACATCTTTTAACCTGATGGGAAAATTTATACAAAATATTATTAGTGTTCAAATGTGTGCCCAGGGGACTTGAAATATGAAAGGTCCATGCCAGAGATACAGGAACGTGGACTGTAAAAGGCAGGATTTGGGAAGAAAAATTATTTCCTAGGGAAATCAGTCTTGAAATCAGAATTAATCTGAGATTTGCAAGATAATTTAGCTGTATACCAGTGCATGTTGTGTATGCCTGAGTGAGATGTTAGAACACTGTGTGAGCCAATGCTTCGCTAGCCCTGCGCACGTGTGTACATTCCTTGAGCACCTATACTAGCTGCATGGGAAATACAAATATTGGCAAACTTCCTTGGGAATTCCTTACTAGAACTGGTTGGTCTCTATGAAAAGTTCATATGTATATGAACATCAACCAACAACAAATCATGAATATTCAGCAATAAATTTGTTAATCTTAAGACAACAATTCAAGTAGAAAAATGTCTCTATCAGTCATGCATATTTCTGGCTGTAATATTTGGCTACTTTAGGGCACCATTAATAATAAGTTTAGAAGAAAAACCCCAAAGCTGCAAGGCCCTGTAGACTCTTTTCTAGTCCCATCTTTCCTGTGCTCAAAAACTACATCAAGAAATAGTTACTTACAAAATATCGATCTGAGGTGGATTTTGCAAAGCACCAATCATGAGTCGCCTTATCTGGGTAAGAACATTCATAAATTCTGATTGGTTCACTTGTGTCCCTGACGGAGGGCCAGGAGTACTCTCTAAAGGGTTCACACTCCTTGGAATGTGATACCAACTTTCTTCTGTCATGGTGAAGCTAATGGTATCCTCTCGCTTTAAAGGGTTCCTTGTGAACCATCGTGCCAACCTTGCTTGGTGGCTCTAAGAAATATTCAAAATAAGACACAAAGGCTAGTAATTAAAGAGGCTCTTCACTGGCAGTGTGGTATCATATTCTAGAAGGGTGATGCAGGATTACTATTTATAACCATGGAGAAGAGCTATCCAATGAAGTTTCAAAAAAAGAAAAAACAGGCCCTACAATTTTTTCATGTTTGATGGCAATGTCAATCATGGAGCCGTAACCTAAATAGCATGCACATCTGTTATAACAAAAGCCCACGATATCACTGGGTAAATTCTCTCACCTACATTTAGAATGTCTCAGAATAACAATGGACTATTAATAATTCATAAATATTACTGATGATCAATGATTATAGCAGCTTTTCAATCACACCAGCAATGGCATGTTACATGACTGTTTAATCCCAGAACAACAGTAAACAAATGCAACATTTCAGAACATTTTGCGACAAGTTATCCATTCTTTGCCTAAAACAAATAAAGAGGTGTTTCACCTTAATGTCAGTATGTATTCTATTGCTGATCAACATGTTAACACCTGTACATGCGCCCGCTTAATATAAGCTATATACGTGATACAATGACTGCCTCCTAGTCAAAATGTCTGACAAACACAAGGAAGGGTGATTCCCGTACACTGGAGATTAACCGAATTTCATTACGTAAAGAGCCTTGTTTAGAATTGCATACTGTAATAACACTACCTGCATGTCTCGCTCTTTCCAAGTGTCAAAATGACATTGAGAGCAACACTTCCTGGACACTGTTCACATAAAACAATGCTTGCATTACCACAAAAATAATACCATAGCAACTGTCAAACATGACAAATAATATTTGAGGTCGCCCATGTTGAACACAGTATTTACATGACAGCTTGCATGTGTAGTATACAGTATAGAATGATCCAAAATCCAAAATCTAGGAAACTGTTGAAAGAACATACTGATATATAGAACAAGTCACGTGAGTACCTAACATCCCTTTTAGAAACTACACACGCTCATTGACCCTACTATCCATTAGTCAGCTGTACATAAATGTCAAAAATTCATTTTTAGTTCTGTCACTCCTTGTCACATATCCTGTGTAACAAATGAATATGATAACAAGACTCATAAAGAGGGTTATCAAACAAAAAGATGAAACAGTAACAAGGTAATAAAATTGATACCAGGGCGATAAATTTGTAACACGACTACACGTAGATTCCAAAGAGTAGGGAAATTCAGAGTTAATCAAAGACAGATGAGGATAAAGGTCACAACTTCCAGACTTAAGAGAATTTCCTCGGCAAAGCCAGGACCAAATAGGGAAAAGGCCTTTAAAAGTCCTAGTATAGAGGATATGCACTGACGTCATTGCACACGGTTTTGTGAGTCATTTTGGACAACAAAAAGGAACTGCCACCTATCAGGTAATACAGCTGTTTGCTCATTTCTTTCCCTGTCTTTCCAAATCTTGCAGTTCATTAAGTGAAACTTTCTTTTTCTGCTCTTGGAGATGGGTGCAACAAATGATAAGCAATATATAACAAATTTGGCCAAAAATATTAAACAGCAGAGAGGTTAAAAGCCCTTTTTAAACCAGCCTTGCATGGAAAGTCAATGTAACAAGGGGCGGTTTTTGCCGCCCAAAGATAAGCAGCGTTGTAACTTGTCACTCAATTTTGCAGTCGAGTCAAGTCACTTACTACTTTCAATGTGACTTGAGTCGAGTCAGTGACTTAAGTCATCGTATTATTTGTATGAGGAAAATTATGATACAACTGCTTGAGGAATTTCCCTTTTGAAAATTAGTGACTCAAGTCATGATGACTTGTTACAACACTGGAAATTAGTCACATGGTAAAAAATTCATCATCTGCATGTTCTCTTCAGAAAGGATGAGGAGAGAAAGGCAGGACCAAGCACCCTCCTACAGTGCTAACAACTTTGCCAGTATCTAAATACGGGAAATAGGGGATAACTTTGTAAACAAGAGGTAAGCAAGGGCTGGATAGATTATGAAAAAGAAAGACAGGATATATAGAAGTTCACAAGAATTACCTCTAAGATGATGACAATTCTTCTTGTTATATTAGAAGCAGGTACGTCATACGTCGTCCTCCAGGAGAGGGTAAACTGAAAGACACCACCATATGCTGTAAGCTGGAAAATAAAAGATTTATTTTAAAGATTTTTAAATGTGGAATGAAGTGATCCTGGAAAAGAATGTGACTCGACGTAGATTAAGATTTCAACTTACCTTATTGCCAACATACTCCCTAGGAGCAAGAAAATAATATTGTTGTGAGGCCAACTGTTGTGATATACTTTGGTGGTCAGCTAATATTGCAAAAGTTGAGATTCTGTCTGCGTAGGCATATCCCATCATATCTAGCGTGGTCACAAACCAATTGTTCATTGTGTTGACCTGAATGTATAAGAAGGTCAAAGGTCAAATGCAAGTCAGAAGGAGACAGAGATATCAGTGAAAAAAATTACAAAAGTTGAGTAAGCTTGGAATTAGATGAAACACATAAAAATCTTAGATTAGAAAAAAAAGCTTACTTTTTTATTCTTAACCACAGCAGAAACATAAACAAAAAAGTTCACATTGACCGATGGCATAGATGCAACACTACAATCTGCTAACATTGTTACATACTCTGTAACATTGTCTTCCCTTTCCGACACTTCCTCTAAAACTCCTTAGCGATCAAAAATGTGTCATCCCGGTCCCATAGAAATGATGCAAACATGGTCACAATATCTAAGCTACTCACTGCTTTCACAACATAAATGATTCAAGTCAACTTCTCTTTGGGAGGGACATTATGATTTGGGTATGAGCAGGTCTTACCAGACACCCTACAGTCTTTCTCCATAGTTCTAGGCATTGTTTCACAGCTTATTAAGTATGTTACCCAATATGAGGTACAGAACCAGACCAAAGCCTTCCTTGTTGGGAATCTGGGCATCCTGCTGCTCAGCGTTACATTCATTTTATTTCATTCAATACCTTAATCACATACCAAGCTGTACTCCAGGATCTAATATTTTAAAACTGAAATAAAAATTATGTGCATTTAAATCATGACAAGACATGTTTGCCATATAAATGGTTAAAGTATGAAGATTTACAGTAACTATTGTAAGCATTTACAGCAAAAAACAGAAAGGCCACCAGTGCAAATATTCTTAACGCTCACCTGTTCCATGGGCCATGGGACACTGGTGCACTGGGTAGTGATTCCAAAACAGAAACACATGGTGCAGCCAAGAGGATCTCTTTCATTGAGGTTAAAGGTTCCTTCTTTACATCGGTTACACCTCTTCCCTTCCACATTTGGCTTCAAACACAAAATAGAGATGAAACATAGCATAATGTCCAAAATACTTCATAAAAACCAAAGGACAGCAAAAACGACCATCCTTTAATTACTAATAATTATTGGCAGTTTCTCAATGTTCCAAAATATCACTTGAGAATAAACAGGCAAAACCAAACACATTTATTTCAATTCACATAACCAGGATTACCTTACAGGGTTTCCCCTGGGTTTTAGAGAGTGTGAGGTGGTATTAGTTCAGGGGGTAATATGATGCCAGCTTTGGCACCATCAGTGTGTGAGAACTATCAATACTTCCATAGCTACTACAGTACAGGTGGCAAGTATAACAAATTTCTGCAAGGTGGTGGCCAAAAACTGTGAGGTGGCTGCCTCACAAAAAGAATGCCACGGGAAACCCTGCCTTATCACATATGGTCATTTTTAATCTACAGTTTACAACCTGGCACACACATGCCCTTGAGGTTACCCAGCATCTTTCCAGGGGTATGCAAATATTCATTACTTTGTTGACACAGGTACAATTGGACTGCATATAATCAGCAATCCAATAAGGGTTGTGATGAGATTGTCAGAACAAAACTCTAACTGGATATTAATGCTGCATACACCTATACACAGTTACGACAAAATTGCCACAGTGGCAAACATGAGTCATATTTGCAAGAAGAATACTTTTTCTCTGACTAGGGATAAACATCATGGGTCCTGAATGTTTTAGGGGTACACAGATACAAAAGTTTGGAATGCCCTTGCTTTTAATCATGTGACCTTTTTTGTGTCTGAATTGTTAAGTTTCTGCAAGTCTTTAGTGTACCTATGAAAAGTGACAACTATGTTATGAAAGATTGTGACACATTTTGACTATCTTCTGTCTCAATCCTTGTACACCACCAGAACTTTTCACGTTTACACATCTTGTCACCTATATAGTCCCCCCTCCCTAACTGCTTATTACTGAGATTACATCTCAGTGACTTAGACTGACCTGTCTTTTGCATAGGCAAATTCACAGAGCAGACTCCTTCAAATAACTTATGAGACACTCCAGCCAATAGAACACAAACCAGTTATGGTCTCACCTTGCAAATGCATGGGCCTTCACAAGGGTCCTCATTAATGCTGCCTGCAGCACTACATGGACACGGTTTACAATTTGGGTAACCACGGTAACCCCTTGCACACATATAACACTTCGTCCCAGCAAAGCCTTCCTTGCAAGGACAACTTCCTGGAATCTGTAAAGAATGGTTCAAAATGTGGAATAATTAATGCAAATTTTAAAATTCATCACCTCCTTTTTAAAAAAAATTCAAGCAACAAATTTGAGAAGACAAGAAAGGGGACGATATCTTCCTATCCTTAAATAAGGCAGAAAAATAACAAATAAAATAACAGTAAAATATGGCTCACCACTCCAATATCAATTTGACGATCATCTTTCACACATGGTGCTGGCTTAGATGGGTCTTCTTTATCTGAAATGGTGCCCACAGGGCTACAATCACACTCTATAAAAAAAAAAAAAAGATATGAGACAATGTAAAATTCAATTAAATCCATTTTTTCACTCTCTTTTTGCTCCAAGTTACTTTCACTATATAGAGAAATTACCTAGTTTTAGCAACTATGTTGTATGTCTTGACACAAGTTGACAGATACATATGTCTTACCACACTTGCCTATCCATATGCTACATAAACCACACCTTCAATGCCAATTTTCCCCCACAGCTATGTGAGGGAAATGGTATAATGCCAAAACTGAAAAAAACTTTTAATGTAATACTTAAAGCTCTGTGTAAGCATGCAAGTACTGCACTTAATCTCTGTTTGAATTTATGCTAACACTGGCCAACACTTTTTTCTTAGAGGATTCTTTTTAGTAACTTAGTCCATAAACAATGAGACTAAGCAATCAAGACAACAGAGGTCAATAACTGACAAGGTCATAATGAGTGCCAATTTTGTACGAAGCAGCAATCTACAATGTGGTCCTTAAGTGACCACCCCAATTGAAAAGATTCCAAATGTGGACTAAAATGTCGCACTGCAAGCCATAAAAACATGAAGCTTAAAACACTTTGGTGTCACAGTTGACACCAAAACTTATACTGAACTTCAAAATTTTTGACTTGTTCACCATTCATACCACCAAATTTAACAACTGCTGCGACACCACTTTTAGGGAAAGTCACGCTGAGCTTGTTGTCGAAAAGTTCAGTTGAAACATTTCTTCTGATTGAAAATTGCAAAAAATATAGAGAACTACCATTATGGCTTACAAAAATTTTGCAGGCAAATGTGAAAGTGCTACTACCCCTCAACTGATATATGAACTATTGTCTTTACAGCATTTTTCCACAATGAAGGTCACTAGGTATCATAGCATTAGTCTTTTAAAGCCTCTATTTTCAGTACTAGCTTGGACTACATCTACATAAAAATTCTCAGGCACTCTTCGACTACATCAACATAAAAACTTTGACTGTCTTTGACTATACGTAAATGAAAATTTTCAATACTTTCAGCACAAAAACTAGGAGTACTACCTCTGACTATAGAGGTATTTCATGTGACTACACACGATTGAGATGGCCCAGCAGTTAAGGGCAAAACCTACAGAAAGCGTATTAACAGTACATGGGCACAGCATACGCGTAGATACTTACTGTGACACAATGTACACTTGCCCTCCAAAACCAAGGAGATGCACAATCATGTGACGTTGGTGAAACACCCCTATGCCTATACAAAACTCTCAGTACTATCTTTGACTATGGTTACACAGAATCTCTCAGTACTATTTTAGGCTACTTCTATCCAAAAACTTTCAGTACTACATTTGATTCTATCGACAAAAGTTTTTGTACTAATTTTTTTACAATATTAACCTTTCACAAAGCCTGTTCTCCTTTATGAACGTTAAAGTCTCACCCTTGTAGGAGACAGTTTTGAGGACAACTTTGTAAGGTTTACTCTCTAGTTATGACTTAGTAAGGGTCATAACCTCTTTCAGGGGATACCACCAGCAGAGTTACTTCAAATTTTTCACTATTACTTTTGTTATTTTATATTATCACATGGCACTGTACCCATCCTCAAAATCCCTTCACCAAAGAGGCCAGATACAGATGGACTGGCACTTGGTGCGGGCTTGGTCCCTTGCGGATTCAGACATAGCTCAGCTCTGGGTTACATGGAAACAACTCCAACCCTTGATTTACTAGCAATGAAGTTTGCTTTCACCAGGTCACTACCATAATTTAGCATTTACCTGTACAAGGCTCTGGATACTCAGGTAGGACTCCCTCTTGTCTAAAGTAACCATCTTCACACTGTTCACAGTTGATGCCTATAGTGTGATCCCTGCAGTCAATACAAACACCGCCCCCATCATACTTGAATTCAGCATCCAGACTGAGACCATCAGCCTCTACTTGAGGGTCATAGAAGCAGTCATCTGCGTGGTTGTGACAGTTGCATGCTGAAAGGCAAACAAACAGACTCCATCAGTTGACTCAATTATATGTAGTCAGTTTGACAAGAGAGTTGGAGAACAAACAGTCAATGGACTAATACATAGCACCTTAGAGGGCTTTATCGCCTTCCTTTGCCGTTTACTTGTTATGTTATACACAGCCAGTGTCAAAATGTTATAACCTTGGTTGAGTAAGTTAATGGCTGCTCACTAAAGCATTTCTGATGAACTTTTGGATATAAACTGAAGCATACAAATCTAAGCGTCAAAGAGGAATACGCGCCACTTCATACTTCAGTACAGCACTACACAGCTATGAAAGTTGAACGCTTTACAACTCTGAGCTTTGTCCACGACCTGGCCACGAAGAGCAAGGGATGACCATATATGACTGTTATAGCTTTATGTCGCATGGAAATTTGAACGTATAAACTGGCCTTTACTCTTAATTGGATGCTCTTAGAGCTGTAGAATATATCTCAGTCTTTCACAAAAGGCTTGGTTATTATCCATCAGGTCACAAAGCAAGTGGTTTTGCCTTTTCAAGCTTCACAGTAAAATTTGAAAATGAGCTCAACTGCTGAATTGGTTAACCATCAGATAAGCAGCTGCACGGAAAAACAACCCACTTAAGCAATTCCCAAAACTCCCTGGTGTGGGAATCTAGAGCACCGATACTTGTATTTACATGTAATCTGCACCTTCCTGCAGTAAGCACCTGGCAAGCTTTTAATGGCACAGTAGTCATGGGTAACCTCCCTAGTGAGTTCACCTAAGGAACTCCTCTTCCGCTTGCATGTCCAAACCCCTAAGCAGGGGTAATGAGGGGCAAAGTAGATTTACAGTTAATTTACAATAGGGGTGTGCAACCTGCGGCCTGCAACTTCCTCCTGTACGGCCCGTGAACCAATTTCGATTTGGGCCCTTGTACGTCTTGTTATTTGACCACATCTTAAACTTGACGTAAGTACAGGATATCATGAAAACAATGAAACGATCACTTCCTTTGATGTATGGTGGATATTCTCGACCATTTCACTATTTGACAAACTAAAGAATTCACTTGTAAAATGCATTCTAAATCTGAATTAACATATTTGTCGACAAAATAGAGATGCAATTAAGTAGAAAGGCTTTCACGACAGGAATCAATACTAGTAAGATGATTTCAACGAGTACGCCAGTCCTGAAGAAGTCAGAGCCACTTCTGACCAAAGCTTGACTATTTCAAGACCTTCGACAGCGTACTCGTTGAAATCATCTTACTGGAGATACTAGAGATGCAATACACGGGACAAGTTTCACCAACAACTAGTAGGCCAATACTACAATATTATTTGGGTGCATGTGGGTCTGCCTAGATGGGCACATTAGTCACTAACGGGTAGGGGTGGGGGAAGGGGTGGGGGAAGGGGTGAGGGTGAGACGCCACCCTCGTATACACATCTCTGTTCCACTGCGGCCCCCAGATGGTCACAGCAACATGATTTAGCCCAGTGTTTGAAAAGGTGGCACACCCCTGCTTTACAAAAAGCTGTAATTCATAAAAAAAATTTCCACGACAAGATCACAAACCTTTGCAGGCAAAGCTATTCTGATAATTTCCTGGCTTCCAAGCCTTTTGATGGTAACCTGGGCAACACTCATTACAACTTTCCCCACAGGTATTATGTTGGCATATACACCTCAGGGCCTGGAGAAAAAAAAAGAGCAGGGAACAACATCTTCAAAACTATAATTATCACAAGTAAACAGACATCTGACATTTTGCAAACAAAATCTCAATGCATGTAGTGTAATTAATTTGCATGTAGTGTCCTTGATTTGCATGTAGTGTACTTGATTTGCATGCAGTGTGCTTGATTTGCATGTAGTGTACTTGATTTGTATGCAGTGCACTTAACTTGCACGTAATGTAGTTGATTTGCATGTATTGTGACTATCGACTTTTGGCAGTGCAGTTAATTTTATGTAATGTAGTTGATTTTTTGGGATAGTGTACCGCGGTGGATTTGCATGTACTGAAACTCATTCCTAAGTTAAGAAGTTGATTTGCAGATATAGTACCATTTAAAGTAAGTGGAGAAAAATTTCATTGCAAATCTAACAGCCTACAGTTAAGGTTGCCTTTCATGAGATCTTTCAAATAACAATTTTGACTATATATACACATGATCACAGCAACTGTTCCCCATACCTCAGGGATGTGACGAAAGTCAAATCAAAGGAGTACTTGAAAAAAAAAAAAAATTGAAGGATAAAACATAAACACAAAACCAATAAGTAACTTAGCAATTACAACTTTCACTACATACATTTCCCCAACTGCTTTCCTCATTACTCTGACAAATTCCTTCCTATTCTATCTTCCTATATTTCAAATTCCCAGTTACACATTCCAGAAACATTCACTACTTCCTTCTACTGCTCTAATTATTTTCCCTTCTTTGACAGATATTCAGTCAAATTTTGCTTGGCTTCAGGCAAAAAGAACCACATTACAGAAAATAAACATGACGCCAAGCCTCACAGGTGAAGAGATCCTGAGAATGGGTTCAAGCAATAACATACTGTTTGGAAAAGTAAACTCACACAAGAATTAGTTCCAAATCACAGATGTGTGGTAGGATGGGACAAACTGACCACCAGGAGAAATGAAGACATTTAACTAAGTGAAAGCTACCGGCTGTTAAACAGAATGAGTGTATCATGTTCGTTCTGGAAAATACATGTAGGCTGTATGGGACATTTTTCAGTTCAAATTTATATCTCAAATGTACAACAAAACACAGTAAAAAGTTACATAAATAAGTATTAGGCACATATGAAGGACGCTAGCCTGGGTGGAAAAAGTTGGGAAGCTGGGAGGCTCCTTCCCGGGAAATTTGGGTATTTGAAGGGAAATTTTGGTCACTGGAGGGAAATTTACACCTTTTATGTACATGAAAGTATAGGAGGAATTGTGGAAAATTTAACTCCCTTCCCTGGAAATAAACATTTTTTCCAGCCCTGGACAATAGAAAAACAGGAAACTGTCAACAAAGCTAGTGACCATTGAATAGCACAAAACAAACTATAAATGCAAAAAGGGGAGAAAACCTGATCCCCAAAGAATTTTACAAAAGAGAAGGCAAGGAAAGGAAAGAAGGAAAAAAGGAGAGAAAGAACGAGAAAGGCTAAGAATTTAGAGAAGAAGAAGATGTAGGAGATTCAAAACAAATATAATAAATAGTAAATGTACATGTTATCTGGAATAAATTACGTATGATTACTGATAAGTTTGATATGACAAACAGAGCATAAATTACATAGGCAACGTATGTGTACCAAATGAGAGAACAGGGAATATGTACATGGAAGTGGGGGGGTAGTAGTACAATTGCCTAGTGTAGGAAGTATCCTGGATATGATGCATTGTAATGTTGAGTTACTGGCATCATCAGTATTGGCGTGGTAAAATATCTAGTTTTTGTACTATAAAATTAAATCAAAGTTGTATTTGTCAATCTCTGGTAAAATATCAACTTTTTGCACCAGGAAAGTAAAATCATAGTGGTATTCTCCAATTTAATTTAATTTTCTTTTTTTTTTTTTGATTTTTGTTTTTTGGACTGGGGGTAGTCATTCCACACATGCAACAGGCAAAGATGCACTGCAAGGGTTCTTCACCACCTCCCTGTGCCTAGGAAAATGCCATGGCTTCCATCTGGAAATATTCTTGTTTCTTTGATGGGGATGTTAAATTATGATCCCAAGGATAGGATCTAGGAATAACTATTACACCCTGCCACATTGTGGGGCCTACTGTGACGAGATGACACTCTCCTGGCCATTATAAATTCATGTACTTAGTAGAGCCATTCATCAGCTGGAGCTTCTTGAAGGTGACAAACTTTACCAAAAGTCAAATTATTACTGTGTGCAAACATAAGGAACATGCTGGCCTATATCCATAAATGGACACCCCTACTAGTATATTACCTTGCATTCACTTTAACATTGAAATGCAAATTTATACATTATATTTATCACACATCCTCATAGTCAACATCCTCTGTATCTGCAAAATATTTCAATGTATTTAGGAACCATCCGTCTCTGTTGAGCCAACTTACCAACTGATTTTGTGAAGTTTCAGATCGGTCAACGCACTCAAGGGCATGGCCGTGGCATATACAATGCCCCCCTACAGAGATATCCTTGATGGAGTAAAAATACTGCAGAAAAAAAAGACAGAAATTTAAGACGATCATTGGGGATAATTGTGTCACCTAACAGCATGAAGGCTGGACGAAACCTTCCAAAAGTATGTCACTTTTCTGTGTATTAGAAGTACTCTTTAAAGGTACACCATACTTTTAAAAGATGGACTGTACATATCTTGCCCCCAACCAAGTTCCCTGCTTTTACCTGCTGTTATGACTTAAAAGGTTAAAGTACGAATGTAAAGTACATTACACACAAACCAGGCTGCCATTAATATTCTGCAAATATTGTGTAGCAGTGGTTCCATACCTTTTTATAGTCACATACACCTCATTATTTCAGGCTTTCTCGGTAGTACCTAACCCCCAGCACTCACAGACAGCAGGGAAAATAAACTCTAAATGACACTTTGGCACTCTTTTAGAACCTGACGACACAGTTACGTACCCCCAAGAGGTACCAGAGGAACCTCATTTGGAAACCAACAGAAAACAACAATTTGGGGGAAAAGGCAATTTTTTTCTGGGAGCAGTGCCAGTGCTTATACCATAAATTTTTTAGGGTATAGGAGAGTGCAAAAATAGTTTAAGAAGGAATATGGGGGAGGCGGAGAAGAGATGGGAGCAAGCTAGGGAGGGGGACAGAGAAGGTAAAAAGGTGCACAATTCCCTGTTATTCACTATGCAACAATGAAAAATTGCACGTAAGACTGGAGTTAAGGGGGCCAGTGGATAGGGATGGGGGGGGCTCAGACAGAAGAGTCAAGGAGAAAATGTTCTCCCCTGTCAATTGTACCTGTGGTGATGCCACCATCAGGGAGAGGCAGATAAGCCATAAATTTCTGTTTTTTGGCAGAAACAGAGCTAATTCTTGATATGATTAGGGAATGCCTTTAAGTCTAAGCTCTGGAATTCAAAGACTCAAATCTTTATAAACTGAGTATTGTTTTGTATTACAGGTACGTACCACAGGTGGGCTTTACCATTTGAACATGCTATGTATACCCTGTCTGTAGTATTTATGTAAACAGAAATCAGAGCACCTCAAGTGTTGCAATGGAACCTCTGAATGAGTTTAGCCCAGACACGACAGATTTATAAATTCAAAAAAATCAGTAGATACCATGGATTCCAAGGAGGTATGAGTAATATTTCTCCAGAATCTTTCTGCAGGAAAGTAAGGGTTACATAGGAGATAGGTTAGGATGGATGATGTAGATCATCAAACAAGAGTTGCCACATATTATGAGAGCCCTGAGAGGCAATGGCCAAATACAGTGTCAATATAGTCAAAAACACCAAATTTATGAAATAGATCACCACATTTATGCAAATTCATTGGCATTAACATTCCAATTGCTCAAAAATCATGAATGTGATGTGAAGTGACTGTGCTTTTTATAACCACTGTCGACTTCATCCATTCATTTTTGCTGGTAGTAAGAATTGTGAGGCATAAATTATGTACTTCACCAGTTTCCTATGAAATTTATGGAAAAAAGCATACTCTTTGGCATTAGTTTTAAACTTTTCCACATCAGCATCTTCTCAAAAATGCCACTTCTAGTGTTTTAGTGTTTAAAATGCCAAATATGGCAACTGTGCATCAGTCCAAAGCTCAAATGTAAAACAGTTCCCCTTTTGTTGGTATTAACATATCATTCGGAGTACACACATATTTACGCCCAATATGTTAATTTATTACTTTTACTAAGAATGGATTTGTACTCACTGCTTGTACCCACTGATTTTGCAAGATACAGTAATCACTGGGGTTCATTGCCAACTTTTGTAATCAAGAATATTTGCATTTGGGTAAAAGATGTTAACTCATGGCCTTTATAGTTACAATCAGACGGATCCCTACACTTTGACCCATAGTAACAAGATAGTATGTACACACAATTTACTTTGTGATGTGCACTTTGCAAATTTTCCAACTTTTTTCCTGAAATGGCTTTTTATCAAAGATAAAAGTTGAACTCAAAGTAATAAAACTCCTAACCAGAATGCAAAAATGCATTGAGGTTTCGATGATATATGTTCTATTCCAAATAATGCCATGATGTCCCATATCTTTCAGTCAATGGTCAAATGCTATCTTAACATGTTGGTGACCTCTGGTGACCCCAGATGTTTCACCATAACACATCCACATAGTACTGTAAGTATGAAATCTATCCAAGCTTCCTACCTGGAGATACGTGTTAACAAGCTTTTCAATGTGACCCCAGATGACCTTTGACCTCCACCAAAAATGATTGAGTTCATATTCTCACCACAATGCATCCACATACTACGTATAAAATCTATTCAAGCTTTCTCCCGTGAGATATTGTGTTAACAAGGTTTTCAGTGTTTGACCCTCAGCCACCCTAGATGACCTTTGAACTCCACCAAAAAACAGTGGGGTAACACATCAATTACCATGTATGAAATCTATCCAAGCTTCGTACGTGGAGATATCGTGTTAACAAGATTTTCAGTACATCATACATCGTGTTAACAAGGTTTTCAGGGCATCTTGAGATATCGTGTTAACGAAGTTTTCAGGGTTTGACCCCCGGTGACCAGATGACCTTTCACCTCCACCAAAAATGATAGGGTTCTTTCTCTTACCATAAGCATCTACATACAAAGTATGAAATTCATCCAAGCTTCCTACCTTGAGATATTGTGTTAATAAGGTTTTCAGAGTTTGACCAGGTGACCTTTGACCCGGTGACCCCAGATGACCTTTCACCTCCACCAAAAATGATAGGGTTCTTCCTCTCACCATAACGCATCTACATACAAAGTATGAAATTCATCCAAGCTTCCTACCTTGAGATATTGTGTTAACAAGGTTTTCAGAGTTTGAAAAACCTGTCATCATTTTCAACAATGAATCTCTTCACACAACCCCCCCTCCAATTTTCAATAAGTTGAACAATTTAATTCAGACCTTGAAGGGCAATTGTTCCACAACACTAAGCAACCACAAACTGTCAGGGAATTATGGCTCATGAATTGCAACTTCACATCTGGTGGC
The DNA here is from genome assembly GCA_029531755.1 of Holothuria leucospilota. Taxonomy (NCBI): domain Eukaryota; kingdom Metazoa; phylum Echinodermata; class Holothuroidea; order Aspidochirotida; family Holothuriidae; genus Holothuria; species Holothuria leucospilota. The sequence goes on from CM055971.1 coordinate 51,501,202, forward strand.
CAACCAAATCAACAATTCAGATCACATGTCTATGATTTTCCCAGGACAACTGTAAACCAGGGCTAGGCCAAACTTCTGCACCCATCAAAGAAAACCTTCAACCCCCACCCCCCACCCATCCACCTCAAGTATTCACAAGTGTTCACTTTTTTATGGAAATTTTAAGGCAAAGATTCACCCCACATTCACAATACTGAAGAAAATTAAGGTAAAGATTCACTCAGTTTCACTTTTCATGAAATTTTGTGAGTTGAAAATTCACCAATTTGGCCCTGTCATTTGCAGTACTGCACCTTTTGATTGTCTGCTGATTATTTCTTGACATTGATTCAACGTTGATTCACTCTTTAGCTGCAAATGTTCATCGCAGATTCACTGCTGCCTTATTTTTATTTGCTGAAGATTCACATTTCAGGGCATTTTGTATGTCAAAGATTCGATGTTGTATCAGTGTGGAATCAAGACTTTGCTTGAGGTGGGGGGGGGGGGGGGTGGGGGAGGTTCTGTTTGATGGGTGCATTAAAGCACTTCAAAAATAATTGTACATGGCAATTAAAATCCACATCATTCCTGTTTTACTTCCAAACTTTATTGGAAAATTGTTGTGAGATCTGAACAATTACAAAAAAGTTGTGTTTAAGAGTTAATTTTCCATTTCTTCCAAATAGAAAATCTCTGCTAAAATGCGATAAACCCATCTGTATGTGGAATTTGTGCACTGTTTTGTACAATTATGTACAAGATTAAATTATTTCTAGATCAGAAATTGCAGAAAACTCCCAAAAAAGGAGTCTATGAGTTCTGGTACTTTCCTCTCAAGTACAATACCAGTAAATGCCCTAAATTATCTGACAAAGTTGGTAGCCCAGTTTGTGACATCCTAAAGTCTTCCTCGTTTCTGAGGATGTTATTAAGCTGGACAAACGTACAGTAGAGCACAGAATCCTCAAAACTTACCTGGTTTTGGAGTCTATTTCACCTCCCTTATATGTTATTCACTGACTTGCCTGCAACAACCAACTGGCATATATTGTTAGTACCTGGATGGCACCCTCCCACTATATAGAGGGTACCATGGTACACCACTTCCTCTCACCATCTTGCTGGTTTGAGCAAGATGTGTTTTGCACCTGTCTGACAATTAGAGAGTTTCACCCTCTTTTTGGGGAGTTTTCTACAGTGTTGGAAGGTAATGATGAGCAAAAAAGACCAGTTTTTTAATAATATTCCCACATTTTATTAGTTTAGCTTTTCTCACAAGATGGAAATGATCCCTGGTATCACTTGCAAGAAGTGTGAAACAGAGGGCAGCATTCAACTTACTCTTCTTGACACAATAGCATCTGTGGTATCTGCCACAGTGTTGTATAATGGTGACATCAGGTCTGCGTTGAGGGTTCTGATCCTTTGAAAGCGAAACCTGATGAATCTTGCAGACATAAAATCCTGGAAGTAGGAAGTACCACACGATAAATTACATCAAAGCATAATACAAGGATATCAGAGGAGGGCTAGATGTGAAAATTACCCAGTACTGCTATATAAATGCTCGCATGGACAAAAGGCACGAAAACGTAACAGACACGGACTGTTTATGTTTCCAGTCTTGTAGCAAACAACTGTAGACTGCCCATTAATTCCCCCTTTGGTACATCTTCTTTAGTTCTCCTACAGGGAAATGCCCAAGATTTTTGTGAGTGTTGAGTACAGTGAATACCACCAAGTGGAATGAGTCCATAGAGAGGGGATATTTAAGAGGTTCATCTGTGCCAGATAGGTGTATCTCAATGCAGGATTCATGATTTTTTTTTTTTAATTAATGCTTCATACCCATAACCGATATCTGCACTCAAAACCTTTGAAAGCATCATCACTCCTATGAAATTTTGTAAGTTTACAAAAGAAAACCCTCATGCAATGTATTACATCCAGAGCTTTGCTACACTAGAAATGCCAATAAACATGCTGCCACTTAGCCCCCCACTCTCTTCTACACCATCTTCCTTAACTCCTTACCAACCCCGCTCCCCTTACTCTCTTCTCCATTTTCCACTTAATGTTCCCATTCGACACATTTCCTTAGCTACCATTTCATTGTTCATTTCATCCATACTTAATATGACCTTCATCTGACCTAAAAGACCTGAAGACAATTCTAATGGGTAGACTTACCCCATGGTTCAAGAAACTTCAAGGAATTGAGGGAAGGCTGTTGTGGGGTAGGCTATAATATGTCACAGGCCTGTCAAAAATCTTTCCTCATGTCAAATGGGGTCACACCTCCCTAAGGTGGGACTGCAGCCACATCATGCCCAGGGCTCGAAATAAGCTTGAAAAAGGGCACAGCCAAAATGAGCAAATTGGCTGACAGTCTATGTTATTTCATAGGACATTGACTGAGGGGCACCATGGCCATCAGTAAGGGCCTGACAGCCATGGCTGTCAGTTCTGCTGCTGGTTAATTAGAGCCCTGCATGCCTCACCCCTCCCTCCCCTTTCTACTCTCCCCATCTCTATTCTCCCTATTCATTCTGTTCCTCTCACCTACCCTAAATATTTCCTTATTCTTCTAAACCTCACACCATGAATCACTTCATTTTACTTCATGACCTAAGCAGATAACAGTGCGGCAACTCCAAGGTTCACAAAACTAGAGACTACCATTAATCTGCTATTGGTCATACCATCAAATCTTTCCTAGCATCAACAGATGTCACCCCCGGCCTGTAGCTACACATCTTACCCATCCTATCCCCTTTTCCCCTTCCACATCAACCTATACCCCCACCCCATCTACACCCATCCATCTCCACTCTCCCTATGCAATATCTGTTCCCTCCTTCCTTACTCTGAAGATTCCATCACCCTTCTACGACCCACACAATGACTGTCTTCCAGCATCAAAACCTTTGCCAACTTCTGTGAAGCGTAACCCCATGGTTCAAAAAACTCTAGGGCATTGGAATCGGACTGCCAAAGGGTATTAGTCATACCATGAATCTTTCCTCGCATCAAATGGTTTCACACCTGCCTAAAGGTGTCACCCTCAACCTGCAACCGCATCTCCTCCCTTATTACACCATGCTGAGAAGGTGTAAGATAAAACCTTAATGTACCCAGTATCTGTTTGATTGAAACCATATTCATTTTCATGTCATACCCCAAAAAATTTGACTCATTAAAACATCATTGTGGTAGGATTACAGAGCTTACACCTTGTTAAGACAGGATCTTGTTTCTTTAAAGCCAAAAAAGTTGCAATTTCAATAGACAGCCTGAAAGTATTTCAGTAATGTATATCAGATCACATACACAAGGAAAGCTTTGGGCTCTTAGAATGGATTCCAAAATGTGAGATGCTTTTTTCAAATCTGTTTCAATAGTGTTCACCAGGGGATCATTGAGGCACTGTTAAGTGTTTAAGTTTTCTACAAAGTATTGAAAGGATTGCAGAGAAGAAATAAGTTAAAAATTTTACACAAATGTGAGTCATGTACAAAAAAGGCCCTTCTTATATAAATGCAAAAACTGCTGAACCCTACAGGTGCTGGTATTTAGAACAAAAATTCACTTCCACAACACAACCTAGAATGTTTCTCTGACTACAGACTTAACTTTCAGTAAAAAACAAACTTGAGCTCCACCTTTCAAATGAGGTTAGAACTCACTAGAGAAGAAACTTACTGTCTACAATAGAATTGAGTTATAATTCCAATTTTTTATGTTTTGCAATTCTACATTTGTTGGGACATAGACCTTTTTCCAAATAGCAGTCACAAAGGATTGTGGGATAGTTTTTGTGTGCTTTTATTTTTATCAATGGCATTTCACTGTGGATAAGAATGATGCAGACCAAAATGCTATCCCACAATCCTTTGTAATTGCTATTTGGAAAAGGGTCTATGCAGGGATAATTGGTTACAGTTACCTTTTGAACCCCTCCTATTCAAGGCATTCAATACCAAGACCTTCCCACCCCTCCCTGCCACCCCCCCCCCCAATCTACAGCAAAGTATTCACTTAGTACCTAGCCCTCAAATACTAGCTTACCATCAATGTTGGACTGGGATTCAAAGCACTCGGTCTTCCATTGATTAACGAGGTATGAATCTCACCGTCTCTCAACGGTTCAAGACTGGAATAATATGACGTACATATCACTTCATCATCACTTGTAAATTCCTCCATTCTTACAGCAGCTGTCTTCCCATAAGCCCTCAGACACTCTGCATCAGAGATTGCATAAAACTGCCATGGTTCATACATCGTGCCATCTACAGATTTCTCGAGAATCCAGTTTCCTGGTCGTGGTGAATTAGCAGCTTTCAGAATTACGTAAGCAACTTGAAATATCTGAAAGGAGAGCAGACAAGCTTTATTCATTACCATGTGGCTATAGTTGTCAGTTCTAAGTAATATTAATAGGTCTAATTTACAAAACCTCCTTGTTTGGTCTTTTAATACCTCAGATATACCCTTCCTGTTATTTACAAAATTTATTGCCTTTACTGCCTGCAGTTTAACAGCATGTCTGGCAAAATTAATAGCACAGAGCCTCACCTGTGATCCTAGAGGGCTCTTGCAATACCCTTTCTTTTTTTTCTTTTTTTGAGGGGAAGCTAGGAAACAGGCTATGTAAGTTAACTGAACATAAGGAGCAACAGAGATCTGTAGTGGTCAGTGGTCAAGATAAGCCTTAGTAGTTTCATTTTGGTAGCCAACCAGGCCCTGCACTTACTATATCTTGGGGCAAATTAAATTAGGGGACTTATAAAAATACATAACATTGACACAGTTATGAAATATTCCATTTTTGTACAAGCAAGCTACCTACTTCAAAAAAACATTTGTACTAGCACTCTACCAGGGCTGGAAATGTGACATCATGAGGGCAAGACAAATTTCAGGTTAGCTTTTAGGGCAAATTTATGCATCTCAAAGGGCACCAAGGCCAAGCAGAATTAGATTTTGCAGTATATCTGGTACCCTACATGTTTGGTTGTATTTTGTTAGGGAGGGCATGAAGGCCAAGGTGGCCTTGACAAGTATGCCATTTTGTAGGGCACTATGGCCACTGCCAAAAATATGGAGGCCATGGCCTTCATGGCTTTCGTTTATTTCCAGCCCTGCCATTCTCATGACATTTTAACTAGCATTGCAATATGCATCCCATATGATTTTTTTGCAGGATACAAACCTCCACTTTTTTCTCCTTTATCTGGCTCTTTTCTAGTGTTTTGAACAAAATGGCACACACACACACACACATACACACACACAAAAAAAAAAAAAAAAAACTACACAAGGGTTACTTCCCAGTCCACGGGGAGCTTTTCTATAGCTTTTGGCAATTATTAAGGATGGCAGGGTGAGTCCAGATTTTAGTTTATCAAAGTCTTTATCAGTCTTTTAGTTTATCAATTTTTTTTTTCCATCTTTGTTTTTTGTCCACACTCCTCTGCACCTTTCCATTTTGACTACCCCAGGGGCTAATAACTTGTCTGTCCATGCTCCTTCTCCTTCCCTTCTCTTCCCCCTCCCCCCTATAAATCTTGCACACTGATTATTGTGTCAACCACGGTCAATATCACAACTCACCCTACCACTGTATAAACTTCCCCGTTCATCCAGTAACTCCAGTAACCAAGTTGTAAACCATTCAACTTGAACTCACAATAACCCTTCACCCAAACCACAATTCTCTTAGTGCCATTACCCTCAACATCTCAGGCATAGATGTGGCTTTCCTCTTTTGATTCTCTAAGTTCATCTACCTGACAACAGAAGTAACTCAACTTCATCATATTCTCTGTGGTCTGGTTTGATGAGACAGCTAGACTAAAAATCTGGTCCACTGCTATCAACAGAAATAAACAGTACGCTCATTTTATGACTACCAGTAGTGCACTCAGGATCTAGGCTCCCATTAAATGAGATGACTGGAATCTTAGTTGTCTGGTGCATAACAGGCAGTCTGACACTTTGTTTCTTCCAATAATAAGCATAAATTATCCCCTCGATAACTGACCAGTTTGATGTTTTCAAGGGTTATAAGAATAATATAAATTAAAACATACTGAATATCAATTTGAATATTTGGGGACAGCTCGATATTAATATAAAGGTTTTTTATTTAGTATGCTGTGTACTCATGACCCTTCCAGGGTAAGAAGTCCCCCGAAGATCTAAAAAAAAAAGTGAATTCTGGAAACGGTAAATACAGTATTCTACCAGGGAGCTGCCATTCAGGAACATGATCGGAGAAGACATCTTCTCTACACCTGTTGTAAGTAATTTTAGTGAAGTTTTGTTCGAGACCACACTGACTCATTTTATCTGCTGAATACATAACTGATACTTCACTGAATATGTACAAATTATGTATGCACAATAGGGACCGACTGTGCATTCTTTAAGGGGTGATTAAATACAACAGTCAAGAACAATTAAGGGACTAACCTCAGATTACCAGATGTTACAGATGGATGTCTGTATTAAACCCATGTCAAAATAACTAAAATCCCTGGTTCTGGATTTCATTGAGTCAATATCTATACCTCATTAGGGTAACATGTTCCCTAAACTTGTCTGCAAGTTGCAACTATCAGCTGGCAATGAGGATTGCTTATCTGTATTTAAGGGGGGAGTAGCAGTGCTCATTACATTTAATTCTCAAGTTTTGTTAGCAAGTTACACAAGTCTTTGTTAGCAAGTTACACACAGTCTTGAATCAATTTGTGTTAGGTAGAATTCCACAATTTGAAAGAGATGAGCAACAGTAAGCCATGATTGCTAGGTGTCCAACATAACAGGTCAAACTGACGGACAAGTAGCCAAAAGCCAAATCACTTTTCTACAGATGAACAGGTATGTAAGAATTAAAATACAAAACCAGGGCTTGAAATAAGCTTGACAAAGGGGCACGGCAAAAATGAGCAAAATGGCCATCAGTCTATGTTATTTCAATGGGCACTAACTGAGGGGCATCAGGGCCATCAGAAAGGGCCCGACGGTCATGGCCGCCGGTGCCATCGCTTATTTCGAGCCCTGCAAAACATATTAAATTAATGAAGTAAGCTACAAAGTACTAGACTAAGAAACACGTTTGAAATGTGTGCACAGTACTAGGGAACAGCCTGAGAGAGGCTGGAGGCATTTACCCCTATCACAGGCTTCTACTACTGTACAGCTGTTATACAGTATTTGAAAAAAGTTATATCCCCAAATTCAAATTCCACTAAGTTTTTGAAAAATGCCTAAGTTGCCTAAATTCTCCAACAATTAGACCCAAGGCATAGCAACTCTGCTTTGGCTAATTGACCACAGCCACCAAACCCCATCTACAACTTTCAATATTCTAACCAAACTTTTGCCCAGCATGGAGGATTTCACAGATACTACAAAACAAAATTTACAGTTTACAATTTCAACTTAACAAAGGGTCAAACCATGATTTCCACAAGACCACATACAAAGGCCTGGTCACCATTAAAAGTTGTCCACCCAAGACAGCAAGTTGCTCTAAGAATGTAAATAAACATTTAGACCATACTCAAATCTGACAACTGTATAACATATCTTCCATGTAGACTGTAGGGAACCTACCCTGGGTATGAGTCACACTGATAAAAGTACCCCTCATACTTGAAGTATTGAGAGGAAGGATGTTGCCAGATACCCAAATCTATTTAACAGACATCAAAACCTTCCCATAATAAGGTGGATGAAAATTTGCAGAATTTATTTATTATTGTTATTTCCAAAATTTTGTATCTCTGATAAGAATGTTTTAGGATTCCACTTTTAGAAGGGTAACAGTAAAAAACAGCCCCATGAAACTGAAACCGTAAGTTCAAAGCATGGCCATCTTGATTTTATCTTATTTTATCAGGGCTCATGAAATAATGGCCTCACCACCTATAATCAGTACCTCGGATAGCAGAAGCTTAATAACTCACCCCCCAGGGACCTTTCAGATAACTCAATGAGGTATGTGATAAGACCTGTTCCTTGGACTCTCCAGGACAGTACCTTTTGCTTACAAGCAAGGAATTGCTAGAAAACTCCCTGCACCAAGAATAGCTTCACAGGCAAATTTTATTTGACAATACTGACATTTTTTATGCACAATCTGGGCTTGAGGAGATATGGTGGCAAATATGGTGAAAAGCTAAACCGTAGCCTGCATATATGCAAATTACTTTTTGGTTTCAGCCACATGGGCCTGAGCTATTATCCCTCTGGGCCTCAAAGAAAATGTACATACTATCAATCAGCTTGATTTCAACTAGCCCAGATGCCCATTAGCCTAACTCTTTTTAACACAGGTGAACTGAGTGTGGGATATATCCCTACCACATAGAGTACCAAGTGTATATCCCTACTGTACCATGTAATACCAATTAGGGTAGGCATATATCCCTACAATGGAGTACCAAGTGTAGGCATATATCCCTACAATGGAGTACCAAGTGTATGCATATATCCCTACCATGGAATACCAATTAGTGTAGGCATACATCCCTACCATGGAGTACCAAGTGTGGCATATATCCCTACCATGGAATAGGCCTACCAAGTGTAGGTATCCCTACCATCGAGTACCAATTAGTGTAGACATATATCCCTACTATGGAATACCAATTAGTGTAGGCATATATATCCCTACCATGGACAGCCAAGTGGCATATCCCTACCATGTAGTAGCAAGTGTGTAGGCAAATATCCCTACCATGGAGTGCCAAAGTGTAGGCATATATTCCTACTATGGGGTACAAGAAGATGTCAAGTAAGTGCACGACTACTGATTAGGCTAACTGGCAAGTAACCTGACTCTACTTCAGAGTCCTGACTCCTTGCCAGGAGTCGGGTATTGACTTCACTTTCCTTTGAGCCACAACTCATGGATAATTTTCAATACCTTCAAAAATATGAACAAAAATCATACTTTGGAATTTAAACTAAGTGTTGTTTCACAGATTTTAATGGCGTTTATAGACACAACTGGCTGTTTTGGTCTTTTCGTTATTCAATCACAAGCATTCGATCTCTTCAGTTAGCCACTATGATTCTCTGACATATGCCGTTCAGAACCTCAGATATTCAGAAGCCTGTACTGTAAGAATACTGTGTGTTAACGCTCATTGATAGGCTAGTTGACAGTTTATATCTGCCAAGATATACACATTTCTGCGCCAATTAAGACATCATCATGAAGAGTGGCGACTGCTTCAGAGTCCTGACAACTTCACCCGCGGGATACCGACTCCCAAAATATTGGAGTCGCTCAAGCCTACTGCTCACATCTCTGACTGCATGTAGCACTGAGAAATGAATCTTTCCCTCTGTACTACTTACTTGCCTTAAGTCATTTGTAGGACAGCTTCTGATTTTCCCCCATAAAGTGCCTCCTCTCATCCCCCCCCCCCCACCCTGTCAGAGGCCCTACCCGTTTGCACAATCCACTGAAATAATACTTCACTGTACAACTTCAAAATTTCAGTTTGCAATTATTCTCATCCCTGTAAATCATCGGGGATGGGTAGATACATCCCCCATGGAATTGGATGGAGGGATACTGTACACTAAACCCCTCCCCCTCCCCCCCTCCCCCCCCCCCCTGGGAAATCAAACTAGCAGATTCTGGATTCATGTAAGAATCTTAAGTTTTAAAATTTTTACAATAGGCCTATTTATTTTTTTAGGAAACACTGACAGTTGTCATCAAATCACATTGCAAAGCCTAGAAAGGGCCATCTCCAGTTCTCTTGGGGGTATTTTTGACCAAAATTTTCTTTGTACACCCCATGCCATTCAATGGTGGTGCTCCACTTAGATAGTGCCACTAACTTTATCCCCCCCCCCCACTTTCAAAGACATATCGCCATTCAAACTCCCTACCCTTCATGCCTGCCCTTCCTACCTGTCCCTTCATGCCTGCCCCCTCCCCTACCAGTAGCGGTACTACTTCCTCTTCCTTTCTTGGCCACATGTACCCAAATGTCCCTAACTTTTTAGTAATGACTGCTTACTAAATATCTCTTAAAAGAGAAGAAAAGGATATCTCAAGAAGTATTCAAAAAGAGACAGATATTTGCAAGTGAAGAAAGAAGTTCATGTTATTGTGCAAATATCCTGTGGAGTAGGCAAGACAGAGTTCCAGATTTGTGTTTCCAAAGTCAAAAGTACTTTATAAAAGGCCAATTGACCTTCTCATAATGCCCCATGCTAAACAGATGTCTCATCCAGAAACCAAACTGTCAATTTTGAATAACCAATTAGCCCTTCATACATATGTGCACCCTCTGATAGAGTCTTAATTGAGACCAATATGGCTCAGCCATTATACCACTTATTTGATGCAACTCTTCAATAGGTGTCCTGGGCAGTCAAATCTAATTTACCATTTTCTCCAGATATAAAGAGTCTTTTATTCAAGTAACATCCACATTGCTTTTCTCGATCCAAGTCAGGTTTTGACTAACCAGGGGTCTCACTGTCGCAGCATATTTTCCATGGTACCTATACTGCAGCTCCCTGAACTAACCTCTAAAGATACCGTATGTACTATGTACACATAGGCCTAACAGGTTAAGTTAAAAGGAGGACTTTCTGAATAAAGTTGCAGTGGGAGCAAAAGTTGGCAAATACTGCACCAACCTGACTGATTTTTAGTCCAGAGGCAGAGCCAGGATTTGCCCAATAGGGCCAAACTCCCCAACATAGGGAGGGATGGGGTGCCAGCAACACAAAGTTGAAAAAGGTGATGGGTTGCCAAAAGGATGCTGAACATAAAATTTCAAGCCAGCCCAAAATGTTTGGGCTTCTGTTTTAAAACAAAAATTTGGAAATTTGAAGTTTTTACTGAAGAAAATTTGAATTTTTATTGAAAACTTAGAAAAATTTGGATTTGAATTCAAGTGGATTTTTATTAAGGAAATTTGAAAATTTGGGGTTTTTATTGAAGAATCTGCCCTTCCTTAGAGCAAATTCAAAGCAGATCATTGAAGCAACTGACTGTTTTCGGAATTACATATTTTTATTGTACACATTAAAGTGGGGGGCAGTCTTCCCTGAGGAAGGACCATGGCCCCTTGTTCCCCCTCCCCCACTGGCACCACCTGTTCTAGTCATGCTACAGTAGAGTAATACAGTCAGTTAAGCCAGTGCACCTGTCTTCACTCAGATCATTGTGTTAAGTTGCAGTCACTCAGTGCAATTTCTTTGACAGACTGGCTTGGGTGTCTGTAACTGTCTTTAAAAATTAAGCCAGCATTCTTAAGCACCACTGGCAAGAGTAATGACAGTTATACACTAAAACAGTTAGGAGTGGACTAATGAGTTACCATGGTAACAAAAGCTAAACTGTCTTTAAGATCATGACATTTCACAAAAGCAGTTGTAATATCAACCATAAAGTGTATTTCCTCAATCCCACAATACCTCAGGAGCTGGCAGAATATGACATGAGTGGTATCTTACAGGCATGTCAAATGATGCATTGATGTGCAAATTACAATCTACCTCAAAGTTCATGACATCTACTGATAAAAAGCCCTAAAAGTCAACCTGGAACTGAAACTTTGTAGTCATGTCTTCCAGAGATATAATTTGTGAAACGAAGTTTGCTATTTTTTCTTTTGTTTCATGGTCACTAGCTTTGATGAACAGTAATGTTTTTTCTAGTGCCCATCATATGTATGTAAACTAATTCATTTGAATGTAATGTTGTTGAAGAGAATGTACATATGAGAAATAAATTGAACTGAATTGAATTGAATGACTTATCTCTTTTGTTTTCTATTGGACAAAATCAAGAGTCAATTAGAGCTGCATTTAAAGGGAAAAAGCACTTCATTTTCAAAAATGTGCTAGAACTCTTACAAATCTCCTCTTATTTCGCTCACAAGAAACTTTCATTAAGTTACTATAGAAACCATTGAATATTTAAGGTAAACCAAGGAGTTATTCTCCATGAAGTTAACATTAGTAACGAAAATATTATCACATAATGGATAGGTGCCATTCCTGAATTAGGATGATGGGATGGGACTGCATTTTCCCTTTAAAGCACTGGTGGCATTTCTCTTCACATTTTCATATTGATGTTTTCATGTAAGCCAGGTCACTGTAAATTTCACTGTTTTTATGGGGCAAAACAAGTATACAAAATTTTCTTTTCACATTTGCCTTTAAATTTTGCAACATCTGTATTCCCCACAACTAGCTGAATTTTTTTCAGGAGGAGAAATAGAGATGGGTGAGCCAGCAAAGGTACACTGGTAGCACAAAGTCAAACTTCCTTGAATATAGCAGGGAGCTTCACGGTGGCTGGGCGGCAGAGCTCCCTGAATATAGAAGGTACCAATTTTTGAGACATTTTGCGTAACAGATGTAGGAAAGGGTTCTAAGCTTGCAACGAGACTTCCACATTCTCTTGTGACATCTATGGTACACTGTTGTAAGGTAATGCAAGAATCCCTTCGAAGGATGTTTGTACTACTGATCATTTCTTTCAAAATCACTATTTTCTCACCAAATACGATCTGTCATTTTCTACATTTATCTCTGAAAAAATAAAGTTCTCTATTCTCTGAACTAAATTATCCTCTAAATCTACAGGGAGTTTATGCTTGCATGAAAGTCTAAATTTCTTTAAAATTATAATCATTTTCTTTTTTTCTCAAATCCAGGCAGGAAATGATTTCAAAACACTTTTTCTCCAATTGAGTGAATAATAGACAAGAATCCTTTATACTCCAGAGGATTTCAAATATGTACAAGACTTGTTTTGGCAAAACAATTTTCAATATTTTCATCAGTTTATTCCAGATCCCCGAAGGATTCCGAAGACGTTCCAGATGTACCAGGAAAATCCAGAGGAATTCCCAGATTTCAAGGGAAATTCAGATTCAAAGAAGAAAGCCTCTTTTTCAATACCAGAACTCTGAGAGAAAGACAGATTAGGCATGACACTTGAGGTCATAGGCCAAAGGATTCACCTACTGTGTTTAATTCATCTTTAATAGTCACCCAGAATCTGTGATATACAGTGTCACAGAGCTCAATATATTCCCGTATCCGATGAGCTGTTTGAACTGAAAGCTCCAAGTACCGATTCATACCATGCATACACGTTGCCTACATATTTATGGCAATATTTTGTTTTTTCATGTGAGACATTTTACAGACTTCTTCAGATTGTTGTTATCACAATGATGGTCGAAAAACAAAATTTGGAAGGGAATGCTTCCCAGTTGGCAAAATAAATTCTAAAAGGAAAGATATTTTAAGGCAGAGATTTAACATTCTGAGAATAAAAAAGTTCCTTACCTTGCCATTTTCAGAAAAAGAACCACAAATTTGCACAATTGTTAACCATAATTTGTTGGAAGCATGTGAAGTACTATACATGCTGACATGACTGACACAACTCTGCAAGTGTCATCAGCCTGAAGGGAGTTTGAAATCCCAACATAGGTAACTCCAATAGGGGTAATTGATCAAAGGTCATCAGATGTATAGATTTACAAAAGAACACTGAATGGTGGTTGGGGGGTACAGGGGTACAGTGGAGAGAGAGTAATATGGTTACTTAAATCTAAAATTTACAATTATTTCCACACAATCTTGTACACAGTGCAAAATATAGACACAGCGAGACAATACACAGCTACCAAGCCTGAGACTTTGTTTTTGACTGACCAGCCACATCTAAGGTCCACTGCAGAAGTTTTTCGGGAGCAATGTCATCTGGTTTGACTTGGAATGCACCTCCAGACATAATTATATGTTCATAGGTGCCATGGAAAAAAAAATTGTAACACTTATTCTTTAAATCACACCCTTTGAAAAGGAAATGTTGTGAAGAAACAACCTTCCCCTTCTATTGAACAGAAGTTAACTAAACCATAAGGTGGTTATTACAATTACAAATTAGAGACAACTTTTAATCAAAAGGCACCTCCACCAAATTTAACCTAAGGATGCTTTAGTGTAGAGCTCTGTAAAGCTACAGTTAATTCAACTCTAAGGCTCACACCCTGCTTATACCATGTCAACATTGGCCAATGAGTCACTGAAAATCTGACAGAGAAATATTCAAGGAGGGATAATGTGCACATCCTTTAACCTCACATAATCATCAGCTCCAAAAGGCAAATGATATCACTTTCTTTCACCAACTTTCAGCATATTATGTGCATTATAAAATGTGTACAGGCCTAGTATACTACCATTATCATGCTCTGATCGTGCAAGCTACGACAGTGCCACTAACTTCCAAAATTCATTTAGACAGCATTTAAAAATAGCCATTTCTGCAGCTGCCTCAGCCAAAAACCTCCCCCAGCGAAGCAGCGAGGGCACACCCATGCTTTGACAGTGCTTACAACATAATTTAGTACATTAATCAGGACTGCTATTGTGATGTGTGTAGCAACAAAGAATGGCTGCAGTCCCTACAGCCACGCTGGGGCAGCTGCTGCCTGAGATTTTCAAAATGGTGCCTTTGAGGCCTATATTTTCAGCAATGCAAACTTGTCAGTAGTAACCGTGCAATCTACTAATAAGCCTCCCTCTACATATCCATAGTCTGCCACAAATCTGGGCTAAAGGTGCATTTGCACCAAAACCGAAATCTGATGCGTTTTGCAGGCAGGACGGGGAATTTGTTACCTCAGAAAGAATGGGGCGATTTTCTTAATTTTCATTGAAATAAAATTGCCCCCTATTTGTCCTGGGAAAAAAAATTCTGCGTCCCCCTCACAAAACCCAGCGGATTTCAGTTTTGGTGCAAGCACACCTTAATACATCAAAAAACTGTCACTTCCTATAAGTATGAGACTGACAACCCCTATCCCAGTGACACTCCCTCCCACACACACACACACACACCAACTCAGTGTTCTCCACTAGCTGTTTTGTTGGAATGCTGCACCCGGAAAAACCTGCAGAGGGTGCTCAGCACCTGGAAAGAAAATGTACCACCGGGACAAAAAGTTGAGCCACCCGGACAGAAAGTATCACTTCAAAACCTTAAAACAGAGCAAACAGCAATAATTTCAGTGTGAACATTGAGTAATGATAATCTAAAATGTACTTAGTCATCAAGGAAGGCCATAAGTATATTTATCATCTATTTTAGCAAACATTTTTCAAAGAGAGCACCCCCTCTCTTTAGAGAAAGCAATCACTATTAACCTTTGACCTTCGGAGCACCTGGACAAAAATTAAATCAGTGGAGAACACTGCTACTTTATGTGGAATACATGAACCACATCCCATCACTGTTGGCCACACAGAAAGAGTATAAGGGGTTGTCATAGCAATTTCTGGATTGTAGAAAACAGGAATGTGGAAATTCACCAGAACCATGTAATACTGCTTTTACAAGTATTTGGTATAATTTCTGGATACACCATGAACCTTCAGGTCAAGATCACATATCAAACAGTGGGACTATCCTGTTTCAACATTTCATCAAAAGAAAAATGTAACATTTTCAACAACTGTAAGTAATAACTTCTTTGACTTCCAAAGATACCATTGAAGTTCACAACAAGTCTCTCCACAGGGTGTCATAAGACATTAATGTATGGTCCTACTGAACATGGTACCTCCTGTAGGAAGGCAAAGGTTTGGAACATGCCACAACTTCAAGGAGCATACAGTAGAGAACAAAGAATAGCCCAATTACTATTGTCTAGGAAATCTTTCAAGAGGGGCAGAAGCTACTGCTCCCCCCCCCCCCCCCCACCGCGTGATGGACCCGTTATCAGTATTCTATCAGCCAACACTCCCAATATTCATCCTTGTAAAGTATCAGTAACCTAGAACCTAGATACTTCCCACCAAATATCACTTAATTCTCCCCCCCCCCCCCCCACCCTCTCCAAAGCCCTGTCCAACACAAGTGACCTGAGGGATCTCATATGCAGAGTAGGTTTGGGCAACTCCCATATTTTAGAGTCGGGTACCCACGAGTGTCTATGACTCTGAATGGAGGCCATGTAACTAAAGGAGGAACATTTACTGTATCTCAGAAGCTAAGCCTTAGCTTCTGAGATACAGTAAATGTAAATCGATTACTAATGAGCACTGTATACTGTATGTACCAGTAAGCTTGTAACACTAAAGGTTTTTTGCTGGATGAATGTTAAGTGACAAAGTCATTCACAAATAGTGCCACTTAACTGAGAAAGCTTGTCACTGAATACAAGAAAAGACAAAAGAACCCAACATTGTCACAAAACTTCATTAAAACAGGTCTTTCAAACTACATCCATGCAAACTTCAAATATACTTTTTGTGCACATTTTGACATTACTGAGAATCTCCCCCCCCCCCCCCCCCAAGAGCCCCAGGTCCAGCGAAAGTGGACTATCACTACTCAAATCCTGGCAAGGAATTGCGACTCTGAAATAAAATTGTGTAACCCACCCAAGACTAATTAATGCAGTTTGGGCCCGATTTGAAATGACTGCATTTACCCTTGAAACATTTAGACAGTTTTACTATCTAAATTTTGTTAATCTAATATAAATAGTAGCAAACTGTCAGTTTTAAAATCACATTTTACAAAAAGCTTTCAATTGTGAAAATAGTTTCCATTTTTTCCCCTCATCCCAGGCCAGACTGTATCAAACTGCCATTTGAGATTGTCTTTTACAAGGCTAATGTAACTTGTCACACAAACTATAACTTACAATATGTTTGTCAAAAAGGCTTTGTGGGAGATCTGAACTAATACATTATCACCACTCAGGCAAGCACATCATGCATAAATTGACATGGCAGGTACACATGTATGACTGTGTAGGTCAAGAAACACTACAGTATGCTACAAAACTGCAAGTCGTTAAAGAGGAGGCCTATATCTTCTTAAACCACACAAAACATCAGTCCTAAAGTCACTTTAAGGGACCAGCCCACATAAATTGTTCAAGATCGTAAATACTTCTGAAGAAATTTATTTCAAAATCAGACCAGGCCACATCAGAAGGGACCTTCATTTTGTTCTATACCAGAATAAAATTATCTGGAAACTAATTCTTCAAGAAGATAAAACAGTGTGTTCACTTTAATATTTCAAGTTGGGTGTTTCAATATTGTAGCCAGGGGCACCTGTACAGTATCTATACCATAAATGTTCTCCCATCTATAGTTCTTGAACTGACAACAAGGCTTGGTAGGAGATCTATTCTGAACACTATTATGAGAATGATCAGGGCTCTATTTCATAAAAGTTAGGAATATTCCTATTTTGGACTTAGGGAGAATTCATTCCTATCTTCATGCTGAAGTTGTTCCTAGGCTTAGGAATGATCTTTGGTAGATTTCGAAATGTTCTTAATTAATTTGGCAGGAAATTCACAAATAAAAACATTGTCACTTTTGATTTATCCCTAAATATTTGAAGGAAGGAATGATTTCAGATGAATCATTCCTAAGGAGTTTAGGAACTTTAAGTTTAGGAATATTCCTAACTTTTATGAAGTAGAGCCCGGGTTTGCCCCTCCTCTAATCTAACAAAGCACCACCTACTGGTACCCAATATTTCCCGTGCAGTAATACCAAATTTAAGTCACTTAGGAACAAAGGAACCATCGAAAATATGGTAAATACTAAAAAAGATGATGCAGTGAGGTGAACAAACTCCTTCAAGAAGGATGCAAACTAAACTCATGACCCCTCATGAAGCCATAAATTTCTGCTCCCTTGAAAAAGTCTTAAAATTAGGCAGAAGGGAGGGGCATACTAGGGAAACATGCTCCCTGCCAAAGGAAACAAAACAATGATTACATGTATGCCTCCCTCCAACTCCATTCTTATTTCTATGGCTTGAACATCAGAACCCCATGGTGGATCCACATACCCCTTACTATCACCAAACAAAAATTATCCCCAAAACAAAAAATATGAACCTAGAAAACTGAAAGCTGGCTATGGGTACAACCTGAAAAGGTGACAGTACCAGTGTTTCCCCAAACAGAAATCAGCAGACAGACAGCAAGTATACTGTAGATGATTCCAGAACATTTTAGAATCCAACAGCCAGCATCGGGCCCAAAATTCAGGCTGGGGTTGAATCTAAAGATGAACTTGTACGGGGTGCGATTACGTCACCATCACGATAGCTAAGCAATTTACTTGAGTTGCCAGTCCTGTGGAATTAAAGTGGGGGATATACTGTACCTGTAGTATGGGATGGCATCAGCCATACAACTTCTGTTGACTACTTTAGCACAGCCATGCCAGTTGAGGTGGAAGGATGAGAGATGGGGGGTAGCAATTAATTGAAGGGGTACTAGATTCCTGAGGAGACATAATGGCCCCTTACCATCTTGAGGCATGCAGCCAAGAGTTGTACATGCCACATGGTAACAGACACAATGTGTTGAGGAGACAGTTCCTTCCTTACAAGTTTGATGCCACACCTTTCCCCATCAACATAAATCTCCAAACTATGGAAACTATGAGAAATATCTCATACCAATATACACATCAAACATCACACAATAAACCAGACATATTTACCACTCCAGATAACATTTCAAACATAAATTAGAGGGTGACAAAACATAATTGTTTATCTTTCATTCCAGACGACAAAACTCATTGAGATGACTTAAAGTAATAAATTACCAACCAATCAGCAAATTTCTCAGCAACCATACAAATCGCACCATAAATTTCATGTCACAGTGACTCAATGTATTAAAACAATACAATGTTGGATGTAGTCTTCACCAGCTATGTAACATTCATGTGGAATGGCATTTACCTCCATGTATTACCTTGCAGAGAATGCTATGGGATGATGATATGATCTGTTACAATTTAGTGCTACAGGAATCTGAAATCTTTTTATACTTTCGCAACTCTAGATCTTTAGTGCGTACAGGCTTGGACTCCATACCGGTTTTGATGTCCATATTGGGTATTGCAGTACTGGGTTCCATGTATTTTCCACCAAAATAGAAACACCCAAATATTGTAAATATCAAAAAATGGGGAAAAAAATGATTAATTAATAAGTCCAAGAGTAAAATAAAAATGAGATTAACAAACTAACACACTGACACACAATGATGCAAACTGAAAATTATATTACAATTAGTAGTATACACATCACCCATTCATCCTATACTTTAACTTACTTTCCGGACTTAAACTGCACATGATGAACTTAACATTGTCTGAGCAACCTTTTACAAACTATATACGTGTGAGAAAAAAAAAAAACTAACTGGTTACACTCAAATCGAGAAAATCAGCAGTCAGAGTTATACTGTCTTTGTTAAAGTACTGCACAATCCTACTTCAGCAAAGAACAGCTGTCAAAGTAATATTCAACTTTTGACTTTAATCCCCAAAGTAGCACGTGTTTGAGGACAATTCATCATGATGCACATCAACGACACAATCACTTCACAAAGAAAATTTTTTTTTTCATTCTGTGTAACTTAAAGTCCAGACAGAATGCATTACAGTATTTCAGAGGCTGTTAAATAATTCTTATTCATCAAACTCTCACCCACACAAATTACAGTGCCACTGGTGAAAAATATCCTGTGAAGATCATTATGGGGCTTAGAAATTTAGGTCTTTGTTTGTTTGTCTTTTGAAGCTTTATGAAAAATCTATAAATTTCAGACTGCAGGCATGTATATCTTTAATATCTGAACTGATGCAAAAACAATGCTTTATGTTGCTGTTAATGTTCGACCGATCATCTGTTAGTTAATCGGCATCGGGCCGATTATCGCACAATCGGTAAATAATCGGCATCGGTAAAATTTTGTCATTCAACCGATTACCATCACCGATTATTTGAAAACTGGAAACGGCTAAAATACACTTCAAAGTTTCTGCAAAAATCTTTATAATTCACCAAAACACGCATTTCTTTAAGTTCCCGCCCAAAATATCAGCTCTGATACTCATAAAACTTGCAACATTTTAAACTCTCCAAATGACAGCGATCGATCATCGTAATTGTTGCCGTAACTCTAGTGCAGCACAGTTCAGGTGCGTGAAAGGGCACACGGTATTACCTAGAAGGTGTGTATGCCACGGAACATGCCCCAATCTGCATACAAATTGTACTACAGGAAGAAATGACTTCGCGCTACGTTTTTTTCCAGTTTCAGTGCTAACCACTTCATCGATACACATGTGGTGCACATACGTACTGTAGCAACTTTGGAAACTCGAGGCTCATTATCCTGCATAAATTATGCCACTTCCCACATTCCTTTCGTTAAGTTTTTAATTACCTGTGACCTGCACATGCGCACACGTAATTGCCGTACAGTTCTTGCGAAGTTGAAGTTCACCTACGAAGCACACCAGTACAGTGTGTAATACATTATGCAAGCTAAGTGCATTGCCGGCCCTTTTTACAGTTTTACGTAGCACGTTGGTCATGAACTACTCCGTGCTCCTAACTGATGAACGAAGGGAAACGGGCCCCGTGTTAAATTCACGCTGGAACGGCAACAGTTTTTCGATTACGGGAATTTATCGGGAATTAGTTTTACATTTCATTTGGAGAATCTTTTACATAAGACGTAAGTGTTGGGCAAGACGCTTTAAAAAGGGTTTAAAAAATATATATCCATATCGTTAAGGAACCATGAGATGAGTAAATCAAGTAAATTGAGTGGAATGTTTAGTGGCCCTTAAGGCCAGTTTTGCTTAAAACTGGGGTGGATAGGCTACTATATAGCACTACTACAGTCCAGTACAGACCTTTTCACGGAATCTTCTGACATGATCGTTGTATAGAACTACTATAGGCAGAGCCGTATGTAAGCCGACAGACTTTGGTTAACTTTAAGCCTGTGACATCGTACGAAAGCATGTATTTATGGTTGATTTTTTTATCTCAGTATTTCGAGAGGAAATCCTTCAAAAAACAATATTCCATTTGTGGAACGTGGGGTACTGTTATTAATCGTTCATCTCTAGTGTGAAGGTTTTGTTATGGTGTGTGAACAAAGTTTGAAATATGCGACTGACGGCGAGAAAACATGACCTTCCTATACATGTAAATAATCGGTGATCGGTAATCGGCATCGGCCCGATTGTGTAATTGAATAATCCGTAATCGGTGATTACCGATTATGGCATAATCGGTCGAACACTAGTTGCTGTACATATTAAACCCTATTGTACTGGGTTTGAACTAACACTTTCAAAATGGTTCCCAATCCCAAGGTATTTTCACATTGTTGGTGAGATTTAAACAGCTTTAACTTAAAAATAGACTTTTTATTCTTTGAATGACTTATAAGATGAGTTTTGACAAGGTCTTCTTCTTCTTCTTCTTCTTCTCGTGTACTGGCAGGGCTCTAAAAAAAAGGTAGAGCATATGAGCCAGAGGTGTGCGGGGAGGGGATATGACTTAATCAAAATGTAAATTATGCTTGAACGAATTTATACTACTTGCATTGACAGTCCCTTCAGGTAACATATTCCACTCCTTTATAGTTCTTGGGAAAAAGGAGTATTTGTAAGCATTAATACGACACGCAGGTTGTTGGAAGTTTTGCGTGTTCATTCTCCGAAGGCCCTGCAGTGTCACTGGTTTTAGGAAGTTTTCTTTAGGTATGTCAATAAGGTTCTGATTAATTTTATACAATAGGGTTAATCTGGAGGCAGACCTCCTGTTCTGCAAGGACGTCCAGTGGAGATCATGGAGGAGCTTGGTGACCGTTCCTTCCGTTTTACTATAGTTATGTGTGACGAACCTTGCAGCATTACGTTGCACCCTTTCCAACTGGCTACAATGCTTTTGAAGGTGAGGGTCCCAAGCAGGTGTAGCATACTCTAAATGGGGCCTGACTAAGCTGGTATAGGCAGTGGCTTTGAGCTGCTCGGTGCAGTTGGAAAGGTTCCTCTTTATGAGGCCAAGGACCCTACTAGCTTTTGTAGTTGCATGAGCAACCTGGGTGTCCCATTTTAAATTATCTTGGAGATGAATACCAAGGTAAGGATAAGAATGAACTGTTTGCAAAGTCTGACCGCCCAGTTTGTAATTAAAATGGGTGGTGGATCTACCTGATGAGATGTGCATAACATAACACTTACTAGAGTTGAAACGCATTTGCCACTTGTTTTGCCAAGCATTTAAGGTATCAAGATCTTTCTGCAGATCCTCAGAATCCTTGGTGGTTGAGATAGTCTTATACAAGAGACAATCATCCGCAAATAGCCGAGTGGTTGACTTAAGGTTGTCAGGTAGGTCGTTGATATATAATAGAAATAATAGGGGCCCTAAAACAGTACCCTGGGGTACACCAGAGTCCACAGGGAGAAAAGAAGAAGACTGGCCTTCAAGAACAACTTTCTGTTCTCTCCCACACAGAAAGGCTTTAATCCAACCAACAAGTTCTTTGTTTATACCGTAATAGTATAATTTGTTGATTAATCTAGAGTGGGGGACCGTATCGAATGCCTTGCTAAAATCAAGGATGACAACATCTACTTGTTTACGTTTATCTAGGGCACTGGCCAGGTCGTCAACAGTTAGGACTAGTTGAGTATCACAAGATCTTCGTTTTCTAAAACCATGCTGATAGTCGGACAAGATTTGGTGGTTGTCCAAATGGTGCATCACTTGACTGTGGACAATATGCTCTAGAATCTTACAACATATGCTGGTTAAGGATACCGGACGGTAATTTTTGGGATCAACTTTCTCTCCTTTCTTAAAAATTGGGGTAATGTTAGCCTTTTTCCAGTCCTCTGGTAACTCTCCGCTTCGGAGGGAACAGTTAAAGATCTCAGTCAGGACTGGAGCAATCTGATTGGCTAGCAGCTTCAAGATACGAGAGGGAAGGCCGTCGGGGCCTGCTGCTTTAGCAGGGTTGAGATCGTTCAGTAGCTTAAGTACACCTTCATTAGTGACTTTGAATTTACTCATTAGGGGAAACGGGGAGGTCCCTTTGTTAGGTATATCATGAGTTTGCTCGATTGTAAACACTGATCGAAAGTAATTATTCAGTAAGTCCGCCTTACCCTTACTATCAGATATCAGTTGCCCTTGATCTCTAAGAGCTCCAATCCCCCCACTGTCCCGTTTGAGTGACTTGACAAACCTCCAGAATATTTTAGGATTATCTTCCATACTCGGCGTCAAAACATCATTCATATAATCACGATAGGCTTTCCTCATCATTTGCTGGGTTTGCTTTTGCAGATGTTTGTACCTAGACCATACTCTAGGGCTTTTCGATTGCTTAGTTTTCTTAAACCATCTGCTTTTTAATCTTATTTGGCGCTTCAATATCCTTGACATCCAGGGTAAGTCCCTACTTGGTTTCACCAATTTAGTTGGTATATGGGTAGCCATCAATTTCTTAATTTCATCACGAAAAAAGATCCAACTTACATTAACCCCTTTGGTAATAATATTAGAAGAGAGAAACTTATTTTTAAAGTTCTCTGCATCAGCAAGCAATGGTTCCATATTGAGCTTTTTATACATGTAGATTCTACGTGGGGGAGTTTTAGTCTTTTGTGGTTGATAACTCAATAGCGACAATAGAGCGTCATGGCTACATACACCAAGCCCTGGCATGTGGATTAAATCGTCAATTATAGTTGGGTTCGTAGTGAAAACAAGATCTAAGATGTTTTCGGTGTCCTCTGTTCTATGCGTTGGGTCAGACACCATTTGACTCAGACTATAGTCATTGCTGATGTTAATGAGCTTTTGGCATAAGCCACTCTTGTAGGCATTCACCTTGACGGCATTTGAGTTCCAATCAATGTCACCTAAGTTAAAATCACCAGATACAAAGATATTTGAAGTATTGGTTTTGCTGACAACCATGTTCAGAGAGTTATTAAATTGATCAAGGCTGTAGTCGTTGTCCTTGGGCGGTCTATAAAAGCACCCAATGAACAAAGACCTACTGCTTTTCATTTGGAGCTGAGCCCAAAGTACCTCGCAATCAGAATCAAAGTCAGGGCGATGAGTGAGAACTAGGGTATTCTTATAAGCAATGAAAACACCGCCTCCAGTGGTGTTAGTTATACGGTCCTTTCTAATGACTTCATAGTTATCAGGGAATATTTCCCCATTTGAAATGGAACTGTTTAGCCAAGACTCTGTACCCAAAATAATATCCGGGTCCGTAGTTTGGATCAGATTTGCAAGTTCCCGTACTTTACCCTTCACACTCTGACAATTCACTGTAACTATTTTAAGGGTCTCGGATCTTTGCTTCTTGGAAGTACAGACACCAGAAAAGGATGCACCTGACAATGATGAAATTGATTCATTGTGGGAGAGACTGGACATACGATGGATGGTGCCAGCCTTCGGAGACGAAGTAGCAATTGGTATGGTGGCCTGAATAGAATTTTCATCCAATGGGGAAAATGGATTAGGATGCTCAAAATCGAAACTATTAAACAATGAGGAGCTAAAGTTCGGTAGACCGCACTGGCAGCATATCCATGATACACTGGTGTTACAAAGATAGTCATAATTTAGTGTACACATCTGCATACAGTTTTTGTGGGTCCATAATTTGCAACTATCACAGCGCACAGCCTGCTGGCCCCATTTACATGCAAGGTTGCAAATGGTGCACGGGTACTTGGGCTTGTAGGGCCCGGGGTTTCTCTCGAGGTCTCCCGCCTGTAGTAACAGCATGGTACAGAGAAATCTTATCAGTACCTCCTTATTGCTGAGTCTACCCCTTGAGTTAAAATTAAGGTCTAGACCTTAATTTTTAAGGTCTAGACTTTGCCTGAGCTACCGACGCCATGCACAGCCACCTGATAGGAATGAGCCAGAGTTTAGCTGAGGAAATCTACAAAAATGTGACAGAATACGGAAATGCAGCAACTATGGGGCAGGGCTGGTCATATGACCCGGGCGATCGCCCGTGCCCGCCTAAACGCCCGCCTTGGAAGCAAAAACACTTGCCAAGGTGTGCAACAAAATGCCCTCCTTAAATTGTGTGCCGGGCAACAAACAGCCCACCTTGAGAAAATATGATCGCTCGTGTGAAAATACAATGATAAAACCATCAAAATACATGCAAATTAGTACATTTAAAGACCCAAATTTGATGACTTTCCACGCCAAAATATTCGGCAACTTCCCTAGCGAAAACGGCCAGCCGTACAATCTGACAACACCGCACAAACTAGCATGCCGCACAGCTTGATTAATTTTACATGGTTCAGTTGCACAAGTAAGCTACAGCTTGGTGCATGCATCTTGTACTGCAGAGAGTACAATTTCAAAATACTTCGTTTTTGAGTGTCAATTCACTGTCAAACATTACTAAATTTGTCAGAAATGACAAAACCATTGTCCTGACATGTTCAAAAGCCTCTCAAACAAGTATCTGCATAATACTGACAATTTTTGATTGGAAGGTTTTCACCACGAGGCAAATTTCTCTAGGGGGGGCTTTGCAATTTTGCTGTTGCCTAACGTGTAAAATAGATGGATAGGCCTACTAGGATGCTGCAATATGCAGAAGTAGTGTCTGCTTACTCGTAGAGCTACAGGGTCTAAAATTTACCAATCATTTTCGTTTGAAAGTGTTATCAAATGTTGTCTGAGATGTTGGTATGAGAGTTCAGACATATTTGTGGCCAGAATAGGTCTTTGCTTGTCAAACCAACTTGAATGTTTTCTAAGCCTTTTGCCATACATATTACTGTTACGAGAAGCAAATAGTTTTAGTCTCTTGAAGTCCTTAAAGTGATATGAACATAACACTCTAAATCCTCATTTTGTTGCTATGTGGGGGTGGAGAATTCATCAGTTACCACCAGACGAAAACATTGTGGCCCGGCCATGGCCCCAACCTAGCGCCCCCACTCCTGTCGGAAGGTAATGGTCAAAGTATATACCCATTACATTAAAGGGGAACAAGTGTGATTTTTGTGCATACTTCACTTAATTACTCACAAGAAAGACACAAAGCTTTGAGATTAGATCTAACTTGTCACTGCCATTTTCCGGACTGCAGGCCTGGGCCCGACTACAGTAGGTGCGAATCCAAGGGAAGGGGGGCTTTCCCAGCCTCAGTCCCCCTTTTTCGCCACATCAACAATAACGGAAGCGCAAAAATTAGCATGTTAATGTAGGAGAATACTGAAGGGGGCTGTTAGCCCCTCCCCCCCCCCCCTTTTCGAAATTTCTGGATCTGCGTCTGGACTACATTACGTACCATTGAAGAAGGAATATAGGCCCAACTGTGTGGATGTCAGATGATCTTTGGACCCTTACTGGCACCATTCATGGAGTGGCTCCGCCATATGTTACCCTGGACTTGGTCCACCCAGTGTCCACAGTGGTGCATAAGGTAGAAGGGAATAGAGCACCAACTCTACCCTGATAGGGGGCCATGATGTTGCTAATTTGGGTATTTGTGGCACGGTGAGATAAAATCAATTTTATTTTTTGACTGATTTATAACATGATTTTAGAAAACATGGCACCACTGTTTTTGTTATGAGTGTTGCATATCTAAGTTTGGATTTGGCTGGGGTGGGGGTGGGGGGGTACTTCCCCCTAACATTTATTTTCAGACAGTGTTATGGCCCCATGACCCCCATGATTTGTGCTCCAGGTGATTTGTGGTACATACTGCCCTTTGCTCATGTCAAAACCTCCCCATTGGTTATGGGGTGGTTGAGTCAAGCCTGAGTTTTGCGCAGTTCTTGTAATTAAACATGAAAGTGTTCATCCTCATTCTTGTTTTTATTATACAACAAGGTTTCTTTGCAGTTCAGTTTGTACAATACTGTTATGCTTTTACCTTAGAAAATTTTAAATTTAAATTTTATATTTACACAACTGCCCGCCTAAAATCTTGGGTGGGCAACTAATTGCCCGCCTTGAAGTGTAACAGCTTAAGCAAGGCGGGCAGTTGCTTGCCCTCCTGAAAAATTCTCATGACCAGCCCTGCTATGGGGGGTAAGGTGGGTGGGCTACTGTACACCTGAAAAACACAAATTTATCTGCATGTTATGGTCAGACCCATCAGGGCTCTGTTTCATAAAGAGTTACAATTAATCTTCTGTTTGATCCGCAATGCAACAGTCCTATTGAAATCAAACTTATGATCAAGCGTAATTGGATCTTTACGAAATGAAACAGCCTCAAACATGGCCTTGGAGAGATGAAATTAATCCATGAATTCATGTTGAAATAGCAATAGTATACTGTTCATTTTATTTCAAAGAGAGCGGAAAGGTCTCGTTTGAGGAAATTTGTAGGGACCAAAAGTCTGAAGGCCCAATATTAAAGGACAAACCTCCTCTAAGTTACTTCTAGCCCTTCACAAAACTGTCTTAAGCTCATCCTTGTGCAGACACAATTTCACACAAACCTAGTTTAGTGGTTAAGACCATACCCTGATAAACATACAAGGCCCCTTTAATCAGAACACTCCCTGTGCATGCTGTGTAATGTGAGCTACTTGATCTGCATAGATTCTTTTGAATTTGATATCAATCAAAAAGATCAGTCACCAATTGAGAATTTGGGTTTCCCCCAACCAAAATGTACTTGGGGTGATGAATGTGTCTGTCTGATAATCTTTTTAAAATGACAGAATTATTACATGTATAGCAGTATACACAGTATGTCATTACAAAAAATCCACTTCAAAAGTTTTCACAATATCGTCTTCGTTCTTGATAAATAGTAAAACTTTGTTGGACAAATTTTCCAAATAAAATGAATTCATGCCTAGTACTCTGCTAGAGAAAAGCAGGCTTCGACAAATCCCCCGCCAAATGGTCCGGGACAAGTAAAAACTTACTCGGGCAAGTGCATTCTTCAATATCATAGCCCAATAGGCAAGTACCCTTACGAAGTCTCCTCCACAGAGGAGTTCAAAGGCATATTAAAAGTGGACAAGTAGATATTCATGCGGACAAGTAGACTAAGATTAACAGCTAGCCCGATGGACAAGTACGGTAATGAAAAAAGAATTTGTCGAAGCCTGGAGAAAAGGAACATAACCAACTCCGCATGCTACAGTATCCAGTACGTACGGTATTTCACAATTCCTGTACACAGTATTATAGCCTATTAATGAAATTTTATTTTTTGCAATCTCTGTACAATTCCTCTCATCAAAAGGGTTAGAACTACAAGGTGGGGTATGCATTTCAAGCTACTGAAATTAAGGGAAGGGGCAAGTGTGAGGAGGAGATTATTTGATTGACTGATTTTTTTG
This sequence comes from Holothuria leucospilota, assembly GCA_029531755.1. Lineage (NCBI taxonomy): Eukaryota > Metazoa > Echinodermata > Holothuroidea > Aspidochirotida > Holothuriidae > Holothuria > Holothuria leucospilota. The sequence continues at coordinate 51,529,428 of CM055971.1, forward strand.
ATGATTCACACAAATTATCAATGGATTTAATTCTGAGTTACAGTAAGGTTCCTTATAACTTGCCTTGGTAACAAGTCATATTTGGCAAGTCCAAGTCAAGTCAAATAATTTTTTAAGTCCAAGTCAAGTCGTAAGTCTTTGTCTGTAACTGCATGCCAAGTCACAAAGTCACAAAAATAGTGACTGCAGTCCAATTTAAGTCAAAGTTGCATGACTCAAGTCTACAGCTCTCGGTATAGGGGGAGGGGGTAAGGCATCTGATAGGGAGTCAAAATTGCTGCATCACCCCTTTGTACTCAACAATAAATAACCTACTGTATAAAGGCCTATACATTTTAAGCATAAAATTACCCTGGTAAATGAAGTGACATCATAATATACGTCCATACTTGTCACAAGTCAAGAATGTTTGGAAAATAGCGTATTACATACAAGACATGATGAGACTGAAATTTACAGCATAGGGTTTAGTATAACATTTTTTTTTATCACTAAAACATGAGCCTTTTATTACTGCATTCATATAAAGATAAGAAAGAGATTGTTCCGTATCTCATAAACATAAATTTGAGAAAATGTGCACTGAAATAATAAAAATACTACCTTTCATGGAAGCATAGTAATATCACTAACTACATCTTTCAAAGAATACGACAAGCCTGAAAGAGATGTCCTAAGATTACTGTACTTTGAGGGCTACCACCCCGTGGTAGTTAAAACAATCCATGGGTCTGGTAAATGACAGATACAAATGTAACAAAACTGAAGTGAAGATGTTCTTACATAAACATTTTTTAGAATGTGAAATCCAAGGGGGCACCCCCTATGGTTTAAAACATTTGGGAACTTTACAAAAAAGACCAGTGAATGTCTTTTTTTTTTTTTTTTTTGAATAATCACATCAAAGGATGATGAAATGACAAGCTCAATATTTTTAGCATAAACGATAGGAATTCTGGGATGCATATTGACTACAGATGATAAAAACAAGGCTAATTAAACAGGTCAAAGTGAACTTTTAATAGGGAATAAGCAGTGAAACAAGACTATCTTCAAAAATCAACTTTAAGAATACACCCTCTCATTGTCCAGGGAAAGTCTCTTTCAGATTGTAATTGCAGAACAGAGGCCCTGAAATTACAGATAACCCAGGGCCCTAAGGATTTTCTTTTTTTCAATTTTTTCATTTAAGTTAAACAGTTAGTAACAGAAATATCATGAAATGATTTAAACCACATGAATTAAGATATTGTACCATTTAGGTATCTTAAAGGGAGTTTGCAGTCACCCCAATAAAGAAACGCATAGTAGACTATCCTATTTCCTGAATGGCTCTTGAGAATCATGTGACAGTATTTTTCTTACTCAATTGTAAAATGTATGAGGAGAAACTGCTTGGTTTACCTTGAATATGCAAGATTTATGACCTAAAATATCATGAAAGATACTTGGAAGAAAAATAAGAAGAAATTTGTGACATTTAGCTATTGTTTCAAAATAAGTTTGGGGCGACTGCTTTTGACCTTTAAATCTGGGTGACTGCAATTACTGTACATTTTAATTCATTATCTCAATATGAGTTTACTTACTTCAAGAGCAAATGCCCAAGTGTAAACTGGAATGCACGAGGGGAAACTATTTTCACATGCTTCGTTTTGGTCATAAGACTGCGTACATTAACTCTGATCTCAGTATGAAGGGTAATCAACGTTGCATCCATGATTTGACAACTGAGCATCAACTTTTCAAGTGAGGCCAAAATTTTACACACTTCTAGTCTTTCTTTGTTGACCTATAGGTAATTGACGGGTTGGGAAATTCGGTACTTCCGGTCGGGTCACAAGGTCAAGTGTACCATGACAACGGGCAACATGTTTAGCTCTGCGTGTTCAGCATGCAACACCCACATTGGGACACTGTAAGCGTGGTCCACTTCAACTTTGACCCATTCCCATATTGCATTGCGTTGAAACGTTTCCCAACTCATCTATTGAGATCCTTGACCTCAGTAACAGATGTGGTGCACACATTGCATGTATCTACAATCCAAGACTGGTTTGGACAGATCATTAGACCAAACAGAGAAAGCAAAGAAAAAGGGTGTACGCTTAATACAAAGTTAAAGACACAGACACACAGACACACTAACACACACGGAAAACATCCAAGGTCTTGCCAACAGGCTTGTGAATTCACTGGTAAGCATCCACGTCAATTCAAGTACCTTAAAATCCGCTGCTGTTCACAGTCTGGGCAAATGCAAATCAAATGATCTAAATCAATTTTAGTTGAACTAACAAATACATTTCTAAAATTTCAACCTCTAGGAACCCCGCTGGCAATCTCCGTATGATGATGGTGATTGACACACACACGTAAGTGGCCACCAAGCACTAAACATATGTATTATCCACACTGTTCATTGTTGAATCTGTTTATCTTTCTTCAACACAAATTCCTCCACAAATTCACCCTTTCTTTAAGAATTTTTCTGTCAAATAGGTCAAATGGGAGAGACAAGATGGATGCAGCTGTCTGTAAGGAAATTAAGCTGGCCCTTTACAGAATATGTTCAGAAAGTCTTTAATTGGAAAATGTTTCTTTGATAGTCTCATACACCTGTAGAGATACTTACAGTACCTGTAAATGAACAGAGCTGTTTAATTGCCAGATTTTGCAATCATTTAGCAACTAATTGCAATCATAGGCATAGGAAGCAGGAGGGGGATGGGGTGGCGGGATGGGGGGCTGGGGGCTTCAGCCCCCAATCAAAAATATGAGGGGGCTGAAGTATGCTTCTGCCCCCCAAGATCCAAGGGCAAAAACCCCTTATTTGTCTCTTCTGTAAGAAATGTCAAAAATTTGCAGTAATTTTCCTTAAAGTTTGTCCAAAATGTTGCACCAAATTGCATCTGAGGACCCTCAAATACTCAAAAATTTTCCAAAGGGGAAGGGTAACCCCCTCCCCTTAGAGCCCTCCCCCAGGGTGGTGATCCGAAACAGGGTTCAGCCCCCAGACCCCACCCCATCTCAAAAGCTTCCTACACCTGTGATTGCAATTATGCATATGCAGTGAGCAGATTAACCCTGGGTCCAAGCAGGGAGTTCAAATAGCAACTTCCTGGTCCAAGGCTTGCATTTAACGCTTACCTACTTTATACTGGTGGTTGAAATGAATTTTCCTTATGGTAAGTGACATTGTAAATGGGTAAGTCTGTGGGTAAGTGAAATTCACATGGTTTGATTCATTATGAGAAGTATCACCCTTAAAATTTTGTCCAAATAATTTACTTGATCAAAAAGAAATACAATGCAAAATAAGAATGCATTGAACTTTCTTTGCCCAATTGTCTGATCTCTATGTGGGACAAAGGTTGTCAATATCATTACATTGTGAAGTTACAAGTGTATGACATGCTGTGGGTAAGTGACTTTAAAAATGGGCAAAGCAAGGAAGGGGTACTGGGTAATTGCGTCAGTAGGTGTACAAAAAAGTTAAACGTGAGGCTTGTCTCCAGGGGTCTTTAGTTCTGGGCCTACCATGTTATGTTTCATGGACATGTATCCCTAATTTTGTGTTTGAAAAATATTGACATAAGACACTAAGATTCATAGATCTGGCAAGAATGAAACAAAAAAAGATCATTGTGAGAAAGTATTCTGGGCAAAAATGGGAAAATTCTTAAATGTTGAAGGGGATAATAAAATTGAGGAGACAAAGGAAAACACTGCTGCGATTAATCGCAAGTAGCTTTTTAGTTTCTAAATTTATGTTTAACCTGCAGAGGATCATTTTGCTAGTAATGGCTACACAGTCAAAGCCATACAATATGAAGTACATAAAATTAAAATTCTACATTTCTGAATCACACCAGACATACTTCACTTACCTGACCGAGGTCAAGGGTGATTGTTACCCAATGATACTGCATGCCATTTGCAATACTAGGGCTCTGCCACCAGCTGTTGGTGCCATCGATGGCATTTTCAATCGGATGTCTTTCCTTCCTTTTGTTGCTGTTCAGATCACACACTCGGCATTGTGGGAAATTTATTTCTTGGTCAGGAACATGTTCTACCAAGTGGCAATATATTTCTGATTTTGTTTCTCCACATGTAGCGTTCGACAATATCACAGCTCTTGTTGCTAGGTTAAAAACATGGGGAAACAGACCTGTACAGAGAGAAAAACAATAGGTTTGAGAAACTGCACATTCCAAGTAACAAAAGAAACTGAGTACCAGCTTAATTTGCCCTTTATATGTTTAACAATATTTAGAAAATAAGGCAATCAATGGCATACTAGTATAGGCAGAGGTCTGTGAAAAGGGCTGGGGGATAAACCTACCCCCACTGTGCTGACCAATTAGCTTTAACTTTATCACAGAGTCAATTTGCTTCAGGGGCCCTTTTTCCCCCTATCCCTCCCCTGTTCACACATTCCCTTCATCTCACCCTCTCCAACCCATACACACACTTTGTCAGACAAATCCCTATGCCGTCTTCCACAGTGTGTAGAAGTGCATGATACCTGTTTATGATGTTTAAAGGCTATACTCCTTCTAAAAGTTAGTATAATGCAAGACCTGTCCTGACACTAAACTAGACAGAAGCCCAAAGTTCTATCGGCAACAGTTGCTATGAAGTATCACAGTATTCCCACAAATATATAGTCACCGAAGGGAGGGCAGAGGAGGGAAGGAGATGGGGGCGGGGCACATTTCACCCCCCATCTACAGTGCACCTCCCATCTACAGTGCAGACAGTGTACACACTGCCTATTGACAAGCTCTCAGTAAGTTTCAGTTTGCCTATGAGCTGTTTTTCTTTCAGAGAGTGTAGTCACTAGTTCCCACCATTATTGGAAAGTTTGGAAACAAAAAGAATTGTAAGTTATTTGCATATAAATGCGTCCTGATTTTCTTACAAGAACATCTGATGGGAGAGTAAAAGGTGTAAATCGTATGGATAAAAATAACCAGGCAGCACTCAAGCAGCTTTCATCTACCCCTATCATTTTTTTCTTTTTTAAGCAGCTGTCCTCTGCAACAAACACTTTGAGACCCTGAATTCATCTCTTCATCTCACACCAAGCCACTCCACCAGCTGTCAATTACAATCTCAGCTTTTCTCTTCCAATCATAATTAACTCCTTCCTCTTTGATGCCAAAGATAATCATTTTTATTTACACATCAAATCCTTTTCTTCACCCATCTGTCTTGTTTCTTCATGTCTGGTATGTCCCAATACCCTGATCACACATCCAGATAAATAGGACAAATCAAACCAGGGTCTTGTATCTCAGACGATGAGTTTCCTGTGCAAAGAGCTAGACAAACTGAGACGAGGGGGGGATTACAAGACGCTGTTGACTTGATGATACCCCCATCAATGCCAAGAGTTTAACAATAAGATTAGGGAATGTGATAGTGTGTGCTTGATGAAAGCAGATGGGTTCTGTTTGCTGTGTAAATCTTTTTTGTCCCCCTTCTAAAGCTATCCAAAGATGTTTCACTTGCATGGACTAATGGCAGGATCTATGTCCCCAATTTATGTAACCGAAAAACCCTGAACAGCCTATCTTCATTTTGTGCAGACAAAATTTGTCACTGATGTAATATACTGTGGATACACAGGTCTCATATGGTTGCCATATTTTCTGTGAGCCAACTGGCCATACATCTGGCATTCAATATGATCAAAAAATGCCAAATGTAGAAGTCAAAGGTCTGAATTTTTGCAAAGGGTCATTCCAGGAAAGTACATTGCTTAGATATTCACAATAAATTTAACTTAGATGAGGATTTTTTGGATTTTATTTTGTCATCCTATACATAGATGTTCACTGAAAGACATATTGAAAGGATCATTTTATCATCAGTTATACAGGTGCTGTACATAACAATAAGTTTACTCAGCCTCTTGACCGTAAATGTTTGACCTTTCATTTAAGTAGCACATGTGCCTATAGCCAAGGTGTGGTAATTATAGGCCTATAGCTTTTGTATATATTTAACGACACAAGTAGCATTTAGCAATGTACGCTTTGAATTTGAAAACTTACAACCAAAGTTTGTGGACTGCAGTAAAAACATAAAATCATACTTGTCAAATTTATGTGTGTTTCTGTTTACAAATGCAAACACTGATCTCTAAAACAAGAAAAAAAAAATATGAGCCTGCCAAGAGAAGCTGTTAAGGGTAACCTAACCTAACCTAAGCTATCAGATCAATTTTATCAAGGAGGTGATAAAATGGCCAAAATCTACTGTTTACACTTTACTGCAAAAAGCTTCAAGGTCATAAGTATGACCTTCACCAGTGACCAAGCAATCTTCACTTCAGGTCAAGTTTCTGCTAAACACCTCTCCTCACTAACCATAGCACCATGTACAAACCAACCAGTTGCCTGCACTTCTGTTACTGTTGGACTTAATGCACTCACCAACTCTTCACACTGACCAGGGAGCTGCCACTCTAACTGACCAAATGTCTGCACTGGCCAAAGAGTGTGTCAACATGTGATAACAGTCTTGTGAAATTATGAATAAAAAACTTCCTGTACCCATGGCTGGTCAGCTAAGAAAACCTTAGAGGTAACCAGCCTAAACTGATACTAACTACAGCTGTATGATAAAAAAAACTGAGTGTATAATTACCCAAAGAATGTGAGCAATCAGAATCAGAATCCCCCTAATTAAATTCTTCGTATGGACAAACACTAAGAACACAAACTTTTCAAGGGATGTACATTTGTAAACATGTTCCTGGCAAGGGTCCCTACTAGCAGGGAGCTGTTTTAGTGGCAGCTCCCAGCTCAAGGGGAACAGATACTTTCTACTTATTACGCACACATCTGAAAAAGTTCAGTGAAATGTTTATAGCTAAAAATTGCCATTAACTGTTTGTCCCCCTCCCCCCTCCTTGGGTCGAATTAGAAAATAAAAGTTATATGCTCAACCAAGATGATTTCTTGAAAAAGGGCTGAAAAACACATAATTTGCAAGCACAGGCAAAATTTAACATGCAGAGCCATATTACATGCAAATGTGCATGTAAAACCACTCTATTTCGAACACTGCTCCCTTTTCCCCAGGAGTAGTAGGTACCTTAATGGTGCCTTGACAGTAGGGTGTAGCAAACAAATATTAGTCTTCTGTACAACCATGTAGTTCTAACCCAGAGGATAGTGGATTGCACAATTAGGCATAGCCAGAACAAATTTAGTATCATGATATCAAATATTTTCTCATGGGCCACTGAGCAGATGATTCAGGAAAGTAATGTTCAAAATTTCACATTGATTGAGCCCCTGAAGGGTATTTATTTTACAAAGCTAATCAACCACACTGTGGAAGCCAGTATATAGTCATAAATTCTCACTTCATTTCCATATTTTCAGGTGGACTTTAATTCAACAATAGGCTCAATTCTGGCTGTTTTGACTTTAGCAGGTCATTTCAAGTATGAGGCTTTTTTCTTAAAGTCCCCTCCTGATGGTATGAAACCCAGACATTGTACCCTGAAAAGGGGTTCCACTCAACTGGTCAATTTAGACAGGGAAGCTCTACCTCTGTTCCATGATTCAGATACGGAAACCTAGGCTGCACTTGAGAAAAAAAAAAAAAACCTCCTCTTCAAGGCATTTTTTCAGTAAATTGGAACCAGGTGGAATATCAGTTCTATTTTATGGCCTGTATGCTTCCTGCAGTAAACTGTGTGTATTCATGCTATTAAGTCCAATAAGAAGCAAAATCAGTTCTTTGAAGCAAATTTATTGCTAAAATTGTCACAAAGCCAGCACTTAAAAGATTACGCCTTTATCAACTGAGTTACATAAAGGGATTTATACCCATTTTGATCAGATCCAAAATCTCTCTATTAAGGTCATTATAGGATTATTCCAATCAATTTACAAGTTAATCCTGAAGGCCTCAATAGGCAAAACTGTTTTGTGGTTTCTGTTGATGCCATTCATGGCTGGATCTTCTAAAACTTTCTACTAAAGGTAAGAAAGCTTTATACAATGACACTTCCAGTCAATTGATCTTAGAGTGATTTAGAATGTCCTGAACTCATGCTAGTGAATGTACCACAAAGGAGTTATGATTCAACTTAAATTTATGAATGAACCATTAGGAAATAAATGTACCCTGTATGGGTATTAGAAGAGATCCGAGCAACATATAAAATTTGTTTCAGAGATTTAAGTGAGCCAAGCCATGACATAATCAGGGTTCGCAAAAAATGTTTTATGTCCTAGGAAGGAAGTCAAATTTTCCAGAATTCCTTCCATATTTTATGTACAAAAAAGATAAATTTCTTCCAACTGCTGCAGTCCCTCCAAACATTCAAATTTCCTTGGAAAGCCACCTCCCCCCCCCCCCCCCAACCCAACTTCCCAGCTTTTTCCATCCATAAACACAACTGTAGAATTACAATGGGAAACATACCTTTTGCCAATCTTGTATCTAAAGTTGAAGAGTGGGTAACACCTTTTTTGAGAATCTACAGTATAATATATCTATTTTATTTATTTATGGAATTATTCTAATATTCTATTTATTTAGGAAAATGAGTTCCAAACTTTCTCACAGAATGGAACAAGACTACAACATGTGGGTACTCATACTGAGCATACTGTACACAAGTACAGTGACATACCAGGGTGCTGCCACTTGAACAATTCCCCAGACCATGGAAGTACTACCTCAAAGTGCCTGGACATACCAAGCCACAGATGGTAAGTATAATCATACCAGGTGGCAGTAGGAATCTTAACACCTTAAACCAACATGTTGATATGTTTCAAAGGCTTATCATGTCACACAACAAATAGAACTTACCAAACATCTACCTGGCTAAACAACTTTGGAGTATTTTCTATTGAACAAAAGAAAATTCAGGGTGTATATGTAGAGTGTCTTAGAAACACCTCCTTGGAAAATCTTCTATGGACAAACAGAGGCAGAATAAGCATTGGGGTTAATTAATCAAATAAGGCATGATTAAGTGGGTGGCCAGAGATGAAAGGAGACAGCGGAAATAACGGTGTTACCCTTTGATGTTGTACTTTGATGTGACAGACCAGCTGAGAGTAAACTAACAGCAAACAAGAAGTATATGCCAAGTGAATGAGGAAATGAGCAACCGAGAAGTACCATTCAAATGTACAGTAACATTGTAACCAACATTATACCTAAAGTGGCAATGCAAGAACTTTGGAGTTTTTGAAGTACCAAACTACTGTACTTAGAAAGAAACTGCATGGAGAGATTTAACAGTCAAAAAACCTGAGCCACATTCACAAATTGTCTAGAAATTTCACTACTACAAACTTTGAAGCACAATTTTTGTAATGATTGAGGGAGAAGGGGAAATGGTGGAGACAGAATTATACAAATTCTCATACAGCAGTTTTACAAACCTTTATCTTTAGAAATTTTGAAGTACGCATACTATTTGGAAGCAGAAGTTGAGCCAAACTAGACATAGTTTTAAGAAATTCATCCCTCGAAATTCGGCGAGAATACATAGAAAGGATAAGTCACACTTGATGTTATGTATCTTAAATAATCTTTTGACTTTTGGAGGATCAATCCTGTGGGCATATAACGAGGGTTTAAAAAGGGCACCAACTTCATGCCCCCTCTAAAAGTATAAACTACCCCCAAAGGCAGGTGAGCAATGGCCAAGTGCAGTAACCATGGTTTCATTAATATATTAACAAATTTCTAACCCCCCCCCTTTTGGATGATCAATCCTGTGGGCATATAACGAGGGTTTAAAAAGGGCACCAACTTCATGCCCCCTCTAAAAGTATAAACTACCCCCAAAGGTAGGTGAGCAATGGCCAAGTGCAGTAACCATGGTTTCATTAATATGTTAACAAATTTCTAACCCCCCCCCCCCTCCCCGGTGATGAAATTTGCTTTTACTATATTTGACAGGTGACAGGTCTGATGCAAAAATGGCTTGTCTCTGATTTACAATTTTTAATCATCTATGACAACAATTTCAATAAGCTATAGGTAGGTCATCAACAGGCTTTTCTTCAGAGGAGGCAGAGTAGAAGAATAACATATTGGTACAATATTTTTAAATCCAAGGTAAAAGCATACAAGCATACATGCCACAAACAAAAGGCCCATACTATCATTCAAAGTTCCTTTCCCCCTATACGGAGAGATTTGGGGGGGGGGGGCATGACAACTTTATCACTTGATCACATATAATTATTTTATTATTAAAAATATTATATACTTTAGATATTCTGAAATTAAAACTGGCCATTAGTATGAGAGCACCACTCTTATCTCTGTGCACATTTACACTAAACCCAATCCACAGACAAATCTTCACCCTTTGCTGACCTTACTATACCACACATGTAGCACTTATTGATGACCCCCTTTGAACACCAGAACACTGGCTTGCAGCTCAAAAAATATCTGTGCATTCAAATTTTTTCAGTGGAGCTGCACTGGCACAGAAATTCACCCTCTTCTTGACAAAAGTGACACTGACATCAGGCCTCTCTTCTGCTCGGGGCATACCACCTACGGGGATGGCAAATATTGCCATAATGCTTTTTTGAGGAGCTGTTTTACTGCTTATTCATTGAGTCAGTAGAGATATGTAAACAAATTTCATTCTTTGTGCTTGTCACGATAACTTCCTCTGCAGTGAATTAAGTCTATTGTCAGAATGAAAGGCAGTACTTGACACAGCAAATGGTTTTCACACCTGGGTAACTAAGGACAGCGTCAAATGGAGTCAAGTTACTATGTAATAATGTATAGTGGTGACCCCTTCTCCTGGATGGATACCTTCTGAAGAAATACCAATTGTCCCATCGTATGCACTTTACTAAGCACTCTGTGAGTCTGTTTCCACTGGTAACCATAGCTCCTTCGTCAAAACTTCCTCACTTTTAAGAAGTAAAAGTTGAGAAGGTGGTCCAACATTTGGAAGGGTATAGGCTTTACCTTATCAAAGGGTGCTCAAACTTTCATATTATTTTTGCATTTGTATATTTCTGCACTCGGCACACCAAACTTCAAGGTACAAAGCTGCTTCTTAGCTTACACATGTTATTTCCCAAAAGCAGAATGAAATTGTTCTTTATACTACCCGCCTTACAAACCAAACAGCATGACAAGCCTACAATCTTGGACAAAACTGTTGGAACACCTCGCACCGTTGCACCATGTACAATATAATGTCCTGCTAATTTACGAAACCCCACTCCCCAGTACAATGTTGTGTCCAAATAAAAGTGGTTTATCCTGAACTGATATTATTATCTCCAACATTGTGCGGGGGAACAGGGGTGCAGGGGTGTTCCAACGAGTTTTGTCCAAGATTGTAGCTCTTAAAACTTGCACTATCAAATTTGCATTGCCATGGAAATTTAATTAAGTCTTAAAAGCTCAACTGTGACTGTTCAAGCTTTATTTCATATGACCATCCCTGCATACATGTGATCAATATGTGATGGCATACCCAACTTTCTTCTTTTCCCTCTTCTCCCACTTGATCCCCCCACCCCTACCCTACCCCCTTTCTCCTTACAACTACCCCTTCCTCCAACACTTCCAAAATGAAGCAGGCAACACAGTTGCCTCAAGTGAAAGCTATTTCACCCTGTAGATAAACTGTATAGGAAAAGTCACTTAAAAACTTTAAACACCAGAATGTCCAAGCAGGATATCACATTGAGGTGATAAAGTACGTAGGACATAGAAGCCTGAGATTTTGCAATCTCCATTTTGCAAGGAATTGTGGGATACAAAGGAATTAGATAACCAAACTGCACTCAGCATACATAGTATGGGAAAATATGTAGGCCTACATGTAATTTGTGACATGTTGCAAAACAATATTTTAGACCAAAAAGACAGTGTACATGCTGTTCAAGAAACCAAACCATACAGGTATAAGAATTACCTTTGTATACTTCTTTTTGGTTAAAAAAGGGATGGTTTACTACTTTTTAAAATAAGTTCAACATTTTAGGAATTGTTTCGAGGTCCAACAGGGTCATAATTGTTTATCCCCAGATTTTCTGGATCTGGACAAGTGCAGTCAAGATTTTATACAGGCTTGAACATAAAGTTCACTATCTTGGGCCTTATTGGGGCAAGGGGGATTGGATGACATGATTCCCTCTTCAAGACTTTCTAGCCAATTGGGCATCCGCCCGCAGTCAGGCTTTGTTAGTCAGAAACACAACGTGGCCTTAATTCAATTCTGAGAACCCTTTTTCTATCCATAGACCCTTTTCCAAATAGCAATTACAAACAATTGTGGGATACTGTTTTTGCATGCGTCGTTTTTCGCCACAGTAATATGCCACTGACAAAAACGACGCATACGAAACTCTATCCCACAATCCTTTGCAATTGTTATTTGGAAAAGGGTCTATGATAGTGACTTTTGAATGAAATGCCCTAACCACAACCTTTACTGAAACCAGCTATGCTGAACATGTGCCACATAGCTACACACACAGCAAAAGCCTAAATAATCTGTTAATTAGAATATGGGTCCACTCAATACTCTGTTTTTTCCAAGTGAATGCAAGTTTTCAAACAAAATTTGTTTTCTAGGGCAGAAAAGTCAAAAACAAGCACAATGAACAATTCTAGTGGAGTATTTAGAAAGGGCTAATTTGTGGTTTGTGATTGTGCTTCTTTCTTGAGCCAGAGGTTGTTATTTTCACCTGCAAAATCGGAGGAAGTTGGAACAACGAACTTGACCTTTTAAAACTGGTGGTATGTTTTTCTTTCTTTAGGGTTCACTTAAATTTATGGATAGAATAGTATAACCATGGAGCTATAACACCAAACTTTCCAAAGTGTAGTAAACATAAAGCCCACCTACAACTCATCCAAGGAATTAATAAAAAAAAAAGCGTTATTTTGGCACAGGAGACAAATATGAGGTGTCGAGACAAGTTGAATGGCCCTGTGTGTGGGACCTCTGACTTGGTAAGTGAGAGGATGACAAGTGCTCAGGATTCCCTCTAAAAGAGTGTGCCCTCCTCAACAAGGGAGTTGCCAAATAGCAACTCCCTGCCTCAACTACATTATCAGCTTGCCACGGTGTTATTGTTTGTTTTTATGTATTATGTAATGTAAGTATAAAGAGGAGGTGGCAGAGCGACATAGATTGGAAAAATATGAATGACAAATACAAGGTCATGACAACCAGCAAAAAGTGATTCTTTTCTATTCTATATATTCTATTAGTCTTTGCACCGGGTCCAAAATTCGGAACCGGGTACCCGAAGTCGATGGTCGGTCGGGTACCCGGGTACCCGAAAATATAACTTCTGTTAGGCTACAAGTTTGTTGTAAAGTCATAATAAGAAATTTTGCTTTGCACGTTGATATGATGTAACACCAATGTATCGTACGTATGGGCATGACAAGCGTTCTTAGGCGTGTGCGTGATAAATTTTGCCAGGAAAAAGTAACATGGTAAGTGTTCTGTCACACGTGCAATCTATTTTAAGTGAAACTTTGGATCCGGGTAGCAATTTCAGAACCGGGTCCTGACATCGTCGGTCGGGTACCCGGGTACCCGGTGCAAACACTATATTCTATACATCCTGTAATATCTGGCAGATCTGCGTTTGTGTGATATGTCAAAAATTATTGGTTATCTATCAGGAAGATGTTTCATCTGTTTCTCTAAAATTATTACATTTTAAGAATGCACACATCATCAATACAATTGCATGTAAAAACAGATTAAACAAAAATGTTTGCCAGATGGTTATTGCGGGCAATAATGGTATACATATGTAAATAGGAGGTAAGGAGGAGTGAAATAGACTTTTACATCTTTCATTCTTCCTTTGAAAACTTTAAATTTCCTCAATTTCTGGTGAAGTCTAGTATGCTCAGAGATGTATGGTGAAGCATAATGGTTAAGTGTAATATGGACTGATGACAAAACAAAATGTCCCAAGGAACCAAGGATATTTCTTTGATGAAGGGAGTTGCTCTTTGACAAATTATAGCAACTCCCTGCTTGAAGCTCCTTTGAATTCTCTGTAGAAATCGAGAAATACCAAACAGGTACCCGTTGGTGAATTGTCAAATTTGTCCTGGGGGCAAATTGGACAAAACAGGAACCAGAAAAGAAAGGAAATCTTTAAGAATAGATTCTAGGATAAACCTAATGGGACAAACAAAGGGAATGAGCGGTAAATCATTACCCAAGCTTTGTTATTATCCTGTACGACGTGACCATTTAACAAGTCCAGCTGCTAAGCTGAGCATAACGGTCTTACTCAAGTCTTAAAGATTATCAATAATGCAACTCAACTGTGCCACATGGTGAGATAAGACATTGTTGGGCAACAACATAGTTTTAATGGAGAGTTCAGGCTGATTTATTGATGGGGCCGGGACAAATTATTGATGGAGTTTGGTAGAGAGTTGTCAAGGAATTGATCAAGTAGTCTGCTCATATGTAAGTTTGCATATGCAACAATGATTCTGTTCAATTTATCTTGTACACAAGTGTTTGGTTAAGTGGAAGGTTAAAATAGTTATATAGTTGTAGGGGGCTGTTTTGTTGTAACGGATTTCTGAGTTCTATGTTAAAATTTGAACAGTGAAATTTACTTGACTTTTCTGTAGAATGTGGTAAAGAAAAATATCAGAACAGATAAATAGTCTAACATTAAAGTGCTACCAACACTGTGACTGAGAGCATACGGGCTGAAAATAAAGTGATATGCAATCCAATGAAAGGAATTTACCTCATGATGCATTAAAAGATTTAGGGTTAAAGGGAGAATGCAGTCACCCCAATAAAGAATCGTATAGTAGACTATCCTATTTCCTGAATGGCTCTTGAGAATCATGTGACAGTATTTTTCTCACTCAATTGTAAAATTTACAAGGAGCAACTGCTTGGTTTACCTTGAATATGGGGCGACTGCTTTTGACCTTTAAGGCTTGAACTGAGTTTTAATATCTTAAAGGGGAAGTTATTCTGAGCATTCTGGTGAAATTTGCTTTGAAATCCAATGTGCACTTCTCAAGGTATTAGCAGATAAACTTGTCACAGTTTCTACCCAAAGTGAACTTGGAGTAAGCACATGTGTATAACATAATAAACTCACTCTCAAGCTCTCTTTTGTTTTTCTTTAAAATTCACAACTAATTTTCTCCACAGTCTCATATAATCAGCCTGTGAATGAGAGGCATGAGAATTTTAACTTCAAATTTCCCATGAAAAGCTCATATCCCTATTAACACCAAGGACAAAAAAACAGCTTGAAAAAGTTATACTACCCCAGGCTTCAAAGTGGTCCATCACAGAAATATAGGAGGTTTTATAGGAAGGATACTAATGAATATATAGGGTTTTACAGGATTTTTCCAGGAAAATATAGAGTAAATATAGGAATGTCATACTGTACACTAGCAGTTCTAATTATATTCAAAATTCATCCAAGTTGTGGATGGGGAAAACATGGTACCTAATTAGGAAACTAATGAACTATACTGTTTAAATGATACAAATGTGATTACGAGTATAACAAGTGTGGGCTGTGTGGCAGAAAAGTGTGGTTCTACCATCAACATGGGATTAAGAAAACCACCTAAATATTTTGGTGGAAGGGAAAAAGTAAATCCCCTGAAGGTGGTGTATTTGCATAGTTTGACCCCGAAATGAAGAATCCATAAATCTTATTATCTGTGCATACCAAAAAGGCACCAAAATTTGCAATATCAGAAGGTGAGAACACAGAATGGGACGATGATGGTACTTTGAATGGATGGGTAGTTAATGTGGACAATAAACTGTTGCTTACAGTATGTCCTAAAGTACACAGACAGAATTCACCCCAGCTCCAATAATAATGGGGTTGAGGTGAGGAAATTTTTGAATTTTTTGCTGCTTAAATAACAGGAAATGGTCTCTCAATACAACATTTCGCTATAAACTACACACAGCATTGCTAGTCAATCTTGATATCAAGTGTGACATATGGGTCAATGATAGACCAAGATCACAGACCTATGAGAACTGTATGGTTGCTATGAATACCTTCCAACTCACTCCCCCCGTGGCATAGCCAGAACTTTCTCCTGGGGGTCATGCAGTTTATTCTGTGATTACCAACATGGGGAGGGGTCCCCTTTCAAAATTTTTTGAATGATTGGGTGCACTTACATGCAATCTGGTGCTAAAATATGTTATCTTTTTGAAGTAAAATTAATTTTCAAAATCAGATTTTAGGTTACTAAATTAAAACAAAAAAAAGTCAGCATTAGGGAAGGAAATTGGGCATGGCCCAAAGGTCCCTCAACATAAAAATGCCACTGCTCACTTTGAATCTGTACAACTTGGCAGAACAGTGTAGACCACATATGTCAAGATGCCTACAGTATGCAAAACTGTCTGTGCATTAATATACTTAACATCTAAAATCTCAATTGAGGAAATCACACGACAAAATTAGGGAAAGGGCAACTTGGCAAGTGCCCCTACTCGTCACCAATGATGGGCACCGCAGCACCAGACCCATACATGGATTACATTTTTCACTTTGGCCTGTTGGACAAATTGATGTGAAATCCAGAGACCGACTACAGAGCTTCTAGTGGAGTTTTGGGAAAACTGCCTTTACAGAGATAGATCTGCACATTGTAAACTTGTAAACATTACAGTGAGATTCTTAATTTTCTCAAAGCACTAAGTTCTTATTTCATTTCATTTCATTTATTTGTTTTTCACACCATACAGGTACACAAGCATAATATGTATATATATATAATATTTACATCAATTTTGAATAAATCTTTTACGATGTGAAGGAAGTAGAACAAAAAACCCTCACGGGCTTGACGAAGTGCTCTACTCCCTAAGGCGAGTAGAGCCTTTCTTTGGGAGAAAATTTTAATTGTACAACACTTTGGACAATCAGTTGATCTAATGGTTAACAAAGTTTGAGGAAAGATGACAGATGACAGGGAAAATATTGGTATTTCAAACTATTGTACTACAATATTTTGAATGAAAGAATCAGTTATGTCACAGACCAGCTATCTGTGCATACAAAGCATAGTTTTAAAATGTGGAAGATTGCATGACTACAGGGGATGCCAGGCAAAGGGCTCTAATCCACTCCCTTACAATACTACTAAAATTCCCTCAAAGAGATGAAATCATAGAGTACTTAAAATCACAGGTGTGAGAGTGGAATGTTTATTGGTGATGAACTAAGTGTTTATTAGTGTCAATAATGTTTCATACGAGAATATTTCTGATTCCTATAATTGGCCATTGTGTACTTGCATCTAATTAAGATACTTGGCATCTTTACACTGCTATACCTGTCTGAATAAGCTACTCTGAGTCTAAGACACTCTGAGTCTACAAAACTATCTTGGAAAAAGGATCCAGCTGATATTTTCACCCCAAAACATCATATAAAAGAAAAATCTTTCTTGGACAAGATCAGAAAAATATAGGAGAATATAGGAAAACAAGCCTAAGATCATACAAATATAGGAAATATAGGATATTTTGAAATTTATAGGAAATTATAGGACATATAGGATCACTTTGAAGCCTGCTACCCAAATACTTAGATTTAGTTCCTCCTTCAGATATCAAAAGTTTTGGTAATATTTTGGACAAACCCTTCCTATTACAGTCTTCTTCTAAGCAAGATATATCCCTAGCAAGGACCACTTTCCACCCTTTTTACCCCACCCCCCCCCCACCCCCCACCCATCCTACCTGGTTTTGCCACTGGTAGGCATTCACAAGTTGCACTAAAATGCACATAATTTCCCAGTTTACAAATTAAGGTCTGGTAAAAATGGCACCTCTGTTATAAGCCCTGAAGAAAAATACCACCCAGATTTGTTGAAAAAGCCAACTAACAGATTTTAAACTTGATTCAACTATAAAGCATGTGTGTGTTGAGATGATCTCCCATTGTGCACACACTGTCTGCCAGCATTGTCAGTATCTTTACTGGGCAAACAAGTTTTCTTTCACAGATGACGCCAGTCCCTGGCAGAGAGTGCTGGATCAGCTCTGCAAGACTAATTCCTACAAAGCAAGCAAACAGAGGCACCAGATACATCCACATTGGAAATTAAGATGGAAGCCAGTTAGATTTAAAAGTTGGCTAACTTATAACTTGATATACAGTCTCACCGGAACTTCTCACTTTAACTTTCTTTTAGGTTCTCTTTTTAAAAATTAACTCTGTCCCATATTAAGCCTCAGTCCCTTGCTCTTATTTTACCTTTGACATAGTGATATGATATACCTCGAGCAACGCTGAACCTGTATCATATAATACTGTCCAGACAATCTAACTAGCACACAACTTCCTAATGAGCTTCATGTCAAGTCTAAATCAAAAGTTTGCCTCTCTTGGTCATTCCTTGTGATTCATGTTACTTAATTCAAACATCTTTTATGAGTCCCCTTTACTCCTATTTCATGATTTTATTTAACAGTGTCACAGAGGAAGGGTATTTGATTTTAACTATAATCTGTCTACACCAAATTTAAAAGACCAGCTATACTGTACCCATCCCTGCCACACACTCTCCACCCTGGCCACAGATGCACTAATCTTAGCCAGTGACTCGAGTTTTTTGGAGTTTGGTACAATGGGAGTTGTGAGTCTGAACAGACTGGTGACTCAAACTTGCACCCTTCACAGCGAGGTCAGGCATACGCTGCAAGCAGTTTCCATGTTCAAGGTACTACTACCATGATCTGAGGAGCTATAAACTGTCAATGTTACAGAATCATATACCATCAAATGACAGAAAACTACGGAGACTAGTGATTGAGTACATGACAAGACTAAGCAGGCCATATTTTTTTCCTTTTTTTTCTTTTTTACAAAACTTGCAAAAGGACAAATTTATGCCAGTGTTTACGAGTATATGTGATTTTATATGTCAATGTATTTGACAGAGCAGCTTAATTTCACAGCAATCATAATCCCAAGGAAATTGGGGTCCATATTCTCCTACCTGCAGCCATGAGTCCCAACTGTGAAGTACAGTAAGGGTAACTTGCTGAAGTGTAGTCCTATCACCAGCCCCATTTCATTATGCCACAGTGTATAAAGTTTGATTTCAACAGGGCCACTGCATGGTAAATCACACCTAACATCCTGCAGAACTGTCTGAAACAAGGCCAAGGTATCTTGGTTCGCCAGTTTTCAGTGTAATGATGCAATATATACAATTGTCCACAGAATGATGTCACTCTGTCCTATCACTGCCCCTATTCTGCAAGACTGCACTGCAAGACTGCACTGGGTCATACTGTAGCTAGCAGGACCTATACATAGCAGACACAAAGGAGATGGAATTCTTTATTGATTTTTTCACATTTGTAATTCATTTAAAGATCACTCTGGAATGTAAGAAATGCCATAATTATATATTTCCTTTTTTCACTTTTCTCTTCTCTAAAACTTGTTTTCCCGTTAATTAAAGTTACTAAGATTTTAATGAGTAGGCTACATGTTGGGATTGTCATTCTGCTAGCAATGCAACAAGGATGATTTGAAGCACAGGTAGAAACAGTTACCCAGCTAAAATAGAGGATAATCAGTTAGTGTCCCCATTTGCAGTATATGGGACTGTCCATAATTTGTGTAATGGGTATATAGTAGACCTGCAAACTAGATTCATACTTGCTAAGAGTGCATGTAACTTAACTGATTACTACAATCAGAACTCACCAAAGTGGCATGCAGTCCAATGTCTGTAAATGTGATCATAGAGGGACCAAAGCCTGCTTGTCCATTTTGGAGAGGCAGAATTTTTTTTAAGGGGGGACAGGAAGGGGACAGGGTATTAATGCATTATGCATCCATCACAGGGGTCTATGGCTGGACATCATGGGAACATTGGAAAACTCCTTCCCAGTTACGTTTGGACTATCTCAAGGGAGGTTTGGGTATTTGGAGGGAATTTTTAGTACTTACAGAGAAATTTGCATTTTCGGTTAAAAATAGAATGTGACAAATTGACATGAAAATTTGAATTTGCTTCCTGGGAAATAGAAAAAATTTTCCCTCACTGGAGTATTAGGAAATACTGGAAGACATTAATGATTAAATGGATAATCAACATGGTCAATCAACATGTAAATTGTGAGACTACTTTTCATTACTGTACTATAAGAAAACCAAGTTATACCTGTAATTGTGATCCCACATCCCTAGAGAACTTAATGGTTTTGAGGAAGCATGTCACCAAGGTTTGATCAGCAAAGATGTGAAGTCCATCACAGCACTTAAATGCTTCCACCATCTACTAGAGACTGAATGTAAAGTACAGCATTAATGTCATTCAACAGACGACACCAAACATGACAAGAATGTGCCAAAAGTTCCCCAGTGACCCTCCATATACCCCTAATGACTTTACTGACGTATGATGGGTGCATGAATGTACGTTCGTTCAAGTACAATGTTACCAGCTGACTTATCACAGGATGTTATCAATAAATCATTTCATAATTGTTTGTAACACAATATGCTGTTGAGTAATATTCCAGACAATAATGATGTATGGTAACAGTAACCATGACAACCACCTCACACAGAAACTATCCAGTGATGAGTTATTATAGCATCCCAATAAATTCAAAGAATATTTTTCTTCACATTTCCGAAAATAATCATTTTACTCTATGGTGCAGCATTGAATACCAAGGAGCACTGTAAAAAAAATATTGGTGTTCTGAGTATTCCCAAGTCAATCTTTTGAAGTTCCTTTTTACACACAATGCCACACATGTTAGGTGTTTATATTCCAAATTCCAGGCAGCTTTTATATTCCCATGTGTATCCTGTTTGTATTGAAGGCAGGGAGTTGTTGCGAATGTACATGTGTACTTTACAAAGGAAACCTGAAGGACCAGCTGACATACTTTGCAGATAAGCTCTTAGGGAAGTTAGCTCTAAAGTGAGAGCTAAGCCAGTTAAAATACTGTAGTAGGGGCAACACACAATTCACCCTCATAGTAGCCAAAACTGCCATCAGAATTAGTGTTTACGTCGGGTCCAAATTCGGAACCAGGTACCCGAAGTCAATGGTCAGTCAGGTACCCGGGTACCCAAAAATACAACTTCTGTAAGGCTACATTAGTTTGTTGTAAAATCATAATTAGAAATTTTGCTTTGCGCGTTGATATAATATAACACCAACGTATCTTACGTATGGGCATGACAAGTGTTCTTAGGCATGTGCGTGATAAAGTTTGCAAGGAAAAAGTAACATGTTTGGTGTTTTGTCACACGTGCAACCTATGTTAGTGAAACTTTGGATCCAGGTAGCAATTTCAGAACCGAGTCCTGACATCGTCAGTCGGGTACCCGGGTACCCGCTGCAAACACTGATCAGAATGATGCTGAGGATGTCACAGTGTGATAAATGCTGTTTGATTCTTGCCCCTACCCCCTACCCCCAACCCCCTCCCCCAACTTGAAAAGTTAAAATTCATGATAAAATGCAGAAATGAACAGAAGTGTTATACAAATTTTTAATAAACACTTTCATTATTGATGATAACATTTCAACCAATTTCAAAAAAGTCCACATAAATGAAGGTAAAATTTTATCACAATTACCTTGGGTTCCTTTTCTTTTTTTTTTACAATGCTCAGACAACATATAGGCCAGAATATTACAGCCATGGATGGGAAATATCGGTAATGTGGGAAGCTCCTTGACCGGTTTTCTTGCAATTTGGGAGGGAAAACTTGGCATTCTGTCTAAATTACAAAATGTGAATTAGTTTGACCTGCTTGAAAAATACCTATTTTTTCAAGCCCTGTTTATATCAGAATTCATTTTACTACTAATTGATGTGAAAGACAATGAACACTCATAATCCAATCCTATTATAGTGCTAATAAAAAATAAAACAGCCCTTATACCCCTCCCTTTTTTCTCTGAGGACAAAGAACCCCCAGAAGAAAAAACAAAATTTGAACCCTGATGGTAGCTATGGGGGTTTTCAAATGGAAACTTGTAAACCTTACACAACGAAATGATCAGGTCTAAGAGAAACAAAATACAATCCTTTGCAAAGACTAATAATGAAAATGAGATGGTCAGACACCATGGGAAATGAGTTTTTTCTCAATGCTTATACGTGTAAAAACATTTCATGTAACATTAATATCAAGTTAATGATCTTGCCCCACAGGCTGGTTAGTGTCATAGTGGGGATCCACCATGGTGTAACCCACTACAGCCTAAGGATGTGACGACTATTCATTCCATTTGAAATCAAAAGATAATCTGAAATTGGTTTATCCTAGCTTTTTAACCATAAGCAAATAAAGAAACTGTTGTTGGTAATTTGCAAATGCTGAATGTATCACAAACCTTTAACATTTAGCTAGGCTACATGCACCTTTTCACTACAGTGCCATAATGTCAATGTACTTTTGAATAAAAAGTACAATGATCCCAGGCTTAACACATGACTGCAATGAATTAAGCCACAAAATGGGATTCGATCCATATCCTGTTCCATCGCTGTTTCAGTTTATCACTCATTTCAAAATTGTAGTTGCTTATTGTTTAATTAATGACCAGTTTAACCAGTTAATCTAACCAATCAAGTTTTCTTTAAATGTTTGGTGGTACTGCTAATAAAAACATTACAAAATTATAAAGAAAGGAAATTGATT
Organism: Holothuria leucospilota; assembly: GCA_029531755.1. Classification (NCBI taxonomy): domain Eukaryota; kingdom Metazoa; phylum Echinodermata; class Holothuroidea; order Aspidochirotida; family Holothuriidae; genus Holothuria; species Holothuria leucospilota. The sequence continues at coordinate 51,552,149 of CM055971.1, forward strand.
TCAATTAATCATTCACATGTACTGTAAACCAACACGGACACTGTCATTTTAGACCAACCCTGTCAGACTTTCCTGGGAAATTTATGCATATGGAATGCACAGCAAAGACCACACCAAGAGATATCTTTTAACTTTAATGCGTACCCCCATCACATCATGGCTGTGTCAATGGATCTGCCGCTACGTTGATGAAAAAACTCTGGGATGGGACAGAAACTTCTGTAAAAACAGTTTGGATACAGTGAAAACTTTCACGAGCATGACATGATTTCCATGGTCTCATAGACGAATTTTGTGAAGTGACTTTGGTATCCAGCAGCCAGATTAGTTAAGAGTTGTGTAAGTTTTTGAGGTCATTAAACAAACTGCATACAAACTTTTTGGAGTGGTATACACAAAGCCTACTTATGCATATATGCAGCATTAATGCAATTAATGTACAAAACCTAATCCTGCCTGCTGTTGTATCTTTTGACTTCACATCTTAACCAATCACATTGACTCATAAACTGAAATGACCTAAAGGTCTTCTGTGCTAGCATCAGTCCTACAAAATGCATGATGACATGGCGAAGGGTGTGTTCGTACAGTAATGTTGCTGCACATGCAGTGTTCTACTTACAACTCTATACCTTAATTGCCCTAAGTTACAATATTTGTGAACTTTTCCTGAACGTGAGTACCGCATTACTGAGAAGCAGCATGTGCTGCATAAAATCAAGCTTGGACACTTCTTTGTGCATTGGGCTTTTGTAAACCACACCCTACTGAACAGTAGGTATGGTCAATCATGGTTATTATTTGGCTCTTAAACAATAACATCCTCTATCCTGAATATATGTCATTCATACCACTGTACATGAAACAATATTCAACAACTTTAAAGGGCACTTCTAGAAGCAAGCAGTCACCCCAAACTTATTTTGAAACAATACTTTAAATCTCACAAATATCTTACGTCCCTTCAAGTATCTTTCATGATGCTTCAGAACATAAAAAATGTATATTCAAGGTAAACCAAGGAGTTACTCCGAGCAAACCATTTCATCACTCTGTGAGAAAAATGTCATGTGATTCTCAATAGCCTTCCACAAATAGGATTCCCAGGTAAAAGAATCCAAATTGGGGCAACTGCATTTTCCCGTTAAAGTCACTCATAAATTGGTTTCAATATCTTGGAGAACTTATATTACATTTCAGGAAGCCTTAAAGGGGAAATGCAGTCACCCCAACTTGAAGTAGTGTAGTAGACTGTCCTGTTTCATGATTGGCTCTTGAGAGTCATGTGACAATATTTTTTCTCCTCAAATGTGAAATTTACAAGAAGTAACTGATTGGTTTACCTTGAATATGCAATATTAAAGTCCTAACATATTATGAAAGATACTTTGAAGAGAAATAAGAAGACAATTGTGAGATTTAGCTGTTGCTTCAAAATAAGTTTGGGACGACTGCTCTTGACCAAGTTAATCATTTGAGGCAAACTGTTTCAATGAAGATGCATGGTAATGAACATTGACAATAGCTTGAACTAATTTATAGTTACTGCACCTATTAATGAAATAATTATTTTCCACCTTCTTTCCTTCACATGACCAGCTTACCAAGAAGACTATGCAACTCTTTCCCACTTTTACCCTCTACCTTTATAAATAACTCTCACCTATACTGTGCTGATATGAATCTGTACAGTATCCTTCCTTAGATTACCTTCCATTGGCCATGTAGTGAGGGGGTAAACAATTTCATGGAACAGCAGCAATTACAGATCTTCACAAAGCGGGAGTAAAATTGTTTCTTTGCATATCCCTGCAAAGTCCAGGTACCTAGGTGTCTGTGGTTTCTGAAATCACAGAGAAACATGCCAGCCCCCAAGCAGACCACCTGCTGATGTCATATCAAACTGTACAACTTCAGTGACATAACAAACTAACACACTTGAAAGACCACATCTCACCTCCAAGGCAAACTAAACTAAATGGATCAGACAAGAAACTGTGAACAATGGCTCCACAGAGATACTGGAGAAATTGGTGCTTTTCACACATATTTCCAGCAAATTAGTTCTGGGCAAATTATAGATACCTATGGTAATACAATCAACTGAAGAACAAAGGCTTCAGTCTAGATCTATACAGCATGGAGTCCTTTCATCAATAGATCAATGCATGCTGCTGATATTGCCAATCTAAACTCATATTTTATAAGAAATTTAAGATGTAACTTTTTCTCACTTGTGACGTAATACTTCCTTCCTGTGTAATTAAAGCTGTAATTCCTAATTAGTGTATTGAATGGCCAGAGGATGGCTTATGCAGGATCATGTATAGATCTATTTATGGTGCGAATCTTCCAGCACACTCAATGGAAGAATATAATAATACACAGAACTGTCTTGATGTAGTCCCAAACACCATCTTTTTGCTATCAAGTACGCATGAATCAATTAGCATGACATCTTTCAAGGGACAACCTTTACACTTTTTCAAAGCAGTACCTGCCATTTTTATTTATTTTTTTTATATGTTTTGTAAATATTTTTTTTCATTCAGTCCTTATCTTACTACTTAATAAAACCTTGGTGCTCAGAAATCAGTATTTGAAATCAGAGGTCATCAGGTCTGAAGATTTGTCCCTCACCCACCCCAACCAACCCCAAACCCCCCTCCACTGGTCCCATACACATACTGCATCACTGATGCCCCCTGTGGGCTGTAGAATATGCCCACGGTATTTACCGCCTGTCGTAAGAGGCGACTGAGGGGAAGGACTTGCACTCTGTTTGAAACCAAACTTGAACTTGAACCGCATTTGAATCCTTATAACTTTACCTTTTTATCTAGTAGACACTATATAACACATCTGTGCTGGTGTGTCGTTAAATCTCCTTTAACTAACTGCATCACTGACACAAGAAATACCAAAAATCAATATAACTCTGGCATATACTGAGGTGAAAATGGGTGATACAGGCCCACAGTCACTGACCAACTCAATTTAAGTATCTTTTGTGCCAAGGTATATACCAAAAGATAGCATTTGAATGTAGCAAAAATTGCGATTTACTGAATAATCACGAAACTTCAAGGGAAAACCCTGTCACCCCAAATAGAATTAGGGTAGCCTACAGTACCAGGATATCCTAATTCAGGAATGGCTCTTTCAAAATCATGTGACAATTTTGAAACAACTGAATTTTTAAATTTATGCAAAATAGGCCCTTTGTTTACCTTGAGAATGCCACATTATGTTCTGAAACATTATGAAAGATACTTGTAGGAGAGATAAGATGAGATTCATAACATTCAGTTCATTTGTCAAAACAGGGAGTTCTGCTACAACTCCCTAGTCAAAGTAAGTTTGTGATGACTGCTTATTCCCTTTGAACAATGACATGAATCAGGAAACTTAGGACAGAAAAGAATGTGAGATTTTACACTGGAAACATCTGGGTACTGGTATGCATTTGACTCTACCGAAATTTCATTGAGTGTTTTGATAATGTTTTACATTACCGATTACTGAATAACAATTTTGTTCATTTGCATTATTGTTGTATACATAAAGTACAACGTCATAAATGACACTGTACTTTGCAGAGGGTCCTAAATTCTTTACAAGACCAAACCTAAGAATCAACAAGCTCGAAGTACACTGAGGAGACATATTGGTTGCCAACTCATATATCTGTAACTCCAAAGAAGTGAAGCCATTAACATCTCTTAAGGGACAGTGGGAATACCTAGTAGGACATTTAGCCCTACAACGGTCCTTCCCTAGGCTCCTGCCAGTCTGTCATAACACATATGGTCAACAGAGCCTGATGGATGTGAGGTGTGGCAAAAGGATTTTTTTTTTCTTTTTTTTTTTTTGCAGCCTCAAAAAATACAAATGGTTCTCATTAACTTTATTTAGATTTAAACAAAGCAAATTCTGTCACAACACCAGCCTGTAATATTGGTGAATTTATATGACCCAAGGATCAGCAGTGGAATTAAAATTTTTCCCAGTGAGGACATTTATGGATTTTCTCTGAAAAATCATTACAGCCTATTATAAAGTATTCAATAAAAAATTAGAAGGATGTGACTGTACTTTTGGCAGGTGACTTTAAAGACTTCAGTGCTTGAATCACCCCCTGCCTATTCCAGTGTTGCAGAGCATGCAACACAGAGTGTCTAATTGCCAGTACTGCTGTTCAGCAATAGGGTGTGCTAGTCAGTATTGTACTACTGTAGTAGAGATATATGTGAAAAAGTGGGAGAAGGTGGGGGCTGGGATGAAGGGCACTTGAACAAAACAAATGAAAGTCACTATAGGAGCATTACCAAAAATTGTGTGGTGGTGGGGGACATACTCCCCTATGCTCCTTGGGATTTCTACCTATGGTGCTAGCACTCCATGAAGGAAGCAGCAGGCACTGATGAAGGGAAGAGGCCAAAGGGCTCTCATCTCCCCCCCCCCCCAGATGCAGCAGCTCCCCCCCCCCATCTTTTGCGCTATATACACAACACAACAGCATGATTAAATTATTCCTGCTATTGTAATGCATACAGTAACAAAGCATGACTGCAGCCCCTAGAGCTTGGCTGAGGCAGCTGCAGCCTGACATTTTGACATGGTGCCTAATGCGAATTCAGGATAATTCATTTGGATCATCAACAGTGCTAAAACAAATTGGATGTGGATAAAATCTGGAGTTCTTTGCCTTCTCTTTCAAAACAAGGGCTCAGAGGATAAGATGGATGTCAGAATGGGATTAACTAATCTCTCCTAATCCTGCTTCTTAGACCACCCTTTACCATCCCCATGTGATAGACAGGAGTATATGCCCAGTCTTTAGCCTCTTTCCATAAATACAAATTATGAGCAAGACTTCCCTCCAACTGCCAACAATTTCCCTCCAAATACCCAAATATGCCAAGGATCTACTTGTCTTCATCATGTTTTCCAACCATGTAAACTTAAATGATTTTATTAGTTCCAAATTTACAGCTCAGTAAGGCCACTGCATGTGCCCCTGCTTTAATCTTTGCTTGCATATTATCATGTCCTATAGATATACAATCTAATCAAAGTTTAAGAGGGTATCCACAATAAGATGTCCTATACAAACTATAAGCTACAGGTGCAAAATTCATTGCAACTACGCTCCTAGGTCATTTTCTTTATCACAATAACCAAACGTGAACTGTTTCTCTACTTGACAGTCTTACAAACACCCCGCCCCCAAAAATGGAATGTTCAAAATGAATGATGCACATCTCACACAAAATGTAGTATTTCCTTTTTTTTTTCTTTTCTGTGATAAATTATTGATAGGCTGTACAGTGGCCCAATATAAATTTGAATGCATTTAGAGGCATCTTGAATCAAACACTGCAACAATTGCCTGGAGGTATGTAGCAACCGTTAAAAACATCAATACGTCCACCTGCAATGACCTAAGCCTATCACTAATTATCACGTACAACTTTGTATTCCTCTGGGATAAAGTGTAGTTTAAAATGGGGGTCTGATGTGGTCCCAAATGACCAGCGTGTTACACAACAAATAACAATGGGAAAGTAAAAGATGAAATAAGATTACTAGGCACTGCGGACCAACATTGACAGATAACACAGAGACATGCATACAACAAAAGACAAGAATCAATTTCTCCCCTTTTGTTCTCCTTTGTCTGTCGAACAAAGGAGCACAAAGGCCCTCCACCAGGAGATGATTGCTTAGCAGTTGTAAGAGGCTCAAGCTTGTGAAAAGAATCCACTTAGAGGGCCATCCTTAAAACACTCTTATATGAATTGGCTGGGTTGGGTCAATGGACCTGTACCAGTGATAGCTTGTTGTCGTTACAAGACTAATGTTGGAGTATATAGTCCAATTTGAATTTTACAAAAAAAAACTGAGTCCAATAGCATTCTAAATCATACAGCTGCTTTTATCAGGTGACAAAATTTTTGAAACGGACAAAATTTTGAAAACTGACTTGTTAAATTTATGTATAATGACGATAATGGCATGTGAAAAATTCATGTTCTAAAAGTAAAATGTCAGGAATATTTTTGTTACAGAGCTAAGAGGTTTGTAACATTTCTCACTGTAAAAATGGATGACTGCTTACAGTAGTTATTCCCCATGAGGCTTACCATTTCATAGTCTGGAAGCCAAATGGCAAATTAGGCCCATCAATTGAGGACCCAATACCAGAGTGATTGTGGATAAGCCCCAGGAAGTTTCACCTCTTTCCAAATACATACATAGTTTAGTTCTCAGAAGGTAACAAGACAGGGGTGTACCAATTGCTCCCTATTCTGCTCCTGGGTATGCCATTTGAAGTCACCTTTAGAAGGACCTGAGGATATCCACAGTTTTTAGCCACTTTACCAAGACCTAGGACAGGTAAACTGGGTCCTTGCTCTGCACCACTCCTTAACAGTTGAACCAAGCAAAGCAGAATCTGAATGTGACAACTTCATGAGACAGATAACAATACCCAGTTTTATTTTTAACCTTTTGTAAACCCACTCAGTATGACCATAAACATCTATGCCAACAGTGTTTCCGCTAAGCCACTATGACGCGATTTTGACCCAATTGATTCCTAATTTGACGCACTGATGTTGGAGAAATAATAGAAAGAGGGTTTTATGGGCATTTAGGTGTATTGTACACATGCTCTGCATTTAGCAAGAAGTCAAATTTGCATATATCGGACAGTTTGACTCACTGGATAATTTCTTAGAGGAAACACTGTATGCCAAACAAGCTTTGAGTTCCCATAAAATTTCCAAGTGGTTCCAATGGGATTTGACTGGATCCAGCCTGTAGGCAGTATACTCAACCACCAAGCCAACTCCACCCCTATAAAAATAAGTCAGAGGAAGGGTGAAACCTAGGTCTCACAGGTAGGGGGATCATTATAGTTTGTACTTTTGAGATTTGGGATTAGTTGCAATTTGGAAGATGAGAAGGGTGAAACTGGGTCATTTCCAGCTGTCTTTTGACATTTTGGCCAATGGCTGCAACCCAGTTTGAATCAAAATACCTAAATAGCATTCTAATTTATACATCTCTGTTAATGACCTGAGGCAATAATTTTGTACCTAATCCTTAAAATTCATTCAGAAAAGCACTCCAGTTTAGCTTTAAATATTATGAGATATTTATTTTCTGAAAAATCCTAAAACGTGTGTAAATGATACAAGAGATTTGTGAGTTGTTGCTGTAATTTCAAAATGATGTTAGAGAACAAAATTGAAGAGACTTCCCACATTACCTACTGCATAAATACGATTACCAAAGTTTTCAGATAAGAAACTTGGGAAGGGTAAAAACTGTGTCACCTATGGAGGGAGTTATCACAGTGCTTGTGTTTCCTTTGGAATTTAAGTAAATATGAAAATAGGGTAGGGAGGTGTAGACCTGTGTTTACTAGAGACTGAGTAAAATGTAGATTTTTGCCAACTGAAGACTGTAGCAAAAAGTAACACGACTGGGGGACAAACTTTAAAAAACAAGGCTGCATGATGTTTATAAATTAGGTGTTACAGGATTAAAGCAGTTTACAGGAAAGAATTTAATGCACATGTCATGTGGAAAGACAAAATAGTTAATCTTCGTGGTTAATGACATTTTTAGAGAAAGTTTGACAGTAAAACCCACAACTCTTCAAATCTGTCAATCATCAGAACCATTACATAGTATGTCAATATGCTCTACCAACCAAAAATAAAATCAATCTTTAGCAAGGACTGTATTTTTTTTTTTTCTTCAAAAGTTCAATATTTTCTATCAAACTTTAAACACAACTGTAGCAGATTCAAAGAGCAGTCAAAAGTAAGTCAGTGTGTAACACACTGCATTGCATAAATATCAGGTCAAAGGTCAAATTGTTCAATTCTAAAAGCAAAAGTCAACAACCTGTACAAAGAAACCGACTCCAATTAGAGACCCTTAAGGGAAATGGACGAGAGGTTAGTGTATTTACGCTCTGTAGATCTTGTCAACAAGTATGTTTGCTTCAAGACATCTAAGTCCCCTGCAAACATAACCTAGTGTACACAGTAATTACAAGCAAGTTTGTACACTACAAGTGGTGTGTAAAATAACCAAATTCAGTTCCATACTGTCTATCTCATGATCAAGAAGAAAATCCTGCAAAGATTACTAATGAGTATTACAATTCCAAGGCACACATCTAGGGAAGGGGAATGTTGGGGGTACTCCCCAGGTTGAGAAAAAGGAAAAAAGTTGCTACACCCCCCCCCCCCCCCCCCCCAGGTTGATACACTAGCTGTGTGTCAAAACTGAAGCCATGCCTCCTGGGTTATAAAATCCTGCATATGCAGGCAATTCCTCAAACATGCACAATGCATGAAATAAATCTATACACAAAGCCTGCACAGCTGGTCACATTTATCCTGTGTAAATCAGTTGGTTCTTCATGCAGGCAAGGAAAATGTGGACAGTCCCATTCCATTTTAGTTCTGCAGGCCAGAATACAAGACTAGTTCACATAAGACAACTCTTCTCAACCCGAGGGCTGTGGCCAACTGGTGGGCTGCGAGGGGGTGGGGGGGGTACCATAAACTTTAAAGGGAATAAACAGTTGCCCCAAATTTGTTAATTGGAAAATCAGCAAACTCATGCAAATCTTATGTGCCTAAAGTACCTCTGAAGATAGTTTGAAACAGAAATGTTACAACAAAAGGTCAAGCAAGGGTAAATGTCCATGAATTTAACAATTCACCAATAGATATATTGTCACATGATTAAAAGGAGCCACTCATGAATTAGGATACCAGAGTTTACCAATTTCAATTGGGGTGACTGCATTTTCTTTTTCAGTGTCCAATATTATACCAGGTGGATTCTGTTATTTTCTTTACTTGTGCCAGCTTGAAAAACAGTTGCCACTCAGACTGCAAACATATCACTACCTTTTCAAACTGGAGCACTCTAGTGGGTCTTAAGGCTGCATAGAAACCTAAGAAATGTTGTTCTATTCATATCATAAGTTGTTTTTCATTTTTTTTTTCTTTTTTAAATTCTTTAATTGTAGATCATATATGCAACTGGATTTTTTCTTGTATCATAGTACAGTACATGCAGGCTCACTATCATTGTGTCAGAGGAATTCTTGTCATTGACTTGAATAAATCCATGCAGAACTGAAGACTCCTTCTGCAAATTATTATTGTTCAAAAAGTAATAAAAATTACTTGTACAAAGAACAACATGGAGATGTGTAAGATGAAAGATAAACATTTTACAAGACGATGGAGCAAAGTTCTGCCAAGTATCCTACATGCCCAAAACTAGCATATATAGTATTCATCAAAGTAAACAACTAAAAAGTTCACTTCCTAGAAATCACAATGCCAGGCTACATTTTTAAATCTAAAGCTCAAATTAATACTTCCTAAAGCACCAAAGAAATTTAACTTACTAAGTAGACCACAACAAATGAGTGATCATTCAATAATAGCTTTATCAAGATTCAAAAAAGACCAGACAGAATTATCCTCTGCTTTTATGGTTCCAAGAGTAAACACACTCACAACAGCCTTAAGCTTGTAATCTGTGGTAAGCCTCTATTAACATTTGTAAGAGGTTTGGGAAGTGTTATATTGATAGGGCTTCTTCACACCTGGCTATTACTGTAAAAGTCTTCATTGTGAAAATGTGGAAGGGGTGAAGGTGGGTTGGAATCTTTAACTTCTAGACTACAATGCAGATTCTGTTCAGGAATTTTACTCCCTCTGTTTATAGTAAGATCTCTTCTTGCCACTTTTCCACTATAATTTTTCACTCTTCTCACTGACTGTGTCTCACTAGTTAATGTGGAGTTCAGGGACAGCATAGAATCCTATTTGAAAGCAAACTGCGAGTTAGTTATGACTGGGAGAGTTGAAAAGACTGACTTGCTGGAGAAGACTATGCATGCAAGGTATAGGAAGTTGGCAACAATTAATTTTTAAATGGATATTCAGTGCCATCAGCAGTATTATACAACTGTTGGGGTGACTGAAAGGTCATCTTCAGCAAATATAATGTCTGAAATTACCAGAACTTTACAGTACTTTTAATGTAAATTAAAGTCACTTTTGCTGTATACATGCCAGCTCTTAATCTAACAATGCCAAGTATACATGTTCAACCTCATTCTACATTTTATGCAAAGTCAGATTAAAAGCAAAAATGAATAAATATCAAAACGAAATGGAAATAAACAAAATGAAACAATAAATCCACAGCATTGTGTTTTATGGCCACCTATCAGCTCTGTATTCACCTGAGTTAGCCCTTTAATCAATGAAAAGGACTAGAACAGTGATGGCATACACAGCAAAACAGTGGCTTTGTCGGTGTGTTCTATCACAGTACTGAAGTGGGTACTGTGCCAATGAAGTAGCAGCCAATTACATTGACATTAAAATACTCAAACAATACTTTTTTTATAAAGGTGACATTGGTCCAACACTATCCAGTAATTATACACACACTGCAATTTAACGGATAGTAATTTGGAAAAAGATTGACATTATAATAGCATAACCTAGGGCAAATGAAAGATACCCGTTTTTGTATAAAGTCTAAGGGCCCAACTCTAATATGATTAAGTAGAGCCCCTAAAGTAAACTAGAGCCTAAATTTTTGTTCAAGTTCAGATCGGCAAAATTAATTCATAAAATTTCCCAGAAACAGGTTCCAAATAAGTCACTGACTCCCATGACCCCACTGTCCTATGCCCATGACAATCAGTAAAAAATTCAGAAACTAAACTAATTAACAAACTTAACACTCTCTCAAATTCCCTCGACATTACAGCTTGATAATTTCAGCAGATTCTATTACTATCAATGGCTATAAGTTCAACTACCAAGTTCAAAAAATTAAAAATGACTCTCATAAACTGACTAAAATGAATGTATGTTGGCTTGTGGATACATTCTGTCTGCAGGCTATGCACCAGGTGACCTTCAAGATGTATACCCATGATGAGGTTGATCTTTCAGGTCCAACCTACAGCCTTCATGGAGACATGGCCAATTTCAAAAAACAGAACAGCCTCCCTTGCCATTTCTGTTTCACATTTCATTCCTTTCAAAATTGAAAAAAAAAAAAAAAAGTATCATCCAATTTCAAACGAAATCTTTGTGTTCACATATTAAAATTTACTTTTTAAGGACATACAGCACAACTGATTTTGACTTCCAATTTATTCCCTCCTTCATTTCAGCATATTTGACATGATCACAGTAAGCTTCTACAGAAGCTGCACCAGACCCCCAGAGATTCATCTGGGGCCAAATTAAGAACAGTATTTGAAATCAAGTCAGTAGGTGATGACATGTCTCTTCAAGTTTTCACATATCACTCATCTGTAATCCAAAGAGGATGTTTTTCTTCCACTGTGAATATGTGAAGTTCAAGTTACGCACATTTTTGTCTGGAGCTCAACAGACCACAGGGGGGAAATAAAGTCATTGGGCTGTGAAGTTAGGATAAATAGCCTAAGCTGAACCACCAAGGACAATTGACTAGATCTGCAGACAATGACAATTACCATACAACTGTTCACCACATTTGGGGTTGGGCATCAAAGAGAGATCTTGCAAACCTCTGGATGTCACTTTCTGAAAACAAGGATCTTACTCTTCCATAATATTTTCCTTCAAAATTGTTCAAAAACCTGGGAAAATTTAACAAATATAAAGCTGGCCAAAGGATTCAGGATCAAAGCCTGGAAGAAGTAGTCACCTTTGAATTGTCCTTCTCGATGAATGGCTCTTTTTAATCATGTGATATTTAAAATATTTTTTAATAGATACTGAATTTGTTAAATTCAAGCAGGATCTCTCTTCAGAAATATATTTAATAAAAAATGAAAGTTAATAATGTTCTTAAAATACTTTGTAAAATACTATGAAAGATACTTAAACATCATCTATCCATAAAAGTGAGAGAGTGATACTCTTCTTTCATACCTGAAGGCATATTTGACTCTTTTTTACCTCACTATGAGAAGTATCTGACCATCTCAAAATGCATTATACAGACTAAAATGCATACAAAATAAGCTCAGCTGATACCATACCACTGGGGAGGGGAGTGGGTGATGAGTGATGGGGAATGTTCTGAGAACATACGAGCACTCTTCAGATGTGTTTTTTCTTGAAATCTTCAATTCAAACCGTAAAATGTCTTTGTCCATGAGGCCAAACACAATAACATTCAGTTACAATTATTTTACCGTTTTTTACACTTTGCAACAATTGCACTGTCACTTACAGTATACGTAACAGACAGGGTGTTTACCGACATTTTACATAGCACAATTTTAAATCTGTCCTGCTGATCAGTGCAATTCTCGGCAAAAGTTACAGCTGTTTGTGAAAATTTCTGCTTCCCACTGTACAAGCACATGTGTTTTATGGTGACATTTTATACACCAATAACACATATCTGACAAAATACCTCAGTAGTGAAGATAGTTGGTCTCAAGATGCACATTTGCTTATCAAATTTCAAACCACAGACTTCCCATAAAATAGTTTGGTTGAGGTTGTGAAGACCTCTGTCATCAAGTATATGCTCAAAAAACTTTAAGACCAAAAGAGAAGAGAAAATAGATCCATGCCTGACAATAAAAGCAAACAGGAGAGTCCTGGAAATGGCAGATGAAAGAAATCCAAAGCTACACTGAACAGTTGGTTTAGCATAGCAATACATCCAACGATCTGTGATCTGCACATGTATTGAGCTAAATAACACCATAGATGTACAATAGATTATAACTGTAAGGTAGCTCCATGATAAAACCAACTCCTACGTCTTTCTGCTTTCCTACTTTTATGTCTGTTTCCCTGCTTTAATATTAATATGTAATAATTACATCACCATGACCAGGGCTGGAAAAACATGGTGATTTCCTGGCAAGGGAGACAAATCGTCCACAATACAGAATCATGTACAAAAATGGTATACTTCCCTCCAATCTTCCAGGAAGGAGTCTCCCAGCTTCCCAAATTACTCTGCCCATGACCAGGACAAAAAACAGAAAATAGCTGTAATATTTATGACTATAAAACATTCAGTCTCACCAATAAACTCGGGCATTTCACTTTTCTTCTCCAAACTATTATGCATTACAAGAGTTATGAACACTGCATCACTCCAAAATTTGAAAGTTTGGGAGAAAAAATTATTCATAAGCTGTAAAATACAGTGAATTTCTTTTAGTGAACCTTTAGGTTACTTCTTGAAAGCACAGTTATTAAGCTACCAGTACTGTACCTTATTTCAACTTGCTATACCTTCCTACATGTACATGATTTTAAGGAATGACAATTCCTGTCCCACAATGCAGTATTTCTCTTTATATTCCCTGACAAAGCAAAATTTTGTTATTTCAGTGTTATTGGTGTGGGTACAAAACAGGTCAAATTTTGTACTGTCTCAGGTTATGAAGGGCCAAACCTGAAAAATAACTTCTGCAAAAGAGAGTATGGTACCCTTCTCCTCAAGCTGGATCCATACCTAAGGCTGCCGGAAATGGACTCCCTAATCTAAAACCTTTGCTTGGAAATCCCTAAGGCGTTCTCTCATCCCCCATCCTGTCCTTCAAATAGTCCAGCCTGAACTGTCCCTCTTAGCAAATTCATACCCTATACAAAACCACACATGACAATAAAATTCTGTGATCATATAATCAAGGATCTTCAAATTCTTTTACTGCAAAATGTACACAATCCAACAATGTGCATTGTGTTTCAAACTGCATATACTGTAAAGCACATCGTAGGCCAGCAGCACAAAAGCTACATACACATGCACAATATTACAGGTGGTACATTTATAATCTTCGGAGAATCAGGCCCATTTCGGGACATTAAACCTAGTGTGTTCTATGTTACAAGAGGTGAATGTTGTTTACATTTTGGGTTAGACCTCCCAGAAAAAAATGACATAAAAATTTAGTTGTCAGTTGAATCTTATCAAGCGAAAAGCATCATGGACTTATATAAGCCTGCCATGAATACTCTCATAGGCCAAAGGTTATTTCCTGAGAGGTACATGAAATTTTTCTTTTTTACCCTCTCTGGAATAGTATGTCAACTGATTTAGACAGCTACATGTTCTGGGAATACGTTTACTTAGGGGAAAATAATTGATGTATTGATGTTTCATGGTAGTCAGGACTATGTTTTATGTCATCAAACTATGAAAATGCACACAGAGGTACAAAGGTATGAGGATAATACTAGATTATTTTCAGAATAATGGCATTATTAATTTAAGCCCAGGGGTGGATATCAAAAAAAAAATGAATTTTAAATATTGCAGAGCATTTTTTTTTTTTTTTTTTAAATTTATTATAAAAACATTGACAACCAAGTGGGACAATGCATAGGAACTGTTGCAAAGATTTATTTTGCATTTTTGTAGTAATTTGACTATCTTGTGGAGAAAAAACAGATAAATGCCCATGATCGAGCTAGGACACAGGTGAAGGACTGTAAACTAACCACTTAAAATGAGTAGGTTAGTGGGGGGTTACAACAATAAAGGTTCTATCTCCATGAAGGGAATAAGGGAATGTTGAAAATTAATGGATACCTTATGTTGGTTTTCATCAATCACCCCAATTCTGACTTCAAAGAAGTTCAGAGTAACAACTTTTTATTAAGGTGCTCTGCATATCCACTGGGATGCCAAAACTGCAAAAAATATACTCCACATGCAGTTAAAAGGAAATAAGCAGTCCTGCCCAAACTTACTTGAACAAGACATTACAAATATGAAATCTCCTCTTATGTTTTTGCAAGTATAATCTTTTATTTTTCAGAAGGTAAAATATGGCATTCTCAAGGTAAGCAAAGGGTTTGTTTTGCAAAAATTTGAAAATTCAGTTACAAAATTGTTACACATGATTTAAAGCATCCATACATCAATTTGGATATCCAGGTATACTGATTCAGTTTGGGGTGACTGTATATTCCCTTAAATACACTCAAGAAGGGCACTACTGTTTGACAGAACGAGTACCTATATTCTTCAAAATTGACCTTTTTATTTGTGGGTACACCTAGCACAATGTATGAAAATGCCACCACGAACTTGATCACCATAACCATAATGTGCGAAAAATCAGCAAAAAACTCATGGTGCAGCTCCCTTCCTTTCCCCCTGAAAAGTAAGAATACTTCTGGACAATAAGGAGCCCGTCACCCAAAGTTGAACTATAATCGACACATATCCTTCCTAACCTAGGTACCACCCCTCATGCAGCCTAGTGCATGCTATACAGTCTGGCCAAGATCTCATGTATTAGTTAATTCCAGTACTTCCTTTCATGATTCAACAACATCAAGATTCAACAATACACTGAGACTCATTTTGCATCCAACATGGGCAGGGAACAAGAAAGAGTAAAAAATTTAATGGCAGGTGGAATTTCCTTATTTTGACAAAATTTGGTGGAAAACATGAAAAAGGTCAAGTTTTATGAGGAAGGCAGAAATTTATTCTATAATAGCAACTTAGCTGTCAAGTTACAAGATTGATAGGATAAAGTAGAGGTTTACTGACAGGCCCTCAGATGGGTTGTGAATGGGTTTGTAACTACAGGTGTATGACACAGTATATGATCAGTAATTGTTTATAATGCAGAATGGGAAAAGAAACCAGACTCTTGACCCCTTCTAGACATAATGGTACCACCTGTGACATGAGATTGCACTTTATACTGATGTTATGAATCCCTCACATGGTTTACTTGTGGGGAACGTCACACCTTCCTGACTAGGGTAACTGGCACAATGAATTACAAAGAAAAGCTTCTATTATTTGATTAAAAAAATATGAACAGAAAAAAACTCTACTTAGTCATGGCATTTTATGAGTGTTCTAACTCTTGAAAAGTGGTTCAGCTGGTCTATGAAATATAACTGAAAGGAGTACAGCACTTGTTGAAAAGGTGTCCTTGAACTACATGTGTGGAGTTGGCTGGTGATTTGAGTGTATGTAGCCTTGCTGGAACCATTTGGAAATCTTCTGGGGACTACACAGTGATGCTGAGGGGGTTTAAACTGGTGAATTTTCATTGGGTATCTGATTGTCCATTTCAGGAAACTGTCCAAGTCAGGATGTTTTCTGATTCAGGAAGTTTGTCCACTTTGCTCTGGTCAGCTGTAGAACTGTGGTGCAGAGCAAGGAACCTCCACCCCTCCCAGCCTTTGGGAAAGTGACTAAAGACTGGGGATATACTCACATCCATTGGATAGGGGCATTTAATGGTGGTCCCGGAAGCAGGGCTGGGAGCAATTAGTAAACAACTGCCTCTAAACCTCTGAGCACTAGTCGAAAAGGGAAGGTGAATCTCACCTGTGTTCATCCACAATCACTCTGGTATACAGTGTAGGGTCCTCGATGATCCAACTGGCTTTCTGACTTAACTTAAACCCCTTGAAATGTTCAGCTTTCAATAGTTCTAGTCATAATGGAGTTTAATTTTGCATGACTACATGACTGAAGCAGCTTCCCAGCTTCTCAAATTGGCCACCCATGCCTCAAGTAAGATTGAACAGGAGGGTAGTGAAAAAAAGAGAATCTCTACTTAATATTTACTTCAAATCATCCAAAATAAATTTAGGATCCTTCCAGGCATTTCCAGTACTTTTGAGAATTACACAGCAGTTCATCAAACTTTCTATAGGGCACTGAACCATGACAGGACTGCTGAGATGCAACCCTTCAAATACAAAATATATTAAGACCAGGGAGATGCTACTCTAGCATATGACATCCTCCATGGACTTGAAATGCAATTATAACACAACTTGCATACTTCCTTTTAAAAATCTTTCTTCATAAATTCTCTAATCTTGTCACCATAGTTGTATCATTCCTTAAGGATATAACCTTTGACCTTGGTTACTTCTGTACCAGAGGTGACTGTACACCGTAATAGTGGAATTACCTCCACCTTGGCTAACAGAATGATCAAATTGCTTGCGAATTACTTCTGACTCAAATGGTTACCATGACAACAAAGACTTGGGAGAAATTCCTCTAGATGGTCATTGAATGTATGATATTAATAACCTTGATTTATATTTTGTATACCTCTAATCAATAAAGCCATTGGTTATTATAAAACTGTGCAATCAGAAGATTCATGTACTCAGCAACAGTGTACAGACTTAATTATGGTTGCGTACTAGGATTTGAAGTTGATGTACTGCACCTGTGAAAACAGCCAAACTACAATAAGTCTTGCATCATTGTTTAAAAGGAAAATGCAGTCCCCCAATTTGAATAATTATTGTACAGCACCCCATCATTCTAATTCAGGAATAAATCTTTTCAGTCATGTGACAATTATTTTGTTTCCTATTTGTTAAATTTATGCAGAATAACTCAGGACTTGGAGTGACTGCTTTCTCCCTTTAAGTTCTACAGAAATTTATACTACAAATATCTGGTGCTTTCTTTGCTATACAAATCATTAAATGACACAATTGTGTTCACTTGTTCAGTATTATTATAAACTGAATCTGCGAAGGTTCATGACCACATATAAACTGGCACTGAATGATTATTTATGGTTAGGAAAAGAAGAATTTTAGTCTTGATGTTAATTACTAAATTCATCAAATTTACATCAAACATCAACATAGCAACACTCTTAGTGCCATGTTTTAGAATAGGAGAGCCATACAGTTAAATGCATTTACATAACTGTGGTTTTTACAACAGAACAAACATCGTGCATTACCTTGGAAATAAGTACGGACTTTAACAAGCAATGTCTTCCACAGCTAAATCCGTACATGATCTGTATTATTGATATTTACTGTGTACACACTGAGTATTTTATCAGTTTTCATTTTAAACTAGACATGACTACACAAACACTGATAAACTTCCTGTTCTTTTGTTCAAATAAATTAAACAAACAAGCCAAAAGCCAGCGGTACTTTTGAAGTACTATTTTTTTGAAAGTTCAAGGATAATGCTAGTTTCACAATATGCTAAGTTATGACACCAAAGAGACATTAGTTTTGAAAAATTCATTTATTTTCGATACTTTCACTTTATATGAATTTGTTTCTCTGTATTTTATGATTTACAAAAAGATGGCTTTGGAAGTATACCATGTGGTTCAAACAGAACATACAAACAAAAACACAAACATCCTTCAAGAAGAAAAAATATGTCTTTCTGTTTTACTGGAAATAAAGTTTTCTGTCCATCAGACTTTTAACCATCATCTATTTTTCCTTCCAAATTTTGCCTCATATTGTGAAGGTACTTAAAGATCTCTTAAGCATCAAAACTTGAAAGTTTATACAACTTCACAGCTGGAACCCTTGGAAATGCAAAATATCATGCAGCGATGGGCAACAAAAGTTGACCAAACTTTACAAAACAAGCTGGGTGCAAGGTGTGTGTGTAACAAGCTGTGATCTCAGCTGTGATCTCAGCATGGGTGATTGGTAGATTAACACCTTTGTGCTACCCTTGTGGTGGGAGATTTGGAGTGTACATAGGATAAATTGCACCTTTTTTACTTGCAGTTATTGGTACTGTGTAGCCACATCAGCTTGTTTCAATTACTTTACAATTAAGAACACAAGTTACAAAAAGTCACTGTATGCTGATTTACAGTAATGGTTTAAAAAACAAGAGATCTATAATGCTGGATACATGTACTATTGACTCAGTTGTGTCTAGTGTGTGTGATTTGAAACTGGTTTCCATTTCGATAGTATGCTACTAAAATTTCTGTACCCTGGCAAGACTAGAATTTATGGGTTCCTAACTTACTTTAAGTAATACAATTCTCACACGAGAGAGTTTATTCCAAAGGTGCTGGGTTCTGAGTTGTCTGAGCACAAAATTTCCTGTTTCTTTTACCATTTAAAGATGAAATTACAACAGACAATGCAAGAATCTACCAATGCTACAATCCACACAGCACATCTCCCCTCCCCTTTGGAAAAAGTTTTTCATTGAATATTTGAGGGTTCTTGCTGTAGAAGCAATTTTGCGCCATACGTTAGGCAAATTTTAAGGAATATTGTATATTTTTCACACTTTTCATACAGGGAACAAATTAGGGGTTTTCCTCACGACTTGAATGGAGGGGGCAGAAGCATACCTCCACCTCACACCCCACACCCCCGGCTTCCTACACATATGCTTTTACACATGAGAATCGAAGGCTCTCACAACCCCTCCCCCACCCGGAGACTGGAAACCAACTGTAACCCAAGTCTCTTCCAAGTCCACAGCCTGGGAGGTGTGTGTGTGCCTAACTTTGTCAAAAACCTGGAGTAGAGAAGCATCTGGGAGTTGCCACTTAGAGTAGCAACTTACTGATTTAATTTTATCACACAACGAATCACAGGCACTACGTTGTCCACCATTCTTACAGAACTGTTTGCTTCTGTTTGCTACCTGGGATAGACGAAAGCAGTTGTCTGGCAAAGGTTTAACACTTCCTTACAAAATGGCTTTGAAAGAACTTAAAAGGCCCAGGGGACTGTCAGAAGTATTTTAGCAGTTCATCTCATTCGATGTATGCTTTACCACTTTGTCAGTTCAACAAGGTGATCAAATCCTATAGGCATGAAGATTTTAATCCTTCAAACTCTTTCTTTATACTGCTGAGGAAGCCAGAAAATATTGGCAGATTATGTTGACTGGCAGCTGCCTGGAGTGATCTGAACAAACACACTAAATCTAAAAAGAAAAGTGTTTGATGTCCCCCCAAACTATCACTAAACAAAAGACACAATTTGCCGACTTTGTTTAAATATTGTTGAATGAACTGAGGATCACCAATGGCAGACTACATTATCACTCTGCTTCCATAAGGTAAGTTAATCTTGACTAATCTACAATCAAAATATCCCTTGGCTACAGAAGCTGTCTCACACACACACAACAAAAAATGCTTGCAAGCAACAGAATCAATGGAGGAGTAAAAAGTAAGACTTAAAGTGATGCCGTGAGATTGCAAAAAGTAAAAAACATTAAAAAATCGAGTTTAAAATTTCAGTGATTCCTTTGAGTGACCCATATGAACAGTAAGGGAGAAAAAATAAGGCCTGTTGTGCGAATTCCGGCAACAGCCTTAAAATTTTCGTTAAAATAACGACTAAACTCGAGGAAATCAAAAATGTGCTGCGGACAAACACTATTCAGTCTCCTAACGAACATCAGTTGAGCGGACCAATGAGAACGAAGTACTAATGCATATTCACTAGGCGTAAACAGCTGATCGATTTAGCACAACAACACAAGTGAACAAGACGCATGGTGTGTGTGGATCTTGAAGAGGTAACGTTGATATTGCAATGTAGAGAGTGCATGGTAATACCACTACCCCGTTTTACTCTAGTGGCCTAACTTAGGCTATAGTATACTGGCTCAGTGGTACCTCTGTGTAAATTAAGCCTAATTTAGGCTACCGTTAGATGCTCTGCCTTTATGTGCACTTACCCTCGTCTTTGACGTTCTTACTCATGGCGGTAAAAGAGATAGTATTGGTGTAAATTTCGTTGTAAACCTGTAACGTCCAAATTCAAATCGGTACTGTAACGCGTACCATGCAAAGAGTGAAAGACTGTGGCCTGTACTACGTAGTATTGAGGAAGCTACATTGAGTGTATACAAGTAAGTGTTATGAAGCAATTACGCAAGAACATGTATGCATTCTCTGGTCGTGAGACTGTTATAGCAGGGAGTTGTTATTACTCCCTGGTTATAGTAGAGATGTGGTCATGAGCGAACAGCTGTAGGCTACCATAGAGCAGGGAGTTGTTATTTGGAAATAACTCCCTGCGAGAGCTAGTCAGGCTGGAGTGGTATGGTACGTCTTTTTTAACTTGGTGACACCTCAATACATTGCATATTCAACATCAGGTTCGTTGTAGGCGTGGTTTAATGCCGTATAATAAGGGCCGTTTTTTGAAAAAGGCCTTCAAAAATTTACCGATTTTATGCTGTTTAGGTTACTTCCCGAGATTATCACTATCATTTTGAGCTTTCAAATTGTATTCTTCAACTCTGTAAAGCACTCGTGGCATTTTTAAGAATAAAGAAAGACATAAGAAGAAGCAAAATCTTATGTTTTTCCTTTTTGCAAACTCATGGCATCACTTTAATAGGGTGATGCTCTGCACGACAGCATCATCCTAGCTTCTACAGATCTGACAGACAAGTCTTACCATGCCCCATGACAACCTGCAACAAAACAGCATATCACAAAAATATAAACGTGCACGTGAGATGGCTACTTTCCCCTTAAGGGTGACACAGTATGTGTATAATAAATTTCTCAAGACTAAAAAATTTATTTGACATTCTTGCAAGTATAAACAACTAAAACCATGTACACTTAATTTCCACAAAACAGTTCTAAACTACTTGCAACAATTTCTCATTACAAAAGATAGTAGACCTACAGTCTAGATGCCACTGAGTATCTTCTCTACTGGGTCCACCCTGCTTTCATTAAGTAGTAGGGTGGGGGAGGCAACCCTAGCCGTGTAACTACTCACTGGTAAAGTAGGCTATATGTTCATAGCTATGAATGCTCCCGCATCAGTTACAACTGTGCGTAATTATGTACTCAATAAACCTAGCAATTTGACGCATAGGCTTCACCTAACCGCTTGCTCTCCAACAGGCTTAGGAGGACCTGGTGTCAGGTAGGGACT
Source organism: Holothuria leucospilota (assembly GCA_029531755.1). Lineage (NCBI taxonomy): Eukaryota > Metazoa > Echinodermata > Holothuroidea > Aspidochirotida > Holothuriidae > Holothuria > Holothuria leucospilota. The sequence goes on from CM055971.1 coordinate 51,573,883, forward strand.
CCACTTTCCTTAGAATAGCGACAGACTAAGAGTCCTTCGTTACTTTCAATCCTTTCAAAATGCACACAAATCATATTTTGAAACTTGCTGTGTGTTATTTCACAGATTTTTCAAAATGTAGTATTAAAACACACCTGTTTTTTTTTTTTTTTTTTTATTAAAACAAGCTTTTTCTTCAGTCCTCCTCTACAATTCTCAGTCAGTATAAAAATGCACATCAGCTGTTAAAAAGCAGTGCATGCCTAACCGTGTAATAACTCATTTATAGGCTAGTAGGACAGCTCATAGTGTATATTCCTGCATCAGTTATGTCATTGTACAGTAGGAGTCTCAATTAATATATGGTAACCAACACCAATGACATTGTCGTCCCTGGGAAAGCCTATTCCCCGACTCACATTGACAACACTACTGAATTGCTAAGAAGCTGGATCTACCTGTAGGCCTAATCATGCTTATTACCATGTAATAACTAGAGGGAGTTGTACATACAGTACAACATGAATACCCTCTGGCAAACCTCACATACTTCACTCTGACTATAGGCCTGCTGACAGGAACTAAGTAATTTACCACCGAGTACAGTATGTCCAAACCATGAAAACACTGGAACACCCACGATGCACCTGATTTTAATCCTAACATGTGTCATAAATTTGTGTCAAATCATTTCAAAGGCATTCACTTATCCATTTACTTTTAAACAGACGTATTGAAACCTGTAGGCCTACTGATATGTCAATAACTTCTCACAACTGAAGAAATCTATGGACATTCCTGGCACCTTTTCAGGCATAAATGTTTCCAATAGCTTTTGATTTAAGGGTCAATCTCCTCCAATAAGGGTACCATAAACTCCTTTCACAAGCCAAAAAAGCCCACCCACTACAATAAGGAGGGGTGCCTTCTCATGTCCCCTAATCCCTTTGAATTAACTCACACGCCCAACATTAAACCTACAATTGAAATAGATATTAGGTGCCACCATGCTGATACAGACCCTATCATACATCATCATTATACCTGGGTGTCGTTACCCCTGGGGGCACTCCTCCCAACCTGAAAAATGCATCAAAAGAGGACACTGTATAAATCTATCACAAACATTGATCAAAGTATTGACAGGGAACAGGGGGTCTCTGTAAAGTTCAAACTTCAACACTGCCCTAGGGTATATCCCAATGATCCAGACAGTGCTATAAAGACACAAGTGTTCTTTAGATGGGGCTGTTGTTGTAGCAATGTAGAATTGACTTATGACACCTTGGATACTTTCCTAGCCCCATTTATATTAGAAGGTCTCATCAAATGGTAAACAAGGTGCAATTACCACATTAGTGATCAATATAAAAAGGCCTAAACTGATCCTTTAAGTTCTTAAACTGTTCAAAGTGTAGGCTCACCCTGAAGGTACAGTAAGCCTTCTAATGTAGGTTTCACATAGCAAAAAAACTGCATGGTCAATAACTAGTAAATTCATGCATAACAGAGGGCATATATGATCAGGCACTTTTATGTGGTAATGATTTTATACCGATACAGCAAATGGGAGACGCAAGTCGCAATATGGGGCTATTCAGCATACCAAGGACCAAGTAAGTACTGGCGGCTTCCTATTGATCTTTACTATTCAAAGGATTTTAAACATAAACTGTGGGTGTAAATACATAGCTTTGTCTGTAAGTGGGGCTTTGGTGTAACTTGCTCTAAGCAATCAATATATTTCTGGAGAGTGCAATAACCTTTATACAAAGAATTTACTAAATATGGTGCCCTGAAACCATCTATCTCAACCACACTTACAGTACTTCACAGCACTGTACATTGCTTCACAATCTTGTGAAATTGTTATTAGTACAATGACTACAGGAAAATATTATTTTGCATACATACATTTGGAAGCCAACTAGGCAAACTCACACATGTAGGCCTACCCTTAATGCCCAGATTCCTACTCCAGAAACACATAAATTCATGGCTGCCCAATGTATCTCTGCAAGGTATCTCTTTATTAAGTAGACTGTAGGTACGATTAGACATGTGTTCATACACATTCAAGGAAGGGGGCCAAGGGGATTGATTGGCCACACAGTACGAAAACTCAATTTCAGGGCAAAAATTATGTCAAGAAATTGTTTGCTCAATGCCACCTCTGTGCCAATATAACTTTATGGAGTCTAATTCTGCTGTAGAAGGGATTGTTCACATGCATATTCAGTGAAATAGATTGTCCTTTTTTCTGTACTTCATGCAAGTAAAAAAGTTGAGCCTGGGTACTGACCAGTCCTATCAACTTCTGGCTTAATAATTGCATACTCAGCAACTGGTAACTGTATCTTTGTACAAATTGTAGCTGCCTATGGAGTCGGCTGCACTGGTGAACTTTTGGCATACATAGTTGAATCATAAAGGCCCGTAGCCAGAATAACCAATCGGAGAGGAGGGGGGGGGGGCACATCGATGTTGGAGTTTTGCCAGCCTGGGAGAGGGAATGTCCCCCTCCCCTTTGAAAATTTTTGCCTATTTCAAGGACTCTAGATGTAAATGGTGAGAGATTTTTCATTTTTTTTTCTCATATTGGTATTCCAAAAATGCTGGTCTCGTAATCAAGTTTTCCTCTTTCAGTGTAAGACCTTTTACTGAAAAATTTGGGGGCCCCTCATGCCCCCCCCCCCCCGCCCATGGCTACATGCCTGGTATGCATCATGCATGGCAGGCCAAACACGCACGATCATCCAGGATGGTGAAAACTGTGTTGTTGGGAGTCTTTATGTCACAAGCTGTGGGTGAACTGAAAGCGGACAAACCTGGATGCATGTATCTTGTAAACTTGTGCGTGTGCTGCAAATTCTAGCACAGTGCTGACATAGGGCCTGTAAATCATTCATGTGCAGTCATTTTCTAATATGGGTTAGCCTACCACTAACTACCATGATATTTGTCATATTTCGCTTTTTTTTCCCTGGAGATGAATCAAATGATTGAGATTTACAAAGCTATGAATGTTTTGCCACAACTTGGAAGGAGGGAACATCATCACCACAACAAGGTCACAGTGTCTCTGGAAACTGTTGAGTGAAGATTTCATGAAACTGAAACTAAAAAGGAAAGGATTCATTCAAATAATCTGAACAATCTTGAGCCATGGAAGAGGCCTAACTTATATGAAAGGGCATCAACTACACTAATAATTATTAGGCCTACTACACATTTCTTCATGTCGCTTTAGGCCTAGGCCTACAACATTATCGCCAGGGGTCAGTAATTCTCATCAAGGCTACATTTGGATTTTGCTAAATTGGCATGACACTTTTTCCAGTTGACATTTTATGGCCTACTGAACATTAACCTTTCATGGAATCATTGGCTGGATACTGTGGGCCTGGAATCATCATTATCTTAAAAGATGTTGTTGGCCAAAGGCCATTTCATCAATAAGGCTTAGCCTAGGCCTAATATTAATCGGCTATCATGTCTGCCTTGTAATCAAAATAAAACTCACTTCGTTTCCTGACTCTGTCAAACTCAAAGCTTGACCAAATCAGTATAGGCCTAGCCGAACAACGGTGCAATAACGACATGCACTGGCAGCAAGTTCCATGTATGCCTAGGCCCCCTATACCATGTATCCCTGTCTTACATTTTTATTACAATGCGGCTTATGGATCTTAGGCCTAGGCCTACTCTAACTAACATTAGCCTAGGCCCACAGCGTGGTTAGGGATAGTGTCAGGATGTGGGGAGGATTTAGGTGAGAGTTAGGGTCACTCTACCTTCTAAGACTAAGGCAGCCTAGCCTTGCCTGTTACTATTTTACCCCTAGCCTAAGTAATCAAGGCCTTGAGTGCCTAGCCTAGGCCTACTTATTCTTAGGACTAGCCTGTTTACTGATACTGTTGTTACTACTCACTGGTAGTACTTAGCCTTATCCACAGTCTTTGGGTACGCGCCGCACACCCCTGGCTTAGCCTAACAGTTAGGCCTATTTATGCTTTGAGTTTCAGTCCTGCCAGTATCCGAGCTGATGCGGATTTTTGAATACAAAGATCTAGGTCTTACTCAAGACTTGTCTTCGTAAGTAACGTTAACAGTTAGTCTTAGTTACATTGTGCATGCCAGCTAAGTTGACGTACTCGTAGTCATACTGCACGTTATCAACCGTAAACTTTGGATCGAATAACCTTGAACTCACCTCTGCCAACTTGTTCATCATTTTGCCGACCCCCACGGACACCTGAGAGATTGCAAGTAACGGTGATCAGAAGCACACACACTATTGACTTCCAAAGAGCCATCTCACTCTGCCTCCGAGGAAATGCTTTTTCTGACCTGCAATAATCGAGTAAAATTGGTTTATTTCCTCTTGAGACCAGTTCAAGTATATAACACCATTACTAATACTGCGATAAAGATTGCTTGATAATATTCGTACAATAATGAGTTCACTAAAAAATCTGGTAAAAACACAACTGTACGTCTTGATCACACACTGTATAATGCATCACGCACGGAACTGAAGCGATTATATTAATATTAGCACACGTACATAACAATGGATACGTACGTACGCCGAGTCCGCGATCGCCGACAAGGATCTATGTGCCCGGTACGTTATACCAACACACGCGCCCAAGTACATATCGTGCTTGTGATAATGAATCTCATGCCCAACCATGCACATTTGTGTACATTGGTTCCCAGGCACCTAAATCGTACTGGCCTTCATGCACCGACAGATTTGAATATTCATAAGATTATCTTACTTATTTGTACGGGGACTTTTATTTCTTTTGACAGAAGGAAGAGTTTTACATTAGCCACGTAAATAACAAAACTTGAAAATACAAACACGATAATTGCTATACAAACAAGTTGTACTATACATAGATGATTATTTTTGTTTCAAAGTTTTGAATCATTTTTGAAAAGTTGAAGTACTGAATAGTTTTCCCCATATATAAAATGTCAAAATCGAAAATAAACTTTTAAGCTCCACCCCGGATAGCCGTAGAGAAGAGGCGCCAAATTTTCAAACGTTAATTTGGGATTCCGGCACGGGGTTAAAACTGTCTGTGGTATATCATTACTATTATGTACAGGCCCCCTGTAACCAGACTTGGAGAGCAGGGAGCAAACCAAGCTCAGAGCAGGGGACCTGGCCCCCAAATTCCTTCCCCCTCCTTGGTTACGGGCCCGATTATGTACCATTTTCTTTAGACAATACGAAATTTTAAATTTTATTGCGTAAGATCAAAATTTTGACATATATCCCGGCGTTCGTACTCATTTTTCTGTAGAAATGCCCCTTGATAGCAGCTTGATCTCTAGATGTCACGGCTAAAAGTGAACGGGATTTTTCTTTTTCTGAAACTTGGAAAAGGGGGTTGGAACAAGCCAACAGCACAGCAGGAGCCACGGGCAGGCCCGTAGCCAGACAAGGTACCGTAGGGGGGCAAAATTTTTCCAGGGGGCGAAAATTTTTTCAGGGCGGTCAAATGTGTACAAATGTGGTAAAATTCAAACTCTCTAGGTTAGTTAGTTAGTTAGATGGAGTTTTACGGCCCAGTTTTCAACCTATTGGTTCAAGTCGAGCCGGCCACGGCCTTTTTTCCAGTTGTGGCTCACTGGCTTGTTTTCCCTACTCCTATTGCTTATGCGGAGCATCACGCACAACGGCAGTAGGTTCCATAGAGTCTTTGGTATGACTCGACCTGGGAATCGAACCCGGGCCTTCCGCATGAGAGGCGCATGCTCTACCGCTAGACCAAACACGTGGTCTTCAAACTCTCTAGGGGAGGCCAAAAAAATTTCAGGGGGTTCGCCCCCTGCCCCCCCCCCTTGACTACGGGCCTGGCCACAGAGCCACATAATTGCGAAACTCCCCAGTGGCACCCCCGCCCAGTGGCTTGGGTTCGAACCAGGTACGTAGTCAAACAAGGTACTGGAGGGGCGAAATGTCTTTCAAGGGGCGAAATCTTTTCTTAGGGGGAGGGAGAGCATACTGAAATGCATTGAGACAAAGGTAATCTTTCCTTCTCTTTGGGACACCGCCCTTGCCCCGCCCCCAGGCTTAAATGGGTCCAACTCTTTGAGGATTTATAAAATTACGGGACGATGGGGAAGTGGCCCAATGCCCCCTCCCTACTATGTCAGTGATAATGGCATTGGATCACAAAACAGACCACAAAGTGATAATTGGATCATTTTTCGTAAGTTGCCCTAAGAGGTTAACCTAACGGCCGGTCGATTTGATGGTGCAGGGACAGGGCCGTATCGAGCGGGGAGTGTCACACACCCCCAATATTTGATCGCCGTCGGCAAATTTTCGGTCTATCGGCAAAAAGGGTAGAGGGAAAGGAAAACAGGAGAGGAGGAAAAGAAGAGAGAAGAAGGGAAAGGAAAAGAAAAGGAAGGGAGTGAAAGGGAAGACGACGGAGAATGAAAAGAAAAAAGAGAAAGATAGAACGGGAGCGCGTGGCCAGTCTGTTATCGGCTATTTCGATTTTCTGCTCTTCATCTAATTGGCCCATTCAAGTTGAAGACCTCCGTACAGGAGCACTATTTCGGGTCATATGACATTCTTGATAAACCACTTTCTGCACATTGTTCCTCACTTTTTATCATCACCATGGGGAACAGCACCCGATTACCCATGGGGAGGGTATCCTTAGCCCGTTTTCTAAACCCTAACCTTGACTTCAAACATATCTTGCAAACTCCTGAAGATCCGGTTTACCCACAAATATCCTGGGAAAACATAATGCGTGCCGCGCATGTCTTCCCTTCACTTCAATCTCAGGCTTTCAGGCGCGTAGCAAAGGTGTCATCTTTGGGGGTGTAGAGATTATGTTTTGCCGACAGATCTAATAATGCGTAGCGCAAAAACGAGCTTTAGTGGGTGGGGTCCAGAAGCAAAGCCCCGCTGAGGGCCCAGGGGGCGAAGCCCCTGGAAGCTCTGAGGTTTAAGCATATCTCTGGGTTAAAAATAAGTCTCAGGATGGATATATTTTGGTTCATAATGCATCATTAAATGCAAAGATTCCCAATAAGTTTAATGTATTATAGGCTATTCCTCTCTTCAGGCCGCTATAGTTTTAAGCGGTTGGGATCCAGAGGCCGGCCATTGTTTTAGCTAGGACGTTTTCTCGATGCGAAATTTACTGATCTGTGGCCTGAGGGAGGGGTCTAAGGGGAAGGGATGTCCCTTCACTTCAATCCCAGGCTTTTAACTTTTGAACACCAACATGAAACAGGTACAGAACCCATCCTGCCGTTCAAAGCATATTTTGAACGCTTGTGTTAAGATTCTGAACACTTTTTTCTCCGTTCTTGAACGCCCGACGCCCATTTGAACACTACCGTATTTGAACGCCTGAAGCGTCTATAGCGTTCAAATGCTGAACGCATAATGTTACAATTCTGTACGACAGGTTCAGCTCCTGAAGTATAGTGGCATAGCCTAGCACATAGAGGAATAGCCTAACACATTAAAATTATCCGTTGGATAATGTATTATGAACCAAAATATACCTATCCTGCATGACACTTAATTTTTTACCCAGAGATTATGCAAAAACCTCAGAGCTTCCGGGGGCCAAGCCCCCTGGACTCCCACAAGAGGCCCTACGGCGAGCCCAGTATTTTAGCTAGCCCATGTTTGTGCGAAAATGTCGCATAAACGGCGACAAAAAAATCGGACAAGCAAATTATACCCGGTTGTAAATTTCGAGGCTCCTCATTACGGCAGAAATCCACTGAAATATTGCACCATGTGCGATCTAGGCACCTTTCACCCCCTCCCCTTAGACCCCTCCCCCAGGCCACAGATCAGTAAATGTCGCATCGAGAAAACGTCCTAGCTAAAACACTGGCGGGCTCTGGGTCCCAACCGCTTAAAACTATAGCGGCCTGAAGAGAGGAATAACCTATAATACATTAAAATCATTCATTTGGGAATCTTTTCATTTGATGATGCATTATGTGAACCAAAATATATCCACCCTGAGACTTAATTTTTCACCCAGAGATATACTTAAACCTCAGAGCTTCCAGGGGCTTCGCCCCCTGGGCCCCCCAGCCTGGCTTTGCCTCTGGACCCCACCCACTAAAGCTCGTTTTTGCGTTACGCATTATTAGATCTGTCGGCAAAACATAATCTCTACGACCCCCCCCCCCCAAGATAACACCTTCGCTACGCCCCTGTGCAGGGATGTGTGGGTGGGGGATTGTGGAAGCTGGTAGGAGTTGTACTGCACTGAGAGCAAAATACCACCCACACTATCCAACACCAAATAATACTGACACAATTATCTTCGATGGGGCGAAATACCCCCAAAATGGCAGTTAAATAGGCCTACCTGCAGAATGTTTTGCTTCATTTTGAAGTAAAGAACTTATCCGTTAAATTAAACTCCCACCCCTTTTCCTGTTTCTCTTTCCTGCCAGATTTAGATATTCAGCCCGGTAGTTTGAGTTGGCACTCTCGCACTTCCTGTTAGGGGCACTCTTTCACAGCAAATATGCCACAGCTTTGTTAAGGACATAAACGCACGGGACCACTCCCCCATTGTGGGCCCGGCTGCAACATTTTTGCCCGAAATCGTGATGCAAGTTTGGCCGAGAATAAGTACATCTTGCAAGACATTAGCAAATTTTCTGCCCGAACGGGAACTAATTCCAGCTCCTGTACCCACCCCCTTCCCCACCACCACCACCACTACAGGCCACCATAGGCTCCTGCACCGTTTAGTAGAGAATAAGTGATGATAACTTGAGTCGAATGAAGCTTTGTTGCAAAAGCCATTAACTACATTCATTATGTTATTGTAACCACTGAAAAATAATAATAAACTGGAGCGTGGGCCTCGATCAGCTCCTCGTATTTTTCGGTCATATTTGTAAAACAAAACAAAAAAGCAGGGTAGCCTAAGAGCTGTAACGCCCGAGTCCGGACTTGGACTCGCAATTGACCCGGAATGGGAGGTCCGGAATTGAAAATTGGCCCTGAATGGGCTGCAGATGGACTCGAACTTGAAAACGATTCCAGCCGAGCCCACAAATATGAAATCATCATAAATGTTACTTAAGGCCATATTGTTATTGGTGCACAGTAAACACGAATGGCCAATGACATGTAGTCAACTGAATTACAGGGTGACGCAGAGTATGAAACTGACTCCTAAAATACCTGTTTTAATTGGGTGTAATTGTAAAATAGTACATACAGCATCTGTACGATATCCTTTATTGTCAAATGGCCGGACTCTTAATTGGTGGACCTGTACTTGGAATTGGCCCGGAATGGTGGAGACTGGGATCGTACAACTATGTCAATGTCAATGAGAGACGGTCTCCAAGAAATGTAGTTGGTCCCAAAATAGTTCACACCCCCCTTCCTTGCGAATTCATCCTTCATACAAGCGTAAGAAGCTGTTCTTAGTTGGGGGCCTGAGCGTTTTAGACGGCCACGGTCCTGTGGGAGCGGTCTAAGCGGAGGATTCCCCATTCCTATTTGGCAAAAATAAATATTTGACCGTCCTTAAGTGCAATTTGATTTTCCATTTTGTGTACAGTTTTTGAAGAAAATTTATTGAAAAAGTTTGATCTTTAATTGGATGTGTTTGATATAGGCCCTGCTTCACAAAGGGGACAAATTAGGGGTTTCTTTCTTGAAAAGAGACGATTGAAACATACTTTTGCCCCACGTGTTTGAATCATGGGCAAAGCCCCTTACTCTCTATACTAGCCTGTACACTTATTGGCCCTGTGGTACTGTATATCGGCAGTCACTCTCAAAGTTGGTCAAATTAGCCAAAAAAGAAACTTTGGATGTGTCATCTCAAAATTTTTGATAATGCGCAGCATTTCTACGTTGGCAAACTCCATAAAGTGGGCCAACACCCGGACCAACACCCAGTTTCGTGCCTATCCCCTATGCCAGGGGTTCTTAAAATTTAAATTTTCGTTGGTGACCGACACTTTTCAGGAAGATCTCTCTGGGCAAAGACAAGGACGTGGGCAACCCCCCCCCCCCGAGTCTGGCATGGTTACGTGACTAATAGGTCCTGCAAGAGCGCGAAGCCGCTCGTCCCATGGCATGGGGTCAGGCATGGTGCTTTGCTCTAGTAATTGCTCTCAAGCTGTCTCAAAGGTTGCATGCTATAATTAGTATCTAAGGGTGCGTGAGAAGCATTTTAATGACATTTTAGTTGGTTTCACGTTATTTCATTCGGCCGAAGGTTTAGCATTAGCCCACAGTAAAATGTCTTGAATAAGATTCATGGTGAATGTTGGCGCAAGTGTTATGTCATCCCTTGATCTTTTCGATCCCAATTTGCTCCTCGAATCGGATTGGATCGCCTCACAGATGGGATTGTGACCTGTGGGCCCGTGAAAATCGCATGGTTTTGTCAAACAGCCCTTTATCAGGAGTTAGCATTCAACGTAAACATCTAATTAGAGGGCGCGCTGATTGAACTTTCTTCAGAGCGATGTGCCGCGTTCACAACTTCACAGCGCGTGTGGTCTGTTAAAGTTGTATGTAGAATTTCCACAGGTTATTTTCAGTGCCTGATATTTGCTCTTATGAAGATCACAGATTCCCCAACACTTAAATGTAATGGTCATATGCATTTGCACAAGGTTATTTTAACAAGAAGTAAAGTTCCAACACATCCCTAAGGAAGGGTCAAAGCTCAACATTTATTTTGATATGGGTTAGTCAGTTAGTTAGATGAGGTTTAACGTCCCAGTTTCCAACCAATTGGTTCAAGTCGAGACGACCACGGCCTTTTTTCCAGTTGTGGCGCACTGGCTTGTTTGCCCTACTCGATTGATTATGCTGAGCATCAAGCACAAAGGCAGTTATTAGGTTCCATTTTTAAAGTCTTTGGTATGACCCGGCCAGGATTTGAACCCTAGACCTTCCGGCTGCAAGTCGGATGCTCTAACCACTTGGCCACTGCAGTATTTTGATATGGGAAACTGAGAACTAAATCTAACCATTCCACTAAAATTCGATTCCGATGTGTAGTTATGGAAATATTGCAAACTGAAGACGCTAAATTTGTGATACAAAGTGAAATTAAAGAAAGCAGGAGTGATGTGTGATGTCGACTCCTCACATTAATGAGCAGTGATTTTTTTTTTTCAATGAAATGTATTGACCTTGAAATAGATAGGGATATGAGTTTGCAATGGGGAATGTAACCTTCTTAAAATTCCCCATCATAGCCTCACAGGCAATTCACATCTGTAAGTGTGATATTATGGAGGGAAAATGGTTATGAAGTAATAAAATGTGTTACGGTAATTTAGATGAGGTTATGCGCCTTGCTTCAAGTATACATTGAGTTGAAAAGGTAATAATTTCATCTCTTAAAGTCTTGAGAAGCAGAAGGAGGATTAAATGTAAACTTTTTTTACTAGAATGCTTAGACTGACTGAGTGCTCCTCTGACATACCAAAAGTAAACGTAAGCTTGGCCCTTCTTTGAACAGCTTGTACAATGGAGGTTAGGTTAGATGAGGTTTAACGTCCCAGTTTCCAACCAATTGGTTCAAGTCGAGACGACCACGGCCTTTTTTCCAGTTGTGGCTCACTGGCTTGTTTTCCGTACTCCATTGTTTATGCTGAGCACCAAGCACAAGGGCAGTAGGTTCCATTTTTAAAGTCTTTGGTATGACCCGGCCAGGATTTGAAACCTAGACCTTCCGGCTGCAAGTCGAATGCTCTAACCACTTGACCACTGCAGTCGGTCTTGGGAAGACCAATGGAAGCAATTCAGATTCGTCACTGAGCATAACCAATCTCTCCATGTCATAAGTCGTGCTGGTATGGAACGGAACTATGCGTCACGCGCTGTGTGTAGGTCCGTATACTCTACACTAAGAGTTGCTGTAAGTAACGTTCAAGCCTCCGACGGAGAGTAGACCACGAAGTGGAAGAGTTTTGTCGTTCAGTCCATCACCGCTAATCACGCAACGGAGGGGAGACAGGTCTAGGCATCGGCAGTCACAGCACTCCCATTAGGCAGGCATTCGGAGGCCGCCATACCCTCACCACCCTTGACCTGTAACACACAACCCAGTAACTCTGAACCGACTTATTCAGCTGGTACGTTAGACGCAGTAACATGCATTACCCAAAGTCCAACCAGGGGGATTATCTTCAGGTAACCTTAGAAGCAGTCTGTTAACTTGTTGCATGAACTTTGGTTGTCCGATGCACAACCAACCAATTTTTGGTTGTCCGTCACGAATTTTGGTCCTCATTGGCGACCAGACGACTGTAAAAATCGAGCCCTGATCTTATACCCCCTCAGGCTCCCTGGTCCAACCATCCCTATACACTAGACCAAGCTGGTCTTGACGAATTAATGAGCAAATACTGGGATTAAAACAAGAAGTTGCTTCTTAATTTCAAGTTACTACGAAGGCATTCATGCAACATCTTTGTAAATGTGTTATAAACGAAATAAACTGAACTGAACTGAACTGAACATTTATTTCTAAGACCCCCGTGGTATCGTCAAAGTGGGTACATGCGTCTGACGTCACCTGTGACGAAGAAGGTGAATGAATATTTTACAAGTTTTATTTTCCTTTGGTGCTTGTTTTTAGTGAAATACCATAAAGTACACTCTGACTTAAGTACGTCGCTACTCAACAGCACGAAATGTTCCTGCGGGGATCTTCAAACCAGAGGGTTGCTCTGGAGAATTTCCTGGTCAGACCAACATTTGTTTTCTGTCATTATTTAGGTTTCGTCGATAATCGTGCTAGAAGAAACGTCTCTCGTACAGTCATACCAGCAATTATTGTACACTGCTTCTATATATAATTAATCTCATGCAATAATCGATCGTCCTGTGGTCTTGCACACAGAAGAATAAAAAATCCATATTTTAGCTGCAATTAATTCAATATATAATTATGGTCGTACAATATAAGGCGGAGATTCCACATACCCCCCAAGCAGACCGTTTGCTCAGCTCTCTTTCCGGCTTCCCTAACGTGACTGAACAAGGAGTATGTCGTTCAACCTGCTACGCAGGCAAGGGTCTGTGCAGTGGCCCCCTGAACAAGTAGGCCTAATGTTGATTTCAAGGTAATTGTTATTTTCTAGGCACAGTTCAAGCCATGATTGTTCTTCACGGTTAGGAACAATTTCAGGACAAACAATTTCAGCCCCTTGTGCAAAGTTCCCATATGCCTATCGGTAGACATAAAGTCCATTCGCGAAAAAGGCAATTTTTACTTTTACTTGACTTGCGTCCCTTCACTAAAGTTTGCTTTTAATCTTCTCCTAAAAATTTAATGCGCATTGAAATGTTTTTGTGTGTGTGTGTGTGTGTGTGTGTGTGTGTGTTTGATAGGTGCATTATCTTTCACTTATTTTTCAGTATAGGACAAGATCAGCATCGCTAAGTTACATTTACACAATGGTGGAAATATAAATTCTTTGATAATTTCCAAAAGAACAGGACGTTATACTTTCACAGACAATCAATTTCATCACGTTATACTTTTCTCGTGCTACTCTTAACAACCTCTCGTACGGTAGTAAGCATTATGAACCAACCAGTGAGTTGTTACTTTAGATAACATCCCTTTGGGTCAACTGGACATTTTTTCTGGGCTGAACCCAGTGGCGTAGCTAGAGGGGGCAGGGGGGCGGCCGCCCCCCCCCCCACAAAGCCTCCGAAAGGCCTCTGTCGGAAATAAATAAAAACAATTCATTTCAAACACTTACAACACTTTTGTTTTTAAGCAGAATCACACATCGGTATGTCAACGTGAAAATCAAAAGTCGGCCTCAAAATTGCCCGGAAAGCAAAAAAAAAAAAAAAAAAAGGTCCCCAGAATTTCGGATCGTACACTGGCTGAACCGTTTGTTGCACAAGAAAAACCTTTATATTAACCAGAAGAAAATTGCCCGATTTTTCTCATCAAAATCTGCCCGCGAAATCGGTTCTTCTCGAATTCCTGGGGGAAGCATAATTCCTGGAGGATGCATTCCCCACCCGACCCCTGGCTCGTGAGCCTATGGTAAGCAGTTCCGCGTTTCAATACAAAGGGCGGATTTAGAGTTATAAGACCTTGCCCCCTTTCGGATTTACACTGCAGACTGCAATCAAATTATTTGCATATGTAACTATATCTCGCTGTATGCGGCCATGTATGCTTCTTTAGGTAACCCTCTCTGAGAAACCCTGGTTCCACCACTGTCCGCACTCAATCCTTGAATATGGTGACGAGCCGAAGCAGAGGGGTGGAAGGATAATTCACGGTAATACAGTGTACAACACTTAATGCTTCCCTTCGATCTTGATACAAATTACAGATTTAGACCAACCTTTTTCACTTCCATAGATGTGTCACTCAATTAATGTCACGGTACCAGCTTTGGCCGAATAGTTCATCATCAGTTTCAAAGGAATTACGACAATTCCCCTCAAGTCGATAAACTGCCTCTTTCATTCTCGCTTGCAGCCAATCATGCTTGCTATTGTATTCACTGAATGCGGATTAATACCTATTTTGCCAACAACGGGGAATCGCCCTATTCTCTTTTGAGGGGAGGGCTTAACTTACTTATTTCGAACCGGAATAAACTTCAAAATAAATTTGTTACGACCCGTTGGGAGATTTAAGTGACATTCTTTGGTATATGGACAAAGAGACAATTGACCGACATGCAGACAATGCACTTTCGCAATTATGTCAACTTGTGTAAAATTTGAATGGTTTGTATGGGGTATCAGTGCCTCTAATTAAGGAAGGGTAGCCGTTATGCTACGTTGTCAATAGACAGCAATTGTATCCCGCTTTGTCACTTTAAGAGCTAAGAATAACAGTTCGATTTGAAATTCCATCAAAAGGACACTGTAGTGTTGAAACTTGAAAGTACAGAACCCAAAGGATTGATTACAAAGGGCAATAACCCTGATTATGATGATATACTGTATCTCAGTGAATTTAATTCAGTGGGTCGATCAGACGCAGGTCACCCCGCTGAGCCAGCACCGCTATTTTCATGGATGCCAGCTCACTACTACCAACTACGCAATTATACGAAGCTCTGATTCATAGGGTGTGTTCCACTTGAGAACGAACAAGATCAGGATCTGGCCCTGAACATGCGATCGATTTGCTAGAAGGAACACTCTCGTTACCAGGATCAGATCTCGAGAGCTTAATCGCCCCTCGGGAGGATCAGACCCCAAACAGGGGATCAAAAAAAGCATGCTGGAACACCACGGGGGATCAAGGTGACTAGATCAAAGCACACGGCACATCGTCCTAATCGCTTAATGGAAAACGTTAAAGTTAGTCGTGCTATTTTGCATATGGTACCGTATCCTCGTTCCATTCCTTTATCTTGCTTTTCTGTTTTCAGCTGCATGGGATTGACAGTTTCAGACCGCCATCGTCGTGTGTATGACGTCTATATGTGGGCGTGTTTCTCCTCGGTTTTAGACTATTTTTGAACATCGGAAGGTCGTAAGATGCAAGTTGATGTTACTTATTAAAGTTTAGTTGAAAAGTAAATTCATTGCAAAACTGACATGTACACCCTAAAAATAAATTAGTCCGATTAGTGTTTATTTGTCTTATAAGACAACTGTTTGCTTAACTTTAGTCAGGTGACGTCACGTATGATTCAGCATTACTTTTGATGGGTTATTGGAAAAGACAAGTTTTACCGGGGAACAAAAAAGAAAAAGAAAAGAAAAAAAAAGAAAAAGGGTTTTCTTCTTTCTACAAAGAGTTGGCGAAAGCATACTCCAGTCCCACATGTTTAGCTCGGGGAGGTCATCCCAAGTCCTCATCCTATGCCCTTGTGTTCGGCCCACCCATTTCGAAGGCCAGAGGTTTCTTTCACCTCTTCTTGGCTATCATGAACCATTGATTCGTTTTCGAGTGTTTGCATGCTTAAGTGTATATGTATGTGTATGCCTACTTCGGTTTAGTATCAATTATAAACAACCGTTTTACTTTGTCTCAATTACATAAAGAGATTACGATGGTTTCATTTTCTGTCCATTGATGTTTGAAGAGGATCAGTCAGTGGTCTGAACAGAAAGGGGCTGACGAGGAACAATGACGTTGCAGAAGCTCCTGGGAATCTGTAAATACGTCGCTTTCCTTGGTCGTTTTATATTTTCAGTAACCCCCAAGTATACGATTTGACTCATAATTTAATTAAGTATATCCCAGTTGTCGCTGGTGGCATTTTGATAGGTCAGGGTTTTACCCCCACCACTTTCACCCTATTTACCTTCAGAGAATTCCCCACCCCCGGTTTTGTTCAGAATATTTATTATGCATGTACAAATCCAGAATCATCAAATTTAGCTCCCAGGTAAGCGAAATTTACCCATGGGTGTAACTCTACCTCGGGCTGTGAACCCCGCCCTAGGCACATGCTATCTTAATGCAAAAGAGTGAAATTCCCTCCAAAAGAGACTGTAGTTTTGGGACCACTCCTAGTAAGAGTGAATTTCACTCGAAGTAAAGGGATATATCAGTCCATGCGAGTGAAGTATCGCTCTATATGGAGTGAATTTTCACTCCACCCCGAGTGAAATTCTCTCTCACTAGGAGTGGTCCCAAACTACAGCCTCTTTTGGAGTGAATTTCTCTCTTTTGCATTTAGAGTGTGGAGAAAGATGGTAAGTGAGGCCCCTATAGATTGATCCACTGTCCCATTCGTCAGTTACCGTAGGACGATGTGCGGTCACCAGCTTACAAAGTCATATACACCCACTGTGTACATCTCATTACCGTACCTTTTAATGTTGCGTGAGGATGACCAAAACATATCTCTGTCATGTACCTCAGTCAGCATGTATGAAGGCGCTACGATGCATGCGCATGCACTCAGTGAGGTACTTAGCTAAACCCGCGCTTATGAATGTTCTTATTTAAGACGCACAACTGTCTTGATTTCACCATGGACGTATTACTTAAACTTTTCATACAACTCATCTTGGATCCAGGGGAGAGGGGCCACGGGCCTGCAGATCCATGGTCAATGGAGTGCGAAAGGGGCGAAACATTTAGAAAAAATGTTGAGAACAAATCGTACTATTGCCTTGACATATTTCGACCTTGAAAACTATCTCATCCCCTTTGACCCATTATTGGGCTTTTGGCCTACTCATCCCGGTCCCTCTCATATTTGCCATTAGGGCCCCATCCCCTCCTTCGAGAAATCCTGGATCCACCACTGCTAATTTGTCCATCACAATAACTTCGTTCCGTCTTGATACCCAGATGCTGCTTCCCCAAGTTCAGTCAGCTGTGAGAAGTGGCCAACCGCAGAAGTCAGAACCCATCGTGAGATCTGATCGCCCCTCCTGTTTAAGTAAAATAACTCTCAATTCCCAACTCTCTCCAGTAGATGATGATAAACTGAGATATTTTGTATGGAATTACTATTTCACAAATTAATATTACCTCTGGCGCAGATCAGCCAGCTCAAGCGTCACTCTTACCCTCTTGAGCACTGTAACACTTGAAAAACAAAACCCTCACAGATAACATACCACTAATTAAAAGGAGTTCCAGGCGGAAGGTGTTACCATATCAGCTTAAAACCTTTAAAAGCTTTTGGAGAGGCACAATTTAAAGTTTGTTGTTTAGGGGTCAAAGACCCATGTATGCTTCTTCAAAATGCTATTCATGATTTTTGCCAAAAAGCATAATTTGTTCTATAATTCCAAAGTACGCTGGGGGAGGGGGTCTGAAAAAAGTATATACCTTATATACGGTCGTGAGAATACTGAAATAATCAATGGACCCTTACAACAATTAATGGACCCTTGTAAATGAAGGTGCATCAGAGCATGATGGTTCATTTTGTGAGCCCTGAGATCTCCAAGAAGTATTTTATATCACGCGTAGGACATCCCTTGTTTGTCAAATATGTCAGACTAGTTGCCAATTCTCTGTTTTTTTTTTTCTTATAGAAAGGAACCATGGTGCATAAAGGTGGTACTGGGTTGTGTCATCATCCCCATCCATTCATATCCCCTTACCATACCCATCTTCACCGAGATAAGGGGTTTCAATTTTTGCGATATAATACCACAGGACTAAACGATTGAAATGATGGATAAAAACATGTCAATTGCGTTGTCCGTTGTAACTTCAAAAATGAAGGAAAACTAAGAAAAAAAGAAAAAAGCGACTGAGTGAGGGCGCCCTTCATTGTACTATTTGAAGCGAACTTTCTCAGAACACCGAGAATGAAAACGCATTCGGTGTTTAATGGACCCGTACCAACACAGTACTGGAAATTTCAGCACACCACTCATCCGTGGCATGTAATAATACACATCTCCTTCCCTGAAGCTATGCTTTTCGCAATAAGGGGTTTTCAGTTTTAATATTTTTAAAACACGGGTGAGGCGAGAGTTACGAACGGGACAAGACTAATCTCCCAAATTTGTACTAGGCTCAAAAATCGAATCATCAAAAATCTGATAGCACATTTTAAAGTGAACGATAAATTACTACAGTACAATGAGGTGGGAGCTAGTAAGAACAAAACATGCGCTTCATACTAGTTTTTCTGTATGACACCCCAGACTGATGAGGGAGGGAGTAGAGGAAAGCACCAGGGGTATTGTCCTGTGGTCAAGTTCTTGTTAATTGTCATTATAATACAGGCGTGGATCCAAGGGGGGGGGGGCTTTCCCGGGCTCAGCCCCCCTTTTTCGCCACATCAACAATGACAAATACGAGAAAATAAGCAAAATGTTAATCTAGGAGAATATTCAAGGCCCCCCCCCCCTTTTTCGAAATGTCTGGATCCGCGCCTGTAATAAGCGAGTTGGGCAACTTCGATACACAGTGCATGCTGGGAAGGAAAGTGTACCACAACAGAGACTACATGTGCAAGCCAGATATATTTTGTAATCACGCACAATTTTCGAGTTTAAGATTAAAATTCTCAAGACACCAATCACGGGTCAAATAGAATTTCCTTTGGAGGAAATAGTTCTTTTGAAGTTTTTTCCTTAACTTGGACCGAAAAGTTTGGACACAATGACGATGAATTGTGGAAGACACAAGAAAACAGTTGCTCGAAAACTTTGTATGAAATATCTGTAGACTTGATCTGTGGTATTACATGGTACAGCAAAATCCAACTTCCCAACTCGTCTACTGGATGGTTTTATCACCACTGAAATGGAGGTATCAGGTCTGGGAGAGGGTGTAGCAGTGTTAATGTTTTGGCTTCACCGTGAGCCATACAGAGATCATGGCTAAAATGTTTTGTAGTAACTTGTTGTTTCCAGCAAATCTAGAACGGGTCTTTACGCTTGACAGAGCCTTAATGTAGAGGCCAGAAGGCTGGGAGGTCGGTCACGTTAAAACCGGTGGTGTTTTTTCCTCTGTAATCAGTTTGGTTGGTTTTCGCTCGTAGGCTTCGGTTACTGGAATTTGAGGAAAAATATGTTTGATATCGAAGCTGTTGGAAAAATTGGGGGGGGGGGGGCGTAAGAAAACTTGAGAAGCATTACCCCATGATGACCCCTTCCCCGTGGCTGCGTCCATGTATATTGAGTGGCTTGAAACGAGAGATCATGGCTTAGGTCACGTGTAGTAGCTTATCGTTCTTTTTCGCCAGTCTAGAACCGGCCGTGACGCGTTACAGACCATGCATGATGTAAAATCTGATGACTGTGAAGTTGGTCATGTTAAGTCTGATAGCCCATCAAGGGACGTAGCTCCTTCAGGAGGCAGAATCCTTCAGTTGCAAGGAATGGTCTTCATCCTCCGTCATCCACTTGAAGGGACTTTTGGAAAAATACAACAATTGCAGTTGGATATGGGACCCCTTCTGTCCAATCATCAGGTCCATGCTAGCCCATGATTGTTATTATCTTCTTGATGTTCCAATAACCATGGCCAATCTATCTATGACAATGGCCTCTCGCTTATATGGCTCAGTTTTTGACAGTTGAAGAAAGAATCAGGCGGGGATGGGAAGAGGGCAATGCCAGTTTTGTTTCCTTCTTACATTTGACGTAACCCTCAACCTGGTCAAAATGTATGTTTTTAATGTTAGCAAGGGAAAAGAGCCAGCAGAAAGTACAGTGGCCGAGTGGTTAAGGCGTTGGACTTAAGTTCCAATGGACAATTGTCCGCATGGGTTCGAACCCCATCTGTACTATGTTTTTTCTCTATTCGCCACCTGACTTAAATTATAGCTCACTGATAGATAACCGATTGGTATAAATGTATGAATGTCAGTACTTGTCTTTCTTGTAATTATTTTTAACTTTAAGCTGATTTAAGGGCCATTTGTGTGCCTTTCGTTGAACGTTATTATTTTATTTTTTTTTTTTGTTATCTTACCAGTACATCCATAATTTCCGTGTCTGGGTTCATATTTCCGTAAGTGATTTTCCTTTTGTATTATTAATTATGTACAACTTTTATGTTATTGTAAATATGATCATGTATATTCTTGGATGGAAAAAATAACTTTTCCTTCATCAATGAAACAAGATATAGATCACCTTGTACAAATAGCATCCATGAAGAGACTGGTTGACCTTCCAGGTTGTACTCTCAGCCATCAACCTATGATACTGTGCAAAAATTCTTTCAACGCAGAGGCCGGATCGAAGCAGGGAGTTGTCCGTAACAACTCCCTGATCGAAGCCAGGGCTGTAACACCTGAGTCAGCACATTAATCTGTTTTACTGGATGGGTTGCACTTGGTCTGGGAGCCAATCCCTGTGTAGTCCACAAAAATGAACTTATACCAAGATAACTAAAGGATCCATTGTTACTGATGCACAGTGATTTGTATGAAGGTTGCCGGTACACTCAGTCAAGTAATTACTGCGTAGGACAGGCTTTGGAAATGACTCATTATAATGACCTAATTAAGGCACTGCGTATGTAATAGACATATGATATGCAAATTTATTACACAGACCACTTGCACGCTGGACTCTAAATTGGCCCGGAATTTAAGTCACTGGAATAGGAATTGTCTCGTAGTCGGTGGGTACCGGCCGGACGCATGACTTTTTCCAGGACGAATGAGGGCAATAACAATTTTTTTTTACCGTAACCCTTACCTCAGCACTATTTTCATTTTTCATGATTTCTATTGAAGTTTTCGAAAATCGCCCCCATTCGTCGAGGGGGCGAGGTATGTTAATATTTTAGGTGGGGTTTATAGGAGGCGTCTCCTGGTCCCCTTCTCTACGGACCAGCGTTACAGTCTTAACACGTAACACTTAACTCGCAGTGATAGTCAACAAGGGAAACCCGGGCCCTTAGACTTGTAACTCAAGTCATGAGGCTTGGGCTCGTGCTGGACTCGAGTCGTTATTTCTGTCACCTATAATAGGTTTGCAGATACTAACTACTTACGGGCCTTCGGGTATGCTGGGTCAAATACATGCAACGAAGAGCAAATGCAATTTGAATGCCTTCTAAGTTGGTTCGGAGCAATGCATCAGGGGGCACACCTCTATTAGAGGAACGGCCTTCCTGAGGAAAGTAGTGCCAAAAGTACACCGTCAATTATAGGTCCATATTAGGTGTAAATTACTCATGTTAAGATGATCAGTTGTGGCACATTTTTATGGATATGAAAGAGGAGATGTCAATGGATGAGTGTTGCCAAATTTGGATGGATTGGAGGGGATTTAGACTGTTTCAATAATTGGTGTGAAAAAGAGGTAATTTCCGTCACTTTGCGGATTAATATGAGCAAACTTCTTCTCCTTGTAGTTCAAAATCTAAACGGTCATGGTATGGTAAATTTGTTGTGCCATGATAGGCCAACTTGTTGGCTTTCATGTGAGGGTAGCTTATGGGGGTTGTGAACTTTGACAAGGCTGTGGGGGGTATGTAACAGAAATAAATTAGTGTGTAAGTCAATGGAGCAGCTAATGGAAGTGTGACCGCATCACGTTGACTGCAGCTCTGTCATGAATTTCATGATCGCGCCCTCTATTTATAGCAAACTTCTAAACAATTTCGGGAGTTACGTGGTAACAATTTGTAACGGAGAAGTGAAGAAATCATGGAAGTGTAGGCAGAGGATTTTAGTGTCTCCCGCCCTTTGTTTTATCCGCCTGTGGTGGGTTCCGACACCCCGATATTCACTCCAGCCTCGTCTCTTCCAACCTTGATATGTTACACAGTTTGTAATTCCAATTCTGAGAGTATCAGTACGATGGTCCGTTTATTGTACCAGGTAGTTGTTACCTCACTCACAGTAATCACTCACTGGTTGCTAGGAGTATTTATTGACAATAAATATCAATAAATACTCTTGTCAATAAAAAACTCTTTGGCACTGGTTGTAGGTAGCGCGCCACCCTTAAAGGAAAATCCCTGCCGAAGGTGCTAATCCACAAAATTGACAACCTTATTCTTTTCTGGGGAGCTGCACAGCTAAGACCATGTTACTCTGGGAATGTTTTAAGTTTGTAATGTAGATTTAGCGAATGAGGTGATTACTTACTACGCAAAACTAGAAAATCGAAGGTATTTTAAGCGCTTCTTGTATTATATGCCCCTGCAGTGCAAAAAGGCCCTTTGAATGAAGTGAAAAGGCAGGCACCACCATCCTACTATATGCAAACCCTGTATTAGCTTGAAATTCTAATGGTCATGACAGAAACATTTGAAATCAGTGCGAACGACCTACTTGTGGGTTTTCATATGACGGGTAGCTTGTACCTGTTGAAAACTTCTACAAGGGTCCACAGGCCTCGAAAAGGACCACATTTATTGTATAAGTCAATGAAGCAATAATAAGTGGTGTGATACCTACAGGCTCGTAGCCAGACAAAATATACTGAAAAAGGGAATGATAGCATGGGGGTTATTTGGGGGCAGATATACTAACATTCGTGAAGATAATTTTTAATTTTCCAGGGAAGCTAAAATTTTTTTCCCGGGGAAGCTCCCTCCCTGCCCCTCGGGCTTGGATACCTGTTTAGTGCTCTTTAAAAATGCAGTCGCACAATTTTACTTGAGACATCAGCTAAATTTTTCAAAATAAATTTGTCCATTACTAGATTCTTTACGATGTTTCAATACATAGATATTTCATAATAAAGGTCCTGTCTAGGTGGTAACTGCATGGACGTTGTGGTGCTAATTCAGAAACAAAAATACCGTCACGTGATAAAAGTAAAAGTACGTGGCTTAGAACAAAGGGTCATACTAATTAAAATAGAGGTAACTGAATTTGTCTTCTGAGTAAAGACCACTCATCGTACCATTATTACTGTTAGTCAGGATTTTTTTCAGTAGGATCTGATGCATTTTTTATATCTTTCTTCTTCTCCAATTTGGAGGGTGATGTAGAGGGCGCCAACTGGAAATTTTTGAACAACTCAAGTTTTGCGACAAAGTCTTCAAAAACGGTTTCCTTTTCATAATTTATTTTTTGTGACTTTTGCTAAATTGATCTCACTGTGAACTTGTTATATTTTTTTACGTTATTTAATTATTTAATAAATTATCAATGTAACGAAGTCACAATTAGCTATAGGACCATTTTAATGCTGTTAGCTGTAAGCATATTGACACAGCATGGATGTGTGTTCTTTACTTCAAAAGATTGTGTCACTGGTTAATCTGAGCACAACCAAAACGTTACAACGCTTTCCTCAAGTGTAAGCAAGTAATAAAGTTAAATTAATACAAAAGCAAGTGGTTTATTTTATTTTTGATCTGGTTGTTTTTTACAAATTTTATGCATAACTACTATTTTTTTCCTTCCTGTCTCCCTTTTGATTTTTTCATTATTCACTTTTTTTCTGGTATTGATGGGAGGGGGGCTAGGCCACCTCCCCTTCCCCACACTGGCAACCCCAATTGGGAAAAATAATATTAGACATTTAGCAAATTGTTTTGCCATTGGGAGGGGTCACAGTGGAATAACAAGGAAGAAATACACGGTCATTAACGTCTCTCACCGGACCGACAGGTCCGTCTCCACCAAGTGGCCAGAAATAGAATAGTGTACTTCTATACACATTAGCCGTCATTCGTGAGTTGGCTATATGATCTGCTTAGCTCATACTAGCTGTTACGTTCATGTCTTAAGTGAAAACTTTAACCTTAAATGACATAAACTGGAAAAGATAAAGACGGCCCAGCAGATCATATTCCTATATGTACAAAAATTACAAAAAATGACACAGGTATTAGTAGATTCATTTCTCTACAGGCGTAGGAAGCAGGGGGCTGGGGGTTCCCCCAGTCAAAATGTGGTCCCCCAGTCAAAATGTGGTCCCCCAGTCAAAATGTGGTCCCCCAGTCAAAATGTGGTCCCCCAGTCAAAAATGTGGTGGGCGGGAGTATGCTTTCCCCTCAATCCAAGGACGAAAACCCCTTATTTGTTTCCTCTGTAAAAATGTCGAAAATTTGCAGTAATTTTCCTTAAATTTGCCCAAATCGCATCTAAGGACCCTCAAATAGTCAAAAATGTACCCATGCCCTTACACCCCTCCCCAGGAAGGGTCGTCCGAAGCAACGTCTCGAACAGTTTCCTCCTTCTATGCACTTCGCAACAATTATTTGTTATCAACGGAGTGTTACAACACGTCAAATCCCCCAACAAATGTGAATGGATGATCCGAAAAAGCAAAAGGGCCGTTGAAGTTAAAAACAGTAGTTTAATATGCTGTTATGAAACCAGTGCCCCATAAGATCGATAGCTTCTCTAGTGTGTTGATAAGAACACCAGTCAAACATGGTCAACTTAACGATCTGTTCATTTGGCAGCCGGAGGGTCGAAGAGTTGCCCCTTTAAAATTACAGAAAAATACTTTAAGATTATGACGTCGTTATTTGTAAGCCAATGATAAAGAGTGACAGCCCACAGTTATACGATTCTGATGAACCTAACCCCGTTTAGGATTGTATTGGTTTTCAGTTCACTAGCATGCAGGGTCATACGGTCACACAGAAACTAGAGAAAACTGTGCCAATGTTTTCTAAATAGTCCTTTCAAAATAGTCATGAAAATCACCAAGAAAAGGAAAAAAAGTCTTGTCATTTTGGGTCAGTAAGCCAGATTTACAACAAAGGTGGAGCAAGACATTTTCATCTGGAATTTCATCCCGTCCTAACAAAATCTCATTCTTCACAGAATCGATTGTTCTGTTTTAAGGACGAAACTGAAGACGTTTGGGCAATAGATTTTGTGCAGTATTGTCATGTTTTAGTCAAAGAACCTGAATATTTAATCGAAGTATTTAGAATAAAGGATCCCTCAAGATTACTTCTGATAAAATGGGAAACAGGAGCTCAATGGTCTTACTCTCTGACATAGGTCAGTAGGTAAGTGACATAGCTCAAACCGTCAGCAGACTGCTATACTATGTGTTTCTAGCCTCCGACGGTAGGCTTTTTAAGTAGAAACGTTACTAATGCAACTATTTCTATATGCCAGAGGGCTGTGCTGGGAAGGCTGTCTAAAACCTGACAACCCTGCGGCCTTTTCAGCCAGCCTGGAATGGGGTCACTCATGACAGACCCATATGCAATGTAGGAGTCTCAAATCTAAGTGGTGGGTTACCTAAAATTTGATGTTCCTTCAGAGAACATAATTCCATTGGGAATAATGTTGCTTTGTTTTTCGCCCTGAGGTTGTCAGGGCATGAGCATTATAGGTTTTGAGCACAGATGATTTCGTTCACCAACTTTTCTGCCAGGCCGTAGCCTGGGCAAAAACTATAGGGAACAGTTCATGGCAACGTCCAGTGGTGTAGCTAGGATAGTTGGTACCCAGGCGGATCCTTTCTTTGTCACCCACTGCCGCCCTGAGGAAGGGATCAACGAGGAGGGGCCTAAGGGGAGGATGTGAACATTATGTCTCTGGCAAAGATTTGAACTGATTATGGAAATTTTCATGATTTATTGTTTTTTATAGGGGGGGGGGGGTGAAGCAAGTGCCGGAGTGACACAACTACTCTTTGAGAAAATTTTGTGCATGTCAGGGGCGGATGTAGGATTTTTTGTTAGAGGGGGCGCGCTGACTGACAATCATATGCCCGAAAGACTATCCAAGCGGAGCGCCACCATGAGTTGGCGCGGAGCGTACAGAAAATTTTGAAAAATAGCGACCCCTCAGATAGCCGGAAATGGAATTTCACAGGCTTGTAAGTGGAACCTAAGCCAGTCGTTATTTTGAGCTTTCGTTTGCGAAAAACTGTTCCCTTCAACTAAAAATGGGAAAATTGCAAAGTGATCAGAAATTACCAAATAAAATGCAGGGGTGACCATTGTGTGTGTATAGGAAAGGGGGGGGGGGCAAAGTCTACTCATAGTTCCCATTCTTGACCGCCGTCATGGGGCCCCCTTTCCTTTTGATTTTTTTCCCTGTCTCGAAGGGCTTAGAAAAATCGTGCTACATCTTGCTTCTTTTCATACTAGGCCCGTGTGCTGAAAATATCTGTTTCGTCATAGTTTTCAATATCATAAAAATGATCACAGTTGTGAACAAATATTTCCAAATTACTCTCCCTCTACTCCTCTAAACCCTAAACCCGACCCCTCCGCCCGGACAACTTCCCATCCGTCCCTCCTCTCGCCGTTTTATTTTTGATCCCCTTCATTTTTTCAACATCGTCCATCACGTCCCTGAAATTTCTGTGCGGGCCGTCTGCCCCCTTGCTCGCTAGGCCACTGATAAAACGTACCACTTCCATTGGATGAAATGGTCTTGTACCTTTCCAGGAGGAAAATAAGGATACAACTGAATTGAAAACATACTTATGTCTGTGACTCTTTTTACGATTCTTGCCCGAATTGAAGGTCCACTGAATTGATGACGCTGATATATGTCTGTCCGAACTCCCGACTATAAATGAGTTTAATTCTAACACCTTTTGAGAAAAACCGGAACGTCACGTTCCAAGATGGCTTTCAAGAATTTTCATGCACACTTTTGAAAAGATTTTCTCACACTAAATTCATATGTGAAATTGAAGAAAAGCTACTTTTACCGTTGCCCGATTTGTGGTTTAAAGCACTGCAGGCTATAAGTAGCAAGTTTTGCACAATTCTCGGTGGCTCACATTGAAAACTGCAAAATGGTGATCACATAGGCTGCCCGAATAAGACTAAGCCGATTCTCAGCCTTAGCCTATGATGACTGTTGGTAGTATTGTCATTAAGAAATATGACACGTCAAAAATGGCCTTTGATTGATTTCTTTGGGCAAATTTTGGGCTCTGTATATACCTGTACACCTCCCGTCTGTCCGTGTAATCTGGCATTTGAAAACATCCCAGAATTTGTTTTGCAACTTTCGCTGGAATATTCTACCATTTCAGGCAAAGTTTAGTTTCCACAAGACTATGAAGTGAGAATGAGGAAAAATTGTTTTTCCATAAGCTGCCCGGATGAGTCGCGAATTTTTGTATTCCTTTCGATTCGTAATGAAAGTTTTACTTTGACTATGATGTTTTTTTTTGTTTTCGGGCAAATGTTTTAAAGAGTTCGGATATCGGTCATTTCGGGCAAAGTGTTGCGCAAGAGTTTTTGTGAAAATTTTACCGTTGCTATGACGCTTTTTTATTTTACGGGCAAATGTTTGAAAGAATTCGGGCACGATTGGAATTTTGAGTGCAATAAAAACATGCCATTTTTTAAGACTCAAATGGCTGCCCAAATTTTTCCAGACCTATGCACGAAATTAAGATCTTGTGGAAATTTGGGGGCAGTCTACTCTCTGCCCCCTGCTTTGTAGGCCTACGCCTATGTGACAAATGATTAGTTTGGAGCTAGACTTTTCCAGTATCTAAGCGGTGTGCGATCATTGGTTCGAGCGCAGCGTACAAATGAAATTTTGCAAAATGAACCTCCCAGATTGCAGGAAATGGCCCTTCCTATGCCCTACAAGTTGCGAGATACGGTCAAGACCTTCGATGTCAGCTTATTGCCATTCCATCGGAAAACTTGAAACTGTATACTTTTAAATTGCTATTATTTTGTAGCAATTATATGTAAGACAATGCAACATGATGAAGAATCAAGTAGGCGAAATGATCCGTTCTACGAAAGTAAAAAAATAAATCTTGAAAAATTTTAGGGGGACGCGCGCCGGGTGCGCCCCGCCTAAATCCGCCTCTGCATGTAAAATGTCCAAGATGAACAATGGTGCTATCTTTGGGAAAGCTTTGAACTGGTTACGGTACATGTTTAAAAATTCTTTAATTTAATTGCGTTTTCCAATTTTCTTTCAATTTTGCTGAGAGTAAGGGAGGAGATGTTACCTAGGGTTCCATCTTTTTGAGAAATTTTTGCCTTCGTAAAGTTGCGTAGTTGGATACAAATGATGTTACTTTTGACAAAGTTTAGAATTGATTATATGATTTAGATTAGAAGTTTCCATTTTTAGCGTTTTTCGGCACGGTGCATGCCACAGCCGAAGACTTGTAACCTGTGTGGACCTTCCTATCTTAGTACCCTGCTTGGAGGACCACCATCGGTTGGTGTGAAATGTATGTCTATTTTTTTTGTTTTTTTTTTTTTGTCAAACATGCCTCTCAGATTGGCAGAAATAGCACTTTCTAGACTTCCAAAGTTGTGCCTAAACATTTTTTAGACTTCATTCTAGTTTACAAACTAAGACGTCAAGAGGAAAACTTAAACTTGAAAAATTATTCAGTAAAATCATTTTCAAGGAGAAAAAATTACCAGCTCATTGATTTTAGCACTACAAAAATTTCTCAAAGAGGAGGGGTGTAGGTCCATGTAATTAAAAGTAATCTGAAGCTATTTTATAAGCATTTTTGGGGCAACGCGTGAGAAACAATACTAAAGATCATCTTTAACATGTAGGGGTCAGCTGTGTTGTGGCGGGTGCATCATGCATGAGGAAGCCTGTTCATTGGTCAGTGCGAATTACCTGCATAACAACCTTCTGCCACGGGTCTGGGGACATCCCCGGGATAATTTGAAAGAAAGAAATATTTATAAGTGATCTCCCAGATTCTGTGGGCCTTAAAAGTATTATCAGGGCAATGGAGTTTTTAGCATTTTCAGTATTTGTCCAAGGAGGTCAGTTTTTTAGGATTTGGAAAGCTTAGGGGCAACCCCCGCAGGCTGGGGCCCTATTCTGGCTGCACTTTGAACAGAAATCAGGTGGAATTGGGTGTACAACTTGAGCCAAATAGCTCACCAGGAAGAAAGGGACCATGTGCTTAATGTGTCTGTGGGCCACTGTTTAAACTACATGCATCACACGGTAGTTTCCAAAAAAACTGCGCTGCCATATGATTTCATCCTTATTCCTAGTAAGTACTCAGTGGAGGACACAGGGAGGGTGCAACCGGCGAGCACCCTCATTGGCATACACATACAAAAAATACAAAACAACAACAACAACAACCAACAGACAAATGTTTCCAAATAACAATAACTACATTTGTATTCCTGGATCGACTGTAAAAAGCAGGTCGCGACCCTCACAAATTATTCTGCACGTGTGTTCCCTGACCATCCATTGATTGCCCCCATCCGGGCCTATTGAAAAAAATCCTGAATACGCCGCTGGCACCGTACTTTAACCAGAGAGTTGCAGGCCCGTAGTCAAGGGGGGGGAAGGGGGCGATCCCCCTTGGAAAATTTTTCGCCCCCCTAGAAGATCAAAAGTTACCATTGCCGTAATGCATTTTAGTATGTTTCGCCCCTCTGGAAAATTTTTCGCCCCCCCAGAAGCTTTTTCGCCTCCCTTCAGCACCTTGTCTGGCTACGGGCCTGGGGACTGGGGAGTTGTTATCCGAGTTGTTATTCGGATAACAACTCTCTGCTTTAACAGAGCACAACCTTCTACATGTATCACCTTGAAGGCAATAATTTCCAGTCTGAATGCAGGCGTGTAAGGTTGAGGTCTGTGTGGTTACCCCCCCCCCCCAACCGTATGTCTATCAATGTGTTTGCTGCGAGTTGTTTAATTTATCTATTCTTTTGCTTTTTACTAGGCAGACCCACTCGCATTTCACCCACTTTTAGAGTAAGAGACAGTGCCGCAGATAGGTATAGGCTATAAGACATGGGATGAACCTTTCAGTAGCAGAATTTTAGCATTTTGTAAGCTTATTTTGGACGTTTTAATAGAAAAAATCATGTAAACTGGAAAATCTTGGGGGAAGTCCTCCCTTCCCCCTCCCCGTTTCTATAGGTCCTGAGTTTGTGTTACGTTGATCAAATCTCTCGGTTGAAGGGGATGGGGGATGGGGAGGAAGGGCTAAAGGTGACGTGGGTATAGCTGTGAAATTGTCAAGTCTCCACAATAACGAGAAAGTATACGCAACATTACATCCCGTTAGCCCCGCCCACTTCCCAACTTCACGGATACAATGAATATTTGAATGGTCATGAAAGCCGGTTGTATCGAGTCAACTAGTGTATGACTTGTGAAGAAAGAGTGTGGCAATTACAACGTACCAGTACAGTGGCCGAGTGGTTAAGGCGTTGGACTTAAGTTCCAATGGACAATTGTCCGCATGGGTTCGAACCCCGTCTGTACTATCTATTTTGTAACAATTCTAAAGACGGCAAACTTCTCGTTTTCTGGGAGTCTATGTTATTGGTTATATAATTATCAGGGAGGGGTATACTTAGCAGAAGATAATACAATTATTTTTTGCCCCTTATAAAGTCCTATCGATCACTGGGTGCAAAGTAATAGCTATTTATAAGAAAAAATGCTATTGTGCAAGCCCCTTAATTTTTTACCAAATACACCAGGCTTTTAATCATGTTTCACAACACAATTGATGCAAATCGTTGGTAAACCTATACTGTTTTTATTAAAATTTCACAATTCATATAAGTATTGCTACTACTCAGGATTTAGCATATTCGAATATTTTGATCCTAACTAATGTATTCGGATAGTGCCATAATAGCCTAGATTGTACATATACACAACAGGTACACATAAAAAGGCAATAGTTTACGCGTTTTGCGGAAAACTGGAAGAAGTTCACGGAAATTGGAGAACAACACGAAAAAGGGGAAAAATTCAGATATATATCAATTTCAGTAATTTTTCATCATATTCAAGCTAATATCTTGTCATTGGCATTGTATGGGAGGAAATCCCCCCATGCTGAACCATCCTTGACGGGACCGCTGGGCCCCTATCACTGATACGGTAGCAAATAGGTAGAAGCAGGGCTGTCATTTTTGTATGGTAAATTATGATGACGATTCACCGGTTACGACTCAGATTGACAGCAATTTTTTTATCCTAAATCATGCCGTTTTATATTTATGCTTTTCCCTTATTATGAATATTTTTTAAGGGAAAGAGCAGTCGCCCCAAATTTATTTCGAAACACCAGCTAAATCGTACAAATTTCTCTTATTTCCTTTACAAATATTTTCATAAATAAAGATAAACTTGATATATAGTTATCCTGCATGAACTGAAACCATAAGTAACAAAAGTATCGTCACGTGATTAAAAGAGAACCATTCATGAATTAGGATACCGGAGAACACTAATTCAAGCTGGGGTCACTGCATTGTCCCTTTAATGTTATGTTTATCACTTATTGATGAAGAAATCAAGACAAGGTGGTCCTAAATATTCATCATATCACTGTACACGAATGAATCAGGAATATCAACTTTTCCAAGACACCCTTCAAGGTTTTTTTTTTATTCTGCTAAATCAATTAACTAAGGAGTTCTAATAACGTTAATTTTTCAATGCTGAAGAAGCCATAATAAAATCAAAATCTTAAGTTTTAATAAGAACTCCGAGTTGCGTTGAAACTTACAGCAAATTTAAATGCTCTTGTGGTCGGGCACTACCAGAGAAGAAAAGCTGTGTAACTCCTCCGAAGTTGATGTTGACCCCAACACCTTTGTGTTCAGTTTGTACCCCATTAAATCCCGTATACATTTTTCAAACGGAAGACGAGTTAAATGTTTCTGTCGATGTCGGTCTTGATTCAATGCAAAAGGTAACTTTTTATTCCCTTTCGTTGCCAAGAATACATGGATACTACATGGTCCCCCTTCAACTGGACAGGGTGCCTATTAGCCGACTGTGCATGGGTAGGGTCCATTAGCGGCTCGCCATAGGGGCACGAAGGGGCACTTGCCCCCCCCCCCCCCAAACAAAAAGTTTGCAAAGCATTGTCTTTAATTTTCAAAAAAAAAATAAATAAATAAAACAAGTAATTCGAGATGGGTTATAGGCCCTCCCTTTTCCCTGACTGGGTTTAAAATTAACGAAGTGAATAACTTTCCAGTGCAATGTCGCGAAGGTTAATTATTAATAAAGTGCTTTCAAAACGACATTTTTTCGGCGCGCTTTGCGCGCGTTTTCTTAGTTGCTTGTTTGCTACTATATGTACTTCAGACAAAACCAATGGACCTACCATTAGTGCGAGCTAAGGTTATCAAAACAAATGATCACGCTGTGATTTTTGTAATATGATTAGCTTAGGCATCATAATGTCATTTACAGAGGGTAACGGTAATGCTGGAGTTACTCTCTTAAACCTTTGGAGTGAAAATTCACTCTTTTAGAGTGAAATTAGGGACCAATCTACTATTTGGATTGAAAGATTTCAATCCAAAAAGAGTGGTTCTTACTCTTTTAGAGTGATATTCAGTCTTAAATTCAGGGGCGTAGCTAAGATGAAATTTTTAGGGGGGCCTAGGTAACAAATGGGGGGGTCGACAACGCCGAGGGTCAGGCTTGTCAAGACTATCTAAGCGGAGCGCCACCATCAGTTGGCGCGGAGCTTGCAAGAAAATTTTTTGCTTTACAAACCCTCCAGATGGCCGGAAACGGCACTTCCCACGTGTTTTAAGCTGCGTGTACCCAGCCTTGAAATTCGAATCTCATGTCTGCCATTTCTCAAATAATGGGGAAAACTCAATCCATGAAAATGGTAATACACAAGGCCGCACATACACTTTTTTGTTAAGGGGCAAAAAGTGGCATTACTGATCTGTGGCCTGGGGGAGGGGACTAAAGGGAACGGGTATCTCCCTCCCCCTTGGCGAAAATTTGTAATTTCAGGAGGACGTATAGATAGCAAATGGTGCAACATTTGAGGGATTCTAGCTTTAAAAGGAAAACGAAATGTAGTTGTAACTAAGTGCGACAAAAGTCATGTTGGAGAGTGTGGTGGATATGATGTGAAGTATGACCTCAGCCATTGAACTCCGTTGTGGGGAGGGTTTAAGGGAGGGGAAGGAGTGTTATTGGTTATAAAACGTTTTCATGACTAAACTGGCACGGTTTTAAAACGTTTTTAGGCCATTGATGATTGATGCTACCTACAGCAACAACAGCAACATTGTAGGTATGCATGCTCGCGCGTAGCGCGAGAATTTACGAAAAGTAGGCTTCATTGAATATATCCTAATAGAGCTGTAAATGATTGGTGGTGTGTACAGATATAGGCATGAAAATATTGATCTACCTATTTGAAATTTTTTAAGTTCTGTCATTACGATCACAGCTATTTCTTATATTTTTATTGCGTTTTCTCTGTACATTCTCAAAGTTGGAAACGGTGCACTGAAAATTTCTGGGGGAAATTGCCCCCTGTCCCCCGCTGTGTACGGCCGTGGATATCATATGAGCTGAGATAATACAAGAATCATACTGAATTTTATGCATCCCTTTTCATTTCTTCTGCCTGCAATTCTCCCATATTCACCTTCTAGTATATCTCTGTTATATTTGTCCATCACCCTATCCATAGGCTACATGTCCACTTTTCAATTACATATCCCCTAGATCATACCATTTGACTCCATCCTAGGGTTACCCGGCGTATTTATTTTCTAGCAAGGAGGACATAGATCACTGTCCTGATGTAGGGGTCTAAGGGTGTCCCCTTCCCTTCGGAAATTTTTCCGGTTTTCAATGGTGTCTAGATGCAAAATGGTGCTGTATTTTTTTCACGAAGTCATCGGTATATTACTTGGTCAGACCTATAATACCACCAGTAAATCTTTCAAACTATTTAATCGCAAGGCAGAAGTAGGGATCATGTGGGAAACACATGAAATCCGGACCTTGTTGGCAAATTTCACAAATCCGCCTAGACGCCAGTGCGAACTAGTAAAAAGAGGACTTATCGAAAACAATCGTTCTACGGTGCACTTGTCATGGACAAGGAGAGAGACACGACATACTTGTTAAGGATAGAAGAATTATTCGAACGCAGTACCTTACCGTACGGCATATTTTGTGTATGATACTGTATAGGAATGGTCGTGTAAGAAAGGTCTTTAGTGTGTGTTTGCCATGTTTTCAGTAAATCAACCAGCATCTGGAAGGTAGAAAGGGTCTAAACCTGACAAAGTCACATCCGAATTTGTCGTCGGGACGTTCGTTTCATCGTCCAAGCGTATCATATGCGAATTAAACAATAGGGCAGACTATATACCTAATTTAGTGAAAGTAGGCATTTTAAAGTTATACGTTGAGTTCGTACGTGCGCAAAATGTGTTTTTCACACATTTAATTTTTCTTAATTCTTACACATTTTATTTAATTATTTTTTGAAGGAAGTACTTCAAAGTCTAGTTCCGTTCAATCACTGATTTTTTCTTAATTCTTACACATTTTATTAAGACACAAAAAATCTGGGGGCCTGACGAATATCTGGGGGGGGGCAAGGCCCCCAGGCCCCCCCCCCCCCGTGGCTACGCCGCTGCTTAAATTTAGATCCGTCCCTAATTTCACTCTTTCGGATTAAGAGAGTAAATGCCCATAATTTTGCAGACTTCAGAGCTTTCGGGGTCATTAGATACACAACCCTTTAGCCGTGTTGATTATCATCCACGACTAAAAACAGTTTTGCCCGGGTGTCACCTGGCCAGATTAGCGTAGGTTTCTGTCTACAAAAAGTTGTAACGGGCATGTAGCCTAAAGGTATTATGTTTCCCATAGAAGGAGAGGTACCCTTCCCTTGGCCAAATTGACAGCGCCGTTGGCCCACGAGCGGTCTTATGACTGTCAAATGGCATGTTATAAGCAAAAGGTTCTCCACCTCACCAAACAGTCAATCTAAGCTCAGTGTAGTGAGACTTTTTTGGCCTAGCTATTTTTATATAGGATGAGATGTCGTTCTGAGTTAGGGGAATTCTCCTCCCCCTTTAAAATAATTCGTTTCGGAACGGTACTGAGATCCAAAATAGTACTATTATTTCATCCGTTTTCAAGTGTCTTCAGTGCTCGAAATTTTCGTTAGTTTAAGGAAACAATCCAGGAAACCAATATTTTATGGCTTCTTGGCAAAGCTGAAACATATTGTGACACAATGAAAAAAACAAACAAAATATTTAAAGGTGAGGCTCATTTTATACAAATGGATTAAGCCGCTTTGCCCATTTCACCTGCCTACTCCCCCCTGTGGAGTAGCGATCGACTGATATGGTTGTATTTATTTTTAAAGTAGTCAGCTCATGGCTGACTGCCTGAAATGGTTTTTGAAGAGCTCTTGAAAACTACATGGGGCATCGCTGTAATACATAATAATAACCATACTCCTATTGTACTATCCGGAGCTGACCATTAATATTGCCGGGGGGGGGGGGGTCTTCCGAACTTCCCTGAATACGAACTTGAGTTTGCCCCCCCCAACAAAATTTCTTAGAGCCGCCCATGGTAGGGTCGAAACCCTGCTCTCAGCTGAAATTCTGACGTATATGTACCTAGTACAAAGTACAGAACACTAGTCTGCCAGTGGTTAGGCTACTAGCAAAGGGGCTACCACCATTAGGAAATATTCGTCTAAAAGAGCCCGCATTTGCAGACAAAACGTACAAAGGTCACTTGCAAACATACACCCTAAATAGAAAAGAGTGAAATTCACTCCAAAAGAGACTGTAGTTTGGGACCACTCCAAGTAAGAGTAAATTTCACTCGGGGTGGAATGAAAATTCACTGTAAATAGAGCGATATTTCACTCGCATGGAATGATATACCGCTCTACTTCGAGTGAATTTTCACTCCACCTAAAGTGAAATTCAATCTTACTAGGAGTGGTCCCAAACTACAATCTCTTTTGGAGTGAATTTCACTCTTTTGCATTAAGAGTGTAGGAACATTCAATGAAAATTCCTCCACGGTATGATCCTTGCCACGCAAAGGCCTTAAGCTGATACATCAAAATTAGCGATTGTTTTGTTTTGAGACGAAAATGAGAAAAATGAAGGTTCTGTTGTAGATATATTTTATATGCAATGCCTTAATGAAACAAACGTTGATGAACTCCAAATTATTTTGAAACATCAGATAAATCTTACAAACCATCTCTTATTACTCTTGCGAGTATCATTCTTGATGTTTCCATTCAATTCTGAAGGTCAAAGGAAGGTGCCAAAAGACAACTGAATAATAGCGATAGTTGTGAGATCGTATTGAACTCTAAAAGTACATAGCGCCCTCTATTTCGTTGTTTGGTAATAGACGAGTTTGGAAATTATATTTTGCTGTGCCATGTAGCACCACAGATCAAGTCGTCGGACATATTTATCACAAATACGAAGGCTTTGAGCAACTGTTTTTTGTCTTTCACGATTTACCGCCACACTGTCCAACCTTTTCGGTCCAAATTAAGGAGATTATCTTCAAAAAGACCTTTTCCTCTAAAGAATGTTCTCTTTGACCCGTGATTGATATCTAGAGAACCATATTTTTAAACTCGAAATTTGTGCATGATTACGCAAAATATCTGTGTTGTACATGCAGTCTCTGCTATGGTACACTTTCCTTCCCAGGATGCATTGTAAATCGGAGTTTCCCAACTCGTCTATTGAATACCGCATCAATGAATACCAATCACCTCCTCTGTAAGAACTTGTTCAAATAATATACACTGCCCCAAATGGCCGAATGGTTCCAAAAATAAAGAATGATTCTTAAATACTGAAAACAAAACACTTTGTGAAAGCGCCCCGTCAAAAATAGAAAATCGAATCTAAAATCCATAAAAGAATCGGAGCAAACTAATACAAGACTTGATTCTCTACATAAGTCTAGGACATGACTGAGTTGATAACATGACCGAGCACACGGCTAACGTTGGAGTCTGCATGTTTTAACCTTGCACCTCGCCTACATTGTCTCTAGGGTAACGATGTCCGTAATAAAGTCTGTAGGGCTATTATGAGGGCATATCGATAGATGGTCATCCCATTTCCCTCCAACAAAGTTAAACATTCTTCAGTTTCTTTCCTTTCGCTATTTATAGCGAAGCCTTATTTCTCCAGTCTAAGCAACTTATATCTTAGAGGCGACGCAAATTCATGAATTCCCACAATCAAATTTCCGCCGATAATGAAGATTCAGAAGATCGATAAATATCCACAAAGAGGAAACAAAAGTATTCTTTGGTTTTTGAAATGTACTTATTAAAGATATAATCCCCCAAAGACTTAAAAGCAAGTTATAATTTTACAGCAGGGCCACAAAAGGACAGAACTGAGATTCTTTTGTTTGTCTACTACTGAATTCCCCTTTAAGACATTAAATTGATTGATTTTTTTTTATTTCTGTTAAGCCATAACTGTAATTGTACATAAATTCAAAATAACTTCACGACAATGTGGAATTTCCATGTAGGAAGATAATTGAAACAACCTATAAAAAATATGATAGAAACTGGCTAAGTGGCCATGGATCTGTTAGTGACGTCATAACAAACTTGCCCCAGTTCTCAATAAAAGGGGCGGGACATACACAAAATTCCTGGGGGCGGAGGTGACAGTCCTGCGTATGTTCAAGCACAGGCTAGGAATTGCTCAAAAATTCTAGGTGGACAAAATATCTTTCAGGGGTCCCAACCCCCTTCCTAAGCCCCCATGGTTAAGGCCCTGGCGTTGGGCCACGGAATATTTGCCGCCTGGGAATTGCGCTAAAATGTCCCGCAGAAGATTGAGGAGCCCAACATTTTAATACGAAAACAAGCTTTTTAATGACGTCAGTGGCTACAACAATTCATTTAATTGGACCCTTGGCCTATACACTTGATACTCCTTGGTCTGTTTTTACCAAAATGCCAGTGCGGCGATTTTTGTTGGACATTAGGGGATGGGGAGGACAGTTCACAATGATATCTTAGTACAAGTCCCATATAAGTACATTAACAGGTACCCAAATATGTAAATATTTGTTTAGGATACGAATGGTTGCCGTGAATTTCGTAGAACAAAAAGTCCCGTGATTATCATATGATGGCAGTCCAGGTTCCATGGTCGGCGATCACGGGGGGGGGGGGGGCAGGGGACATGACCCTCTCAATATTTTTAGTGGGGGATAATATCCAATGTCCCCAAATATTTAGAGGTATGCAGAAAAATAAATGTTGTTACACACATTTTCGATGTGAATAATTGTGATATTAGCCTATTAATGACAGCTGGGAGAACTTTAGATCAGAAATATGTGATCTGTGCCCTCTAGAATGCACCAAATCGCTTGACTTCCAGGGGCTTCACCCCTGGACCCCAACAGGAGGTCAGTATGATTGTCCCCTGTACTGGCAGAAGGCACAAAGTGTTCACTCAAGCATGTGTCCCCGAATAATTTTAACAGATCGCCGCCTCTGCCAGGGGTGGATGTAGGATTTTAGAAAAGGGGGTCCACTGAGGGCCGAAGGCATGGGTGAGCCTCTTCGAGGCGATAGGGAGGGTTCGGAAGGGGGTGTGCCTCTCCCCATATTTTTGAAAATCTCACCTGAAATTGTGCGATTTGGTGACTCTTCCTTCCAACGTAAATCACAGACA
This sequence comes from Holothuria leucospilota, assembly GCA_029531755.1. Lineage (NCBI taxonomy): Eukaryota > Metazoa > Echinodermata > Holothuroidea > Aspidochirotida > Holothuriidae > Holothuria > Holothuria leucospilota. Next base: position 51,612,663 of record CM055971.1, read on the forward strand.
TTAAAATGGATTTAATTATGTCCTGTTCAGAGACAGAATCAGCGACTTTTCAGTCACAGCTCAAGTGGTGCCGCCAGTAGCCTGCTATAAGCAGGCTATTGTTGAGTTTTATCAGCTACAAGTACAATTCTTAATATTTGCTTACCCCTAATGTACAGTAGGCTATACAGACGAAGTTTAATACAATACAATAGAATATATACAGGGGTGTATTATGATTTCTGAGAGCGCCATCTTTTGGAAGGCTGCTACAGAGTCTGCTCCGCAGGCTATGCCGCCAGGGTTTGATGATTGGGGAAACCACAGAAGATTATATCGTAATCCCACCATGGATAGGCCAGAGAGTCGGTGTGAACGAGCATATTCGTATCTACCGTAGTTTGCAACCGGGGTGGGCACTTCCTTAGTCGCCTAGTGTGTAGGTGCCTTTCCGGATGAGGGGTCTAACGAGAGGGGACCCTTTGAGTAATTTTTGTTCACCAAAGGTGGCTGAATTGCAAAATGGTGCTATCCTTGGCACAGTGTCAAACTGTTCGTAAAATGAACACTTCACAAACTTAGGTGCATTGTTCTTGTCTTTATTGGGTGTAAAAAAGGATGTGATGTTTAAATGCAGGGTCGTAGCATGGCCGAAATCCCAAGGGAGGGGGGGGGGGCATTTCATGACAGCGTCTAATGGCGTACCTATGATAGTTGGCACCCAGACGAATTTTATCTTTGGCTTTGTCACCAACTGCTCCCCTGAGGGAGGGGTGTAAGAAGAGGGGTATAACTTAAGGAAATGACATTTATAGACGGTCTCTTTTTAAGTGCAAATTGGTGATGTCTTTGGCAAAGCTTTGAACTGGTTATGTGTTTAGGAATTCTCATTATTTAGTACAGGTTATGTTATGTTTTTATTTTCTGTTCAAGGGGTGCTGTCTAAGGGCCGGGGTAGCCCACTACTCTTTGAGAAGTTGTTGTGTATGTAAGATGCTTAAGCTAAATGGGCTTTGGGAAAGCTTTGAACGGATTTTATGCATTAAAAATTATCATTATTTAGTGTTTTTTTCGACGATGACATGGCACGAATAAGATAGCTTTTACTGATTTTAAACGAGAATCTAGGTGACCAGCTGTCGATTGGGAATGACCGGGAGAAGAGTAAAGGTATAACAAAAGGCGTAGAATATTAATAAGCATGTTCATAATGAATTTTATCCGCAAATGCACTTATTGACCTTTGAATAAGCTTGTGTGATGAAACACACACTTAAAACCATGAAGGCTTCATCATGCTACAAATGTTACTCATAATATAAGATTGAAACAGTCGCCTGTTGACGGTTGTTAAGGCCTGAGGGTGGACTTGTCCCTTTTTATTCGGAAAATAATTGTCGCTAGAATAATCCCATGCATTATCGCCCTAATAATTGTCGTCAGGCAAAGAGCGATAACCGTGGGATAGCGAGCCCGGCAAAATTAGCATAAGTACATATTGTTATGAAACCTGTGTCCAAACCTTTGATTAAAAATTCGTTTGGAATTCCCAAACGAGACTTTGTGGGATGCTATTGAAGACAAAATAGGACTAAGGGTTAGATCGCGCTGAGCGCCCTAAAATTTTTAAAATTTTTGACGGATTTCCAAAATTTTGATACTTTGTGATAGAAAATGAACGCAATAGGCTAGCAGAATTTTGTCACTGCTGAAAAGGGGGATCCGCCGACCCCTTGGACCCCGGTATCTGCCCCTGCAGTCGTTGTGTATACTCAGTCATAAATATCAGAAAAGTATATTGCTCATCTGTTGACCAACCTTTTTTAAAAATTGGGGGGGGGGGGTTGGCACTTCTTCAACCAAATTAATGGAGAAGGGCAACCCCTCAACCCTGTCTTCCTCCGTTATCGCTACCCCTTTGTCAAGATGTCTACACAAAAAAAAAAACAGTCAGAGTTCTATTCGTGAAAGACACCCAGTTCTCATGCACTCTCAGTAAAGGAGATTTGTGTGACAGGAAGGGAGCGGGGATAACGCCCCTTTGAGCAAAATTTTACGTGTAAAAAGTAAAAGTCAATAGGGTTACCTCTAAAATGAGGATCTGTATCTCAGAATCTTTCCCAGAAGTTTCACCTATGCCGCTTAGCACCTTCAGAAAGTAGCGCCGCTACACTTTGTGCCACTGACACTCTCCGTTAGTTTGTCGCCCCAGTAAAAACATACTTTTTCACTAAAATAGACAAAAAGTGCCACCCAAAAAGTGTCACCCGGAGGAAACCCCACTCTCTCGCTACGCTAGCGCCTCCCACTTACTTCTGGACTAAATGTCAAAGTCTATTTTGGTGACAGAAAATTAATCGAAACGGGTAATTAATAACAAGAAGATGAATGGTGCGGTCGAGTTATGGTGTCGTTATATCTTCCCCACAAATTATTAGTAGGGCAAATGAAAGCCTCCTTTAAAAACGTTGTAACAAAGAAACCATCATATTTTGAAAACCACACAAGTTTAACGATGTTGTTTGTCGGAGGCTATCAATCACTTACTTCATTAGCCTATTCCTGATTGTAGAATGACATTATTGTTTCTTTGTCTATGTGACCTAATTGCTAAGTTAACAAGGCATGTCAATCTGCATGAATAGAATGAAAGGGTCCATTTCTTCCTCATAAATGGTTCAAATTCTTCCAGCAATATTTTTTTAGCCATCCTCAGATCTCAGCAACTTTTCTTTGTTAGTTTTGTACCGATATCACTGAAAACCGACCTTATCGATATTTCCATTCCCTATAAAATCCAGTACCGATCCATTATCGATATTTTCAAAATGGCCGTACTATACGCAGAAGTTGATAGGCTATTCTGCACTAAACGAACTGTAATTTCATTTATACGAAGTGAAACACTGTTATATACCTATTGCCGAATATTATAAAATAGCATAACCTTTATGAAGTATATAGGCCAAGTAATATCTGCGGTAATATCAGCATTTAAGCTTAAGTTTAATGATACCGATATTGTTGAGAATAACCGTCCGATACCGACGTTGCATACCGGTAACCTGTTTATCTTTTCAACTGCCACAAACACTCTAAAAACGTGTTTAGGATTTAAACACAATTTTTGCCCCCACTTTGGAAACATGTTTAATTCCTAAACACACATGTTTAATTCCTAAACATTACGAGTGAAATTTTAGCAGTGCCCAAGGTGGCAGTTCTTTCTTGCCTAACAAACTATGAAACAGTAGCTTGAAAATCCAGTGATCTACCGCACCCTACAACCTCGTGAAAGCTACGAATATAAAATGCAGCCACTCTACGGGACAGTCTATACGTCTTACAAATCTACACAATATCTCGTTGACCACTTAGAGTGCCTTTTACATTTAAATGTGAAGTTTCAACTCTTCATCTTCTTCAAGTCAACTTAAATGACCCCCAAATTCTCTACATACCTTGGGGTTAAAGAAATTTCAGACTGTTTCATACTGTATTCTTCACATACTGTTACACTCTAAAAACAGTCGGTTCAAATTTGAACCGACCGGGGTCGGAGGGGCAACTAACCAAAATCTGTTCAGAAATTTGACTAGATTTGGTTCAAAGTTAAACCAACTCGGTTCAATTTTGAACCAAATCTAGTCAAATATTTGAAAAGATTTCGGTTACTTGCCCCTCCGACCCCGGTCGATTCAAATTTGAACCGAACGTTTTTAGAGTGTATGCAAATATTGGGTAAAAACCAGTTTTAGCTCACTTGAAATTTGACCTCTTGATTTTCGACACTTATTGCCAACGATTACGCATGCAAAAATTTAGGCAAATGTAACCTGTCACCTATATTTTGACCTTTGACCCACCCTTAGCAACCAAAAAGCACTATCTAAAAATTACGTCTTCAGTTGTAGCATATCATGTGGTTTTATTACTTTCTCTAAATACTGATAGGCAAATAATGGCAAAATCCCAATTTTTAGTAAATGTGACCTTTGATTAAAGATCCGGGGTGTAATCTGAGGCTGTTCCCACCATTTTAACCCATTAAATCGCTGTTTCCACCATTTTTAAGCTCGAATTTATTGAATTAGCTATTTTGTAAGCTATGGAATCTATGATAGGCCTATATCCTACTATTTTTGCACTGGTTCTGAAAAAATGGGGGCGGGGGACAAACGATGTGATATCCTCTGCACTTTCAAAAGTGGGGGGACATGTCCCTCCTGTCCCCCACCTTTTGACGTCCATGCTACACTGACCTTTGACCCCACCCTTGGCAACCAAAAAGCACTATTTCTAAAAGTTAACTTATCAGTCCTGGCATATCATGTGGTTTTATTACTTCTACTAATATACTGACAGGAAAAAACTGGCAAAAATTCCGCTTTTTCAAGCAAATTTGACCTTTGACCTATGACCTCACCAAATACGCATGCACGAGTTTCCATGGTCAGGTATCTATCTAAGTTTGAACTTTATCCGACGTACGGTTTAGGAGGAGTTCGCGACACACTTTTTTGTTCACTCAGACACTCACACACAGCTTCATATATCTTATGTTGATGAGGCGAAGTACGCTATACCGTACCTCATCCCCCTATACATTACATGTAGGGAGATGAGAAAATTATTAATCTTAATGCTACTATGAATGTACATTACAGTGATGAGGATTTACTGATAACAAATTTCATTCAAATGCATGATGGGGTTGCCACAGATGGTCCTACAGAAGAGAACTTCCGGAGCAGCAATATCTGGATGAGGCCAGGGTGCAGCGGTTCTCACCGGGCGCCACTTTGTAGGGGGGCTAATGTTTGTGTATTGCTATGTGAAAAAAAAACGTGGTGGCAAATAGCTCAAGGACCACCAGGAAGGCAAAAACTCTACCCAAGCTACCGCTGGCCAAGTCCTTTCTCTCTCTTTGCAATAAATTTGTTTACTCTACTCCTTCCACGTCACAAACCTTCATTCCGTCTCAAGAATAATTGTTATGGAGATATACAGTTCCAAAACTATATAACACAACGTGACACGCCTTCCCTTTCCTGCCTCTGCATCAATTTTGATGACGTCATTATCAGAATAGGCTGTAGTATGACAGAATCACAAACCAAACATGTACAAAAACGCGAAACTCTTGTCTCCCGTTGGAATAAGAGTTTTTAATTGTTATGAGCCAGCTTGCTAGTGTTTCTCCGGCAAGTTTTTTAGTTTTATGAAACTTTGAGACACCCAGAAGTTACCACAAACACCGGCGGTCTCTATGAAGTCATGCCAAACTTCTTGAGCGACAATGCGCGTTAATTATTTAATATCACGGTGTACCTTTTAATCGAGGGGCTCCCCTTAATTAACCCGTCAGATATGTCGACCACAAACCATTAACGAGAAAGGTGACATAGTAATAGGCTTATAAAGGAAGACTAGGTGATTGACATTAAACAAGATAACACGTAAAGCGATTTTAGAAAGCCTTTATATGCTCCATAGCTCTAAAAGCATCACTCTTGACAACAAAGCCTTGTATCTAGCGGAGACTTGAAAGTTTACCCAACGAATATCCGGGCCCCAGGTCCGCAGGCTCGGTCCAGAGATTCTTGAGAGGCCACAGATACCGAGGAACTGATTACCACTTTTCGTTTTTCGAACTTCAAATGGAAGATGACCTAGGGTTGTTTTTGATACACCAATTTGGAAAGGAAAGGCAAACGTATAGAGTTCTTGTAGATGCAGTAAGCCGGAGGCCATGCACTACAAAACGAGGTTTAAAATAATAAAAAAGTAAATTTAACTCTTGCAATCCCATGCATGGAAGAATATAAACAAAAAACACAATAATATAAACTGTCAAATATGCAGTTCGCAAATTATTATTTCGTAAAATGTATTTTTCGAGATTGCTTGGAGCAAATCTTTTTCATTTTGACCTTCAAGTAGAAAAAAGATTTTTTGAAGAGCTATACAGTATTTCTCAAAAGAGAGAAAAAACTTTGAAGAACTTTGATCAATGTTTTAAATGAAGTATATTTCAAGTAAACTGCTATTTTGAACCAGTCCTTGCTGTATGTAGTAACTGCAGTAGTGCCAATGCTTTGAACTTTCCATCTATGTAATTTTTACCTCAGTATAAATAGCAGTCTGTATATGAATCAGACAATGCAGAAGGGTTTCATAGACCTCGCCAAGAGGGCAAATATTAACGAAATGTCTCACTCTGACTTTTTGAGTCACATATATACCGGTGTGTATAACCACATTCTAACGTTTAGAATATGGAGCCAATAGGCCTACGATGTGCCATGAAAAAATATTTCACTGAAGTTCCCACATCTTATGTACAAGTTTGAAGAATATGCGTAAAAGGGGGAAGGCGATCGTCCTTTACATCCACCCTAGCTACGCCACTTGTAACACCGGTAAAAGATGTAACGCCAGGGAGGTCCATGGGGGGCAACCGATGGGCGGACTGTTTCATATGTCACATCTGACGTATTCTCGTTGGCTGCATCCCCCGGAGTTTGCGCAAAGCTCATTATTTCTAGGAAAATTGTAGGAAAATTTGGGCAATTTTCTGGGCTAATACGGGCTTTTATAGGGGGAATACAGCTCAGGCCCTAGGATATTTATCCCGAAAGCCGATTCACGTTGTAGTTTTATGTTTTTTCTAGAGATATCATTGGGGCTTTACGGATTGCATGGATGAAAGCATGGGTAACAGATGCTCTCTAAATTACATATTTTAGCAATCCGCCTTACAGCTTCAGTCAAACCGCAGAAATCAGACGAGAAAATAATAGAAGCCTTGGGCATCGACGGCGCCCCTTTGAGGCACACATGAGGGTTAGAAGGAAGCTGCGTAAGCAATGTTTTTGAAAAATGTGAATTAAAATAAAAAAGAAAATGAAAAACGCTGAAAGACCCTCATACATTACAACAAATAATTTGGAACATCTGACAATTGTCAAAGATATGGGCAACAAAACTGAACATTGTGTAACCTTCCTTTTTCCTTTCAGTATAACCTCTTTTCGATCTGAATTGATGTAACTATTTAACACCTGTAGTGACATAGTTTCCCCACCAAAAGTTCACCTCAAACTTTATGTACAAAAAGTACAAACAGCTCAGTCTTCACCCCACCCCCTAATGGTCCCCTCTTCGCTTGTGGTGACTTAAAATCGTTAACCTGAGTAATAAATTAAAACTTAACAAAAACTCAGCGTAAAAAATTACATAAAAATATATTTATAAGGAATAAGAATAAGGCTTGGTGTGAATACAGGATCATGACTTAAACATATATTTCCAATAATTTAAAGATATCAAAGCAAAGAAGTACAATGATGTACTTTTAACATACAATTATATTTATACATCAGCTTGATCCACGGGAGTAATATTGCCTCAGTCGTTGTCCACTTTATTGAATCCATAAAAATCTTAATTTTCCCCAAAAATGTCTACGGAAGTTATGATTTATAACAGAAATCTTTTCATTCATGCCACAAGAAATAGAGAAAAAAGCTAAGAGAAAAGGGGAAAAAGATGAAAATGAATAAAATACACAGAAAATCAAAGAAAATTAATGCAGATGGCGAGTACTTGGTCAGCATGTCTCACGCTAAATCATCGATCTGTAGAAATGTCCATAATCGTCATTATTTTGTTTCTCATTTAGTTCGGACAAGGAGCAAGACGTAAGAACCCCCGGGTAACGAATGCAAGATCACTGGCCTTGAAATATCATATATAAAATAAAATTCTGTCCGAAATCCATCTCGGGTGCCTCTCTCGTGTCACCAGTTCTCTCAGGCGGTGCATATTGTTAAAAAGTCAAATTTGTGATTGTGCTAGACCGATGAGTTGTCATGTTTGACAATGATGCGTGACACGTGACACAATGACATTCTGACACGGGAAGGAATCTGAATGGATATACAGTTCCTGAGAGTCCTCGTGCTGGTAGGAACGCCGGGAATGCGTAAATTAGGAAAAATGAAAGTGCTTTTAGGTTTAGGGTTATATTGCTGCAAAGAAATATATTGTATAAAAAGAAATGTTAGGCCTACACCCTTTCAGTATTGACGGAAGATAGAACAAACCATTGATTGGAGTCAAGCTCCGTGAGGGTGAAAACAAGAAGAAAACATGAACCGTTGGATGGGATGGGGCAACGAACCAGAGGTGACCATTGCCAAAGTCCTAAAGACTGCTCGAAGCTGTTTTATACGGTATTAATACCAAATGATTCACACTTTTCTAATATTTGTATCAGAATAGCACCTAGTATGATTTCCTTTTTCTACTAGTTAACTTGCAAGTTGGTTTCGAGTCCCCTGAGACCGACCCGGCTCCTGGAAAAGTAGCCGAGCCTGCCAGGGACAGTCACCATAAAGAAACCCATGCGGTCCACTGATATCCTACCGAAGGCTTTGAGCTTTGTAACTGACTAGCTACCTTTGCCGAAGATGATTGGTCCGGAAGAGCAGGGAATGACCATGCGCATACGGTTATTATAGCTTACAGGGCGTGAAAATTTGGAAGTATAAACTGGCCTTGTATCTGGCTCTGTGTGCCAAAGAATTGCCACTCTGGTTTGTCCTCAGCGACAGCCAGACCTGACCACAACAATTGACATTTTGACCCTAGCTGGAAGCTCCCTGTTGGGTTTGCTCACCTAAAGGGGGGGGGGGGCTGTAGTGTCGTTCGTCGGTGACCTCCGCAAAAACTGTTGTAAATTCATGTGTCGCTTTATAAGGGACTATTACAAGCAAATCTCTAATCGCGGAGGAACATTATCACATGTATAGTAAAGAAGTTGGGGACGTTTCACCTACAAGTCACTAATCTAGAGCCTTGGTGTCTAACACGACTATAAAAATTAGTCAAAGCAATTTTAATTAGTCGTATAAAACAGCACTTCGACTTAATTCAGTAGGATGGCTCGTATAAATAAAATCAACGTTTTTTGACTAATTTATCTTTAGAATGTGATAGTATTGCCACGTTTAAGGTAACCCTGCAGAGCCGTGGGGTAATTTTCCCATTCATAAAATAGCTCTACTTAAAAAGGAAAAGACAGGGAGGAAGGCCAGCTATGCAGGCTTCATTCTGAGAGAGGTTAAATCTGTCAGTTGAACATGAACGATCGTTACGCAGATGATATTTTACTTTAATGTTTATTATTTATTACGTGTGTTTCAACTTATATATTAAGTGTTCCTCGTTTCTAATATAAATGTAAATCAAAAATTTATAATAAGAGAATACACAGCAATAAAATTTAACAAAAGATCGGCTGCCATATGTTTCAAGTTTGATCAATCCTTGATGATTGATTGTATACGAGACTAATATTTCTCAATACGATCTGCGTCTTAAGATAAAAGAAGAAATGATTAATTGGCCAAAAATGATTATTTTGACATTTCGTCGTATAAATGCAGTGCTGTGCGTAACAAAAATAAAATGAATAGGTGGTAGGAAATTAAGGTTTTCCTTATATCACTCATGAATAATTTTGTAGAGTCTGTTATAAATATCTCTTTACACATTAAACACACTGAGGAGATAAGACATTGGGTTAATGTATAAAGAATAGAAGATACATAATTCGTTGTCACTCATGCACACAGGTCTTAACAGCAAAATCTTGGATCGTTGTAAACCTTTTTTTTTTACATTATACTTCAATGAACCAAGCCTTGAATCAGCGGTAATTTTAAATGGATTTGGATTAAAGTGTAACTGAGTCTCAAATTTAAGTAACATTTTACAAAGCTTGAAGAATGAATTCCATTGGTCAAACTTCTGCCTCAAGAGGACATTTGTGTGCGAGGTTTCACTCAATATAAAAATAATAGATTGCACTTTAATTTGTAATTTCCTTTTTGTACTACTCGAATTACGTCTTTCTTTCTCTTTGTTTTTCTATAGCGATGGTCCTTTGGACCAAAATGTGGTCACTCTTTCATTGTTAAAGAGTGACTTGACTTTACCACATACTATACAAGAAAAAAGTTATTTTCCCAAGGTTATACAAACAATTTAATTCGAAAAGGACTCGAAACAAGGTAGGTAATATGAGTTGTACAAGAAGGACATCACAAATTACCGGGCAATCCAAATGTGAATAAATTTCAACATTTGATATCTCAGCAACGCAATAATCTATGAAGATGAGAGCTAGGTGAAAGAGACTAATTTTTTAACCTCTGTAAATACGGTAAATATTCTTGTAATTTTAGACTTAAGGCACACTGTAAGATCATTTGCAATAGTGGTTTCTTAAACTCTCCCTGTACCCGTCGTCTACTTGTCACGAATTATCACTATAGGCAAATCAAAAAAGGTGAAAAAAGAAAATTCCAATATTGAACCCTTGACATGCATTTAATTCAGAGGGAACCATGGACCTTACATCTGGGCGTAAAATAATTACAACAATTAACCCTTCATGCGACGAAGCTTTTAAAAGTCTTTTAAGATGCTACGCTTAAAAAGATTTAAATTGAAAGAAAAATAAACTGAAAAAAGACACCGTACATCTTACCACATTAGCGTATATGGCAAGCCATATAAGTGCCCATACAAAAATTCGAGAAACTTGATTAATTGAACGAAAAACCAAGTTTATTACAGTCGATAAACCTGGTTTTTGACTGATAAACCTGGTTTTCGATTCGATAAACCAGTTTTTTGTATCATTTTACCGACGGTGCGCTTGGTTTATCGAACTGATAAACTCCATAAACCAAGATTGTCTAAAAACTTGGCTTATCAATTGCTTAACTTGGTTTATCGACGCCAAATGCCCAATAATTCGATAAACCAGGTTTATCGACGGATGAAAACTTGGTTTATCGGTCGATAAACTTGTGGCGCCAGTCCCCACACCTCTCCCACCCAGCCGCTCTCAATGAAAAATAGAACAGTGAAAATGTAGAGCTTTCTTATTTGAAACCCAATCTTAAGGTAAAACCCCTACGCCTCATGAAAAAAATCTGGTTTCGCCACTTCGTACCGGTGATTCGATAGTTGTCACTCTGCAGTGGAATAATATGTGCAGTTGCAGCATCCGTGACTGTTTCTTCTGGATCACACCCCTCATAAGGGAGTTTTGACTCTACAAATAAAAACACGGCAAAACCCACCTAATAAATATAAAGAGTTTATTTGTGTCGGATGCCTCATAATTGTGTATCCTGGTCACTTTATTCAGTTACATGCACCCCCGTCTTTCGAGACACAGGTCTCGCAGGCTGAGTACTAATGAGCTGTAGCAGTTTTGACCATCATCATCTGAATTAATTTTCGCTTCGAGTACAACTGCTTACAAAACGAAAAGCCTTTAAGTACTAGCCTACGCGTTATTAACTCTTTGGGTGTCGCTCGGTCTATGATACCGTGGTGTTATTTCGTTTTACTGTGGTCCAGTATTGAGGTTTTGTGTTGAGGTAATTATATCGGTTTCATATCGGTGCAAGAATACATTCTACCGATACCAATATTACACCAATATCATTAATATCGGCAGATGGAAATATTGAATACCGGTACTCATTATCAGGCTAACATGAAACTTTACTAAAATAAACGTTGCGACCTGCACGTATCTTACCTGACACGTTACTACATTGGATGGTTTCGGTAGAGCACCACCTATCATTACGGTACCCATGTTTTGACTCACGCACTAATTCAGTAGCTCTCCGGCCTCTAACCTATTGCAGACGTTTTCAAAGGGAATCGTTTCCCCGCGTTCACGTGTTCACTTTTAAAGCACGCTTTTAACGTCATTTTCCAATTTATACATCATCACTAATGAAGTTTAAGCCAGAAAAACGCATAAAGGACAGGCTGGATGGTCACTACCTTTAAGCTTCATACATAACACAAACTTCCGCAACTGAGGGATACATTGGGAAATGGTCACGAAAACACGTCCTTATCCCATAACTTTTGGGGCATTTTGTGTGACAATTCATATCTTTTAACATTGACGTCACTAATCAAGGACAATCCTTATAAAGATAATAAAATTTTGAGAAGCATGTTTTGGGGAAACACTTTCGCCGAGGGATACTTTTGTTTTGAGAAAGATTCTTTGTGGTGTCTCATACATGGAATGAGTAACAGGTTGTTGGGGGTCAAAGCTTTAACAGTTTATCCCTTAAGGATAAAGTCACGTGTTAAGCCCATATAAACGACCTACATTAGATCGTAACCTCGTACCCTTAAAGGGGATAAGTATTCAACTCAAAGTTACTTCGAAAATATCCCTCTAATTTGTCCAATTTCTTACTATTCCCACAGGTATTGTATCTTTCCCGATGCCTCAGAACATAAGTATTGCATATAAGACGTAAACCAAGGAGCTATTTCTGTAGGAATTTAGCAATTTAGTCACAAAACCATTGTCACGTGATTGAAAAGAGCCATCAACTAATTAGAACATACCGGAGTATACTAATGCAAACTGGGGTGACTGTTTTGCCCTTTAATGTGGTAAAGTTAATTTTCTCAAGTGTTTTGGGCCGAGGTCCACTTTTAATCTTAGTTTTTATTTTAAATTAATTGCAGTGGCCATGACGTCATTAAACAGCTTCTTTCTTTTTGCATTTTAATATTTTGGACTCCTGTGATTTTCGCGGGACACTAAGTGCACGTCAAGGGCCACAGATGGTCCCGTGGACCACCTCTTTGGGAATCTAGGATATATATATATAGTATCATACATAAATGTACTGTAAAAGTGATGACATGAAAGGTATGGCCCGTTGCTCCCGTGTATTTTGAACACGTCACGGGCTCTTCTTTACAGTAGTGTACTGGTTCGAAAAGACTTATCTCTACCCGATTCCCGAGCAAATTATTGGATACGAAATCATTTCTTGGATTATTTCTTGATGTATCTGTTTGCAATGATGTGCTATACTGCTCATGTTTGTAACGGCACAATATATGCTCCTTAAGAAATGTCCTGTAGGTCGCAGGAGAAGATTCTGAAAACAACCCCCTAAAGGAGTTGCGACCGACCCTAAGACTCGACAAGAGGCCCTCGGACAGTCCTGCAGTAAGTGCAAGCACGAACTCTTACCAAGTGGGTAAACTCGCTTAAAGTTGCTGTCACTCTGGAAATTTTATCATAAAGTTAAAATAGATGCATTTCTTTTTTTCTTCGATAACGAAAATATTTGTATTAATTTCTTAAGAAGAAACATACTTATTTGTTTGAGGGAACTTTGGAAAGAGAATGCAGAATTTTTAATCTTGCACTTCAGATAATTTATTTATTTTTTTGTAAATGAGACGTAGGTTACATTCTCATGCATTGTATAGTTTGAGCTATATGTGTACAGTTGGCTTAAAGGCCGACTCATACTCCAGTATAGCGTAATAAATCTATGGAAGTTGAACATTGTTCAACATTCATAACTTTATAGCGCTATACTAGAGTATGAACCGCCCTCGGTACTTCAGTGTATCGCCATAAATCGATGAAAATTGAACACTGTGTATTTCTGAGCTATGGCCATGTTTGGTGCGGCAGAGCAAGGAATGACCGATATGGTTCTTATAGCTTTACAGAGCGTGAAAATTTGAAATTATGAACTGGCGGCCTTTGCACTGCACACACATGCTCTGTCCATTAATGCACTATTAGTAGGTGAGCCACGGGAAAACCATTTGATTACGTATCATCACGGCTGCTTTCTTGTTGCTGGGGTAGAAGTGGGGATGGGGATGTCTTAGAAAAATTAAACACAAAGTTACTTAAAACGTAAAGGTCATTGGCGTAGTCTTTGGTTATTTCATAACAATGATTGTAGAATTCTAAATGTCATTTAATGTTAAAAAATATGTATCGGTATGAAAAGCACACATACGAAATAAAATGAAAGCCGTAAGAGGACAAAACACCATTGCCTAATTCAAAATTAAAGCCACATGTTGTATTAACATAATAAATCCAAGTGGTATGTCCAATTTTATTTCAACTACTTCTCTAAAATCGATGGCGCTATATCGAAACTCCATGTGAGCTGTGTTATGCCCTTTGTTGCCGTATGTGGCTGCTTGCTTTCAATATAGCCTATGAGACTATAAGACTATAAGACTATAGACCAATTAATTTCGCCTTGGTTGAAAATTCTAGACAGTGCACAGTTTTGAAGTCCTGTGCATAAGGGTTCACTGACAAAGGACCATGGGATAATTCATAACTATGACAGTTACCCCGTAGACAATTCCTTACCACAAAAATTGGAATTGTCCCGGGGTAGGTGTCCCTGTGGGATTGTCCAAGGAGGGGGTGCGGTGTTCGATCACTCATTGAAAGTTCATATGGTAACAGACTGAAGAAAGGCTATGCAAACTGAGTCACGTCACGGTTTACTATACATGTACAGTAGCACCTAATATTGATAATTACTACAGAATCAAAGCCAAAGTCTTAGCACAGTGAGGGGATAAATGTACACGACAAGGTCAAGAGACGGTTTACTGCAATGCTTTCTAATCTGAAAAATAGTCCTGCGTTTTAGCCTGCCCTAACGAATCCATGAAGCTACTGTCACACGTAGACTGCTAGCTCATTCGTTTAGATGACCTACACGAAAACATTCGGCCGTTCAGTGGGATACCTTATAGTGAAATGCTTACATGTGCTCCGAAGAATGTGTTTTAATTTTTAAGACCTTTACATTCTTTTGGGATATTGGATAAAAAATCTTGAGGGAAGACTTTCACTTTTAAAAATGCATTTTTGATTGCACTATGCGACATAAAATATTCGAGTTGGGTCAAGATTGACCCATCCTGGCTAAATATTTAAGATTAGGTCCTTTTGTCACATGTAAAACTGGACATAAAATGCACAGCGTCTTCTTTAGAGTGTATAAGAAGTGAGGTTGCTGGGGGTATCGGTTTTTTTACCTTCCCCAGTCGCTCTCAAGAAGAGGTTAATTTCAAGTCCATACTGGAACTGTTTAGTTAGTGCAATGAATGAAGTTACTAAGCACTTTCAGAAGGTCCCTTTGGTGGCAGAAACTATAAGAAGTATAACAAAAGCCTATATGCAGGCAAAAACGGTAGACTCTGACGTTGCGTTTTGTCTTAAGGTTCATATCATGAAAACTGACTCTTTTTTCACTGTCGCGTTTGCAGTGCGTACATAATCAGTGCAACATACAAACTCATGCTAAAGACACAACAGAAGGTTTATTGGAACCCTGGTGATTTCGAACTGCTCTAACAATTATTCTGCTTTCAGGAAAACCATAACTGCCGCTGTGGCCCAACCGGGTATTGTTTTTGTGTGTGGGTGTGTGCGTGTGTGTGTGCAAGCGAAAGGGGGTCTAATTACAAACTTCGTGATACCATCTGAACGGAGCGCTGCTATAGCTGGCGCGCAGCGTACACAGACAATTTTGGGCAAAATGCCTATTAAGTCGTCGGACATGACACTTCCCGGCCATGCCTCTTTACAACTGTATAAAATGCACTCCCCAATCCCTGTTGAAAAACTAAGCGTTAACGCATTCTACTCAATATTAAAATTTTGTCTGAGAAACCGAGGGGAAGGGGTTCACTCCCCATAAGCCCCTCGGTGCGCCACTGCTGTGTGTTCGCATCTAAGGTAATTTGTAAAAGTTGTAAATATGCAAGGGGATCGACCGACAAAAATACGGTATTCCGAATTTTTCTGGATGGCGTCTGTCGAACATGGTAGTAAACTCAAAACTAATTATTTCGAAATCTTTTTTCTTCCTCTTTGAAACGGGGCGGTGTCCACACTGGGTTCGCAGTGACACAAAAGGTGCTACCATACACATTTTGGGAAGGGATCACGAGTCTAATCATTCAAAATAAGTTAACCGTTCAACGAGAAACCCACTTTATATAACACGGTAAAACCTTCACGGGGACAATCATTTTCCAAAGGTGACTTGCAGATGTTTACTTCCTGCCGACAATTTTCACTGGTAATTCTGTCTGCCCTCTCAACATGCCCACATGGAACCCACATGGGTTGTTTGTGAGCGTTACTAGCTTTTCATGGGCTTGGACTGAGTATTCAGGGGCCCATGTAGACTTACGGTGCATTTTCAAAGGGCAAGTTCTTCCATGTGTGGCCCACAAAGGAAGAGTACCGCCAAATCTTCATAGGTCTCACATGGGTAAGTTCTCTCTTGATGAAGCCCACACGGGCTTTCATATGCGGGCTTGTCGACAATGTTGACGGGGTGTCTAAGTATAGGGCTGTTGTAGTTACAATGGTTTGGCTCCTAAACCATGACTAGTTTGGTTGAGGATTTTGCTTAAAAACGAACAAGTGGTTCGCTATGACAAAATGTTGAGGTCTATTGTAAGAGGCGTCGCAGGTGGGGTCTGGGGTAGCAGTCCTACTCGAGAAAAACAAGATTTCGATTTCACGGAAAAATATCTCGCTTTCAGGGCACTATCACTTTACTTTCAGCGTCAATTCATGATATGATTGTTCGCAATCAGGGAAATTTTCAAGGCACTACCCCCTCCCCCACCACGACTCCGGGTGATATCTTTTTTTTCGTCAATGCTCACCGCTTTAAAATATTACGAGTACAGGCCTTAGTCAGACAAGGCGCTGAAGGGGCATGCAGATAGCTTCCAGGGGCGAAATATTCTAGGGGGCGGGACATACTAAAATGCATTAAAGCAATTGTATTTTCTAGGTGTCGAAGAGTTTTTTTTATAGGACGCCCTGGACAACACTCTAAAAATCAACGGTAACACTTTTTTAACACTAAAACACGTTTATGGTAAAAAAAAAACAATAGAATACATAAGCGCATTAAACACTATAACGCGTCTTAGGCTCCATAGTAAACGCGTTTATGTGTTTAATACTAAACGCAAAACAGTGCTAATAATAAACATTATGCGTTTAAATTAAACACATAAACGTGTTAATCATGGAGCCGTATAACGCGTTAATGTGTTTATGTTAGCAATATATGATTATGCATTTTATTGTTGTTTCCTTTGCCATAAACGCGTTACAGAGTTAAAAAAGCGTTAACGTTCATTTTTACAGTGAATTGGCTTCGCATGGCTAACGTTGCCTCTTCTTGGATGATCAAAAATGCACGTATTTGCACATATTTGCAGTTCATTACAGTATGTGCAGTAAGCAAAAACTCAAAGAGTTTATAATGTTTCTCCCACTAAATTGAACAGTTAAATATGATATGGAATTGACTTGAAAATTAGACAGTAACATAGAGAGTAGGCGACTTAAATCAACATGGCTCATTGGCGTAGTGAACATCATTGGTACATGGGTTCAAGTGGCGTAGCCAGTATTTTTTGAGCAGGGGGCACTGGGGGTCACGAACCTTTCCTGGGAGGGCACAATTTCTGAATTCTCTCCCTCTCTATAGGACTACACTCTAAATGCAAAAGAGTGAAATTCACTCGAACAAAGACTGTAGTTTGGGACCACTCCTTGTAAGAGTGAATTTCACACAGGGTGGAGTGAAAATTCACTCCAAGTAGAGTGATATTTCATTCCATGCGAGTGAAGTTTCGCTCTACCCCGGGTAAAATTCACTCTTACTATAGGAGTGGTCCTAAACTAAAGTCTTTGTTCGAGTGAATTTCACTCTTTTGCATTAAGAGTGTAATATATAGAACTGTACATTCCAAAATTTTTCATAGGGGGCACCTGGGGTGGTACGGCTTTGTCGACGGGGGGAGGCACGTGCCTCTCATGCCCCCCGTATCTACGCCAATGATGGATCATCTACTTACAGCGCCGTTGTCATTCGTTAACACCAGAAATGAAACATTAACAAAAAAGTCACAGTTTGGCAGGGGTGTCGCCCCAGACCTTTGCACTAGAGCCAAAAGTGCTATCCTCTTCCCCTGTTAACACTCACCTTTGCTATTACTTTTTAAGCATCTTATGACAGGACCGTCGGAACTGGGGTGGTGTGCGCCCCCAGTAATATTCAGTCTGAAGATTTTTTTGTCCTAAAATATGCAAAATTACCATACAAAAACGCGGGGCATGAACGGTTCAACCCCCCCCCCCCCACACACACACACACACTAAGCAACCTTGCCACAACATTGTAAAAAAGTTTGGACTGATTAATAATCAACCAATCTTGATCAACAAATTTCAGTGTGTCTGGAAATAATGGACTGAGCTTATGTTTGTCCGTGGTCTGTGCACGACGGCTGAAAACGTATAAGTGTAATATTGAATGTTGCTTATAGACTTCCGTATGCTTTCTTTCGGTAGTGTTTACTTCCAGCAAAGGCAGCAACTATATATGTGAAGGAAACTCAGTGTGAATCAAACTATGATCCGGTTTTGCAGGCTCTATTGACATTTTGTATGGTGAGTCACACAGGTAACGATTACGTCACAAGAATTCTGTTGTATCATAACAATGCCAACTGTAAATTTACGAGCGGTCTACGGAGGCCAATAGGAGATGTTGCAATCTATAGCTTTGAGTGTTCCGTTGTTCCGACCTCAGGAGTATGGACAGTATCGCTTGACATGCACTTCCGTTCATCGCTTCTTTCGCATGTGACATCACCACCACACATGCGTGTTATTCGAGACAATCGATGACCCCCGATAGGAGAGAACTACATTTTGCTACTTGCCGCCAAAATATATGTTACTAATATGCGGCGCGGCGACCAGCCTGATTTTATCTGCGTCGCCGAGTATAGACTCATGAATGTTTACGCCGACGTCGACTGTTACGTTCATTGTACCCGTGATGATGACGTGTACAACATTAGGCTCATTGGACCAGCCGGCGACAAGGTGTCGACGTTGTTTAATCCCCTGGCTGGTGTCTCTACTCATTAAGTGGGATCCTAGTTTCTTAAGTAATGATTGATGATGTCACATGACTTCTATGATGTCATGAAAGTTCTTCATTTTGACATTTACTATCAACAACAAAATTTCAAGGTCGCTTTATATTTTACGGTTATGAAGTTGTGAGCGCACCGAAACAAAGACATGTCGTGTGACAATGTTTCTTCGGGAAACATTTCATGATTAAATCTCGTGTCATTTTCAATTAGTTGTACTTAATAGGAGGCCATAATCGTCTCATTACTTCTTACTGACAATTAACACGGACGGTGTCTGATTAGTTGCCTTGCCACCTTTCAAATAATCTTACATTGTTTTTATTGGGTCTAATCCGAGACTATAATTGACAGCTTTTATTATATGAAAAGTTGTCTTTCAAGAGACGCCCTTCAACATTCTGAACAGGTCTAGGACCAGGATTGATTACTCCACGGTGCCGCGAATGTCATCAGAAAATAAAGTACATGCGTAATTAATATTTGTCGACAATGCAATGCATGGAGGCTTGGAACAGCGTCAGGATACCTCCCGAGATTGTCTTCTTTAGGCCGTCATGCAAAGTTCAGTCACTTAAGGAAAAATAAAACATCTTTGTGAAAATTTCACACCCTCGAAATATCTGGGTCACCAAATTTAAGGTTTCTTCATTTGCAAAGAAATGTTTGGAGTAGTAATTTCTCACTGATAAGAATTTTGCAGTTTGACATGAGTAAGGAATGAAGGGGATGAAGAAAGTACGAGTCATTGAGGACAGTCGACCCATAAATTTGCCCACGAGCAACAAGGGGCCGGGAGGCGGATCTGTGCCCTTTTATGGATAGATTCAATAGTCCTTATCTAAATGCAACCTGCGTTATACCTTTTAGATAACTCTACCATAAACATACAATTCTTTGGAGATTAAGCCCCCCTCCCCGGATATATTTTGCCCAGCCCAGCCCAAAATGTACTTATGCGACCCACCCGAATGGATGTACATCTCGCAGAGCAAGTGTCTTTTTATATAAACAATTATGAAAAAAAATCCTTGTAAAGGCAAGCCGTACTCTATTGTCCGCTGGGAATCTGTTTTCTTTCTCCGTAAAAATACCCAAATTGTCTTCTGTAACGTGCCCTACAATACAAGCGACGGACAATCCACACGAAAGCAACATTTCCAAACGTTTGTAATTATGTCACTAAATGAGAGGGTACACGGACTAAATTCGGCCATTTTCCATACGCTACAGACTTTAGACAAGTCTAAATGAAAGTTAAGTAATAACATTCGAGATATATGTTAGAGCAAGGTGTTAAGAGTTCCCGCACAGCTCCCACTTAATAAGTTCAATCCGCACCAATTTCCTCCGGACGAGTCCCCATAAAGACTAGGCCAGGCAACTTCCACCCCGGGACACTTAACCCCGGCAATTCTTATCCTATATTTCGAATTTCCCGGAGTAGAATTGTCATGGCGGGAATTGTCAAGGGGGGGGGGGGATGGAGTTGTACAATCAAGAGTGCAGATCAGTAGAGTAGCTAGATACTGGCATTTAGGGGTAAGAGGGAGGCAGGCTTATATTTAGCTGGGGCAACATTAACAATAAAACCTGTCCTTTCTGTAATTTAAGACTTCTTCTTAACATTCATGAAATTGTGGATCCTTTATTTAAAGCAATATGCAATCAACAAGAATATTAACGCTGGTAGACCGGTGAAGAATAAATTCCTACATAAATTTAAGTTTGTACTTCAAGTTGAAAATTACCTCTCAAAGAATCGCAGGAAAAGTATTCCATATGAAGCATACGTAGGAACGCATTTGGCCATGGTACAAAAGCTATTTAATAAAGGTATACATTATGATTAGTGCAAGTATATAACTGCCTGTTTTATGTTACTTTTTGTCACTTTGTCTACCATAAATGATACATTCTCACTTTTGACTCTCTCAAGGATTTTGAATCAGAAATTCGCTTTGGAGTAAAACTATGTGTACAATTAATGTGTCTTTTGAAGTTGTAAGCACAGTAAACTTTCAAATCTGAAAAATTCATCAGGAAGTGAGTTTTTTTTTAAAACCACTTTTTATATTATATGGATTGAAAAGGTTTAAGTTAAGATAAAAGAAGTGGAAAAAAACTGTACTTTTGAACGATTAAATTAAATTTAGTCATCTCAGAATCTAAGGGGATGAAGGGGGTGGGGAACAACAGGCGGTAATTTCCCCCTCCCCTGCCCTTTGTTTAGAGAATGACAGAGGCTAAGGGGCCTTGAGGACTGAGCTTTCAAAACTGGAAGAGATCCATGTGAAGCCATGAATACTTTTGACAAGGAAGTAAAAAGTTAATGTTAAATAATTTGAAGGGAGGAAATGTTATTGGGAGGCTCTGTTCTCAATTAAAACTCACTCCCATCACCATAAATCATTTTACCTAAGTTGTAATCATTTCGTGCCCTTTTTAATTTATATAAATTTGTAAAAAAATCGGGCTACTTTTAATTTGGTATTATGATTTCTTTCGACTCAAAATGGAGAGAGCCAACTCCACCCCATTAATCTGCTTCGTCCGATATCTTACTTGGTTTCTTGTTGAGTCAGTGGGACGGGCAAGCTTGGTGACATTTTATTCGCCAAGCAATGGGGAGGGGAGGGGTAGGGTAGGGGAGGGGGTAGTTAAGAGTTCGATTCCTTTCCCGGATCAGTACAGCAGCTTTTCATTCATTCATATGCTGTAATCTGTGGCCTCGGAGTGTCGTAGTACAACTGTCCTTTAAGTGCATGCTACCAGAGCAATACGAGACTTATCTAAGTAAAACTCTTGTACTTTTACCTGTCACGCTGCTTGTTCAACGTCAAGATCGAAAGGTTTTAAGTAGACAAAAAATGGCTTTATATGCCCCGTGTTTATGTCAGCAGAAAGGTATGGAAATTGTCACTCCCCGGTGCCCTGAGAAAGGTTGGGTCTGACCTGGCCCACGTCTTAGGCTGTTGAAAGTGGGTGGGTCTCGGTTGGGGACTGTGAACCAGCCGAGGCGACCCTTTGGTGCGAAATGTATATACAGGTCCAGCCGACATCACTCCATATGCCTTTTTTCTCATTTGAAAACACGCCGTGGGTTTATACTTTCCTTCATGATTGCCAGATTTCTACCTTTTATGATAGGCTAAGAAACGATCAACACACATTATGAGAATAACAATCGTAGTTGGGTGTAAAAATCCAACTAAGATACCCAAATTACCTAACTGGAGATTAAAAACTACCTATTTATGGTAAAACTGTGATGGTAAAGCGATACTTTATAGCATATTTCACTAAACATGTTTTCATATTGTTTTAGCCAAAGGCAAGCCTATGCCACATCGAGAAAATGACAATCAAAACCACGTTTATTATACCCAAATCATACAACAGTTTGACTAAATTTAGTCAAAGTATGTGGTATTTGACTTATTAAAGTTGTGGTGACTAATTTAGTTCTAGAGTTCACTGGGTAGAATCAGCTGGGGTAGCCAGCCCTCTCATTAAAAGTGGATGGCGGTCCTGTATGGTTACAGGCATTCCCCAGGGCGAGGCAAATATATAGAATAGTGCGCTTACAAAAAGTAAACCATATGCCTTCGGATACCCCCTAGATCTCAACCATTTGGGCAAGTCACCTTATCCACCCCTAAAACTATGCCTTGCGTCGAATACATTGAGAGCGTATACTCATGGTTTATATACTCAGATCTTGTCCCCATAGATAAGTGACTAACCTAAATCCTAAGAGTGATTTGTTCTGGGGATTGGAGCGATAAAAAGGGGGCGTTGTCTACATGACCTATGCAGCCTGTTTCAGTTTTGTCTGCATACAATCTCGTGTATGTCGACCCAACACCAGAAGGCTCTGCATTTTACTTTCACATCTTCACTGAAAGAGCAATGCACCCCCCCCCCCAAGTAGTTGCTTGTAAAACTTTAAAAAGGTGCAAAATCATAAAACATTGTTCTAAGAAAAGTCATTACATAGACAGCTTTATTGTAATTTATTCCAACACGTTGCCTGAAACAAGAAAACGAGGATGGGGACATTAATTTTGGTCTGCATATTGTCAGCTATATTGATTACACGAAGACAAAAGGAATTTTATTATTTAAGTCTATATATTATACTTCATTTTAGTTCTATATGTTTCACCATTTTGATTGGACAGAATAACGTTAAATAAGCAGAGGGGTCTTAATCCCCCCTAATAGTTTTATACCCCTTCGTCATTATATAACGTGACATTAAAAAGACAAAGCCAGGGTATACATCTAAAATTTCGAGGTTACTTTTAACATTAAATAATCTACACAGTTCAGTATGAGATCAAAGTTGAGGAAGGTCTTGCAATTTGGCAAAATTCCAGCAATGACAGTGTAAGATTTTATTTGATGTTTTGATTAGTGTCACAGGCGGAAATCCAGGAGGATGGGGAGGATACGTCCCCAGTGTTTCAAGATGCTTCGACTTTAATGTTTTCACACAGTAAATTTTGTTTTAAGTGATGTTATCCCACCACTATTTTCACACTAATTAGCAATTTCCGAAACTTATTAGATATTAAAGTTACTAAAAGTGTATGTACAACGATCGGATCAATTGGGCACCTGCCCGGAATCCGAGTCATTTATTTGACCAGATTTGAAAACCCGCAGCCAAGGGGGGAGGGGATGAGGCCCCTAGAAAGTTTACTCCCCTAGCAAATAAATGCATACCATTGCCTTGTATAATGCATTTTAGTACATCTCTCCCCCTAAAAACAATGTCCCCCATGCAAGCTATCTCGCCACCTTCAGTACCTTATCTGGCTACTGGCTTTTAGATTTGGAGTAACATACGAACTGGATCATCCTTTTATCCACATCCAAACAAATCATCATATTCAAGATCACTGGGTTCAAAATTGACTCGCACGCATCATTTTGTTTGAAACCTTAACTCTCTAAATGTAAAAGAGTGAATTTCACTCTTCGACGATTGCCTACAGTGACCACTCTCTGTTTCGAGTGGAATTCCACTCTATCCGGAGTGGTAATTCACTCATTTGGAGTGAATTACCACTCTCAGCAGAGTGAAATTTTCACTCGAAGAAAGAGTGGTCACTGTAGGCAATCGTCGAAGAGTGAAATTCACTCTTTTACAGTTCAGTTTCATCTGCAGTTTCATTTCATAAGCCTTACGCAAGTCAGGGTAACCTTAATGAAGGGGCTCGTGCTTTCGTTGAATCTTTTAAGCACGGTTTATCAAAGCAAGAGTTACCCTGACTAGAACCAGGCATTCACCCACATGACTGAAAGTAAAGTTACAGAGTTTTTAAGTTATGTATATTTTAAGTGTATGTGTGTGTCTGTGTGTATGTTGTGGGGAGGTGACAGTGATGGGGGTTAGGCTCCAATCCAGGTTCCTCGCTCCTTGCCATGGTTTCAGAGTTTTAAGAGTGCACGTATAAGACCATCAAAATACGTCTACGATGGGAAGTCCGACGTCTCCTCTGGAAATTTTGAAAGCTAAGTTCCTGAGTTCAGTCAGACTGTGCAGGGAAATTACAGTATACATACTCAGGACAATGGAATTTGAGGCATTTTCATGAAACAGTCAAAGGCATATATATATATATATATATATATATATATATATATATATATATATATATATATATATATATATATATATATATATATATATATATATATATATATATATATATATATATATATATATATATATATATATATATATATATATATATATATATATTTATATATATAGTTTGTCCAAAAATAGTAGCAAGTTTTGCCCGAATGGGGGCTGCGGCCCTCAGAACTCATATGGGATTTTTTCGTTTCTTCGTTACATGTCTCTCAGTCTTGGACGGCTCTGAATGCATTGGCCTGGGGTATATGTAGCCTGCTCCTGTAGTAATTAATATCTCTTTAACTTAAAGGGAATAAGCAGTTGCCCTAAAATTGTATTTAAAATCATGATCGGCTTAATCTTATAAATCTCCTTTTATTTCCTTTCCAGATGTTTTAGAACGTAAATATTGGATATTAACGTAACAGGTTAACAGGTTAAAAGGCAAAGGAGGGCTAAGGCCCCATAAGATGCCCTGAAGTCCATACAACCTTAACTGAAAAAAAAAATAACCCAACCAACCCGAACGAGCCCAGCCCAGTTAGATTCTGCCACAGTTATGGAAGAACTTGTCAATGTTAACCTTAAAGCAGTGCACAGATGTGAAGTTAACTACCCACTCAGGCAGACTATTCCACTCGTTAACAACTCTATGAGAGAAGCTGAACTTCCTAATGTCGAGCTTTGCAAAACACTTAACAAGCTTCTTACAATGGCCTCGAACCCGAGAATTACTTTGAACATTTAAATAATTGCAAGATGACAAAGGATTCCTTTCAGAGAGAAATTTGCACACCTGGAGCATGTTCTCCCCAATTATCGATCCTTCTCAACTTCAGGGTGGTAAGCCCACATTGGCGTCACCAAGGGGGGGGGGGTGTGCAAACGACCCCCCTTTGAGTTTAAAGGATGTATCAAAAATAGATATAGGTTTCTTCTGCCATTGTAAAGTATAAATTTCTGTTAATATGTTGAATGGTAAATTTTTGCTGCAACAGATCTAGTCCCCCAAATTACTAATTCCCATAACCTATTTTAACGGAATAAATGACATGTACAGACTCAGTATTTTCTAAGTCTTGAAGGGGAGAGGTTGAAAGCATAAAACAAAGTAAATTGGTAAAATCACATTGTGCACAAACTTACTGTTCTGTTCTATAGAGCCTGATAACTTAAATTTCTTTGCATTGCAAAGTTCGCTTAAAACTTTTCTGTGATTTGTTATTTGAGATTTGCTATTTTTAACTCCTTTATCCAGTGGCGTAGCCACGGGGGGGGGGGGGGTGCTCGGGGGCCGAGGCCGCCCCAAACTTCCACCAGGTCCCCCAAAATTTGAAGATTATGTGTTAAATGTCTAAATATCACTGACCAATTAGGCTCATCATTTAAATTTCTATCTTTCTAAATTCCGCACGCATTTCAAAGTGTCAGACTTGCCGATCTAAACAGGTTAGTAAAACTCTTAGCCTATAACAGGTTTCTGTTTCCAACCTTTATCAGGTTTATGCGTCGACACCGGAAGTATTTTTCAAAACGAGAAACAGATTTCTCTGTTTATTATAGGCTGAGCCATTATGTAGGGCTGACAATTCCAGACGAAAGCACATGCTAACAAAAACTAGTCACGGCTGCTTGTAAGTGGAATATCTGCACTCTTTGTATGTTCTTTGAAGAGAACCATTAAGGGTTGATTATCAACTGAGCAAGCCAATTTCTGGTCTCTTGGATAACTACAAAACTTTGCCCCATGCCTTTCTTACATTTAAAACACATCGCAGCTCTTGCAAAACTTTAATCCAGGGACGCACATCAGTAACTGTTAATACTAACTTTGTGCTCAAACTAGCCCTTCTTTCGAGTCCAAATGTACTACTCAAAAGCATTACACTGGAAATTTCCGTTCGGAACAGTTTTCCCGAGGCTTCCGAAATACTTAAACCCAGGAGCTTCAGGGGGACCCCGACCGGGGCTTTGTCCCTGGATCCCACCCATTTTGGGCTTCGCGCTCGCGGTGCACGCTACGCGTTCATAGTTTGGCCCCCAAATGGGCTCTGGCCCCTAGTTATGAATTTCTAGCTACGCCACTGCCTTAATCTTGAATATCTTGAATATTCAATTATATTCCACGATCTTTAGAGGGTTTTTGTTTAGGGAATCGTTTGCCTCTGGATCCTACCAGTTGGTTCCCTTGACCAAGCCCATGGATCCCATGATAGGCCGCCAACTTTAAAAGAAAACACTGGTGGCATTGTCATTTTAAGACTTAAAAGCTTTCTCTTTGATCCCCATCCATGGGTTCACGTTTTGCTCTTGTATGAAATCATATTTTTGGCATTATCAAACTAGCAATATTGACGATAATGTCATCGCATTAAAGGCATTTGAAATGTCTAACTCCTCAGAGCTTTCAGGGGCTTGGCCCCTTGTACCCCACCAGGGGCCCTTAAGCGGGGACCTGGACCCCACGCCGTAGTGCTCGCGCTACGTGCAAGCATTGCCGCTAACGTTGTAACAGGGAGCTGCCACTCTCCCTGACTGTAATAACTTCCCTCTCCACACAAAGTACGACCCCCCTTTAAAAATGTCTGGTGACGCCCATGGCCCAAAATGCTTAAGTCTAACATGATAAGGTAGGTGTTCACCTCGGGTATAAGGCGAGTGGCTCTCCTCTGAACTTGCTCTAAAAGAAACTTGTCGATCCTTTTCATAGAAGGGACTCGAAGCCTGAGCTGCATAGTCGAGGTGGGGTCTTACCAACTGCTTATACAGATTAAATTTCTTTACTGAAACTACTGAAATTCCCCTTGATCATTTCAAGCACCCTATTAGCCCTAGCAGCAGCAGCTGCATACTGTCTAGATGGCTTTAAATCGCCTGTAATAACTACACCCAGATCCTTTTCAAAAGTCACATCACTCAGAATACTACCATTCATACTATAATCATAGATGAAATTTTTAGGACCAAAGTGAAGGACTTTGCACTTATCTGCATTAAAAGACACTTGCCAAGTCTGAGACCAAGAATATAACCTATCCAAGTCTTTTTGCAGTAAGGAGGCATCATCCTTATCACTAACCTTCCTATAGAGCTTCGAAACATCAGCGAACTTACTAATACTAGATGTGAGAGAGCTATCAATATCATTGATGAAAATCAAGAAAAGAAGCGGGCCAAGAACAGAACCCTGTGGAACTCCACTTGTAACCTTTTTCCAAGAAGAGAAATTACCATTAACAACAACTCTCCGGGGGGGGGGGGTTTCTTCATGATGAATTTAGCCAAAAAATTTTCACTTGATTAAAAAGCCATACATAAATTGAGATATGGTAAAGTTATTCTAGTCGCCTAGTGACTTTAAACAGGCTGGAGGAAAACTAAAATACTAAATACAGTTCATCTGACAGAAAGAGAATAACTCGTTTAAGCTAAGGGAAAATGATGAAAAACAGTTTTACAAGAAAGTAACACTCACTTATAGAAAGCTGGTAGTCACCCAGTGACAGATATGCGCCAAATGACTGATTTTATAAAGTTTCGAATACACGAATACAGCTCCCTCAATCCTGTTACGTTCGCGGGCAAGCCGATACAGCTCATACATCATATTCACATGTATTACGCCGCCTTGTTGTTCTCATATCTCGAAAATATATGCTAATATGATGACCATGAGCTATATTCGCGCCTTATGGCAAGAAGTTCTCTGTCAGTTGCATCTTACGGGGCCGAGTATGCTTTCATAATTACGATCTTCTAGTTTCCCGCTCACACCTATAGTATTGTGTCCGACGAAAAAGAAAAGGAAAAACCCCGAGCTATACTCGCCTCTTGCCTCTTGTCAGCTGCCGTTTGTCTATCAACTTTGAACTCGAGTAACCTTTTGTCTACGAACAGGCGGCAGACAACACAAAGCGATGAGTATGTGCGCGACCGTTATAATGCTCTAAATTTTGCTTAAGATCGATAGGAAGTGCGCCCTCCAAAAATATGTCAATATAAAAGACAACTTTCTCACGAAGACATATGATGATGACAAGGGTACAGCGGGAGCGAATAATTCACTTTTCATGCAATGCGAATCTCTGATGGCTTCCCCTTTGGTTGTGTCTGGAGAAAAACGTAGTCAAGGTAAGTAAGATCGATGCGAGAGCTGCAAGTGTGGAGAGCATCCCTCCGAACCATGGTTTGAGAGTGAGCCGGCCGATCCACCCATTTCATTGATGCTTGTACATGGGGCTGCTGGCTAGGCTAGCCAGCTACTGGACGGCCATGTGTGTAACACAGTGTCACTTTCAGTGTCAGTGTCATCATTGTGGCATCAGTAGCCTATAGCATAGCCTAGGCCTACAACTTAGTAGAAGTATATACACAGGCCTACCAAGGCCTAGGCCACAAGACAAGGATAGACCCTTTGTAAACGATAAAGCATTGTCCCAAAAGTTGTTTGTGCCCAAACTTAACAGCTGTTGTGCAGTGTGAACCCCCATGACTACCCATGTAGGCTAGTAGTAAGTCGGTGTGTTACTGTTAGCCTCTTGTGAAGTAGGCTAGCCCTTGTGCCACAGGCCAATGCTTGAGCCTCCACGTCAGGCGTGAGAATTGATTAGGCCTAGGCCTACTAACATTTCCTAACACTAGACCATTAAGTCAGTGTTACTTAGTGTAGTCAAGGCATAACTTGTGTTAGTGGTGTTGTTAGAGGTAGACTTTATGTTAGCCTAGTTATTAACTGCTTGTAATGTAAGTTGTAGTTATAGGCTAGGCTTGGGCATAGGCCTAGGGCATTGAGTTGAGTCTGTTTTGTTTACCCCTCTTTGGTTGATGTTGATTTTAAGTTGTAGGCCTACATATTAGCGGAAGCACTGGGCCTAAACCATGTTCTTGTAAAGTGAACGCTGTATTGATGTTAGTACCAACCACCTCAGTTAATGCAACAATTAATAGCTTATGTTGTAACTTGTAGAACTTGCTTTCATTGCAAATTTATATACAACTATGCAAAGTTACTCAGGTTGTTAATAGAGACTAGTAGCCTTGTATATATTGCCTAGTCCTTGAGCGTGATGTGGTATCATTCATGGTACAGTAAAACCCTGTCTATCCGAACAGATCGGGACTGATGGTAGTTCAGATTATGAAAAAATTCGGATAAACGGAGTTCCAAGATTCTGCCTCGAGTACGGTACACTGGGCCCATATTAGACAGTGTGTCAACACGTTTCCAAAATAATTCCAAAAAGGCTAAAAATTGCAGACAAAATCCCCTAAAATATTGCGTTACTATTTTTTGTGACCCATGATATGACAAAAAAATTTCAAGACTTTTAAAACAGAGAGATTTTATTCCTTAAATTTCGAGCCCTTGCTCTTCTGAATGACCAATGCTTTCTACACACTAAATGAGTGTGTGGACTGAAGAAAAGCTGTAATGATCTGGAGGGGTATCTAAAGTATAAATTCTGCATAAATTTCCAAAAATGTCATAGACACATGTGAAGGAGACTCTCAAACAGCAATTCTCAATGTTTTTGTAAGGTCTACTTTTTTTATTTTTAGGTATGAAACTCACAACGTTACTGACATTTCAGATTTTGTGAAACTAGGACTTACGTTAGTGACGTTTTTTTGTATAGGAGGGTATTGAGCCTATACTGACTCACGGCTCCTAATAAGAATTTCAAAGCAAATACATATGATATTTCGTCCAAATTTGAGGGAGAGATAACAGATTGTTTTCTTTGTCCACACGTCGGCTGTTTTAGCCATCGTGACATACTTTCCATTACTTTTTAAAAAGTCTCGAGAAAAATTAGTGCGTTTCTGCAAAACTTACGTTGAATTTTGCCTTGTAAAGCACTGAAAACTTGGTGGATACTACCACAATTGTGTTGACTGTTATTGTTGTTAATGACGGCTAGTTCGTATAAAGGGGGTTTCGGATAAACGGGGTTGGGATAAACGGGATTTTACTGTACTGATGTTCCCAAACTTCCTTAACCTGGTCTTGGTACGCCACACTCTAAACATGTCGTGGTCCTGGGATATCTCAATGTTGTATGCAACTTTTGATTAAATTTACACAATGAAGGAAACTGCTTCATTTATTATTGAGCATTTAAATGTTTCTTTATCTGGTATCAATATATTGCATTTTAAATAAATTTTGGGGCCTAATTTGGCTGTTGCTGAAATACAGCTAGCGCTCTACATTATATTGCCCATAGGCTAACTGGTATGGAGAATGTTTGCCACATATAACACTTAGTGTACTTTATTTATCAGCAAAATTCTTTGATAGGGTTAGGACATAAAATAGTGCAGGAATGTGGTCAAATGTGTGTTGGTATAGACGATGGTACTGGAAACTGCAGCTATAGTAAGTAAATTTGACTGGGGAGGTCTACCTGTGTTAAGAAAGTTTTGGAATTGAAGGGTGTCCTGTTACATCTGTACATTCTTTCTTGCTTTCTTTGTACGGAGGGGGAAGAGGGGATGTTAGAGATGAGAACTAGGTAAGGTTAACTTCAAGTGCAAACCACCCTACAGTTTGTATGGTAGGCTCATTGTTCTGGCAGTCTGAAAATATGAAGGTAGTAGTGTGTATTATCTGCAGAGTTGATGTTAAATGGACCCTCACTCTGAAGATATAGGTACTTGCAATTAATCCCTAAACGATCGCAAAATTTTGCGATTAAACATTTAGTAATTTTGCTAAACGTGCAGCCCTATAATGATAGTTGGAAGTGACGGGAAGTGTAAACAAACACTACAGGGATAGTCAAAGCACAGTGCCTGATTTCAGTATGTAATCTTATTATATGAAGATTGATGATCAAGGAATAAGAACAAAAGTCCAGTCCCAGAATACCTACTAGAAAGACAGAAGTCTCCTTTATACTCCTCACGGAGGAATGAACACAAACCATTTTAGTAAAACAGGCACCTTAATGTTCCAGTACTGTATGTGGGGAATCTCTTTACTCAACTGCAGTGTACTGTAGGACTGGAGGCTGTCATGTTGTACTAAGAAAGACTTCATTGTGGGAAATAATGGTATTGACCCTTTTCATGTGATGTTATGTTTATGCTGTTATGTTGGTAGAACACGTAGAAGGCTTTTGAAATCGTGCATGGTATGTGTATGGATCTGTGTGCAGAT
Source organism: Holothuria leucospilota (assembly GCA_029531755.1). Lineage (NCBI taxonomy): Eukaryota > Metazoa > Echinodermata > Holothuroidea > Aspidochirotida > Holothuriidae > Holothuria > Holothuria leucospilota. Next base: position 51,644,342 of record CM055971.1, read on the forward strand.
CTGCTCATTTACAGTACTACGCGGCCAGTGGACTTCATGATCTAGGTCACACCGGCATCAGTTGCATTTCTGTTTGCAAATTGGTTTGACATTAAATCTATGAAGGAAAAAATGACCATCAGGGTTGTTCCTCAAAGAGACATATCAATTTGACTTTCGATGGACCATCAAGTTTATTTCGACCTGACCTTAATCAAGCCAATTGGACCAAAACTTGATGTTGGTTTGATGGCAAAATGTTTACTGGGTAAGTGTGAACACATGGCACTGTATGTTTTGCAGGCATGTATGCACTACTGCCTGTATTTACTTGGAGCTGCTCACTGTTTTGAAGTTTGTATTCTGACAAGTCTACATTGAGGTCACCGTTAGGGTAAGGGTAAGGTTAGGGTGAGAGTGTATGGTTAGTGTGTCGGAACATGTGTAACCATCTTGATTGGTACTTTTGTGTACAAATTGGGTCAATTGGCTTCATTGTGTTGCTATTAAAGTGATTTAGGTGAAGTGAATCTCTGGTAACTTTTCCATGTCTCAAATTGCTGAATGACTTAGGAACAAAACAGACTTGTGTCCATGTATTCTGTGTTAGGTATGGTATTCATCTGCCCCTTTTTCCTGAGGTACTATGACAAAATAGCCAAGCTACTCCCACAGCCAAGCTGCAGGTAGCAGTCATAATTTGTTGTTATAATACCAATTAATTAATCCTTTAATCAATTAATCCTGCTACTATGGTAATTTAGGTAGCAACAAAGCATGGCTGCAGCCCCTGCAGCTTTGCTGGGACAACTGCAGCCTGAGATTTTGACGTGGTAACTTAATTATACCATTTCAAATGGACGTTAGCTATGTATGTGAACAATATGCAATCCTACATCATATTTAGGGATAGTTTTATTCTGTGTAAATTTTTTTCTTATTTTCTGTATCCCTATGAATCTTCTGACCATTTTGTCAATGAGAAGACTGTCAAATACATGTGAGCAAAAAACATGCAATCACATCTTGTATTTGGGATTTTTATTCTGTACAGTATACTGTACGTACAGAGATTTTCTTATTTTTTGATCTTTATGGATCTTTTGCTGGCAACTAGTCTGTTGGCTGCCACTAAAAATCTATGATGTACAGTACACCTTTTAAATTATGTGTGTAAAAGTTGTGGTGAATGATAAAATTAAAAAACCATGCCAACAAAATATTTGATGGAGTAGCCCTTTTCTTTTGATCATTTTGGTGCAAACTTTAGGCATGCATTCAGTCTTGAAAAAGAAACTCATGTAAATTTTCCCCACCTAGGTTAAGGCCCTGTTTGATAAAGATTAATTAATGCCTCAAGGTTATATGTTTTCCTGAAAGAATACAGTAATCATAGACAACAGTCATGCATGAAATTGGTTCATGAAATCAATTTTGTTGTGCTTCATCCTTTGGGAATTATGCTGAATACAAGGCGTAAAATATTTATGAGTTTGAGATAAGATTGATCTTACGAAGTTATGCTCCATCAACTGGCAAAGATTAATTTTTATTGAAAGTCATGTTAAAGCAGGCCTCAGGTCCATGAAGTTTTGCATGTTTTTTCTTTTAAATCGGTCTGTAACATTGTAAGCCATACTTGTGCTACTGTATGTTGGGAACACAACTTCAGAAATCATTGTTACTTTAAGACTATAATGTTCAGTGGGGCATGTGAAGGAGCCCTGGCTTATTGTACTTAAAACTCATCCCTAGTAAGGGACCTTGGCACTAAACCCCTTTCTATATATTGTATCCCCCTCCTCCCAGCTTCTTGTGCTGTTGTATTCTGCATGTAGCCATACAGTTGTACATGTCATGTGCAAGTGAATAACTGAGTTGGTGAAAATCAAAATTTGTTTGTTTCAGCTCATGAAACATCACAGTTTCGTAGCCTCCTTTCCTATTATGGCATGCCCTTAATTTAATGTTCAAGAGGTGGAGAACTAAAGTACAAGTAGTAGAGACCCCAGTCCTACAAGAAGTCAAGAATCAGGCGTATGCTGCAATATTTTTCTTGGGACTGATTGATTTGTTGAACAAAACTGTCGGATGGCAGGAGGCCCACTAAATTGACAGACCAGGCTCACTGGTCCAAAGGTGTGGTAGGAGATCTGCAAGACTGAATACTGTATGTACTCCATTAAGAGTAAGGACCGCAAGCTGGTATTTATTCCATGGACTCAAAGGTGGGGAAAACAAAGCAGAGTAGATGGAAGGTCCAGTGTACAGTATTGAAGGTCAGCTGGACCAATTATACATCTTGGGGACACCCGACCTGGTGGTCTAGTGGACCTTCAATCTAAAGGACCTTCGGTGTAGTGAAACTTCAGTCTGGTGGACCCTCTTTGCTTGATCAAGTTATTGTCCCGGAAGGTTTGTGGCTGTCTAATGTAGGTTTTTACTGTACATCGCAGGTCTTGTGCAATGCAGTTGTTAAGATGAAGTGGGGGATGGATGCATCATCTGCTGCAGTCATTTAGAAAGGGAATGCCCCAGTGATACTTTTGTCCATGACAATTTAAGACATCAAAACGCTATCATGGGAACAGGGTGTGGGACGATTAGTGTACATGTATGACTTACAAGTAAAAGCTGTTAAGTTAGCCAACAGTGTGCTAAAGAAGGGATTTTTACCTGCATCCCTTATACTTTCTTACACTCTGCCATTTGGAAGCCAGAGAAAATAAACCAGATTTGTGTGGTATGACCTGTACTCGTCTATTATTAATCTTCTAAGTTGTTTCTACGGCTAATGGAAGCTTAAGAGAGTTATAAATGTATTTGTGGATCTACTTTCTTGCAGGGTGGAGAGAATCCCCTCACTGACCAGGTTTGGCCTGAATAGTCACCATGTCACCAGTTTTGGTCCCCACCTCCCCCCCTCCCCCCCAAAATTGCCCATAAATCGAGAAACAGTGTTACATACCCACTTACCCCAATGTGGTATTGCTGAGCCTGTGTGGCTTTGTGTCCTGCAGATTTACAAACATTAACCTCCTAACTGAGACCATCCAGACCAACCATTTGTAGAGTGCTGGATCTCTGTTGCAGTACCTTCAGTTAGTCGTACTTGAAGTGGCATGTATGTCAGTACATATATCGCAGCACGCATGTTATTAACTCTTGTACATTTGGGCATAGGAGCTAGGAGTGTGGGGGTGGGGTGGGGAAAGGGGGACCACAGCTTCCTTGCCTTGGAGACTGGGTAAAACTTATTTTTCCTCCAAGAAAAAAAATCAAGCTATTTGCTCAGGTGATACAGGCTTTCCTCGTGCAGAGACCGCTTTTGGCCCCCAGATGAAAATATCCTGTACACAGCAGGACTTAGAATGTTTTATGACTTGATATCCCATAGTTTAGTAATTCATCTCATTGAACAAACAGCAAGTTAAATATCTCTGAAAGTGGCCAAAATGTTGAGAGGGTAGTTATGCATTGATCTGTTGTCAGTTGTGAATAGCATGATGTTGAAATTGAAAAGGGCAAGGCCAAATGGCTTTCTTCTAGCAGAATTTGTCAGGGTACCAACAAAAGATATGTAAAGAAGGGAATATATGGAAACCCACAGACATAGGAATAACCACTATTGCCTTGAGTGTAGGTTACCTACAGAAGGCTTCAAAGTAAAGGCACCCTCCAGGCATGGAGGCCTCAGATGCCTTTGGTTATTTTGATATTTTGATAACTTTCTGCTCTGTTTATGCTTGAAATTAAGGTAATCCCTGTCATGGGAGTTGAAGTTATGGAGATGTGATTAACTATTTCTTGTGGTGGAACTCAAAGATTCCTCTTGGTTCTTGTAGCATAATGGCCCACTTGTGGTTCCATAGTAAACAGTTCCTTGGATCAGGAAGATTATCAGTGTGTCTTCTTGATACTTGCTGTAAGTGGCTGAAAGCATGCCAATGGTACATGAAAACACTTAAACAAAGTTGTAATAGATACAGTATTTATATGTAATTTAATCCTGTTTATGTTGTTTTGGCAGTTTATACATACTGATTATCCCACTTTAGAAGCAAAATAGTTATTCCCATACCTGCTGTGTCTCTCCCCCATCCCCCAAAGAGGTATTAGATAGTTGAAAAAGATGTCAGCATTCCACTTACTTAAGAAAATCATAAAAACAAATCATGAAGGTGTGACTTATCAAAAATTATGCCCCTATAAAGATGATTATGCCATTCAAGTGCCCCCAGCCTTCCTTGGCATACTGAGTATGTTGCCATTACCCTTCCCTCACCCCAGCATACTGGATGTCACCATTACCCTCCCCCACAAGCATACTATATCTGTTACCATTACCTTCCTCTCACCCCAGCATACTGGATATGTCACCATTACTCTCCCCCACCCCAGCATACTAGATATGGTACCATTACCCTCCCCTGAGCACCCCAGCATACTGGATATGTCACCATTACCCTCCCCTACACCAGCATACTATATCTGTTACCACAACCTCCCTCACCCCAGCATACTGGATATGTCACCATTACCCTCCCCCACACCGGCATACTGGATATGTCACCATTACCCTCCCCCACACCAGCATACTGGATATGTCATCAGTACGCACCCCCCTCCCCCCACCTGGTGCCCCAGCATACTGGATATATACATGTGACGATTACTAAGGCATGAATTTTAGTTCAGTTAAATTAGTTCCTTCTTATTTCATTATGGAAAAGTTATAGACAGTTTTTGATATTGAGTTCTTGTGAAGGATTTGAGTGAAAACACTTTTGGTTCTGGTTAGATGAGAGAGATAGGGAATTTGGTGGTAATCTTGGTCATACAGTCAAAACCTGCATGAGCCCCACAAGTCTTTTGCCCCCAGATGCCTGCCTTCCAGATGCCCCCCGCCCTCCACTAGAAGGTCCAAGACTGAAAAATTGTAAGTATATGGTGATTCCACATTTGAAACCCCCCCCCCCATGAAATGGTGGATCCCCACCAGGAAAACCCCCACACAACTTTTCTGGCTATGCCACTGATACAGTATCTTCACAGGATATTCCAAATGCTGAAATGCAAAGCAAAGATTTGAATAATAGAAAAGTAAAGAATATATACATATTATTCGTTTGCCAAAAAATTTACTTGCAAACTCACAAACATGATAAAAGGTAAACTGTTACATACCACACTTTGCAGTCAAATTAGTGAAATGTCGTACGTGAATTGTTTCTCGAGTATTTATGCTGTGTAAACAAAAATAGTACATAGTTCTGTGAAAGATAAAGACAAAATGTTTCTAAAAAGAGTATAGATAAATAACTGGAAGTAATAAATATCATTCAGTAATGCTTAGAACATTATAGAAGGCCATAAGGACATACTGCTGTAGCTAATAAAGAGACCAAACTAATATATAACAAAAAGTTGGTGCTACAAAAAGTGGTAGGTATTTGAGAGCATTCTGCCAATTGTGCTGCAAGACTCACAGGGAGAAGACTGTCGGATTTCCATCACGGAATGCTCAGTACAGACCTCTCAAACTGTGGCAGAAAATGGTTTAAGGTTTAGATGATGAGATTGATTTTCAAAAAGCGGGTCAATGAATTTAAGAACGAGGAAAGGTTGAGGGGCTGAAAAGGTGCCATGGAACTGTAATGGCTTGGAACAGTAAAAGACCATGTAAAGACCAGCATACAGATTATCAGTTAATGGGAAAAAGTGTCAAGTGAATTTTTCATCCATTTGGCCACTCAGTACAGTAGCTTCAGGAATGCCATAAGGAAGCTTGGAATTTTGATAAGGTGGTTTACTAGGTGTAAACCAAACATCATTCAAACACTGGCCTGAACAGATCCCATCAGGTATTATAATGTCATGGTATTATTATACTAAGCAATATATCACCTCTTGGTAGAGGGGTAATTTGGAATAATTTTAAAACTTTGGGTATTGGAAATGGTTCGTAGGCCTTACAGGGCCCCATGAAACTTGCAACTTCTACCCAGGTTATGCAGAACACGAACTTGCCGTTTGTACCAAAGTACCCATGAATATTTTAATCGCATAGGAAACTCCTTCCATTTTTTGACCAAACAAACAAATTTGCATAAATTTCTCAATTTTTTTTTTTAACTTGTGTCAGGAGAGAATGTACAGTCCTAAAGCTGTATTTTGGAGTGCATGGTCAAAAAGAACCCTGCTGTTATGAGTCAAGTGGCTAATCTGTACACTTTTCATTTCCCGAGTAAGAAGTTCTTTGTCTAGGAGAAAGGATTAAATGGGTATTGATAAGAGATTTAGCCAAAGGAAGAGGATAAAGGGAGAAGGATTGGTTGATTGTCTTCATTCCTGTCTACAGTAACAACAGAATTGTTTACATGATTTGCCTGTGCAAGGAATGTAAGTTTCCAAACTGGAATCACATATCTTCAAAGAGCTCGATTTTGACCATCATCTGCCAGCCTATGACTGCCAAAATTTTATGGAGTTACAGTAGAGTTAAGAGAACTAGGTTTTACAGCTCAGTTTCTAACCAATTGGTTTAAGTAGGGCCGGCCACGGCCTTTTTTCCAGTTGTGGCTCACTGGCTTGTTTTCCCTACTCCATTGCTTTATATGCTGAGCACCAAGCATAACGGCAGTAGGTTCCATTTTTAAAGTCGTTGGTATGACCCGGCCAGGAGTCGAACCCTAGACCTTCTGGTCCAAATTTTATGGACAACAAAAATTAACAGTATTGCCTGATATTACAATCATATTTCATGATACCTGTAGAAGAAAAGAAATGGCAGCTAGGGCAACATAGAAATTAAATTTTCAGACAACTTTATTTCGTGTGGAAAACCAAGACAGGAGGTTAATGCCCTATTCTTCGAGACAGCCAGTTCTGAGACCTTAGGGTAAGGAAGTTGGGGTTAGGCTAGGGTTAGTGGTTAGGTTTGGGTAATGGACAGGGATAGGGTTAAAAACAAAAGCCCCTTATCTTAATATTTGTGTAAAATGGAAATGGAAATGAAATTGGATCCATCACTCAAGGCCATACATCTGCATGTATCTAGTATTGGAGCATTAGAGGTGTCACAACATGGAGATATTGGTACAAAGAGGTGTAACCAGAGAGGCAACCTGTACATTTTCTAATGGAAAACCAAAAAAAAAAAGTTCTTGTAACTGATCCTTCCTTCACACAAATTTAAATCCCACAACAGTCCCAAATTTGTTGCTTTTGGATATATATACTGTACATAGTTCTTACATCTTATGTATTTGCATATTTGATAGTACATGGTAACATATAATAAACTAACGATATTGATGTTGGATGCCTGTAAAGAGATCTAGGGTTTGGGGTAGGGGACAGGGATCATCTATAGGATGTAGTTGGTATCATCTGTAGGAAAGTAGGGATTCTATTAGGGGTTGAGGTAGAGATCATGTATGGAGTTGGTTAGCCTGCAAACAGCCACTTTTCATTCATGAACATACACACAGTTGACTATCTGCATGAAATTTGTACAACACTGTGACTTTAGCAAACTTTGTACTGTATGGAATCTGTGGGATGTGGTCAAGACTTTTTTACAGTACAGTTTAACAATTTCTGTTTACATGCTGTGTGTGGTTGTGTGGTTAACGTGCACAATCAATGGACAGTGAAATTGAATAAGGAAGGTTTCAGTTGACTGAATTAATTGTCTGACATTTATATTACAAGTGATGAATTGTAGTTATTTTTAGCGAAGCAAAGTAATTTGGTCACAGTAAAGAAAAATCTGGCTTACTTTGTACAGATTTTGTTCAACCTTATATATATATATATATATAGTCATTGCCTAGGTGACCTATGGTACTCATGACCTTATTTTTATTCAAGAGCTAACACTCATTATGATAATCTCATTGTTGTCAGAAGGAAGAAAAGAAAAAAGAGAGAAGGAAAAACCATGGTAAGCTGTTTCCTGAAAATTAATAAAACTACACTAAGATAATAAATTGATTTAAAACAATAACAGCAATTAAAATGGAGACCTCATCACTTATGAGGTTGTTTTCTGATTATGTCAGAGTACACAGTTTCAGTTTTAGTTTCTGTGATTAATTAAATATCATGATATGTCACTTGGACACATTTTGCCTCTGAAATAACCATTAAACCCACCATATGTAGTTTTTCATGAAACAAAGTGGACAAGGGACTGCATGCTTTCATTAGGATGTTGTCTAATCTTTGGTCTCTTTAAATCCATACAACGTCCACTTTTGTCCCTCTGATTCCCAAATTCCTCACTGGTCTGCATTCAAGGAATCAACATCTTACTGGCTTGATCATGATCAAGAACAAGTCTGCACTGTTTTTGATCACAATTGTGGAAGCACACAAAGAAAAACTCTGTGGAGACATCACTTTTTGATCCCATCATTTGAAGGCAATTAACAGTTTTCTTGTAGGAGGAGATAGCATCATTTTAATATTCCATTTTTCATGTCCTACGAGCAGGGCTGGAAAAACTGTTTATATTTCCTGGGAAGGGAGTCAAATTTCCACAATTCCTCCCATATTTTCATGTACATAAAAGGTGTAAATTTCCTTCCAATGACCAAAATTTCCCTTCAAATACCCAAATTTCCCTGGAAGGAGCCTCCCAGCTTCCCAACTTTTTCCACCCAGGCCTACGAGTAGTAGGCTTCTGTAATTGAATTTACATGTGTATGCGCTGAAAAGTCGCACATTTGGTCCACTGCTAAGTCAAATGGATGTTATGAAGGGGGGAGGGGGAGGGGAGGGGGGAGGGGGGAGGAGGGGAGGGGGAGGAGGGGAGGGGGAGGAGGGGAGGGGGAGGAGGGGGAGGAGGAGGAGGGGGAGGAGTGAATAAACATGGGTTTTGATGGGATTTTTAAGAATGAATCCCATCATTCAAAAGCTTCAGGGATCCATCAGTGGCTGGGGCTCCTTGTAGGAAGACTTACGCTCAATCTTAAGTTTGATACATTTCCTGTTGCGTGGTAAATCAAACTTAACATAGAGTGCAACTGCAGTAGATCTTTGTGCAGTAATGAAGGCCCAGGACATGGGCGAGTAAGGTGGGGTTTATTGTCCATGAGCAAATCCACAATTTTTCCATCTGAAATGACCCTCTAAATTGAAAAGATCCCCACCTTGATTTGAAATGTCGAAGTGAAAGCTAACCCATTGTAAAGTCATAATCCAATAGCCATGATGGGCTTCCCTCACAATTTTGGTCACATTAACTGGTTGAAAAACTGCCCCCAAGACCTAAATTACACTTGTAACCATATTAAATATAAGTGCACCTGACAACACGAGCCTGGTAGGATCTTTTACCAAAGGCAAATGACAAAAGTTGCAGTGTTTAATTCGATGTATACAGTAGAAGTTATTAGAGGTAGCTGTGATCAATTCATATTTGTAAGCTTTCTGCAAGGCAACATCTAGGTGATTCATGCAGACAGTCTGAATGTTTCGTTATTTTACATTTTAGCTATCACAGAAGGAGCATAATTCCTTAAAACCCTGCATAGTGTGTAATTCACAGTGGGTGTTTCCCTCAAACTATCCTGCTGAACCTTTAGCCTTTCATACAATTTTTTTCCTAAATCAGTGAGTTGGGTTTGTGGAGTTAGGAAGGTGTTTTGAATGAGGAGAAAGAAACTGAAAAGTGGAAACTTGTAAGATGCAGCTGTTGTGTCAAAATAACAATGTTAATTTTTGTAATCCCGTGTTGCTCTATTTCAATTGAAACCAGGCCCCTAGCCTCCATACCTGTACCTGGGCATAGTGGGGACTTAAGGTGGGATGGCATTTATGAAATTGTGAAAAGTGTATTTTTTCTGGTTTAAATCTGGAAGAAGTCCTGGTTTAAGTGGGGCATTATGCCATTGCATATCCCAGCTAATACCTATGTGCGAAGTTTCCACATAGTTCTAAAAGTATGTGTAAAAATTCCCTTTCAATCCTTGCAATTTTCCTGGCCCATCTTCAGCAGTGCACATCTCTGCTATTTAGGACTGTCAAGTTTCCAGGGTAGCAGACCTGTGCTATTTAAATAGCACATGACCAACATATGTGTGGCAACAACCCCCTATTGCCCTGGAGAGGGGGAGAGATATAGTTACAATGCAATAGAAAAGTGCTTTAAGGTTAGTTACCTGTTAAAGGTGTTTGCAAGAGACTCTGTGCTGTGTATTGTTGCACTCAGAGTACAATATGACACAGGTCCATGCCTCTTACTGGTGTTATTGTACTGTATGGAGCGATACAGCTTAAACTTGTCACGTAGAGACCTTTTATGCCAAAAATTAAATCCGGCATATCTCTCACCATCTTGAGACTGCAGTATTTTATTTTGTCTAACGAAAAAAGAACATGAAAACATTTTCTGGGAATCTTTGCATTAAGAACTTGAACATGAAAAATTAACTTTGCATTATTTATGTTGTTATTCCCCCAAGAGCAATATTCTCCTACACGGATGACACAGTGTTCCTTTTTCCTCTTTGAATTTTGTGGCTGGAAAATGCAGGCAGACTTTACTTAATTTTGTATTTTTGAAATCTCAGAAGTGGCAGCATCAGTAGGTAGCCTTGAGGCTACAATTCTCTCTTATCTGATTGCGACAGCAATTAAAACTTGGATTGAGTCAGATGTAGTTCTACTTAGTCATGTGTTAACAGTGCATTTGGGAATTTGTGTAGTTGAATTTGATCTAAAAGCCCTCCACTAGCACTAGAACCCTTGAATGGGCCTTACAACATTATTAAAATATTAAATTGCCACAGTTGGAATTGGATTTTTTATATTAATTTTTAATGTTTTTCTTTAGAATTCCATAATGTCCTTAAATGCAGTTTAAATTGGGGGTAAGAAAGGGGTAAGTAGCTATTAAATCTAATTATTAAACTGTTGATTTATTGAAGAGGATAGATTGTAACGGATATGATCTTTTCGATTGATATGGATTTTGGGAAAAATAAAAGAAAGGGGCGTTACCCTTGGGAAGGGAAGTGTCATAATTCAGGATTTTATTCACTTTCATTGTACAAAAATATTGAAAGTATCTTTTGAATGTGGGAGATGAGAAAGGTAAATTGGCTTTTGGAAGATAATCTGTGGCTGGGGGCAATAGCAAAAATAAAATATAGTGTCCCCTGAGGTTTAAACTGTAAAACATAGGAAATGTTTGCAGTCAGCAGTTGTGAGCATGTTATTTACACTTTATCTTAGCATTGGTTTGTAGTTCATAAGGCATAGGTGTATGGCAAAACATTTCACAAGAAAAAGGAATGGGGTGGGAGGGGGGGGGGGGAGGTGGGGGAAGAAGTTGTTTCCCTGACTGGCAAACAATCATTTCATGAATTTGCCCTGGGACAATGAAGCACCAATGTCTTAAAGTGACACTTCATTACTTGAAAGGGTGGGTGGGGTGTGGTGGGGTGCAGCTATGTAGATCACCCCAGCAGACCTGGGCCTAATATGCCTATGGCAAAGACTAACTGGTAGAGTCATACCATAAGTTACCAGTGATATATTGTTTCTCTTGACAGGGATTGTGGTAGGCAATTTTGGGCTATGGTGCACAAACGTTCTGCACAGTTAATGAAGATAATTACCCTTCACACTCACGAGACCCCAAGATTAATTTGAAAGTAGTACAAAAAAACATTTCCCCATGAAAATGATGGTCAGAGTAGCAAACCGTGATTCTGTCACTGCATCAGCTGTTAGTTGCCCTATGGTTTATCATTAGTAGGACTAGTACTATATAGACAGTGTGCTTTAGTTTAATAGCACAAAACGCTTTCCTGTTACAATATTTCCAAACCTGAGGATTACCAGGGGGCCATAATGACTACATGTACTCTGCAGTTAAACATCTTTTAGCCTTACTTATATTGTGCTGTCTCCTTGTCAAAAAACCACTTGCTGATTTATGATAATTTTAAGTTAATGGTGTTTTGTAATTTGGAAGACAAATAGAACAGAAAGTAGGACGCATGGTGTAATGCTCACAGCTGTCGGGAATCTTCTGCTTTTCATTGAAATTTGTAAGTGACATGTCCAGCAAAGCGGCTTGCTACTGACGTAAGTCATTCATTGGAATTAAAGGAGTTTGCTATTTAAGCTTCTTTTTACTAGGTAAGGGTTGGCAGATGAAATTTACACAGTTATGGCCAAACTTGAAAAATATGGCTTAATTCAAGAGCACCTGTACTGAAATCATTGCAGCAAAGGCTTTTCATGGCCAAATGCCCACATTTCAAACCTTAAATGTCCTTTTTTTTGAGGTCACAGGAAAGAAGAATTTGCAGTATTTTGCACCTCCCCTCCCCCATGAAGGAATGGCCAAATGGTACCCAGTGTGATACCACTAGGGACAAGCCTCATTTCTTTGATGTAGGGAGATTTCCTTCCCACTTTATGGAACTGTTAAGTAGGAACAGACTTGTAATATTAAAAGTACATCGGTACGGCATTTTTTGCATAGTTGTGAGTACATGAATGAGTACACATCTTTCATGAGTAGAAGCATAAAATTTTACATCAGCAGCAAATCCTAACTTTCAAAATGTGTGAGTATGCAGACAGTAGCAGTGCATCATTTTCACAAGTATGAGTACAGGCGAATATAACAAAGTGTAAACTTTTAAAAAAAACATACTTACTACAAGTCTGCTACAGTGTAGCTGCTTGAACTGTAAGTTTGAGTACAAATGAGTCCATTCTCACAAGTACGAGTACAGCTAGGTAAATGTGTCAAGTTGTAAGTACTAGGACATACTTACTACAAATCAATGACAGTGTAGCTGCTTGAACTGTGAGTATCAGTACTTATAAATCCATTCTCACAACTCACAAGTATGAGTACAGGTAAGTATACCGACATGTAAGTACAAGCACATACTACAAGTCTACGACGGTGTACGCGGCTAAAATTGTGAGTATGAATACAAGTATATATAAATCCATTCTGACATGTGTGAGTTCAGGCAAGTATACCAGCATATATTATAGTACGAATACATACTACAAGTCTATGGCATAGCTGCTAAAACTGTATGAATACAAGTAAGTATAAATCCTTTCTGACAAGTATGAGTACTGGCAAATGTGACTTGTGTAACTACATGTTTACAGTACTACAAGTCTGCTATGTACATTGTAGCTGCTAAAACTGTGAGTATGAATGCAAGTATAAATCCATTCTTACAAGTATGCAGTCAAAGGTGGGAAAGAATAGTGCAAGTTTCTTTCACCATTCAGCATTGTGCAAACTCATTATAATCACCAAATAGCCATTTAGAGGGCACATGTGCACACATTTCAAGTGTCTTATTAGCTGTAAAAGATTATAGTCATATTTTGTCAGCTGGTATTGGCCCGGGATAGTACCATACCATACTTACCCAACATGTGATTCTTAGGCATGCTCCTAACATACATCAACAGACTGTAATGCTGGAATGTATGGTCAGACCATTGGAGTGTACGGAAAGTCCATGGAAATAAAATTTATACCATTATATTGCTTAAATATCTCAGCTTCAGTGATTATGTCAAATATAAACTGATAGTTTTCTTTGACTGGGCGATACTGCAAAATCAGCTCATTATGATTAAATCGTCAAAGTCTAGTACATACTTCAATGTCATCATTATGAGGTGTACATGCATGGTCGACCTGTACTAGGTATAACTGATGCAAGGTGTTGGGGCATTGCTTGGAATCACTCAAGTCATTAACGAAGGTTGACCACAGTTGTAGTTTATGTGAGTAAATTCTGAGTAATTATTTCTTGTGGATACAGGTGAATAATTTTGGGTATTTTTTTTTTTAATTAGCTAGGTGTACCAACAAAGTACTGATACTACATAGGGTCCAAGTTTCCAGTTACTAGTCACAGGACAACCTGTGTAAAAGTATGTAGGGCATATGTAACCGAAAAGTTTGGTCAAGAGCATGAGTGGAAAAAGTTGGGAAGGTGGGGGGCTCCTTCCTGGGAAAAATACATTTTTTCCAGCCCTGTTCAAGAGTTCGTCATATTCTTTTAAACGTGTGACTGGTTATGATGACTATAAAGCTTCTCACTAGGTTCTTTCAAGAATTAATTCTGGACAGAGGATTAAATATTACCAATGATTTTCAGAGCTTATTGTCTTGTGGAAATATTGACATTTGAACAGTTTTTTGCAGAAAAGAATTGTTAACCAGTTACATGAGGACCTTTTAATAGGACTCTGAAAATTTATAGTACATATTTGGAACAAGTTAGTGTGACCTTGTCTTGAATTTCTTTGGAGGAGTTTAAAATACTGTACCAGCATCTAACCTTTAAGGCATAGCCTTGTAGAATGTGAAGAAAATAAAACTATATGATAGCATGCATGATGGTTATTGCAAGTATTGGCTTGCTTTAAACCACTTCTGACCTCACACATTTTGCATTCATAAAGAATCCCTATATTGATTCTGTACATTTTGCAATTGTGTGGACCACTCACATTTGACATTCATATACCCCTACTGACCCCATACATTTGACAGTCATATAGGACCCCATACATTTGAGTCATATAGACCCCTACTGACCCCATACATTTGACAGTCATATAGACCCCTACTGACTCCATACATTTGGCATTCATATTTTAACACTGGCCTTACAGTTTCATTCCATGGCCAATTTAGTGGCGAGAATGTTGGCATTCTCCTCTCCTACAATGTTTTATGATTAGTGTATGGAGTTCCACTCCTTATTGCATTGCAGCTCTGTGAGAGACTTCTTCCTCTGCCTAATCCCTAATTTAACATGATAATAGCTTGATGGACCTCGGCTGTCAATTGAAAAGGCATTCATGACTGATGTCATTGTTAGAGCCTGATGACAACTTAACGTCAAAAACTGAAAACGAAAGAAATGGTTGGATGTGGCAATGAACTTAGAAAAATATAATAGGAAGACATATAGAAAAGACTGAAGGAAGATTTGCTCCCTCTGTAGTGAATATCCATCTTGCCTCTACGCATGTCAGTGTCATGGTAACCAGACATATATCCTATCACATCAAAGACTGGGATGCAAATTAATGGCAGAATTAGCTAGCAGCATGGTTGCATATTCGAATGCCAGTATAAGAAGATTTGTCAGACATGATTTCATATCTACTCATCCAGGTAATTATTGGAATATATTTAAAACAATGAGCTGGCTTAACTCTAACACCCATAACTTGTGATAGCTCGGTATGTCATTTTTCGGGATGTGGGTGGACGTCGTAGAACATTTATTGGCCGTGAGTCATTGCATTGCATTCTTAAGATATGATGTGCATAGCACACTCATGCCTGAGCTGATCTTCTTGTCCACTCTTGTTTTCTTTGTCCCGCCATGGTTTCCCTTCTCATTGTAATTCCCTGAGAACATACTTTATTGAATGCTCCATAAGGCCTGTTGAATTTTGTTACAATTTATGACGTGTCGTCCCACGTTCATTATGATATTACTGTGTAGTCTAGCCAAAAAGAGACAAACGCTTACTCTTACAGTGTCTAGCATTCCACTCCCTGTCCGCATCTCGGCCTCTTAGTCATCGCACCCGGTTCATATTTTAGCTCTTTCATGGTTGCAGATACATTTGAGGAGGTTGTAGTATCAGGTGTCAGAATTAAAAGTGTGCCGTTGCTCTTCATTGTCATACATGGGCAACATGAAGTTGATATGAAAATTGCCCTCGGAGGAGTAATTGCTTGACCAGCATTTGCCAGTGGCGGTCCTCTGCATGTATAAATTATTCCACATACTGTACAAGCTGTACATGTAAGCAGTCTTTGTTTCAACTGTGGGTGCTTTGTCTTTCAGTACAGTGTCCTGTGTGGAAGGTAGCGTGCATTTGTTTAATAGCATACTACCTGTGTGGCATAGTTTTATTAAATCAGTGCACGGGCTAGGTAGAATCAGTTTATGATATAGTTGGATACTTGTTTATACTTGTTTGATGTGGAGATTAAGTGGTAGTACAAATGACAGAAAAGAAACAGGAACATTGGTTACATTGTAAAATGGAAGAAAATTGGTAAATACTGTATTGGTGAAAATTGGTAAATATTGGTAAAAATTGCTAAAAATATTCTTCTGCAGGACTGGGGAAATTGAGGTGAAGAAAAGTGGTACTGTGGCATTTAAAGTTATGATAATAGTTTTTAAAGTTATGAAAATAGTATTTAAAGTTATTAAAATTTTTATTTCAAAATGTTTCAATTCAGTTTTTATTTGATTTTTACAGTAGGCTGTACCTTTGAGAATTTCTTCAGAAATTTGAATTTGAAAGTGAGAAATGTTCAGAGTTTCAAAGTCATCTGTTTGGACTATGTAATAAATCTTTGTGTAAGCTGGTAATCTTGATACAATTAAGAACAAGGGTGGTGGTGGTGGGGGGGGGGGGAATAAGGTCCAGTATGCTTGTAGAATGTATTTCTGTAGTTGCAGTAGCCAAAAAAAAAAAAAAAGACTGTCTCTGTAAATTTAATGCAGTACTTAAATTGTTCTTCTTTGCCTCTGTCTGTTACAACATAGTTTATATGTTCCAAAATTTGGAATTAAACATTGTAAAAAAGGGTTTGTTTTTAATCAGGTGCATCTTCCATGTGCAGAAAAAAAGGAAAATAAGAAAGAAAAAGAAATTGAGGCAACGATGGAATCCATTGTGATGGGTTTTTACATTCCAGTGTACATATTCTCTCCTCTTCAAGTACAGTATCACTCCTTTAACCATTGCATGTTGTTCAAACTTACAGCATCAAAACTGCTAGGTGCTCATTTTAAATGTTGCACAGGGACAATTTCTTAACATTGACCTAACACATGTATGTACTCTGTCTTAGTCATTCTTCATGTCAAGATACCTTGCTTGTACTCTTTCGATGCATACAGGTAACTGTCAAGTTGACTTCGCATTTCTGGTATATTTTTTGTGTTATGTTACACTTGTGTTTTGCTTACTGTTGAAATTTAAATTCATACTGATTTCATATTTTCTGATTTGAACCCTCATGTTTATGATTCCATGGTGTTCAACATTTACTTCACATTTGTGATTTGTACTCTTTGTTCATGATTCATGGTATTCACACTGACTTCACATATCTGATTGTACCCTCATCTTCATGATTACGTTTTTCACACTTACTTCACATTTGTGATTGTACTCTTAGTTTATGATTCTTGGTGTTCACAATGACTTCACATTTCTTATTTGTACCCTCATGTTCATGATTCTATGGTGTTCACATTTCCTTCACATTTCTGATTTGCACTTTTAGTTCATGAATTATGGTGTTCACACTGACTTCACATTTCTGATTTATACTCTCATGTTCATTATTATTATGCAGCATCTTTGCTATGTTAATTTCCTTACAGTATGTTCATGTTGGCATCACAGTTTTAGTGCTAAACAATTTTGTCTTTGCCCATATGATAGTATAATATGGCATGTATGGTAATTCACAATATTTTTTTCAAAGTGATTGCGTAGGGCTCATTCTTTACACCAAATGCTACTAGTAGAAATGAAATGATTTCATTATGAGTTCACATTACCTGACATTGCTTATTCCATTAGTTTGTGGTACTGCTAAGTAATTTTGTAATTAATACCCAGCCCTTTCCTAGGACAGAAAAAAAAGAAATTATGTCAAGGAAAAGCTCTTTAAATTGAAATATTTTATACCTGTATGCTCAAGTCATTACTGAGCATGCAGTTACAGATAAATTTCATGTTTGAAATTTTATCTTGGTAGTTCTTCTTCCTCCATGTTTCTAACATTTTTGCAAAATAAAAGAGAGAGAGAAAAAAAAATCAAATTTTGTTTTCATTTGAGATTGATTTCATCTTCACACTCAAATATTTCTTGTTGACATTGGTTGCATATATTCACACCCTAGCCCCTGTCTTTCTGGTGTGATTTCCAAAATACGTGATGTTTCACACAATGGTGTCCCCGTTCATGTCATGGCGAAGATTTGAATGTTGATGAAATCTAAGTAATGTTCACACTATACTCAAGGTTATTCACATTGATGACATGTTTTCCCCTTCATGCCTTCTTCTGCTTTCGTCATTTTTCGGCACAGTACTACCTTGAGATTCAGTGCCTTTACTTTCAGAGGGAATGTAGTCTAGGGAGATTGATAAGTACTGTGAAGTACCAGACGGCAATAAATCACTTTTGTCTATTTTTTTCTTCGTTGGGCATTTGCCTGAGTGCAATGGGATGAATCATTTTGTAAATCTACCTTGCAGGATTATCTAATGATGTTGATTAAAGATGTGATGAAACCAAAAGATGAAGTTTCAGTGTCCCATCTATTAAACTTCAGGCAATGGGAGGGGAGTGTGTTGAAACTATTGCACAGTTGTGGACAGAAGACCCCCTTCTCCCTTTTCCCTTCCCCAAAGCCTACTACTCTGGGCATAAAAATGGTATTTTTTTTTTTTTTTTACATTCCTTGGAACACAACTTCACATTGATCCCGTGCAGTTCCCCACAAGTGATGTATATAATTATTTGAAATTTAAGATGTCCTCAGGGCTCTTGATATGGCATGTAATTGTTTAAATTATAAAGATTTTTTTATCAAAAACATTAAAGTATTACAAGAGAACCTTGGAAGGGTGAAGAAATGTTCTCCCCCCCCCCCTTACAAAAAGCATTTTGTGGCAAAATAAACTACAGAACAAAGAGTCCATTACAGTAAATTGCATCATTGGCAAATCATAATTTTTCAAAGCTTTCTTTATAAGAATAAATATTGTAGAACTGTGTTGCATTTAGGAAAAGCAATAATGGAAGGGAGGGACAAAGTAGGAAATCACAGAAAATAATATTTTCATTAAAACAAAGTAGAAAATCACAGAAAATAATATTTTCATTAAAACAAAGTAGGAAATCACAGAAAATGATATTTTCATTAAAATAAAGTAGGAAATCACAGAAAATGGTATTTTCATTAAAACAAAGTAGGAAATCACAGAAAATGATATTTTCGTTAAAAAAAAGGGGGGGGGGGGTGAAGAAAGGAAGAAATACACACAGGCATGAAGTAGGACTTCCAATAAACTGTGTGGAAACACTTGTTTTGATTTCATGGAAATGATGAATGAAACAAAAAAAAAAAAAAAAAATGAGAAGAACATGAAAATGTAAATAAAAGGAACATGGCACCTGATGTGTGTAGATCACATAAAACATGCAACCAGAAAACAAATAGTCGAGGAATTTGACCTTTCAGTAGAGGGAAAACTTGCCACTCTACATTTTAGCAAGAGAACATGCTATATATTTATGTGTAAATCTTGCATACAGAGTGTGTAAGTACTGCACTTAAACCACTCGAAGCAATCATCACTTTCTTCAAAACATTTTACAGCCATGTCAGATGCACTCTATGGAAAACTGAAAGCTTGAAATGATAACTAACCCACTGGCGCCTATTATGCATGTAAAGAAGCACCCATTTCTTAGATATTAGTGTACTGATTTCCTGTAATTCCTTTAGGCCACAGAGAAGATGCAACCAGTCCTTCCCTTCCCCCCCTCTCCAAAAAGAATGTCTTGAACTTTCCTTGTACCACAAATAGCCTGAGAGTTTCAGACAATTTCCCGAACTTCTCGTGTGCTTCCCATTTGTCACACGTACCTTGAGAATTGAGAGGAAATAAGCATGCCATTCCATTTACTCTGTGCTGAAGTGCTAACTAAATTTGCACAGTAGAGCTTGGCGGCAGAGGGTTGGCTCATGTTGTTGTTTATATTTAGAATGCTGAACCCCGTGACCTGACTGACAAGTTGGAGTGCGAGTGTCTGATCCAATCAGGTACATTTTGAAGTAGATCGGAATAATTTTAATGCTTCTGGAAAGTGCAACGTGCCAATCATGGGAGGGGAGAGGGGTAATCTTGTGGCTGACTGTAATATTGAAAAGGTAAAAAAGGATTGTAATACAAGACAGGTCCTCTTTGTGAAAGGTTTTAAACAAGGGGAAAAGCTTGACTTTTTGAGGGGGTTGAGGCATAGAAATCCTGATAAATAATTAGGGGGAGAGGTGTAATTTGCTGCAAAATGAAGGGACATACAGGATGATTGCAAAGATACCGCAGAAATTTTAGATGTGTTTGACAGCATTGAGGAAATTTCACGAGGACTTTGAAGTTGAAATGGTGACCACTTGTGTGTCAAGAGGGTAGCAAGTCTTTGAGGTCATTGCACTTTTAAGTAACTGACAGCTAAAGTTGAACAAAAGATGCATGTGAGCTAGATACAATCCTAGTGGTGGCTGGAGACCCCAAATCCTTTCTCTACTATTAAAGGCTTTCATTTTGGCAGTTATCTTGGGGTATGGTTTCATCCCGGCAATGCCAAGTTATATGAATGAGTTAATTTTTGTAGATTGTTTACTTAGGAGTCCTTTAAGGTACTCTCAGGGAAAGAGCTAAATTATTGCAAGTTAGCATAAAAGCCTGTGCACACAGTTAGTGTGTAGGCTAGTAATTTACTGTAAAAGTAGTGTGTTGATCTGGCTGTCACAAATTTATACCAAATCACCTCCTAATCCGGGTCATGTTCCATCTTAGTAAAGTGAGTGAGGGAGTGTTATAGGAAGGGTGATGGGATTTAGGAGAAAATTATTGTAAAGAAATAATATGTCATGTTCTTTAGGTAATTCTACAGGGTATTAGAAATATTCCATTAATTGGCAATGTTAAGTTGGACAGATAATAAGTTCTGTAATTCAAGGTCGGTGTGGGGTGACATTTCAAATTATTGTCATATGTGTTATTAAAACTTACTGAAAAATGGCGATGCCTCCCAGCAGATATTTCCCTCATGAATATATTTTATGCAAATGTGTATTTATATATGTTATTCTCTTTATCTGAGTGTAGGCCCAGTATTTCACAATGTGTTATTACTAAAAAAAAAAAAAAGGGTTTGGTAGTAGTACAGTACAAAGTTTTGCACGCAGTATGTATTACACTCTCAAATATTAGTGTTAGATCAGCATGGGCTAATATGGGATATTATAATGTACAATATCACTAAGTTGTAAAATAATTTTAACACTAATAAGTAGTGGAGTGTACACGTATGGGGAGATGCTGGTAAAGGGACTATCCTGAACTCCTGTGTGAAGTGTGTGGACTTGTAGCAAGTCAAATGAGTATATTAATTCAGAAGACTTTTATTGCATTTGGTAATTTTAGGTTCAAATGGGGTGATGTTGATGTGTGGAGCTGTGTTTTGCAGCATTTGTTGATGTAGTTTTAAATGTACAGTACAGCTGAAATAATGCATTTCATCCATTTTTTTTGCACCCTTAATTCTGCTTAAAGGTGATGGTAAGTCACCAAATACCTCAGGCAGTGGATATATCCCTAAACATACAGGAGGAAATAGAGGAAGGCTGTGATTTTTTTTTTTTTGGGGGGGGGGGGGGGCTTTGGGTGGAAAGTGGTCCCATGCCCTGAAAAGGTTTTGTGAATGTGAAACATTATGTAATATTGTACATTTGGCTATACTATAGTCAGAGACAAAATTCATTTTCAGATGAAGCAATTGACTGTGGTACATTGTTCATGTCATCTGTCAAAACATTGTCAAGTTTGAGGCAAGTGTTGGGTTTACAGGAAGTGAAAGGGAGACCTTGACTTGGATGGTTACACTATACAGTAAATGAGTCCTACATTCTAGTGGACTTCAGCATGCTGCATCTAGTAACCTGTGCCAAAGGAAAAGGGTAGTAGAGGCATTAAAGAGGATAGGGGCATTGCATGTACTGTTATGTTTCCTGCCTGTAATGCCCATTCCCACCTCTACAATCCTGAATCCCCTTATTCCATCCTCCAGCCATGAGTTTGAGAGAAGAATATAAAGCTATGCTGTGGAGAAGTCTCATTGTCATGCAAAGTTTGTTCTTTAATTGATGGTCCCTCTAATCAACTGTTTGACGATGCACTGTTACTTTGTTACGTCATTAAGGGCAGCACATATAGCATGATAAAGTAACCTTGGTATTGTGAGCAGTGTGGGAAGATACGGGATAATATATGAGATAAAACAGCAGGATAAATCTGCAGTTAGTCTCTCACAATCCTGTTTGGGAATTATAAGGATTTTTGGGGGTGGAGGTGGGGAGAAGGGGGTTAACAGGGTTGATTTTTGTCACAGATGGCCATAATTTGGGAACCTTTTTCTCCCATCCCCAAAATTTCAAAATCTGAGGACATTGAAGAATTATTGGTTACTTGAAGCACGGAGGCCCTGAACCAGTTTCCACATGATGGATATATCCGTCATGTCCTAACATCAAGCTACTGCCTATGACAGATCCGTCCGTAATATATTTGTACACAAATTAATTCTGCAGTGGGATGAAAGTTACAGTAATTTAACTCTGCAGTTAACTGGTTAAATTCATGCCTGTGTGGGTTGTATCTCTGATTACAATGTTCACTTCTGTTGGAAGACTGGTATGAAAGTGAAGTACACTGGTACAGAATTCATCCTAACGAGTTGACCTGAATCATTTCACGCCTACTTACTTCCCATAATACTACTGTTGGGCAGCACCATCCATCTACTGCAGAACATGTGCTATTACATAGAATATGCTTTAAAGGTGCTGTCACTTGAACCAGGGAGACTGTCTTCCAGCTCCCTGCTTGAATTCATTTCCTTGTCTTTATTATATTTTAAGACTTGACTCTTTATTTTGATGCCCTTTTGTATGTGTGTTTGTAAGTATCGATGGTCTGCAGAGAGCATCCTATTCAAGAACTTGTCTCCTCCCCATTCTGACCATATGACACAATCTTTACCCTTGCTGTACCTATACCTACCATGCTTTTCCTCTAGATTCTAATAGCCCTTCTACACATATACCATTTCAACATTATGTAATAGTCTGTACCCTCCACCCTCCAATATACCCATCATCCCAGCCTCCCTATCTTCCAACCTCCCAACTTGAATAACTCATCCAGAAATTGACCATTGATATACAGTATTTGTTGTCCATCCAGTTCCCCTCTATTCTGTGAAACTGGGCATACAGTGCATTTTTCCCCCAGTATGTGAAGCGTACCCCACAGCATTTTAAAACGTTGGCAAAGATCGATTGATTGACATTCTGTGTTTATGCTATTTCATTGCCCTGCCCTGCAAGTCCTGTTAAATTACTTAACTTACCCTTTATTCCATTTGGCATTCGTCCATCCTACCCACTGTGCGCTAATGAAGTCTTCTTAGGACACGATGTAAATGTCAACGCTCTTGCATACAGATATTTCTGCAATGCTGCCCTCTATGGAGGCCATTCCTGGGATTGACTCAGTGCCATGACCGTCACCTCACTCAGTGGAGCCTTCCCTTTTTGTTGTATCATGTGTCACTGCTTGGATCACATGATGAATGACCCGTAAGTAGAGAGGCTGTCACTTAATTCCAACCGTAGGCTCAACAGAGACGTATTCCACAGTTACGGTTACAGTTGATGTGGGGCCCAGATGCAGGGCTCCGCCTGGCCACACCTACTAAATCTGATCAGAATTGTGATTGCATCTGCTTAAAGTCTTCAGTCCGATTGTCCAGTCTTCTGAGCAAGTGAAGTGGACGGAATGCTAATTTGTGTGGCCATTACTAGGTCTGTTATGAACTGCAGTAGAGCAACAGGCCTGTCATTTGTGAACATAAGCACATCTGTTATAAAAGGAAGGTATTAATTCTGGTCAAAAGGGACCTTAGCAAACACTAATAGCTGCATGAAAGGAATGCAAAAAGAAAAAAAGGAAAAAAAGAAAGAAAAAAGGGAAAAAATCAATAATTGAGTACCCCTAAAAAAGATCTCCGGTAGTCCAAATTTACGTCAGGTCTTCGTTGATGGAATAAGTTTAATTTGATCTGTGCCTTGTGTACTTGCTAATTTGATTAAAACTTGACCCAAGGGTGCAGTAATGTACCACTGTAGGAAATGGTGTCATGAGAACTTTTGTGTCTAGACAATTAGTGGTTTGAATGACCAAGTTACATGGGAGGCCAGTAGGGGTTAAGCAGGGTCATAAGACCCGAAAGACCCAATAATATCTCTCCTTCAGCTGGAGTTTTAAAGTAATGTTCATTTTGTGTGGACCCATAGGCTTCATGCTAATTAAACAAAAGATAGTTTATTACTGATTGGTTAAACTGTTGGTGGGCATTCAGAGAAAGGGACAGGGAATCAGGCAGAAATGGTGTATGCATGGTCTTGTATAATATGAAACCCTGGGGGAAAATATGGAATGGGGGAGGGGAAAAAGAGGGTAAATAAATGACCAAACACAGTTTTCAGGACTAATGTGGATTTTGAAATGAATTTGGAAAAATATTTTTAACTGTCAGTTAATTCATGCATGCACTACTCACTGACAGTACAGGTGTATGCATGGTCTTGTATAATATGGAACCCTGGGGGAAATACAGGACAGGGGAGGGGAACAAGAGGGTAAATAAATGACCAAACACAGTTTTCAGGACTAACATGGATTTTGAAATGAATTTGGAAGAATATATTTTAACTGGCAGTACATGCATGCACTATTCACTGACAGTATGTATGTATAGACCAAGTGTCTAAGTGTGGTGGGAAGTGCCATTAATGTTGAAGTCCAGTCACAGGTGCCTAATATTCACCATAAAATGCCTTAAATTGCTTGGTGCCTACTGTATGACTTGTATCCATAGGTTCCTGCAGGGTAGTGCCTGTTTTAATTTCATCCGGTTTTAAAACTGTCTTCCCTTTCTGTCGATAGAATTAAGGTCATACCACACAATTTTTAAACCTATAAATCATTGAACACCAGGTCTAAGTGTGTATACTCCTCTCTATGTGGGATATTAGTGTATCATTCCTCTCCTTGTTCTTGAAGCATTCAAAGCAACATTTTATGAGTTTCAAAGGCAAGAGAGGTCCTTCAAAACAAACAAGAATCTAAAGTACCACTCACAAGTGAAGATATCAAACCCAAAGAGGTTTCACTTTAATGTTCTCTTCAATTAATTTCTAACAAATTGAGGACTACAGCTAGTAGGAGGGCTGTTTCAAATAAAAAAGGAAGAAAGAATTTTTTTATTTCATTTGGAGTCAATTTGTCATCCATTTGAGCTTCTCTTGTAGAGAATATAAAAACCCATACAGTGCTCATTTACATGCTTGCTTTCACAAGGAGGCCAGTCTGTATCTAGCACACATAATTCTTCCGTCCCTTGAGTTACTGTGAGCTAAAGCTATCATCATTGTATGTGATGTCTGCAGAGAGGGTTGGAAAGGGATCTCTGTAAGCTTGTCGGCTGTAGGTGTCCGGGGTTAAAGGTTATTATGTCCGTCCTTAATGATATTTTAATGTCCGTAAGCAGGACTGTTGTCTTTACCTACATAGATCATGGAAACTGATTGCTGCTTTTGCAATTTTGTATTAAAGACTGGGTGGGACATTTGAGTGCTGTAGGTTTGTGTGATATTTAGTGATATATCTATACTGCAATTTTGGGAACCTCATGTTAGTCAGTGATAGAGTAGTTGCATTAATTTTGCTAGGTTCGTGCATAATAGGTGACCATGCCATTTGAGGCCCGGTTTTAAGAGCAGCTAGCATCTTTCGTGTACAAAATACAATAAAGAAGTGTCTAGCGTTCTGGAGGGTTTTGTTCAGTGGGCTAGTTAAATGTATACATGCAATTATGAACATGCTGTGCACCTATTGAAGAGAATGATGACCATAAAATAAAATTTACTAAGTTCCCCCTCACAACTCAGCTGCACTTAACCAGGCATTCTACCCTTTGGACATACACCAGTCACCCTACTGTATACTTTGGACTGGCACTGCAGACACCCTATGCTTTGAACAGTATGTGACTGCAGACACTCAGTTCTTTGAAAAGAAACAGGAAGCAATGTACTTTAGACAAACACCAGACACCATATTCTTTGGACATACACCAGATACTCAGTCCTGTAGACAGTTACCTGCAGACACTCAATTCTTTGGACAGACACTGGACCGAATAATGTTTGGACATACCGTAGACCAGACTTTGTATCCATTGAGCAAACACCACACACCCTATCTTCTGAACATATAAACAACAAATACCCTACCCTTTAGATAAATACTGGGCACCCTATCCTTTGGACAAACACCAGACACTCTATCCTCCAAACATGACACCAGACACCCTATCCTTTGGACAAACACCAGACACCCTATCCTCCAAATATGACACCAGACACCCTATCCTTTGGACGAACACCAGACACTCTATCCTCCAAACATGACACCAGGCACCTGATCCTTTGAACAAACACCAGACACCCTATCCTTTGGACAAACACCAGACACTCTATCCTCCAAACATGACACCAGACACCCTATCCTTTGGACAAACACCAGACACTCTATCCTCCAAACATGACACCAGACACCCTATCCTTTGGACAAACACCAGAGACCCTATACTTTGGACAAATACCAGACACCCTATCCTCCAAATATGACACCAGACACCCTATCCTTTGGACAAACACCAGACACCCTATCCTTTGGACAAACACCAGACACCCTATCCTTTGGACAAACACCAGACACCCTATCCTTTGGACAAACACCAGACACCCTATCCTTTGGACAAACACCAGACACTCTATCCTCCAAACATGACACCAGGCACCCTATCCTTTGGACAAACACCAGACACCCTATCCTTTGGACAAACACCAGACACCCTATCCTTTGGACAAACACCAGACACCCTATCCTTTGGACAAACACCAGACACCCTATCCTTTGGACAAACACCAGACACCCTATCCTTTGGACAAATACCAGACACCCTATCCTCCAAATATGACACCAGACACCCTATCCTTTGGACAAACACCAGACACTCTATCCTCCAAACATGACACCAGGCACCCTATCCTTTGGACAAACACCAGACACCCTATCCTTTGGACAGACACCAGACACCCTATCTTCCAAACATGACACCAGACACCCTATCCTTTGAACAAACACCAGATACTCTATCCTCCAAACATGACACCAGACACCCTATTCTTTGGACAAACACCAGACATCCTATCCTTTGGACAAACACCAGACACTCTATCCTCCAAACACGACACCAGACACCCTTTCCTTTGGACAAACACCAGACACCCTATCCTTTGGACAAACACCAGACACCCTATCCTCCAAATATGACACCAGACACCCTAACCTTTATCACTCTGTCCTCCAAACATGACACCAGGCACCCTATCCTTTGGACAAATACCAGACACCCTATCCTTTGGATAGACACCAGACACCCTTTCCTCTGAATATAACACTAGACACCCCATTCTTCAAACATAGCACCAGACACCTTATCATGTGGACAAACACCAGACAACCTACAGTGTATCCTTAGGACAGACACCAGGCACCCTATCCTTTGAACATAACACCAGGCGCCCATCTTTTGGAGAAATACCAGACACCCTGTCCTGATGATAGACACTAAACAGTCCTCTTCTATGCATGATACATTTTGTTGAATAATGTTTTAAAAGCACACCAACCCATTTATCAACCACTAACATGTTGTAAGTGATACTACCCCACTAGGGTCCTTGATGTAACTAGGTATAGGGATACAAGATTTAACTATTTTGCTCCTTATTTAAATTTGTATACCATTATTGTTTTATATTATTGGAGTGGGGCCATGCATGGCAGGCCTGTGATCGAGGACTGTAGGTCAAGAGTTTGGTCAGAGAGGTTTGTTGTTCCCTCGGGAATATAGCTCCTTGGGGGTGCAGAACTCCTTCGGTAGCAACATTTGGTTTGGCCCCTTAGTTCTTCGCCAGAGAGTTGAGGGGACTTTGGAAAAAGTACTCTTTTAACAGCAGATGTGCGCTTGTACTCAAGTGCACAAATTTTTCCAAGTCAAAGGAAGTATTGCATTTACTTTACACAAATTTTTGTACTGTACCTTTTAAGGAGTGATTTATGCTCAGAGAATGATAGGCAATTCAAAATAACGTACCTGGAATAACTTTATTTTCATGGGTCTACTTGTAGAAATTCATTGTTTTTGTAGCTTTTGAATGTTGACTCAATCTGTCCAATTTTAAAAAGATGAGCTACATTTCTTTTAATGATGCTACTACAAAACTTTGCTCTTGTTTTCATAAAAATGAAGTGCAATGTACTTGGTTCCCTGGCAACCCTTCTGGGACAATTCCTACCCTCAAAACCCCCCCTGAACAACTCCAAACATTTTTCGGTGGGGGGGGGGGGGTGTCCCAGGATAATCCTTATGAATGGGAATTGCCTGGGAAAAATAGTTTAGGTGGGAATTGTGGGTGGGAGTTAATGTCCAAGGAGGGGGGTATTGCATGAATGGAGATTGTGAGGGGGTGGGTAGAGTTGTGAGGTCAGGAGTTCACTCAAGGTACTCTTATGGCAGTACGCACTTGTACATTGATTGGCCTAGGAAGCAAGGGGGCTGGTGGTAAAGCCCCCAGTCAAAAATGTAGTGGGGCAGAACTATGCTTCTGCCCCCCTCAATCCAAGGGCAAAACCCCCTTATTTGTTTCCTTTGTTAGAAATGACAAAAATTGCAATAATTTACTTAAAATTTGTCCAAAATGTTGCATCAAATTGTATCCATCACCCTCAAAAATTCAAAAATTTTCAACCCCCAGTTTCAAACAGCTCCTTATGTCTATGCTATATTTACTGTTACTTACAATAATTTAAATACTAATTCCTCAAATTATATATTCTACCAATGACATTTGACGTTAAGTAACTCTGAAAGTATTTGGATACACTGGCCAGAGATTTCTTCTTGAAGGAATGGTGGTTGTGAAATTTTCATTGCATTTTTAAATCCTGCCATGAAATAAGTGATAATGTTTCGATTGGTTTGGATAAACCATACAATATTAATTGTAATTTGTCTGGATAACTAGAAGTCCAGAATTCTGTTTGCCATGGTGATGTTGAATAGTTTATGCATCCATGGGTAAATGTCAAGGTTCTCGATAAGCCACTCACATTTAAAGGGTAATGTACTAAGATTTAACTCACAAATCCATGCCTTGAAATTTTAACTTATTTTGCAAGACAGACTGCTTCTTAAAATTCAATCAGGATTTTCTAAAACTGTTTTCTAATCAGGAATTTTTCATGTGATATGTCAAAACTTGCTGGATATAAGGTACTGTCATCTACTCATCTTTGGTAAAACTTTGATATGAACACTCTGAGGTATAGTGGTTCATTTTTATGCAGTGATAAAGGGTTAAAATAAACCAAAAACTTAATGAGTTTTTCCAGTAGAAGATGAACTTTGATGAATTTTCATTAAAAATCCTGCCATAGTCGGGGTAGTATTTGCGACATATAAATTTAAAACCAGATTTTGTTAGGACAATAAGGAGTTCACATTTATTTTTGCCATTTTGTGGTATTGATATGGTTCACACATGCGCACATGTGCTGCTCGTACAAAGCTGAATTCCAGAAGAATGGCCTAGGCTGATTTCTCAGGGGTACACAAAAGTAGGAACGTAGTTGACAAAATCATGACAGGCGTCGGGGAGCCGCACTTCGACTTGCTCCCTGGGGTGCCCCTGTTTTAAAGAGGCTTTATGGGAAATGGAAACTTGTGCTGTTTTGAGCTTGTGCTATGGCTTATGTTTGTTTCTGCAAGGCTGATTGTAACTATTGTTAAAATAAATTGTAATAAATTTTTTGAAGTGAAACCAGTTTGTTTTCACGTTTGGGGATAGGCCTTATTGTGATATTAACATTTTATACGAAAGCTACTGATTTATGGAAAAGATGATTCTTACACGAACCTCAGTCCTAAAACACAGTGCACAGATAAATAACTTTGTAAGTTCAGTCTGTATGTTAAATTTTTTTACTGGCCTCTTTTGAGGGTAATCATAGGTTAATACAGAAATGTGAATCTTTTCTTCAGCCTAATGGCCTTAGAGAGCTCTTTCAAATATCTTCTTACTGCTGGCCATTTCATTGGATTGTTTTAATTTTTACCCATTTCTGTCCTAAAATTTTTCCTTTTATTTTTCATCAATAAACATGAACTCGTGCTAGATGCTAACACATCACTAAAAAGGGGTATACAGCTGCCGTTTGATATTTCAATGTTTTAGTGTGCAGGGTTTCTGTCTAGGGTTATAATGTCCTATATACATATCTGCATTTTAGGGTCACTTGGTAGGGTCATTACCCCGAAACTGACGATATTTACGAAAGCTGTAGACTAACGAATGGTCTTTTATTAAAGGGCCCAGTACCTCTGTGTGCAGAATGATGGTTTCTTTGGTGATCAGTGTGTGGAGGATCGGCTGTGGGAAGAAAAACAAAAACTACTGTGATAAACATTAGTCTGTCTATAGATATTATGGGGGTGGATAGTTTATATATGAAGATAGACCAGCCTTGATTATACAGTATGTGCCTACTTAACGTAAAGAACGTAAAGATCATGTATGTATGTTCATGCTTAATGTTTAGCACTTTTTGTGCAGTGAACTTAATTTAGTTGAACTTTAGTAATGATCTTGATCATCAGATGGGAAACATTTTAGTTGTTACCCT
Organism: Holothuria leucospilota; assembly: GCA_029531755.1. Lineage (NCBI taxonomy): Eukaryota > Metazoa > Echinodermata > Holothuroidea > Aspidochirotida > Holothuriidae > Holothuria > Holothuria leucospilota. The sequence goes on from CM055971.1 coordinate 51,675,053, forward strand.
TAAGCACTGAGAATTGATTGTACAGTAGTCCTCCCACCCTATTGCATTTTACAACATTCGTGCATCCTCTTGTACCCTCCTCAACAACAACAAAACAAAAAAATGCCCAAAAAGGGACCACAACTGCTGGTTTCTGGAACATTTGACCTAGGTATACTCTACACCATAACACTTAACTAACATGCAAACAAACTTTTGGCTTGATATACAGACCTAGGGATATACCTGGTTTAGTCAGAGCCAAGAGTACAGCCAGTGACTAGCTCTGGAACATGTTGTTAGGACAGCTTGTACCAAAAGGTAAGGAGGGCAGCAAGCTTGCTATAGCTAGCACAAGTGGGTAGGATGTTATACCATGACAGTATGTTGGGACAGGTTGTGAAGAAGATATTCATGGGTGGAAAAGTCAGCAATCTGGGAAGTTCCTTTCAGGGAAATTTTAGTATATGGAGAGAAGTTAAGGCAGTTGGAGGGGAATTAAATTTGGCTACTGTAGTTTTTTACATTAAATCAGGTAAAATTGTGGGTAGTTTGACTTGCTTGCTGGGAAATGCACATTTTCTCCAGCCTTGACTAAGCTTGTGCACCTACTGTACTTGCTTTTGTATAAATGCTGGGCTGTTGGGAGGTCGTCCTACTTTTTGCACGTACTTCCATCCACTTTCACACTTTCACATTGTAAGTTTTGTATCAAGGGCCCAGCATTGTATCCACCTTCACTACTTGACACAAATCTCTGCCACTGTTGGCTAATTTTGACACCTAGCTGAAGTAGAATAGTAGCTGCATGGTAAAAAAGTCAACCAAACTGGAACGGTAGCTCCCTCAACTGCACTGCAGCTGTAGCTCTGTCCTGTAGCTGTGAGCTACTGTAGGACAGTTAGCTACCCTGTATGGTACAGTCAGGTTTAACAGCCAGCACAGTAGTACTTGAAGCTACAGTATGACATCTCTGAAAGGATGTCTAGCTACCTCTGCTACTTGCAGATGACTGGGAAATCCCCAGCTAGCTAGCTAGCACTTCATCTAGATGGGGGAATTTCTTAGCTACAATCCTGGACAAAAATACATGGGACAGCACCCCCACTCCCCCGTTCAATGTTGAACAGGTTTAACAGCCAGCAAAGTAGTACTTGAAGCTACAGTATGACATCTCTGAAAGGATGTCTAGCTACCTCTGCTACTTGCAGATGATAGGGAAATCCCCAGCTAGCTAGCACATTCATCTAGATGGGGAATTTCTTAGCTAGGACAGCTTGCCTGCATAATCTGCAGGAAACTCCTAGCAAGGATGGCCATCTAGCACAGCTGCATGTAGCTTTAACACCAGGAACTGTGGCAACCAGTTAGTACATACAGATGGCAAATCTCAAGCTTGAACAGCTACAGTAGCTAAGACAGCAGAATAAAGATAGGAAATCTGTAGTGCTAGGATAGGTAAAGCTCCACAGTTACATGTAGCTGAGATGTCTTGCTCCTCGCAGAAATATGGAGGACAGAGGTTATGACCAGAGAGTTGCATACCATTATTGCCTGCAATAATACTTTCTGTAAAATAGGAGGTAAGTATTGGAGCTCATAGACTCCCCAAACCAGCGGTTTTTGGGGGAAACTGCAGTGACAAATAAAGTTTGGCATGCCACATATACTCCCAAAAGTAAAGCTTCAGACACAAGAAAAATGTTGAGTTTTCTTGAAATCATATCCAACTGCCATAGTGGACATGAAACTGCAGCAAATCCCAGCAGCAGCTATCATGCACAGGATGCAGAAAAAATGTTCCTCACATCTGCATTAAAAAAATGCAAAAACTTCTCTTGTTACAGTAAATTTTGTGAAGGCTCAGGGATAGAGAAACTGTAGCTGTATGCATAATTTCAGTTTACAGTCTTATGGCTAGTTTGCTTAGATTTTCCAAAAAGACATCTTCTGTAATCTTTCAACTAGTAAAGTTTTTTGTGATGAGCAGGTTCATACTTACCTATTCAGTGAAGGTGTGAGTATAAACTCTGCTTGAAAACGACCATTTTTAGTAGAAAATACCAAACTTTCATGAGTGGAATATCATAGTGCATCTTTTTTGAAGGTAGCTATAAATTTGACTTTAAATCTGGCTGGAGTGTTTAAATTTCAAAGAGTTTGGGAGTGATGTATCATTTGTAAGGTTATGGCCATCAATGTGCTCAAACAAGCACATTTAAATTAAACGACATGGGTGATAAGGGTTGTACGGTAAGGTGTCAGTGATTCTTAAAACATTGCAGAGGTAACGATACTCTGGAGACTTTAAGTGTGAGTAAAATCCATTTCAACTGCCTATCTAAATATACTGACCTTTGAGGAACTTGGAAAAGATGATTTTCATTTAAGGTTTAGTGGCATTATGGTTCAGCCTGTATTAATATCAGTGACACATGAATCCTGAAGAGAATCGCTTGAAGCTTAGAGCAAGATAGGCATCAACATCAGCTGTAATTAACTCTGTCAGAGGGAGCCGACATAAAAAATTTTTGGTCAAGGTGGTCGGTGAGATTTATCTAACACATGTATAGTTGAAACATTCTCTTTACAATTGCTACTTCAGCTGACCTTAGGATGTATCTTGAGAAAGGTGTTGTTAAAATCTGAAATGCTCTGCTAACCTTTGAAGATGGCACGTGATCGAGCCATGTGGGATTGTTGAATTGCAAATTGTTTTGGCTGCTCTGTGCTCATGGAATTTTGTTCTACTCGGTGACCTTTTGTAAAGTACAGTAAGTCAAAAACTACCATTACTTGTTTGGAAATGAACTTACCAAGTAGGATTTGGAACAAAAGGATGATAGGAATTAATTAAAAGGGGATGGTCAAAAGAGGTTGTAAGGTTGATCAAAACAAAAGGGATTGGGAGTGATGAAATGAAAGAGGGAGTGACAGAAATGTGAAAATGGATTTAGAAAATGACTTGAAGATTTATAAAGGTGTTCAATATGGACTATCTAAACTATGTGGTCTGGTGGGCAAAAATTGAATGGGATGCACAGAAATGGAAAGGGCTGCGCACAAGGGAAAAGGGTGGATCAAAATGCAAAGTGGTATTAAAATAGAACAGTGTGGTGATGAGGGGAGGGGGGAAGGAGAGGTACAAGCAAATGGAGAAGCATCATACTGTGGGCTTAGTCATTATATGATAAAGTAACTTTGCTAATGGGGAAACATGAGACTGCACCCCCCTCCCCCACACACACACACACACACAAAAAAAACCCAAAACAAAACAAACAAACAAAACTAAAATTTCCAGAATACAAGGAACATGAAAAAAAATTCATATTTTTTTTATCTTTTTTGTATTCTTCCATTTTTTTAAGGTCCTTCAAACATTTTGTTGCATTTCATTGTTGGAATACTATAAGAATCTCAAATTAGTTAAAACCTCTGCAAAGAGAATTTGTGAACAGTTTAACTTCCAAAGAAAATATGCCCTGCAGTGGACACTTCTTGTAACATTGCACAGCATGCAGTGTTCTTGAATTGATCATACTGTACGATTAGAGTAGTTTGCAAAGGTTTCTACACAGATCTGTGAAGACCTGGAATACACCACTGATAGCTCCGGTTCTCCTCAGACGAAGATCTGGCCATTAATAGAACAAACCGTGACACTGCGGTGATGAGTCAACGTCATTCTAATCACAACATTCATGATTGGCTTAAAGCACTTGATGCGTGTGTGGGGGATGAGGATGCTTGTAGCGAACGAGGTGATTGGAGTGATATAACATGAATGTTCACCTTTGAATACACGCAGCGGTACACAACACTTATTGTTAAGAGGAGTCAAATGTCGGCAAATAGTGCTGTACGTGTAAAGGACTGCATAGCAGTGAGCATCAGTCTACCTTTTTTACGGCAGTGTTTAGGTACTAATATTGCAAGCATTATAGGGTTGATACTAAGTGGGTGTACTGTGTTGTATGCGTGTGTTTAATGCTTACATGTACTTGGGTGATGATTATAAATTGTGAAAGATATATAAAAATTGAATTAAAACAATGAAATAGTTTTTAATTTTAAACGAGGATGATTGTATTGGATGGTTTAACTGTGCAGTGGGAATCTTATAAGGTTTGTTGTTTGAATCATTATTATTATTGAACATTTATATATAGCCATCACTCCTACCTGGGGATAATCAATGGCACTTAACAACGTGCTTAAAACGTGTTTTAATTTGTCTTACATCATACTACTCCAGTGATTTTCATTTTGTCTCAAAACAGCCATGGGGCATGCATAAGCATACAAGAGTAAATACGACTGAATAGCATGGCAAAAATGAGCACCATATACTGCTCTGTGAATGCAGAACATATTTATTTCGTAGGCAGAAAAATTGAGAACATGCTCTACGTGCGACAAAGCAAAAAAGTTCATTTGTAATGTCAAACTTCTTTAATGTTGGAGATGGTGTGTTGAGAAGTTTACAAGGGCATAAACATTAGTGTACTACTATTTAGAGTGTAGTAGGGATGTAGCTAGCCAAATTTGAGTGCCGGTTAATTGTCTGATCTGGGGAAAGCACCTCACCCCACCCCATGGCATCTACCCCAATTTTCAGCCATTAATTTTTCATTTTTCACTCATTTTACTTCATGGAGTAAATTTAGGGCTAGTTTTAGGTCTTGGTAGGCAGATTTGTGGTGGGCGGGGAGACGTGTTTGCCTGGAATGCTGGGCGGGAATATCGAGTGCTGGGTGTCACCACGCAGTGCTGCCCACCGTAGCTACAACCCTGGAGTGCAGCATGCTAGTGAAGGACGCATAGGCATATGGATTTGATACTGGTTTCTCTTTGACTCCTTCTTGTCTCTTCCTTACCATACAAATTCACCATTCTCCCTACACTAAACCATCTTGCCAATTTAGCTAATTGCACAGTGGGTCAATGTCATCACCTAAGGCCCAGCTCCCAGGTAGGCAAGAAAGTTAGGAAGGGTAAGGGACAGGGCTTTCCAAGGTTATGACATCCCCCTTTGTGCTATTTCAAACTCTACCATATTATTAGTATCTATGAATTTGTGTATAAATAGGAGCAAAGTATTGGCGCTCATAGACTCGTAAACTAGGAAGTTTCAGGGATTTTTTAGAGATTTGTACATTTCCTTATATCGTACCATGGTACCCTGTGTATGGAAACCCATGCACAGGCCTGATTTTTCAGAAAATTTTCAGGTTGTCCATCGATAACCTACAGCCAAATTTTGGTTGTCGGAAATACATTTTGGTAGTCCGAATGAAAGTGACAAACAAGAGATGAACAATAGCATTTCTTGTCGCTGCCATGGTAACCAAACATTTATTTTGAATTCTGTATGCTTTCCAACGATCTTTTTCTTTTTCATTTTAAATGTTTCAGTAATGAATGACAGTCCATACCATTGTCTCAGTGCCACATCTGAAGGAGACTTTCATGACATAATTTCTTGCTGATGTACTGTAGTGAACTAACATGTTCAATTAGAGATAAAATTTACTTGTCTTTCGGACAAGCTCAAAGAGAGAAGTGGTTGTCCCATGCAACTTTACTTGTCTCGGACAATAGGACGAGTGTTAAACTTTGGTCCTGATGCTGTCAGTATGACTGTGTGCTAATAATAAAGACTGTATGAGAATATGTCAGTATACCTGCATCCCATATGGAAAGACAACAAAAAATCATACTTGTGTGTCATTGTAAATCTATTTTGTTCCTACCTGCCTTCCCTGTTACTGCTATTGGACAGTCCGTCTCCCACGGAATGATCGCTGGCAATGGGTTTCTTACCTATGTGGCATTATACATTATTGACAGTACATGAAAAAGCTGAATGTAAGTATCAATACAGGGGCACTAAAAAGGGAGAGGGTAAGCTGAGTCTTTTGAATTAATGGGGGAGAATTGTAGCCCATCATTTACTTTAGATTTGGGAGTAATTGTAAAATTTAACTTTTACAGGGCTCACCCATTCTGGTTGCATCAAATTGGAAAACTGTGGTCAACGGCCTCTTGATCCCCACAATTTGAACTCTGTGGAAGTCTTTGGGGGATGCACTGTGAGTGACAACTGCATGTTGTGTGAAGAAGTTCATATTAGAAGTGAGAAAGCAAAACTTTAGTAGAAAACAAAGTTTTAATTAAAAATGTTGGTCCTGCTAAAGGCTTGTCATCCACACTGTACTTTTGTGTCAAGCCACCTTCAATCTTACTTTGAAGTGTGCACCCTCAAAGCATTTCATTCCCTTTGATATTTGAAGCTCCCTTATCAAGCAGTTGTCAGTTTGAAGTAGGATTTGGCCAGTTCAAACTATCTCATGTATTGATTCTAATTAAACAATTTTCATGGTTAAAAAGTTTTCAGTTGCAATATACTTCAAGTTGAAATATTTACCTGATATTTTCCTGGAGTGATGAACCTCTAAATAAGAAAGTTTAACTGTCTCTGTGGCTCTGTCAGTTGACACGCACTGATCATTTGAGGAGATACATTTTCACCCACAGCCGGTATCCCTCTGCTCTGGTAGCTATAAAGCAGTGAAGCTAGAAATTGATTTACTTCTGGCATGGTGATTTGTGACTATAAATTGTACGCTGACTGATTTGGGACGTTTTCCCTCGATATGGGAATCCTAATTCATTTTGCACCTTCCAGCTATCATGAAAGTTTAAAATGTTGTAAAATGGGATCTGTAATTAGTGGAAAGATGGTTCATTCCCAAATTGAGTGTGACGACTGGACTGGTCTGTTGTTGAGTTCTTGGGGTTGGTCAAAATTTTAATATCCTGTGAGTAACCCTCCAGGCACTGCCTTGTTACATGGAGCTTCAATTTTATGAAGTCACTCCATTGCTAGGATACACATCATGTTATTGAGGTGAACTTTCCCATTTTTGGGGGCTATTTTTGGCCTTTCTCTCAGTTTGTTGGTTTTACAGCAGGTGAATCTTTTGTTGATCAAGGTTTTGTCACTTTACAGGCAGCCTTTTGTTTCCCTGTTATACCAGCCATTGCTTAGTCACAGGGTTTTTGTCCTCTGTAAACTTCTTTGAAAACTGAAATCTTCACGTTCCTCATTACAGTATGTCCCTCTTAATGTCCCATTTGTAACCCTCACTTTACCTGTAGTAAGAATCTTGCAAAAGGTGACAACAGCATACTGAAGGTCAGGGCCCTTCTGTGGGCTCTTTATAGAAGGTCCCCTTCAAGTTTGCTTTTGCTGTTTCAACTAGACCATGCAGTTTAGAGCCTTTTTTTCTTTTGATAATTTTTAGAAGTTTTGTGGTTTTTGTGGCAATTTTGTTCAATGAACAATGGAAATTTGGTGTTGAATATGTTATTTCTTTTATGTCAAGATAACTTTTATACACAAACAAAGTGAGACTTTATTTTTAACGTAGAATGAGAGTGACATAGTTACAAATAAGTAAAAACATAATATTCAACTTTTAAAAGGATATCAATGGAACTGAAACGTTTGTGACAAACCTGAGCTGTGTTTCAGAAAGAGTCACGACTGATCGTAACTTTTGATCTGTTATGCAATAGTCCTGCAATCAGATGTAAGAACAAGCATAACTCTTTATGAAATAGGGCCGTGCTGTTAGAATTGTCATCAGTGGACATAGTTTATGGAAAGTTGTAGCATATCTTTTATAAATGTTCAGACGGTATCTTTCTAGTATCTGGCTAGTGTTTGGATTGATTAAGAACACAATCGTAACATGAAGCCATTCTAGAAAGAAACTATATGTACTGGATCTTTTAAAAGTACAATACTGTAGCTTTGCAATGCATTGCATACTGTATACATGCTTTCCATTCAAATTTTAGGAATTCATATCATAAGGTACAAGACTCTTAACAATAAATAATAATAAATGAACTCATAGAGCGCTAAAATCTACAAAACATCTTGTTACAGTATTCTGTGTTTTAGTTGAAGTTTCTGTGACCTAACCATGAAAATCAATCAAATGTTTCTTAGAGTACTCTACTCTATAAATTTAGCATGCGGTTAAATGTTGTTACTCTACAGATTGATCGTGAGAGCACATCTAACAAATTAAGAAGCAGGAAATGTACTGTGCATTATATTCTATTAACACCGCAATTTACAAAGTGAAATCTTGCGTCTGCAGTTCTCTCCAGCCTGTTTAGTTTGTTGTTTTGTGTTTCATCAGCATTGCGTCTTTATCAGTGATGTCCCATGAAGAGTTTACAGCATCCAGCTTTGAATTTAAATGGCAAGGAGCAGTCCGTAAATTTTCAAACCACTTAATTTCAGGCTCTTTGTGTACGAATTCAAAATGCATGATGGGGCATGGTTGTGGCCATTAGACCGTCCAGTATATTGGTTTGAGATACATGCAGTCAAATCAGGTTCTGATGAACAGTCACGGCCGTAACCCTATTCCGCTCACGTCGCTGTATTTATGTGGAAACTGTAAAAATTTAAAGCTAAATGGGATTAGCTTGGACAGTTAGGAATGTTTTGTGGGATGCACAGGAAGGGAGAATTTAACAACCTTCAGAGAACACACTATCAAATTGCATAACAATTAAGAAGGACCAAATACGTTGCGTTTGAAGCATTTATATGTCTGTGTAGTGCAAGATTGGTTTATGGTCTATTGGGCTAAATTTTAGGACTACTTTGGAAGTAAAAATAATAAAAACTCTTTCGTGGTAATGTTTATCTCTGTTCTCTGTCATAAAGTGTGAAAAGTTGACACTTTGTGATACTGATCTGTGTGATTTTCCTGGGCAGATGAGGAGATCACAAATACTAATTTCAAGGATAAATTTGAAGTAACTTCTGTGACAAGCAATACTTAAAGGATATCTTTTTGACTGCTATAGTTTTAACACCCTGTTTAGTCCGTTCTACTTCAAGCAGTTGTAAAGCATATTTAAGTGCAGGATGTCAGTTTGTGGACAAAAATGCTAAAAGAACGAATATGGGTACTGAACATCAGCGTCTTACAAATTCTTGGTAATCAATATTGGCCTTAGCCGATATTTTTAATGTTCTTCCTGTGTTAGCATCGCTAAACTTTACCCAAAATGTGTAAACTACCTTTAACTGGTATTTCTTATCGGGTACTTTACAAAATTTGTGTTACTTATGTAAGTTTGGCTTAAGTCCTAATATTGTTCATGAAAATGACACAACATTAAGTGGTAGTGCCTAATAACCTACATAGTTTAGTGCATAGCAGTCTTCAAGTTAGGCAATGCGACCATGAAATTCTCATTCTTTTCTCAACAGTTCTGCATGTTTTTAAATCGTGTGTAGCAATATCCTGCACCAGTCGTTCTGAGAAAGTCAATTGAGAAAAAGTTGACTTCTTGTGTTGCAACTGATCAAGATCCCCCTTCGAACCAAAATCCCCCCCCCAAATATTTTGGAAAGGTGGAGCAATTCCCCCCCCCCCCCAATTCTGAGACCTATAGTGCCAGCACTGGTGGACAGTAGGCCTATTTCTTAGATGTTTGGCAGGGTTTGCGTTTTACGCCGAAACGGGTGTTTTTTACGCCGACAGAAATTTTACTTACGACCAAAAGTACAATTCAGTCGTAAATATGAATTTTGACTTGCCCATCATTACAACAGAAAATTCACCTCACTACTGAATTTACAATATTGTTCACACTATACGCATTCCACTAGTTTATGGTAATGATCAAGAAAAAAAAAAACGTAAAACCGTTTGGCCTAACAAGTTTCCATTCTCTGCAGCATACTTCACATCCAGGGCAGGATCTACTGCACTGCTGTACATGGATGGGTTATTCTAGTACTAGCACTACAGTAGACTAAGGTTAGACTGACGAGTGCTCACAACAAATTTTTCGTGAAACGTGCACGTGGTCTGTAATACTGGGCTGCCCTGGATAAAAGTGATACAAATCTGTATGGAACTACATTTGTCATTGTGTTTAATCAAATATTGCTAACTTTAGGTAAAGCTACACCTGTTGCTGGATCATACACGGAATATATTGGATATTTTCGGCTAAATTTCTCTTTGAGGAAAGTGAAAATATTTTTGTAATCCAAGGATTGTTTCTCATCATCAAAACAGGTCGATATTAAATTATTTCACTCACACTTGAATTTATCGATAAGTTGCGCTAACGAAGCCTGTTTAGTTTGTTGTTTTGTGTTTCATCAGCATTGCGTCTTTATCAGTGATGTCCCATGAAGAGTTTACAGCATCCAGCTTTGAATTTAAATGGCAAGGAGCAGTCCGTAAATTTTCAAACCACTTAATTTTAGGCTCTTTGTGTACGAATTCAAAATGCATGATGGGGCATGGTTGTGGCCATTAGACCGTCCAGTATATTGGTTTGAGATACATGCAGTCAAATCAGGTTCTGATGAACAGTCACGGCCGTAACCCTATTCCGCTCACGTCGCTGTATTTATGTGGAAACTGTAAAAATTTAAAGCTAAATGGGATTGGCTTGGACAGTTAGGAATGTTTTGTGGGATGCACAGGAAGGGAGAATTTAACAACCTTCAGAGAACACACTATCAAATTGCATAACAATTAAGAAGGACCAAATACGTTACGTTTGAAGCATTTATATGTCTGTGTAGTGCAAGATTGGTTTATGGTCTATTGGGCTAAATTTTAGGACTACTTTGGAAGTAAAAATAATAAAAACTCTTTCGTGGTAATGTTTATCTCTGTTTTCTGTCATAAAGTGTGAAAAGTTGACACTTTGTGATGTATTGATCTGTGTGATTTTCCTGGGCAGATGAGGAGATCGCAAATACTAATTTCAAGGATAAATTTGAAGTAATTTCTGTGACAAGGAATACTGAAAGGATATCTTTTTGACTGCTATAGTTTTAACACCCTGTTTAGTCCATTCTACTTCAAGCAGTTGTAAAGCATATTTAAGTGCAGGATGTCAGTTTGTGGATGAAAATACTAAAAGAACGAATATGGGTACTGAACATCAGCATCTTACAAATTCGTGGTAATCAGTATTGGCCTTAGCCGATATTTTTAATGTTCTTCCTTTGCTAAACTTTACCCAAAATGTGTAAACTACCTTTAACTGGTATTTCTTATCAGGTACTTCATAAAATTTGTGTTACTTATGTAAGTTTGGCTTAAGTCCTAATATTATTCATGAAAATGACACAACATTAAGTGGTATAGTGCCTAATAACCTACATAGTTTAGTGTATAGCAATCTTCAAGTTAGGCAGTGCGACCATGAAATTCTCATTCTTTTCTAAACAGTTCTGCATGTTTTTAAATGGTGTGTAGCAATATCCTGCACCAGTCGTTCTGAGAAAGTCAATTGAGAAAAAGTTGACTTCTTGTGTTGCAACTGATCAAGATCCCCCTTCGAACCAAAATCCTCCCCCCCCCCCAAATATTTTGGAAAGGTGGAGCAATTCCCCCCCCCCCCCCCCCCCAATTCTGAGACTTATAGTGCCAGCACTGGTGGACAGTAGGCCTATTTCTTAGATGTTTGGCAGGGTTTGCGTTTTACGCCGAAACGGGTGTTTTTTACGCCGACAGGAATTTTACTTACGACCAAAAGTACAATTCAGTCATAATATGAATTTTGACTTGCCCATCATTACAACAGAAAATTCACCTCACTACTGAATTTACAATATTGTTCACACTATACGCATTCCACTAGTTTATGGTAATGATCAAGAAAAAAAAAAACGTAAAACCGTTTGGCCTAACAAGTTTCCATTCTCTGCAGCATACTTCACATCCAGGGCAGGATCTACTGCACTGGTGTACATGGATGGGTTATTCTAGTACTAGCACTACAGTAGACTAAGGTTAGACTGACGAGTGCTCACAACAAATTTTTCGTGAAATGTGCACGTGGTCTGTAATACTGGGCTGCCCTGGATAAAAGTGATACAAATCTGTATGGAACTACATTTGTCATTGTGTTTAATCTAATATTGCTAACGTTAGGTAAAGCTACACCTGTTGCTGGATCATACACGGAATATACTGGATATTTTCAGCTAAATTTCTCTTTGAGGAAAGTGAAAATATTTTTGTAATCCAAGGATTGTTTCTCATCATCAAAACAGGTCGATATTAAATTACTTCACTCACACTTGAATTTATCGATAAGTTGCACTAACGTTTTTGTAGGCTATAGCCTATAGATTAGACTAGGCTTCATGTTGCCGTTTACGGCTTATCGCGGTAGGCATTGTATATTTAATCATTTACGCCAGAAATTTTAAAAATTATGATGCAAAATTTTGAATGGTCATAAAAAAGAAAATACTATCATGAAAAATTACGACGACTTTTTCAGAGAAACGCAAACCCTGATGTTTGGTATAGGACTGGTATATTGGCCTTTATTGAGAATATAATTATTTCTATTGGTAATATCTGCTACTTCTAATATATCGGAAGGTAGGCAGCCTCTGTGAGACGTTATTCTTTTCCTAGGTGTTTAGGATCTCTTTCAAAGTCATTTACATATATGGGTAAGTTAATCCGTCAGAGACAATTTCCCACAGTCAAGAAAAAAAGATATGAAAAAAGATGTGTAAATAATTATACTGGTATTGATTGATTGCCATGTATGAAATAATTGACATACTCAATTAAAGTAATTGTACCTCGGTTATAAAATTTCAAAACTACATAGCCCTCACAAAGCTTGAAAAATGAATTCCATTAATCCAAATGCCATTTTCACAGGACACTTGTGTGCTGGATTAAAGAATAAATTAAGCTTTTTCACTCAGTTTAAAATGGTAGATTGCACATTAATTTAAAAATTTCATCTCGTATTACTTGGATTACAGCTGTCTTTGTTTTGTTTTACAATTGTCATTCCTTGCCACTGCACTGTGTGCCTAAATGTGATCACTGTCAGTATATTGTTATAAAGTGACTTGACTTTAAGTTCCCTCCCAACAACATGCTTCTAAGAAAACAGTACCTTTTTTCAAGGTAATGTAATGCTTTTAATTTCAAAAGGAAATAAAAGCAAGTAATGTGAGTTGTACAAGAAGGACTTCACAAATTGTTGTGCAGTTGCCAAATTTCAAGAAAAGTGAACAAATTTCAACGTTTCATATCTCAGCAAAGTAATTACAGATTCATTTTCCAACTGCTGAAGTAAGCACTGCTGTTATATTAGACTTACAGTAACTTGAATCAAGTTAACTAATGGTCAGAAATGAACTTTTCCACAAGAAATGTCAGTTAGAATGAAAAGAACACACATATGTTATGGTAGTTAAGCTCTCAGAGGTTTTAAAGGAAGATGATATTGTGCACAGAGCAAAAGAATATATTGATTAGAGATATTTTTATTGGGGGGGATCTGTTATTCAGCTTTGTATGAATTTACTGCTCTGCATAGTCCTTGGTTGCACTGTTCTAGATGGATTTTAAATTGTAAATCAAATTGAGGTGATAACATTTATCCATAAAAATAAAAACAAAAACCACAGAATTGGTCTTATAGGTCATAATTTATACAAGATGATGTCAGGTTGGACAAAACTTCAGCTAAAAGGTATTGTACATGGCATATTGCACATGTGTGGCATTGTTAAATTTCTAAATGCTGTTCTGCTATGTATGACAATATAGTTATGTGGAATATGTGTGTGGTGTTTGACAAATGACAATACCCATACAGTATGAGCTACGTACTGGACATTTACTACAAGCGTGACATGAGAATTCCATGCTCCAATTACTGAATTCTCTGGGTGATATATAGTAAAACATCTTCTTCCCTTTGATAGCAATGCACCAAAGGTTTATATATAAGCACCATGACACAGGAGGAAAGACTACTGGCCTACATTCAACTTTAATACCGTCGCCCAAGAAATGATTCCCAGTTGCTAAAAGACAAGCCATGTTGGATGATATGTAGCATTGCATTTCCAATTAGTGACGATATGGTACCATGTTTATGCATTAAAATCTTTCAGTGGCCATTAGGGATAGCCCTGTAGGAGCCATTTCATAAACATTTCCCCTAAATTGCAGAGTTTTCAAATGTAATAATAACCCATTTTTTTCAGTTCAAAGGATGCAACAAAATTTGTGACCTTTTAAAATCGATGCACCAGCCAACAGTTGAAATATTTTCTCTGAGAATTGCTAAAGTTTTCTCAGGGAATTTATTGATCTGTTTGTTTTAGTGGTTGAGCAAGTGAGGCACCCCTTATTTTATACCTAGTTGCTATTAAATGTCACCCAATATTCATGCTATGACCATATGTTGGGAATAAAACCCCCTCAGTAGCAGCGGTTTTAGTCACTACACATTCATCTTACCACTATATATCTGCAGTTTACGTAGAATAGACTGATGACGTTCTATCACAACTCCTGTCATTGTGGACTATGTTTGCATTGAAATTATTCCCATAAATTCTCTCTTTAAAATATCAGTGTTCAGTATTAGAGTGACTTTGACATAACAGTGCAACATAATGTCACCTCGCCAGTTTATGACTTCAGACACAGAAGCTGAATGTATACATGTTCAGTAGTACAGAAAAGTACTTTTCTGTGGCTTTGTTAATACCCTATAACTGGATAATATAGTATGAGGGATCTTAAAAAAGGTTTTGTCCTCTTAATATTAAAGCCAAGATCCATTGTAATTTTTGTTGTAATTTTGGCATGTTTTCATCCCAGCTGATAGGCGACTCTAGTATGCTATTTTTCCCAGTATCGCTAAGGGCACCATCCTCTGATTTTTATTGTACAGAGAGTGGTTTCTCAATTGAATTCTCGTAATTTGATTTTCACATCTGCAGATGTCTCCGTGTTTAATGTGTCATATATCGTAACTGATATGAAAATTGTGACATTTCGCAGGAAAGTACTTCTTCGAGTAATGTGATGCTGCCTCATAAGCAACGTTTAATTGTCAAACTTCTTCGTGCCAGATCTTCTGCTAACCATTGACCATTTGGTGCAGGATGCATGCTTCCCAAACAATTGGATTCAAGGTAATCTATCCATGTGGTGAACTGTGTCTGGCCTGCACTTCTGCGAGCACTTCCATGTGGAGAGTTTCACTTGGTTTATTCAAGTACTCTGTAGATTGGAAATTATACCTTGGCCCCTTTTGACATTTTGTGCCTCTTGCTAGATGTTTTTATTCCCCCCAGTCTACTCTGACTGCAGCGTCTCCTCCATAAATGACTCAAACGCCCTTTTAGAAAAGGACTGTGTCTTAATACTGTCCTATCCTTGAATGTAGTGCCATTACATACAATAGGTACTCATGAGTATTAAGACTTGTGGAAAGTAGTCGCTTTCCATCAGAAATAGGTTTTTAGTTTTCTTTTTTTTTAAGTATTTGATCTGCAGTTGGTTGCTCTTGTATTGTGGTCTACATTTATTTTTTAAAGTTCTTAAATGTTGGTGTCATAATTATTGTTGTTAACAAACCAAAATGTACTGTACCTGTTGCATTTTACTACTTTTTTTTTTGCTCCTGTAGAGGGCACAGTTAGTAGAGGGTGCAGGTAGTGGAGGATGTAGGTAGTAGAGGGTGCAGGTAGTAGAGGGCGCAGGTTGTAGAGGGCGCAAGTCATAGAGGATGCAAGTTTGTAGAGGGTGCAGCTGGGCTCTTTTGATATGTTGCTTTAAAAGGACCATTTAGGAATCAGTATAGTGGGGCCTTTTTGATTGGGAGAAGTCCAATGAAATGACCCTCAGGAAATGTGGTACTAGGACATTATAAACACATTTTTGAACACATCTTTGAAACACTATATCCATTTTCCCATAAACGGATATGTCACAATTTTATGATGTGCATGTTTTGAAGCTTTGCCGTGATAAAATGCTTCCTGCATATAATGAACAACAAAGGCACAATTAGATCGAACTATGATCAATATACTGTTTTGATTATCAAGTGTGAAGGTTGAAGGAATGACGTGGCAGAGCCTTAATAATAATAAAATTACAAGATTGCTGTTTTGTTTCACAGTTTTTTTTTCAGCATTTCTCACCATTTTGACTGATAATTCCCCTAGCGAATGTTTACACTATTATTTTATTCAAAAGGAATTTATTATTTAAAGTCATTGCTCAGACTGTGATTTACCGACATCCTGTAAACGTCATCAGTCATTGCCATCTGAAGGTTGGGACTTAAATTTACTATTATTAATTTGATTCATATTGGTGGAAATTATATTGCCAGTCATTTTTGCGCATCACTGGGAGTATTTGTAAGGATTTATTTGACACTTGATAATAACATTGCCACCTGTTAGAAGTAAATTGACCAGCAAATGCTTGTAAATTTTTCGCAAGAAGTATTTGTGATTCACTGATTAATTACCACTGCCAGTGGTAAAGTCAGGATCTCTCCTAACCATGCTTCAAGGTACAGTAGAGTGGTTTAGGTCACTGAATTTATTTTGATTTGTTAGTAACAAATTGAAATTTTGATTGAGCAGGCAATTAATCTCAAACATGGAAGCACTGAAGTGATTAAATTTTTGTAAAACATGTATTGTATTGATGTCCCAGTGTGAGAAGAATTCTCTAGACAGTATTCAAATGGGTGACTAATTTTTTTACCAGTTATGTTGTACAATTTCCAAGAAAATGGTTGAAAAGAGCAGAAGTTATGTGCTCTGTAAGCATGAAAAAGGGAGCACGTTTAACAATATTGTACGATATGAAATCATACCAGCCATTCTTGTATCATAATCTAAGCCAGTACTGCACAATAATCATGCTTTTGCTTTAAAGCCTGCTTTGAATATGATAGTAAGGTGCTGGCCATTCTGATTTACTCAAAAAATATAAAATAAATATAAAAATATAGCAAAAAATTAAAAAATTTCCTCACCTCAGCCCCATTATTATTGGAGCTGAGGTGAATTCTGTCTGTGTACTTTAGGACATAAGCAACAGTTTATTGTCCACACTAACTACCCATCCATTCAAAGCACCATCTTGGTACATTCTGCCTTCCACCAGAATATTTAGGTGGGTTTTCTTAATTCCATGTTGATGGTAGAACCACACTTTTCTGCCACATAGCCCACACTTGTGATACTGTTAATCACATCTGTATCATTTTAACAGTATAGTTCATTAGTTTCCTAAGGTACCATGTTTTCCTCATCCACAACTTTGAGGAATTTTGAAGATAATTAGAACTGCTTGTGTATGACATTCCTATATTTACTCTATATTTACTGAATATAGTCAAGATGGGTCCGCTTTGACAAACTATTAAAACTTACCAGTTTTTTTTTTTTTAACGTTTGCATTTTAATTTTACATGGACAATTATTTTTTCAGTTAGTAAAGGTTTCACAACAACTTATTGGGTATTCCCTTGTAATGATTTATTTTTTTATTTTGTCCTGCTTCTGTTGTATCTACTAAGTTTCTGTTAAGTTTTGCTTGGATTTACTTTGCTTGCCTTGAAATTCAGTTCATGTTTCATTATGTTATTTTTTACTTTTTATGTAATCCACTATTAATATTGGTTTGTCAAGTTACTGCCAATAGAAAAAAAAAAAAAAATTTGGGTAGGAGCAGTGACAGATTAATGGGGTCTGCCTACTGTAGGCTATGGCCAATGGCCCAACCGGTGCTTTGAAAGATAGTCAATTAACATAGGGTCCAATGATCCCAGACGAGAATAATCCTTGGGTATTTCATTGAAGCACCTTTGATTACTTTTGTAGAATTCTGTGCTTTATCAATTTATAAATTTATTATTAATATTATTATCATGATTTTGTAATGTATTCGTACTTGCAACCTGAAGGAAGGTCTTATTCCATGTTAGAACAGTGTTACATTTACATGGCATTGTATTGCAATGTAATCTTTGAATAAGTGATAATGAGATTTAACACATAAGTGGAGAAAATGGCAATCGAACCAGCAGATAAGAATTATTTGGGGCCCTGAATGTGTACTTGCTGAAAGGGCCCTGTGTACCCTAAATCTGCCTCTGGATGGGAGTTTGGTAATGCTGACCAAGCTGACGCTAGACAAAGTACTCAGTTTAACATAAATGCTGACCACACTTCTGCATGTAAGGTACAGTGAGGGATTTAGCCAGTTTGTTGCACTTTTGGAGTTCAAATAGGTGATTCTGGCATTAAAATGTACTAAGGTAAACCTAGGATTCTAGGAAATCCTAGAGGTACTCAGGAAGTCTGTATTGCACCGGAATCTTCTCTGGCTAAAGCCCAGGACACAGTTTTTTATGCATTGTGGATATGTTCTCTTAGAGGGCCTTCTCTGCCCTCTATCTCTTCTCTGGAACTCAAAAACTTGCAATTTGTCTGGTAACTGCATGGCAGAGTCGTTGAGAGCTTTCTCTTCACAATCTGCAAGTGCACAGTGTAAATGCTGAAGGATTAATTTCTACCCCCTGTACTTGTACTAGTTTTAAATGAGTATTGTTTTGCTTCTGGATTCACTTCCCACAATTTTTTTTTCTTTTTTACCTGTGCTAAAATTTCAGTGCATTTTGCCTACCAAAATGGCCCTCACTTTTATTTTGAAGTACTTTGATAAAATAACTTATTTCAGAATGTGGGTTTTATTTAAGTCCTATAGAAAATATAATTTTACTGAAATGGTCACAATTATGCAGAATGTTGGACCTGGCTGCCATACAGTTCTTTTTAAAATTCTGTTTGAAAGGTGCCAAGGTAACAATGAATGAAAGGTGTCCTTTTGCACTCTGTGTGCTCCCAATTTTGAAGTGTGTTAATTTCAGTCAGATTTTCAGGTTGATATTTCTTTACCTTGAAAGCAAAACCCAGGTATGCTGTTAATAACGTCTTCAATGTAGCAGAGTGCTGAGGAGATCTCCACGCTACAACGTCATTTGGTGTAAGATTTATCATCCAGCACAGCTCAGGTGTTAATGCTATCGGCAATGGCCTCCATTCTGGTAGGATGGTTTATATATGAACAGTAGATTCATCTCCAAGCAATCATAAAATCAATGATAAGTTTCATCTTACAACATAGTTCACTTTCAGCTCTATTGGGTCAAAAAAGAATGGAACAGTTTTTTTAGGCAATTCAAACGCTTTCAGTGGAAGGGAAAAAGAAAATATTAGATCCTTTTTTGCACTTATCAGTCATTAATGGCAGTTTAAACAAAGCTGTCTTCCCTGGTTTGTGAGATATATGAAAATTTGGTATAAAATTCAATTGAATGAAGTGGCTTTAGGGGTTTTGGTTAACATTTAGAAAAAGCTATACATGGAATTGAAGTATTTTAGATAACTTTTGACCTATATCCATTTTTATGAACTTCCAGACATAGACAATACAGAACAAAGTAGTTCTTAACGTTTTCATAAAATTGTGAATCCTGCATGACTCTTTATTTCCACTTGGCGTATGTGCAAATTGTGATACAATCCCTCCCAATTGATCCTTCCGACAGTGTGTAGCCACTACCCAGAAAATACTGGGCACATTCCAGGGAAACAATAAGATTTCTTCCAAATAATTCAACAGCTCAAAGTGTCAAAATAATCACAGTTTTTTTCTTCTTTTTTCATCTTATCTTTTTTGTTTTTTTATAAGCCCCTATCGTCCATAGAAGTTAAAATCTAGTTCAAATTTAGTCATGTGATGAGCTGACAGCATATTGTTGCAATTCAGAAACTCTTATCGGTTTCTCTTGTTGATGACATACTTTGCAGGTTGCAGTTCAGAAACTCTTATGGGTTTCTCCTGTTGATAAATTAATTTCCTAGTTTGATTCCTGGCTCTGTTTTATTGTACTGTGTCCTTGGGGAATATGCTTTATCGCAATTTCCTTTCTACGTTTTGGTGTTAAGTAGGTATTTGTGAGGCAACTTGCCATTTAAAACATGATACACATGTAAGCTGGCAAGAGGAATTGTCTGGAGGACAGATTAATGTTAACTGGTCAGTGGTAGTGCCTTTGATTAAGATTATGTGCCTTGCATGGTATATCAGCTCCTTAGAATTGCAAATTGTTCCATGAAAATGAAAAAAAAAATAAAATGCTCAGTTACAACCTTGACTTGTTGTAACCATTAAAAGAAGAGTTCAAGCCCAAGGGTAAAAATGTAAGCGTTTCTAGTGTTAGATCATATTAAATTTCTCTTTGTGGCTCTTGAACTATAGGAATTGTGTAATGCCATCTCCCACATAATTATATGCCATATTTGCCATGTAACTAGCCATGCCATGCCAGGCTAACCTTTTCTCACCTCATGCTCAGAAATATATTGCTACTGTTTGTCAATGTGTAGTTAGGACTAGTATGTTGGCTCTATAGTGTTATGCTATGACACATTGTCATTATGCACCATGTCAGTATATGGCAAAGTGCATTGAATGTGGCAATTACACCATATATACCAAAAAGTTGGGTTCACATTTTTATATGCCACAAATCTGTATGAAGACTGTTAAACTTTCCTGTACTTTTCTGGAGAAATTTCAACTGATAGTGAATTTGAAAGGAGATCATGTGACTCCATAACCTCTTATTAATCAGCAGGACTTTGTTTCTCTTCAAACTTCACAATCAATTTTCTTCTCCTGAGCTAATTGAAAAGCTTTGTTTCTCTGCATGTGAGAGATCCTTTATATCTGTGCATTGGCTCCTTTCTTCCTATTTTTGCTTTTGATGTGCATCATCTAACTGATGTGGCAAAGGAAGAACTGATGAGGGCCCTCAGTGAGGTCTGCCTTCTACTGTGCTATCATATTTTGCCAGTGTCTTTCTGAGGATAAGTGCAGGTTACAAATAGGTCTTTATTGGGGTTTGTAAACTCCTAAACCACAGAGTTTTGTGGAAAACAATAGAATAACAATAGGGGGTAAACATTGGATCTTTTAGATGCTACAGGCAGGTACAGGTACTGTTTCATAGATTTGATGTATGTAATAAGTCCACATGTGAATTATACAATTGTGTCCATCCTTTTATGAGAAAATTGATATTTTTTCTTTAAAAAATAAGTGGCTGAAGATGCTAGACAAACACAGCAAGTGGTAGGCCCCATTCCTATTCCATCTCAATTACGTATTGTTTGTAGGCTCATTACATTCACTATTGAAATTCAGCCCGTGGTCACATGATCCAATATAACATAAACAGTGTAATACTTCTAGTGATCCTGGAGCCTTGCTGCCAGTGAACTTTTTCACAAATATTTATTACTATGTCCAAGAGTGTTCACCAAAAAACTGCACGGTTTTCCTCTATCGTCATGAATAGATCAATCAATTTGAACAAAACCACAAGTCCCCTTATCTGTTTGTGTCAGTTGTGGTTTTCATCGGTCGACTAGGCTAGGGTTATTTCACCGACAAGCTCCAAAGAACGCTTGTCACTATTATTTAAGAGAGTGGAAAGAAAGGGAGAAAGTTTTTACGTAACTGTATTTTTTTTTTTTTTAATCTAGACTTGCATGATTAGGTATTAATGTTGAAAGATAAACATGGTTGTGACCACATGCATGTAGTTGCCTTGTTCTATGTATGTTTCTGTGAGGGCTCAGTAGAAGGACAATTAATAAGTTCGTTTGTCTTAAGACGAGCCAGTAGATACCTATGAGCTGTTGATTACACATCTTTATGTAGTATTTCAATATTTATTTATTTACTCTTTCTGGTCGCACCCTTAATATTTCATGGCATGGTTTTAGTTTTTCATTGTCTCATTCGTCATGAATTATGTGTGAAAAGTGTGATATTGGATGCATGTGTTCATCGCCTTTGGCACAGAGATATTCACCACATACATGAGGTTTTTCATTTACAAAAGTTGAAACAGCTGAATTGATAGCACACCAGACATTTTTTTTTAAGGGCATGTGTCTTTAAGATGGGGGTCATTGGCTGCCCAGGAAAGTACATTATGACCTGTATTTTTTTGCTCTAAGTCTGGTTTGTAGAGTGCAGTATCAGTGCTGTAGTCACCATTGTGGTGAGGTGACTGAAGTTCAAAAAATATAGTTCTACATCAGAGATTTGCATTTTGGGAAGGGTTGGACATTTGCAGTATCAGCAACTGGGACCATATATAGCACACACTGTCTTTGCATTAAACTTGAAGTTTTCAACATCAGTCACAGGTTGACAGAGTGTAAAATGTAAATTTTTTAAACATTGGAATTTTGGAATGGGGATATGTTTCTTTGTTGCAAAGAAAAGAAATCAGGTACTAAAAACTTCAATGATTAAACCACCAAAATTTGGGGAAGTCCCTCTGGCAGTGTATCAGAATTAACCTCTATGTTCAAACAGGTAAGGTGATTCAATTGTCATCATCTTGGCATTTTTCAATTGTCTCCCAAATGCGTAACCTGAATGAGTATAAATAAGTCTTAAACTGATTGAGTGCAAATGAATAACATGAAAACCATAATGAGTACAAGTGAGTAACCTGAATGAGTTAAAATTGGTAACTTGTACTGTAAGTACAAATGGGCAACCTGAATCAGCTCAAATTAGTAACCAGAATGAAGACAAATGAGAAACCTGAATGAGTACAAATGGGTAACCTGAACGAGTTCGAATGTTGGAGTTCAAATGAATAACTGGAATGAGATCAAATGAGTGACTGGATTGTGTGCAGATGAGAAACCTGGATGAGTACAAATCAATTTTTAACAGGAATGAGTACAAATGAGAAACCGGAATGAGTTCAAATGAGCAACCTGAATGACTTCAAATGAGTAACCTGGTTGGGTTTAAATGAGTACCTGAATGAGTACAACTGAGTAACCTGAATGAATTCAAATGAGTAACTTGAATGAGTACAAATGAATAACCTGAATGAGTACAAATTGTAAAAGAACAAAAGAATAACCTATACAACTACAAATGAGGTACCTGATTGAGTGTGAGAAATCAAAATGAGTACCAATGATAGCATATTGCTCATAACCATCTCTTCAGATACATGTCAATAAAGTGCTCGTTGCTTTCACGTTATTGCACTCTCTTTACAGTAAGTAGCAAAACTTGCACAAAGCTTCACCAACTAACAGAACTGAATCACCAGTCACCTAATGATATTGTCCCTTAGCTTGCTGCACTCGTGTCTGCACTCTTTTCATATTGTTAAAGATGTGTTTAGACTTCATAAAATGTGGTTCAATACAATATACTGAAAGCTTAAAGTTAAAACGCAGTGTCTTTGCTCTTGTATCTGTCTAGGAAGTACTTCACACACATTAAGGAACATATTACTGAGTGGATGGAAACACTTCTTACGATGTGACGTATTGCACCCTTTTCTAAGTACTGCGTGACATATTCACAGCCATGCACTCTCAGTAGGTATATTAGCTGAGCTCAAATGTGATGTGTCTATCTATTGGAAACCAAAATAGATCATCAGAGAATCTGTAGGAGGGAAATACTTGTTCTTGTCAAAGTAACGCAGCTCAGCAGATGTAATCTTGTGTCGTGGAAGATGCAATAAACTTTCACTTAGTCGCTTTTTAAAGGTCTGTCAAGAATGTAGGTCTGCCTTTGATATTTCTAGTTCCATGAGTTTAGACCAAACAGTAACATCAGGTTTGTTAATACAAGTGTGGATGGTACATGCAGTCGCTACATGGACGAATGGTTAATGTCTCGTCTGGTGTGTGCAGAGTAGCATAACCGTAATAACAGATGCGTCACGTCTTACAGCAGAGTGGAGTAAAAAGTCTCCTCAAAACAGTCTTAAACAACATCTTTGCTAAACACGACTCTCGTCTTTAGATACATGCCCCAGCATGAAATGCAAATAAGGGCAGATGGCAAACTGAATTTTGTCTCTTAAAGCTTTCTAAGGGAAAAATGTCTTTTCCAATACTTTATTGCTTCAAAGGTGATTGAGGCAATTTCCTGTGGCTTAAGGGATACATACATCACAGAATCATAAGGCTTTTAATGTTAGTATTAATCTTAAAGGCAAAGTATCATAAATGTGGTGCAACTATATGAGGGCTTTCTGGACTCCATGGTGGTACTAGAAGTATGCAATTGTTTTTGGAAGTATGTTACAGTACAAAGCCTTGTTAGGGGTAGACAGGTATCATATATGTTCCTATCTTTGATCTTGTCCTGACTTTATCGAAGATTTTATACTTAAATGAGCAGCTGCAAGAAATAATCATTACATGTGGTATTGTTTGATTAGAGGGATGCTGCTTGATATGAATGGGATTCATTGTATTCACATGGGATTCAAAACGCATTTGGAAGGTAATATGTAGGCTCTGGTAATTGAAAGAAAAATCTATAAAAGTGAAAGAAAATGAAAGAAAAATATATAAAAATGTAGAAGTCATGTAAAGATTCATCAAATGTTTATCAAAGTCAAATTTGGGCAAACGAACATTATGTGGGCTTAATATACTGCATACTAGGAAAGTGACTTGGAAGAAATGTCTCGAGGCTGGCACACAATTTTTGAGGAGAGTGGAGGCCGGGGGAGGGGGAGGGGGAAGGGGGAAGGGGAAGGGGGAAGGGGGGGAAGGGGGAGGGGGAAGGGGAGGGGAGGGGGAGGGGGAGGGGAGGGGGAAGGGGGAGGGGGAAGGGGGAGGGGGAGGGGGAGAGGACTGAAGGGAGCTCCAAGAGCAAATATATGCACATGTACCACATTATTGGAACAGTGTTAACTTACATAGTTTCCATGGCAAACAAATTTCCAAAACAAAGTGGTAGGGCCAAAGGGAGTTGTTGTAGCAATAGCCCCTACATTTATTTTATTAAAGTTTAATATTGATTTGAAAGAACGAAGATTTTCACAACTGTTGAAATATTCTATGGTGTTGATTATTTGTCAAAGTGAAGTTGGTGTTTCCTTTTTTTTTTCAATTTTTCAAAGATTAAAGGTATGCACGTGATTGAAAAATTTAATTTATTTGCAGTTTGTATATTCTGCTAAATGTATTGCTTGCCATTTAGTAATACTCGCATCACAGACTCTGCCTCCTATCGCCAGATTTGAAAGTCTATTTTTAAAGTTTTAATAACCTGAAATGGTCTGATTTTATCTCATGCATGTTTTATTGCTGATTAACGTTTCCAACCTCATCAAAGATTGTGTCTGGGTATAATAGCAAATGTTAATATACCCATTGCAAATTCTTCTGGAGAACAGTATCAATCTGGGCCTCAACTTTGAATTAGTACAAAATTCTACCTATCATAGAGAATGGTGATGAGTACTACCAATAGTGATATTACATAGTATTCTTGGAAAATAATTAACATTTTGAGCATGCAGTTCTGGATTTCTACTCTATTTGTGAGTATTTTGGGGACACGCAAGAAATTACAATTTGCTCTCCAGACCAATTTGTTCTTCCAAATGTTGATTGATATCGATTACTGTTTGTACAATTATGAATACTGACTTTTTTGAAGTACAACATGTGTGCTGTTTTTATTTGGGGTCATAATTTGGTCTGTGTTTCTTTCATGACTGTGAAGGACTAGGAACTGACTTAAATATACTTTACAAAGTTCTCTTGTTCCAGTTGGGCTAACCAGTCTGATTTCTTTTGGTACAGATATTAAAAAAGCACACGTAATTCATGACCAGTGGAAGTTCATTTACTAAACATGTACATAAATTGAAATTATCAAGATAATTAAATCAGTATTTATAATTTACAACTTCTTGAAGATATTCATACAATACAGTAATCTACTTCGCCCCTCCTTACCTCCTATTTACACTTTGTGATCCCCACTTACTCGCAGTAAGACCCTGGCAAGCTTTTAATAGCACAGTGGCTCCAGGTGACCTCCATGAGAGGGCACCTGGAGAGGTCCTCCTTCCTGCTTGCCTATCCAAAAAGACTGACGCAGTTTCTATCCTGGCACTGCGAATCTCGTAGAAAGGAGCCTTATCTGCCTGAATCCAAGCTGTTGTGCAGCCATCTGAACTTCTACCATTCTGCTCTACCATCTCAGTGGCCACGATGAGTATCCTTTTCCATTTTTAGGTGTTTTTTCACCTGAGGCAAATTGGGGTGCTTGTCTCATTTTGGTCCTCGTGTTTACCCATAGACTTTAGTGTGGGTACCGGTTCCGCTATGCTAGCCTTAACGATCATTGTTTTTCGTTGTTAGGCCTTAGGTGTTATGTGTTTTTATACTTGCTGTCCGCCTTTTAGTTTTATTACTTAGCTTTTTTCATGTTTTCCTGTTTTTATCGCCGTTTCTGCTCATCGGCGGCCTCCCGTCCCGTGTCCCAGGCGGGTTTTCTCTCACCTTATTGTGTTCTTACTTAGCCATGTCCCATGTTCCGGGCGGCTTTATGGTTTACTTTGTATGCTTGTATTTTTGCCATGTCGTATACCTGCTTGTTTTTTTGTGCCATTTGGTTTACATCCACGGGGCTTCGCCCTCTGGATGATTTATTTTCCGGAGCCACTGTGCTATTAAAAGCTTGCCAGGGTCTTACTGCGAGTAAGTGGGGATTACAAAGTGTAAATAGGAGGTACAGTAAGTATCGAGGCTCGTAGATTCCCATTACAGGGAGTTTTGGAAATTATAAGGACTTATCAGCTTGTGACATAAGTAAACAAAACTACTTTCAAAGTTTAGACCCTGCTTTCACCTTCTAGCCAAAACAAAACTTTTGAAAGTGATATTACCTCTACCGTCCTGTTCTTCAAAGTGCACATAGATGTTGAATCCTTATAAGTATTGAAGTTTGAAAAGTGAGTCTGTTGTAGTATCCCAAGCTGTTGTACCAGACAGTTGTGATACTTTACCCGAAAAAGGTGGTTCCTGGACAATTCTCCCCAAACAATTAACACTAGGACAATTTCTTTCTGACAATTTCCCCCAGAATAATTTACCCCTGGAAAATTCCTACCCCAGGCAATTTTGCTCTGGACATTTCTTTTTCAGAACGATTTCAAATTTACTGGCGGGGAAGTTTTTTGACGGGGCATTGTCATAGGTGGAATTTTCAGAGATGCTGGGGGGGGGGAGTGGGTGGGGTCGGGGAGAGCAGAGGATATCTGGGTGGCAATTGTCTCTGGGGAGTTGTCTGGATGGCAGTGTCCATGGGGAAGGGAGTTGTCTAGCGACAAGTACAGTAGGTACAGTATCATATCATCTGTCAAAAGTGTGGAAGAAAAAGATCAATACTTCCAAATGTGAATTGTTCACTGATTTGGTCATCTTTGTTAGATGAATATCTAACATAATATACTTTGTTACTCTACATCTCTTTACCTTACTTCCTATTTGAATTTGTAACTTTCACTCAATACCTACATTGAGAACCTAGCAAACAACGATAGCATGTTGGAAGGAATCCTCAAGCAGAAGGTCCCATGAATTCTTCTTTTGCCACCTCAGTAGATGGATGCAGTCAGTTTTTGTGGTATCTTTTTTCTGGAGACTTCCAGTCATTTTGTTCCATCAGATACAAAGGTTTCACAGATGCTCTAAGGAAGTGAGAGACATTTGTGTCTACCTGATGGACAAGCAAAGAATAAAGGGGCCCTCTTCTTGAGAGTGCCCTAACACTATGCTAATTTGACATTATAGGCTGTAGGTACCAAACTCCTATACCTGAACTGATACTTCTCATGGTGATGCAGATATTGCTGTGGAAGTGTGAGCATGGGATGCATGCTGCTCTGCAATATGCAGATACAGGGTAACTGTGTTATGTGAAGATATCACGGTGACTGTACACACATCTGCAGGATATTCTTTCATTGGGGGTGGTGGTCGGGAGGTTGTGTTGACTTCAGTTTTGACAGATGCGAAGTATAGCGATGTATGAGTGAGTGTACTGCAGCAATAACCTTTTTTTTCTTTTCTTTCAGTTGGGTTTGGGGGGGGGGGGGGAGGCTGCCACCTCCAGTGCTCCATTCTGGATATGCACTTGGTTACAGACCTGTACATTGGTGTATAGACTTAAAGTCAGTCATTGTGTTCAGGTTTAAGTGTTTACATTGAAGGCAGCAGGGGTAGCAAAAACTTTTTTAAACGGAATATAGTGACGACTGATTAGACCGAATTGTGTTCTGAATTAAGTA
This sequence comes from Holothuria leucospilota, assembly GCA_029531755.1. Lineage (NCBI taxonomy): Eukaryota > Metazoa > Echinodermata > Holothuroidea > Aspidochirotida > Holothuriidae > Holothuria > Holothuria leucospilota. The sequence goes on from CM055971.1 coordinate 51,703,121, forward strand.
AATAGTGATTATTGTGTAAGGAATTCATTTTTTGCATTTTCAAAACAACTGAACAGTGTTACCCATTTTTGCCACAGCATTTCACTCCCATGAGGAGTCAGTCTGCTGTATGCTATCATCTTGTGCTAGGGATGTGAAAATTACAATTTAGAAGGTATATCCATTACGGCTTGTAGAACACCCCCCCCCCCCACACACACACACACACACACACCAAATGCTATTATGGATGTCTGATGATGATGGTTTTAAAATTGCAGGAAGTGTGTCATGTTCTGTGTTCGTTTTTGCATTGTCACTTATATGCAGAATCTAGATTTTTAAATATCTGGGTCATCATAATAAGAACAGCTCAGGGAGGATAGCCTTTATAGTATAAAATTTCAAATGATCCAGAATGTGTTTCTCTCCACCAATCTCATTTGGTTTTCAAGATCCTTTTTCCAAGTTTGCCCTGTTTTTTCGCTGGTCACCCTTAAAGCATTATTTGAATTCAAGTATATCAAGATAAACATGACATAGTGGTCAATTTGTATTTCATGCTTATATCTATCAGCCTAATTTGTCTTAAATTTTGTGGAGCCTTCACAGAGCTGTATGTTAAATATTTCCTGTGGAAGCCTTATTAAAAGGAGCATTTCTTGGTTTAATATCTTGCAAAAGATCCGTCCAGGAAATAAGACAGACTAGCACCTTATTATGCAAAAAAGGATAACAAAACATCAAAGAAAAACAATAACATAAGCACACATGTACAAAAATAGTTTCATGCCCTACAGCAAAATTTGTTAGGACTCCTCTACTGTGTCTATCATATGCTAGTTTTAATACAGTGTGTTTTTCAAGGTGGCTTAAAAATGTCTGTGTTTTAAGAATAATCATGACCAAAATTTGAAGATTGTCAGTCCATTGCGGCTATTGAATTTTAGAACGTATGTCCGGTAATACAAGCAATGACAGTGACCACTGTCTGAAAGCTTGGAAGGGTAGTTGAAGCCCCTCGTATAGCCTGTGAGTACCCCGAAGCAATCTCCTGCTCAAATTTGTGAGTGAGAGCCTCAGTTGAAAACAGAGGCCCTTTTCAAATGTTTCAAGATAAGTTTTCATGATTTGGGAATTTGTGGCGAATGGGTTAATATTATTTCATTTGGATGAGAATGGGGCAAACAAAACTGTCACCTCTTTCATAAAGCAGACCCCATGACATGACAGCTAATTTGGTCACTGCATTTGGCCTTGAGTCTTAAAATTATAGGAGGCGTACCATGTGGCGCTTGCCACCTGTGCTAAAATGAAAGCTAATTGTCTTAGGTCATCTCTGTAGATTGACTGACCGATGCATTTTGTCCATATCAAATATTAGGACAGTCTAAGAAATTTTGATTGAATGATTGGATGAGTTGGATGACTTGTAAAGTAGGTGAAGGTCATTGTGATAAGTTGTTACCTGATACTGTGTCTACTATCTGGCAAGGTGTTTCACGTAATGAACATCATTTGATTACATCTCGTTAAGTATTGCAAGTGGAATCATTCTGTTTGCATCTTGCTGAGTCTTTCAGCTGAAGTCTCATTATTTGGCTTAGTACTGTAAGAAATTCCAGTGAGGTCTATCTGCTGTCTGGCTAGCTGAGTCCATTCTATTGTCTCTATAAATTAACTTTTAATAAGTGAAGTGTATTGCCGTCTTGTGTACATTGATGTGCGAATGCTATTATTTGGTATCTTATGTGATGGTGTTGCTAGAAATTGGAACCAATGGCAAATTCCCCCCCCCCCCCTCTTCCCCCGAGATAATTGTGCTAATGGTAATTGTTCATTTCTTAATCAAATAATTATTTCAGTCTCGGTCACTCTGTCTTGCCACTTATTGACATGCCCACAAAAAGTTGTATATTTACTTTCTATGCACTGTAGGATGTCATGGTACCATTTAAGTGGGAATCAAACATTTTAATGTGATTAAGCTTATCCATTGTTGGTACCTTGCTTTGTACTTCAGTTAAAGTTCATTGTCTTTTGTAGTATATATATATTCATCACCCCTCCTATTTACTAACCTGCAGTTGGGACCTGAAAAAAAGATGATAGCATAGTGAAAGGGAGCCCTCAAGAGAGAACCTCCCTCAGCTCTTCTTTTGCCATTGCAGCAGACAGACATAACTTTTCCAGTTATTCCCTTTTGAAAGTTTTCAATTTTCCTTTTACTTTAATCTGGGAGCAGACTTTTTACTGATAGTCAGAGTAAGTTTTGTGGGAACTCTTTAGTGATATTCTCAGGGAAAATATATTGTTTCCTAAAAAGTGCAGTTATTATGGTGTAATTGTACAGTACAATGCCTTTATTTTATTCCATCTTAACCATTCATTATTAAAAGACAATATAAAATGGACCTTGTTGGAGAGAATGGGTTTTGCAGAGTCTCAAGCTTTTGTTTCAAAGTTGGTGGGGCTATGTAGAAATTCACAGATTTGAATTCTGGTAATATTGTTCACTGGGAGGAGATTTGCCATAGTCAAGATTATAAGTGAAGATTGGTAACTTTTACAAAGTCAGTGAGGAAGTAATGTGTCATTTGGTCACTCATTGTGCAATTTTGGGGAAGGGGCTTTTCAGTTTGAAATTCTGAGTGGTATATTATCGAGCAAGCTTTCAACATTCAAACATTGATAGTCTTGGCAGATGATAGTACATGGATTGCCTGTGGGTATGATGCCATCTACATTGAAACTTGAAGGCCCAAGGTCCTCATCCCAGGCAGGTAAATTTCTTCCAACTAAATTTACATCTGGCATCTCTAGCTCAAGAAAGTGTCTTCAGCACCTTCTAGACAATGATTGATAAAGGTTTGCAATCAAAAGGCCTTATTTTACTGAGTACACTACTGTACAGTATGTGATGTGCACAAATTGACCATTCAGAGGTTGTATATTATGAAGGGTATAATTTGAATCCACTCACTTTTACTGTTTGTCAATGATTGTGCAGTCACCAATTGCGAATTGTGGTTGCTGCAAAAACGAAATGTAATTTTGGTGATGAGTTTCTGCCTTTAATGAGGAGGCGTCATGGAGATGTAATATATTCTTGGACTATTGGAACTCTGACTTATAGCTTCTCTAGAAGCAACTTCATTGCTCATGGGTTTGCTGCATTAAAAATAAATAAAAGAATTAAACAAAGAGCCAACGATGGCAGAATTTTGAATAAATTCTCAGTAAGTCTTAAATTGTTGGTGACACTCAAAAGGGCACAGTAGTACCCCTTCTGTAAGAAGTTACAACCATGGGACTCCTTTTCTGTCAGTCTGAGGCTATTTCCAAGGTTACAGACAAGATGGCTAAGTTCTTAAGGATTTCCCCAAGAGAATCGTTTGCATTGATATGGGTTTGCCTTGTGGCAGAAAGACTCTTAAAACACTTTGCAGAAATGTTTGACTATCTTTTGAAGAGCTTGCTGCTGATTGAAAATGTTGGTCCATTGGATTTTTGTTTGCATATTTAAACAGGAACACCTCCAGGGATTTTGCATTGCCCATGGTATCATCTTATTGGCATTGTTGAACCTTGATATTCGGGCAGGTGAGGTATGCTTAGTGATTTGTCTTTGTAAACTTGTGTGACGAATCAAGGTTATGCACTTACACAGGAATAGAGGGCGCTGGAAAATTTGAATCTCCTTTAGATGATAATGAAACTTCCATAGATGTGTATCTAGTGTAAAATTTTGAAGAAGATAATCCCTTTGTATTATAGTGTAACCCTTACAATAGGGCTATCTGTTACATGACAATAGTTGTGTTATTCGTGAACATGAATTGCAATTACCATGGTTTCTGTGTGACTTGGTTCACCTTACACGGGTGGTAAACTATTGAAGAGCTGTTTTATGTGTATATGGCCTAGTAAAGCACTCTCACTATGCATTGTCAGTGTGTAGCTGTTACTTGCATTGAAAGTGATAATTGGTGAAGATTCTAGCTTATTACCATGTGTGTGTTACGTACACCATAAAAAAAAAGAAGAAAAAATCACACATGGTATGTGGTAGTGACATATAGTTACGTTGTCAGATTTTTGTATGGATTAATGTGTGTATAAAAATTTATCAAGATTGTATGTATGGCACATGGGTCTTTTCACAGCTTTCTCACTTTTTTATGCCCTCTCCACACTTATAGTAGGTTGGGCCCACACTGGTGCCAGGAAATACAAGACTGTCACCACATTGGCCCACCATAGATGTCATCAAGCCAGCCCCCACTTACAATAGTTTTGTTCTGTCTCCAATGAGTTGAGCAGTGTGTCAGATGCATATCAAGGTCAATGACATTAAAATAGAGAGTTCTATATTTACAGCACTATAGACAGCCTTAAAGGCAGTATGCAGTCACCCCAATCAGAGTGAGTGTACCCTGTCACTCTAGTTCATGATTGGCCTATTTTGATCATGTGACAATATTTTTGTTGGTAAATTGTGAAATTCAAGGAGAATTTCTCCTTGCTTTACCTATTGTTTGTAATAGTTATGTTCAAAACATCTTCAGAGGTGCTTGTAATGCAATAAGAGGAGATTTGCAAGAATTTGCCGATTTTTCAAAGAAAATTTTGGGGCGACTGCCTATTGCTTTTAAATTTATCCAGAGTTGATTTAAATAGGCAACTTTTTATACAGATTTGAAAATTCTAAAAGACAAATGAATTTGAATTTGACAATGACTATAGTATTATGATCAGTTGTACAGGTGAATGGTATTGTGGGATAACTGATTTATTCAATGTGACTTTGATGACAAACTAAATTAAATGTATTTTATCTGTATGATAGTTGATGATCCATACTACTGCAGGTGCAGACTGCCCTAATTTAACCTTACCAACCACAACCCCCAACCCCCCATTTTCCCCTCTCACATGTAGGCAGGCCTTACTGTGAGTCTTTTAAGTTCTTCAGTATGGTACTCAATCTTTAGCACTGCTATTAATTACCCTCCTTTGTCCTATGTCCATTAATGTCCACGTTAAGACTGTGATATACTCTTCTGCAGCGTAAATTTTCCGACACATTGTTGAGATTCGCCATATTTCAAGATGCCATGTTTATTTACACCAAATTATCACAGAAATGGAATCGCCACTGCCGTCATAATTTGTCAGCCGAATGATATTGCAGCAGCTATCTCCTTGTTTGCTCACAGTCTGCTGAATAAGAAGGAAAAAAAATATGATCCGAGATGTAATTTCATATTTAAGCTCAGCATGCTGTCAGTGTTTCCTGATAGCTTATTAATTTACTCCTCAAGAGTCTGCATAGCCTTTCTACAGTTTGCAGCATGTAACTTGATCTGAATTGTAAATCATGCATCTTAATTGTTATCCGGCAGTTTGTAATAAATATTTCGTAAAAGAGAGCTTTTCGGTAAAGTAGTTCGGAATAATTTCTGTCACCATTTGCTGCGTCAAGTTTTGGATAATAATTCGTATTCTCAGACAATGGTTAAAACAGTCTCTGTCTGCAAATGTTGCAGCTAGGAGTGATGAACGGCTGGCTTTACTATGTTGTAAGGAATTTGGTTTGGTAGTGGGAACAAACTTCGTTGAGTAGCTTGTAGTATGGGGAATTTGATCAGTGTTTGATATGAAATCTTTCTTAATTCTTTTATGTCACGTGTAATTATTCTACCCCCTGATGCCAATACAAATTGTTATATGGCCAAAGGTATTGTAATTTAAAGTTTTGACATACCATGAAAAGTGTAAGCAAAGTTTTTGGGGTGGTCTCTTCACGACCGTGATAAGTATAATCCATATGAATAATTGGTGCACAAAATTGTAAAACACTTGTATTTGAACTTCTAGCATTTCCCTCTAAAGGAAGAACAATTTCATTTACAATCTTCACAAAGGAAAATTAAATCTGACGAGGACATGGAAATGTCATACCAGCCTATTTGATATAAAAAAAGTTAAAAATGTTAAAAATGGTGACAATCCCATCAGAATCCATCATACATGGAAATATTACAAGACAATTACTGTTTTTGCACATAACATCATGAATAAACATAAGCTAGACATGCAAGTTTGTGACATGGGAAGAGGGACTTATCAGATATGTGTTTAATAGTTATCCTTTGTTTAACCTTCATTTCCAAGATAGTTGTATTGATGGCATGCCCAGAGGGGTTTATTTTGGAAATAGCTATTGACTACTTTGAAAATGTTCACATTTAATACCAAACTTACAACAAACTTCTAAGTCATTAAAAGATGATGTATAAGGTATTAACAAAAGAAATACAGACCCTGTGCAATACTCTACTTCAGCATTTTTGCAAAGCTAATGTGAAATGGCAGAAATAATCAAACTTTGAAGAGGTATATCTTGAGAGCAGTAAAAGATATTAAAAAAATTCCAGTGGATATTTCATCAGGGAATCTAAATTCATCATTGTAAGGAAAACAGATGTTTTGATTACATGTCCACATACATTTAAACATGACTATCAATGTGATTGTTACCTTGTGTTGTAAAATAATTCATCTGCATGTTTCCACAAAATAGCAAAATGTCAAAGTTTTGATGTTACTCAGTTCAAGTAGGCAGTTGTGATCTTACTGTGGCTGGATCTCAAAACTACACAAGTCCAGCAGAGCTTGCTGAGCTAGTCCTTAAAATTATCCCAGACTTTTCTCTGTAAATATGAAACTGAGAGGGGGCCTCACATTGGTGTATTAAATATTCAAGGCAAAATATCCATGAAAATCTTCAGTTTTACTATTAAAAGAGTAGCTGTGTAGTAGGATTTATTACATCAACCCCTTCTGATGCTTACCCATATCACCCTCATGAAAAATCCATAGAATCCATAGAAAATCCATAGGATCTGTAAATCTCTACAAAATGGATAAGACGTTAGCACCTTGGAACATTCAAATGCTGCAAATTTTTTTTCACGCTGAAAAGTCAAATGAGGTCCTGTGACCATGTGACATTTTGTTAAACTTCATAATCAGATGCATATGGCTGGACATAGCAAACATCAATTTATTGTTCTGAATTTGCATAACATTGTAGTTTGTAACCTGTATTTGTGTGTTTTTTCTTCTTGAAACAAAAAGCTTGCAATAAATTTTAAACCAAGTATTGCTTGTAAAATAAATGTAAGATTTTACCTACATCTATGAGCAACTCAAATGGTGGAAAATCTGTGTAACTTTACAAACCATCCATTTTAAGCTCCTTTCATTTTTGGCCCAAAACCATACGACACACAAGGTACCATACAATGCTATAAAATGTTGCCAGGACCTTTCACACAACAGGTGGTTTTCTCTTCTTCTTTCAGTGTTATTCCCAAGCCTGATTAGTCATGTGATCTAACAAATTGCCACTTCTCTCGTATGATTGGCCACAGGAAGTATCCCTCGGTGAGAAGTGGGTGAAAGATGGAATTATTTCAACTCAATTTTCTTCTGGCATATCGTCTCGCAATGTATCTATTTTGCTTAGTGGGAAAGGGTGGATGTAGTAACATGCATTGTTTTCAACTTTTTTGTCTTATGGTATTGGTATTGGACTGGGTGTGCCCACGATCCTTTGAAAGATAGTATTCAACCCACAAATATGTATAGTGCCGACTGAGATTACAAATATCAATAGTTCTAGAGGTCACTTGGAAAAATCCGAACACAGCAATGTGACGAAACTTCCAAGGCAAGTTATGTGGACCTACAATTGTGAAAGGGCCTTGGGTTGACATGTGTGGCATTGTGGGTAAATCACTTTTGTAGTGGGCTGCTCATAAAGTGTTCAGGTGGAGCGTATCAAGCAAATCACCCAGAAGATAAAAAGAGTGGGTAAACTAAACCATGCTCCTGATTTATTTGCCCTGTATTGGCAAATTAAGTGAGCAAAACTTGAAAAATTTATGCCACAAATGATAGGTATTTATTATCTGTGTCATTTAAACCAGACTTGAGTTTGAATCTCCAAGTTTACCCCATGTAGTGGTTATAACTGGACAGTGTAGAGCATTACAGGGCTAAGTTCTGGGCAAAGTTTGTCATTCCTGGATGGTATTGTCAGGTACCATAAATCTGAGCATGTGAACGTGTGCAGTTTACTTATGTGGGGACCTGTAAGTTTTCATATCTTAAATAACTTTTACTGACATGATATTTCACACATCTTCAAACATCTTAATCTTAACTTCAAGATTAAACCCAGTGACAACTTGCCTTGGAAGTTTCATCATATTGCTGTGTTCGGATTTTTCCAAGCGACCTCTTGAACTAAGAGATATTCGTAATCTCAGTCGGCACGATACATATTTGTGGGTTGAATACTATCTTTCAAAGGATCGTGGGCACACTCTCTCGATTTCTTTTTAGTTTCGCAAATTTTCTTATGAACATGGTGATTGTGGCCTCGGTCTTAATGAGTCGTCCAGGAATAGCACTAAAACTCAAGAGGGGACCAGCTATAGTATTCAGAATTGTCTTAAGGGGATCAACTTGAAGGCATCTCCTGTAATGCAAAGAAAATTGACTATTTTGAAAGAAGCATCGTATGTCATATGCTGTAGATCTGTCCTAATTTTAAATTAGTTTTGTTTCTGAAACCTTCAATTGCCTTATGAAATAGGCACTGTTTGCTTCGTTGTCTCAACATGCTCCCACTCAGTGTAACTCGAAAGGCGTTTGCTGAAAGATCACCATGGGAACAGCAAGTTTGTAGAGGTTTGACTTTTAACAATTCTGGCTACTTTGTGAGGTGAATTAACTAACACTTAGATACTGTGTCAAGGCCTTTGAGTGTTAGTAATGATTTCACACTGAGTAATATCCCTCATCTCCTTATCGACAGCAACATTCCACACTCATAATACTGTATTCCCTTTTTTTGAGTAATATTATTCCCTCAGCTATTATAAAGATATAATACAATACTGTGTCAAGGTCTTTGAGTGTTAGTAATGATTCCACACTGAGTAATATCCCTCATCTCCTATATTGACAGCAACATTCCACACTCATAATATTCCCATTTGTTGAGTAATATTATTCCCTCAGCTATTATTATACAAATAATGAATGTTTATGAGTGCGATAGTATGAATTATTTCATGAGTTGAAAGATTGAACGTTCTATTCAACGAGTCGAAGCCGAGTTGAATAGAACGTTAAATCGTTCAACGAATGAAATTATTCATACTATCGCATGAATGAAAAACATTCATTATTTGTTTTATATAACACCTTATAACTATGTAACGTCACCTTTATCTAGTCGTCGTTGGTTAAAGTTGTGTTTTGGCGTTTGTCCATGCTGTAGCTCCATGGTTTGCCGTTTGCTGGCTATACGCGTCTATTACATACGGTATGCAATGTGCGATCCCCAAAGCTGCGTTGATTTATTGAGTTGCGGCATAGTTTGTACGTACGCGCAGTGATTGTGACGTCACAGCCGTGTGTTATACTAGACTATTGCACGACCGTGTGTTATACTAGACTATTGCACGATGGATAACACACGACCGTGATGATAGTGCCGAATCACCATGGCATGTGACCACAAATCCTCCAATCAAATGTAGAGAAATAAATAAGGTGTTATATAAAAAGATATAATACAGCACTGTGTCAAGGTCTTTAAGTGTTAGCAATGATTTCACACTGAGTAATATCCCTCATCTCCTTATTGACAGCAACATTCCACACACATAATATTCCCATTTTTTGAGTAATATTATTCCCTCAGCTATTATAAAGATATAATACAATACTGTGTCAAGGTCTTTGAGTGTTAGTAATGATTTCACACTGAGTAATATCCCTCATCTCCTTATTGACAGCAACATTCCACACTCATAATATTCCCATTTTTTGAGTAATATTATTCTATTATAAAGCTATTATAAAGATTGGTATATAGGTACTTGTATGGTTAGCTCTGTCCGTGCACCACCCCTTTGTGGAATTAACTTCCAGCAGATCTAAGATTTGCCTCGACAGTGTAGCTCTCCTTCAAGCAACTGGTGGAAGACCACTTCTAATCTGGATGAAGAAGGACCACATGTCAGCAGCCCTTTTGGCAGTTCGTGTGGAACACCATTTAGATCAAAATATTATTGAACATTTGAACGATCCCATCTTCTGCAGAATTAGACTCGGTGAAATTAATTGGCACAGACGTGCATGGATCTATTCTTACTTTGGGGTCATGACCTAGGAGTTTGCCCTTATTTCGTTTACCGTGGAATTAGGACTATCATGCTCTTCTAGATGCTTCATTTTCTTTGACTATTTTTGGGGGGTTTTAACTTTTTTTTGGACCCATTCTTTTGGACTGCACTGATTATTAGATCAGCAGACTCCTTAGGGGATTCGGATTATTATAATTTTTCCTTTTTTGGTTGGGTTGCCATTTTGCTTGCATTCGTTCATTTTCAGTCTTTGTTAGCATGGCTAGCTTCCTAGCCCTTGGCTAGCTGTGTATAAATGCTGGCTAGATGATGTCTGCTTTTTCCAAGTTTGGGCTCTAGGCCTTGCTTGCATGGCTTTAGGGTCTTAGAGTGCCTCATTGTGGATTTGTACTTTTCCTGGAATATGTTTAGTTCCTAGGTTTCTGTGTTACTTTTGGTTCTGGTTTGGTCCCATGGCATAATAGTTAAAAGGTTAAAGGTTAAGTCTAAAATGAAGTAGCTTAGTAATATATCTAGAGTTGTTCGAGATTTTCGTTTACAATTTTGTTTATTTCCATATGGGGTAAAAAGGCTCCCCAGTCTGTTATTCTCTGTTTCTCTCAGCTATGCATTTTGATTTCAATTGATGAAGTACCCTCACGTAATATCTTACCTGAAACTAAACGAGCATGGCATGATGTGACTTGTCTCAAAGATTTAGCTCTAACCAATTCTTTAACCAAACTTGTCCCTTCAAGTTTACTTTAATGTCAGCTTTTTTATCATCATCCAGAATTCTGGGACATTTGTCCACATAAATGTTGCGGTAAATTTTCCCCATGTTCTATTTATCTGCCACAGTTACATACAAATGTAGAAAAGCTGCTCTGTAATATGGATGTGTGATTTCCTGTTTCGTAATGAACACAGACAGTTGGATACTGCTCCAAGAAGGTGTCATTCAAGGTTACAATTGTTTCTTTTTTACCTGCTGCAGGCTTTACTAGGCTCCCCTTCCCTCAAGCCCCTACTAACCTACTTTGGAGGCTTCTATCTATCACAAGTTGTTTCGCATAAAAAAAATGACAGTTACGATGCAGCAAAATTTGTATTGGAGCCACTGAAGGTGAAAAGAAATCTTACTGTATAAAATCGTGCTGTTTAAGGATTACCCAATCAAATGTTAACTGCCATTTTGGATTTCTATGTGACAGTTTGGCGAGTTTGTGGATGACTGATTGTTTACGAAATAGAATACTAAAAGAAACTGTTTAAACAGAAAATGCTTCAGAGATATCTCCTGACAGAAAGAAAATCCAACAGACTTGAAGCTTTCATGCTGGGCTCATCTTGGAAGCTGAACAACCATACATACTGTGTTGATGGATGGGGGAACCAGTAATAATAACAACAACAACAACAACAACAACAACAACAACAATGATAATAATAATGAAAATAATAATAATAATTGTAATAATCTTAAGATTGGTAATAATCTTTATAATCATTATAATTGTAATAATCGTAATGTAGAAGTAAAAATAACAATAACAACAACAATAACCACAATCACAACCACCACAACAACAATAGCCATAACAGTAACCATAATAGTGATGGGAATATATGAAACTAATACAATTTGGTGCAATCAGCTTTAGGTGATGAATATTTAAATTAAAGCTAAAAGAAACCATTAAAAGTATTTTTTTACTTCTCATTTTGTAGAAACTTGCTTTGTTTGAATAATTTACATTTCAAAATGTCAAGTTATGAACAGATTTAGAGCTAATTTCAGGTTTCTGTGGAAGTCTGTTATAAATTCACAGAGGTGAAAGATTTTGATACAGGGATTTTGTGCACTTTTTCATCCAAATCATGTAATTTGTAATATTTTGATAGTATTTAAACAAAACTAAAAATATATGAAACAGTTAAATGCTATTTTTTGAAATGATTTTTCGTATATCTAAGTTGTCTGATAAAGAAACACAAAGTAGAACTGTAAGTGAGGGGTTACCCGGTGCACCACCCCTTAAAATCTTGAGATCATCTCAGCTAGGTAAAAGCTGGAATATAAATAATTTTTGAGTGAAGAAAATTGTTATCCATAGAAAGCAGTTACAAGTTATTTTAATGTGGAGGTCACATAGGTACCTTCAATACCATATTGCATACAGTACCTTACTAGCTCAGTTTATCATTGTCAGATATGTTTGGGTGTAAATACAAAAATTGTTGACCATTGACAAAAGATTTCTAACTTCAAATCAAAGGAGATTATTTCAGTAATAGTTTTAATTCAATCTTGGCTTGGTCTGCATCTTAAGTGCTTTTTCAAGATGAAAATGAATTTGAAACTGGCATATGTGCTGTTATGGTACTTCGTTAGTGTGGACTGTTTTGCAAAAGACCTTAAATCCCCTTGTGGATGTAATCTGTGATGTAGGTTGTAAAAAGAATTAAAAAAAAGAAGAAAAAACAATGCTTGTTGGTAATACTGTAATCTTGTATTAAAAATGTGTCCCTTTTTAGACTTTTCTTGCATTATCTTTAGTCTGGTTTGATGCAGTTTATTGCAGCACTACAAAAAGTACACAGATTTCCAATCATAACGAGACAGTTCTTGATTTGTGAACCTGTCATGTTCCTTTGTCAAGGGATTTTCTCTAAATAGTTTTGCTTCCAAAGAAAGATTGCGCAAGCAGCATGACCACTTCCATACGGCATTTCCCAGCGATTGAAATTGTCTGTCTGTGATGGTATTAATATTTGTATGTCTCATTCTCTCGATGTGACCTCACCCTAGTTTTATCTTGAGAGGCTTCCTGATCTTATCTTTCCATTTGGGAGAATTCTTCCTTTATGTGCCAAATTTGAAGCAATTTCCTCATTGAGTTGATCCAAAATTGAAGTCAATTGAGACTGATGTTGCAACTTTTTTTGTGTTGTATTTTTTGTCCTAAAATAGGTCATAATTATTTTTTTTTTTAAATTTCAGTGGAATGATTTATGGGTTACGGGTGATTATGGACTTGTTGAGTTTGAGTCATAATAATGTTTGACATATGTCAGTGTTTTAGCTTTACTTCATTTTGTTGAGTCTTGTCTATTTGATTTCTTCAAACGCTGTGTGCAACCACACGCAATGGAAATTATAGTTTCATAAATGGTGATAAAAAGGAAATTTTTTTTTGATATTTAGAGTGTAAGATATCTGGTGTGAGACAAGTGCAGGGGTGTAGCCAGGAATTTATCAAGGGGGGGGGGGGGGGCAGAGCCCACAGACAGACTCTCTGTGCTTCATGCCACCATGGGTTAGTGCAAAGGGCAAGAAAATTTTGGCCAAAAATGCCTCCCAGATTGCTGGAAATGTACTTCCCAGGCCTATTTACTGCATATAAATAGGGAAATCACTAGCAATATTGTAAAAATAAACATTAAAAAATACCAAAAATATGCCCAAAGGGGAGTGGGGGTGGGGGTGGGTGTGGGTGGCTGCCCCCTTTGTCCCCCCCCCCTCCCTTGGCTATGTGCCTGGATAAGTAGTGTGCTTATTTGAAAATTTTTTGCATGTAGCTGTTTTAAATGAAACTAAAGCAGGGTGATCAATAAAGTTGATTTTCAGTAATAACAGTATTCATGAAATGCAAGTTTTGAAGAGCCATTTCTTTCCAGAAACTGAAAAAACTTCCACCATATTGATTTGTACTATTCACAAGATTGTTACAAACTGTACTATTAAATTTTTAAGTCTTAACTTATTCTGCACTTTTCATTTACATTCTTAAGGACATATTCATCTTCTATTTTAGTAGCTTTTCATTCCCATCGGTTATATTCCCCTTTTCAATCAAACGGCCCCTTCATATTACTACGCAGTGACTTCTGTGTGTACATTATCCTTTGACAATTCTTTTCATCTTTTCTCTAGCAAGTTGCAGGGCATCAGTGTATAAAGCACATGTCTATCCTACATCTCACAGGCAACTTTAAGTGAAGTTGTTTGCTGCCCTCTAGTTGAATCTCCACTCTAATTTAATCTTTGGTGTCCATCTGAAGTCCCAAAGTCTTCTGGAAGGAAGCCTATTTTCAAAGAAAAGCTGTAAGCTCTTCTAGTGAAAGACAAGCCATTATATCAACCTGCAGGCTTTTTTTGATTTTGGGTATGCAGCTGTCTCATTGCTAAGATTCTGCAAGACGCTCTCAATTAATAGGCTACTGGACACCTTTTTCATGTATCTGCATATTGAAGGCCTCAAATTTGAAGCTTTTAGCCTTGGAGGTAGCCCTGCTAGTGTGCACCAGAAATTTGTGCTCAGCTATACCTTCAGGCTTCTCATTAATAGATTTCAGATGGAATAATTTCTGTGTCATTTTTCTGTTGGTTATTTTGTCGAGTTTAATTTTCTTTTCTGTGGACTGTACATTTTGGAGAGCAAGATGACGGACTTTCATAATATTAGGGCTGATCAGCTTCTTTTCTTTTGGAGGTTAACCTTTGACCTACGAAATATGTTGGAACTTTGAAAATGGTTAGGAGGATCATAACTACTGTGGTTGTGTTTGTGAAGCAATTTACTGGATCAAGCCAACACTTTGAGAAGATCTGTCTGTATATGCTGTGAATTATTTGACCGTGTATGTAATGCAAATTTCAGTGCCATATTTATAAAGAGATCATCCTTTTTGTTTTATCATTTTCACAAGAGCATCTATCCTTGCAGGGGGTGGGGGATCTTTGTTAAGGGGCATACTCCCATTGTCATCATGTGCAGAGGAGTATAAAAGGTATGTCGTGGAAGGGGGATTTCAAAGGCCCATTTACATTTTTTTCAAAATTCAGGAGAGTATTGTGCTCTTCTCAAAATGATAAATACAGTAATTGCCTTGAAGTGAAAGTGATAAATATCAGTGCCTGGTGAATTTTCTAAAATGGGTAAAAGGGTGGAATGGTTTGGGGAATGGGGGCTGAACCTTTCACTTGCCAAGTTTTGACATTTTCTGAGGTAACTCATTGGCTGGGCTGCTGTATGAGTAAGTTTAGAGACTTTAGGACATGTGAGTCTATAAAGGCACTCTTATGAGCAGTCGGTAGTGGCTTGATAGACATTAAAACTTATACCTAAGAACATCTACATGCGAGCATGTGATTTTGAGCACTGGAAATTTGTCTTAACTAAGGTAATGTTAATTGCAAATTTTGCTGTAGCATTCTTTGTGTTTCAGAGTTTGTATAACTTTTTTATCTCGCCTGATGGAACTGTCTGTGACTTGAATAAAATTGTCAGGTAAATCCTTGCGGGTAATTGAGTGTATTTGTGTGTACTGTGAACTGGATATGATCATGCCATAATTTTGAACTAATTTGTGAGGATAGCTTGCCAATGTGTACTTGTGCATATTGATGCGAATGACATTTACCATTGGCATGCTGGTACATGGTAGGTTTGCCCATAAAAGCTGTCGGGGGGAAAATGTGGGGATAAATAAAGAGACATTGTGAATAATACTCTGTGTTGTCTGTGCCTCCTTAACTCCTATTATAAATTTGTGTTCCTGAAATTACCTCCATCTGTCAAGGTTGTTACATAGCACAACTGTTGATGCCCTCTTAGAGGGCGCCACATGTTTCTTTCTTATACTGTACAGTGAATTGTGTAAACTTTTAAACCAAGTGGAAAAATATGGCTATGTCTCCTGGTCATCTTTAATTTGACTGAGGTTGGAATCTTCTGAAGCCGAATAAACCCAGTCTCTCCCCCCTTTTGTTTGCCCCAGATTCCATTGAATATGCAAGGCAAGATTTGCAGTGAAATTGTTTGTAAGACGAATGAAATACTGCCGTGAGGATGACAGATCTGTCTGGCTATAAAAAAAAAGGAGTTTATGAATTTTAGTTCTGTGAATGCTGCTCATGAGTTTGAGTAAGAGCTTTTCTAGGCTACTGAGACTTACCCCATTGTGTGTTGCTTCTTTTTTTTTCTGTGTATGTTTTGTAATACTTGTAGTAGTTTTTTTTTTGCTTTGGGCATCAAGACACAGTTCCAATTTTTCGTATATATTGTTAAATATATTTCATGTATTTAATGTGTGCTGTGTGAGCTATTAAATGCCCTTAGAAAAAAGTTTGATTTGACTTTTGATTCTAATGATGTAGGAAATATGTAGGTTTAACATCTGTTGTTTATTCATATTTTACATATCTGATGGAAAACCTGTAAATGATGAAGTCACAGTTCACATAGGAATTTAGTTAGGCATCTCTGAGTGTATGTAATGTGCAACCTATGAAGTGTCCTAAATCCTCTCCATTAATTTGAGGATATTCGCAAACAAGGTGTGTAGAATGCAGTGAAGGTCCATTTTCCAAAAAAAAAACTCTTTTGAGCCGTAATCTCTATATTGTCATGGTTCGTCATGTGAATGTCAAAGGTTGTATATGTCACGTCATTGTTACATTATAGTCATAATTTTGTAGTAGAGTAAGTTGTGGTGAGGCAAAGGTGCAAATTAATGCTTTAGTGCTAAGTGTGAATTCTTAGGGAGTACAGAACTTATAGTGGCTTATAAAATATGGCAACAAAAAGGAGGACCCTTAGTCCCCTAGCCCCACCCTCAGAGCAACATCCCTGCTACCTGATTCACATATTTATTTTTGGCACTGTTCAAATTGCCATTACTTTCAATCAGACCTGTCAATATAACACTAACTTATGGTATGATGCTGTGGGAGGGGTGTTGGGGTGTGCGGCAATGCTTAGGCCCTCCATTGTGGCAAAATATGTTAGGCTTATGCTATTTTTAGGCAAAATAAGCTATTTTTATGGGCAAACTAAAATTTCAGACAAAACTGGTGAAGCTTCCCAGTTGGAAGGAGTTAATTAGCTGTACACTTATGAGCACCACTGCTCTGCTTGAGTTTAACCTTGTGAAAATTTGCAGTCTATTGTGCTCCTCATTAGGAGCGTGAAGGCAAAAATGGAGAAGGAAGAGTTAGGTTATAGGGGGCACTCTATTTGTAGGGGATCTTGTGGTGTCATTGGTTTTTGCCTGACAGTTATTGCAGGCAATAACGGTATACATATGTAAATAGGAGGTAAGTATCAGAGCTCATAGACTTCCAAATCAGAGGAGTTTTGGGGATTTGATGTCAAGTTGCTAGTCAATTATTTCACCTGTAGATGGAGTCAGACCCATTTGAGTAGTATTTTGAACGAATCATACTTTCGAGTAGTTATGATGTGATATTAGATTTTTTTTCAATAGAGTCAGACTCATTCTGAGTATTATTTAAAAGGGGTTCATAATTTTTTTGAATATGAGATAAGTGGGATCATTCTCCAGTAGAGTCAGACACTCCCTAATTTGAGTACTACTTAAAAGGAACCATGCTCCCATTGAATAGGCATAATGAGGTATTGGATCTGTATTCAGTAGAGTCAGACAGTCAGACTCATTCTGTGTACTGCAGTTTTTAAAAGGGATCACACTCGCTGTGCATAGTTAAAATGATGTAAGCTCTTTCTTTAGTAATTGGAGTCAGACTTATTTTGAGTACTTTTTAAAGGGATCACACTCCCTTAGTTAGAATGAGATATACTGGATCTTTCTTCAATAATTGGAGTCAGACATATTTTGAGTACTATGTAAAGGTATCACACTCCCTTAGTTAGAATGAGATATAATGGATCTTTCTTCAATAATTGGAGTCAGACTCATTTTGAGTATTTTGAGTACTATTTAAAGGGATTGCACTCACTTTGAATAGTTAGATTGAGATAAATACTGGATCTTTCTTCAGTTAAATGGAGTCAGACTTACTTTGAGTACTATTTAAAACAGATCACACTCCCATAGAATAGAATGAGATATCAGTACAAACTGGATCTTTCTTCAACAGAGTTAGACTCATTTTGAGTACTATTTAAGTGATCACACTCCTTTTGAATAGTTGTAATGAAATGTTGTTTCCTTCTCCAGTAGTCCTTTTGACTAATGTAATGGAATAACAAAGAAGTATTTTAATAAGGTATTATACCCTAATACTTCGGTGAAAGAATAATGAGGTATCTTATTAATTAAATGAAGAACAAGACTCATTTTAAGTACAATACCATATACTAGAAATCATAGTCCTGTTGTGATGTACTGGAATTATCTTTAATAGTATTTTCAATGATATAATCAGAGTCCTTTAAATTATGAATAAATTAAAGTATAGTAAATTAAAAGTAAATCACTCTTCGGGCTTAGATCACCTTAACCAGGTGTGAAGTTTCTTTTAAATTTAGAAGTTATGAGGAATCAGACTTGAACAGTAAATGATGTTCATAAGGGCTATCCTTATAAGTAGGTACATGAGGATTCAGACTTGTACATTAAATTATGATATTTATAAGGTCAATCCAGACTGTTCTAAAATAGCAGACAGAAGGCTCCTTTTGAGTAGTGCTGTTGAGGATTGGGGCATTTTTGAATAGTTGTACATACTAAGTTAAGAGGTATTATGTCTTACTGTATAGTGCAAGTGAATGCCGTTGCCTTTGAGTAGGAATGATAATATTCTTAAAGAATATTACTATTCTTAAATGTTTATTGAATCAGACTCCTTTTCATTTTAGTGAGGACAAGACTATTTTGGAGTGGTTTGTACAAGCTAAATTTGTAAAGATCGAGTCAAGTTTTGCGTACAGTATGCACAAGGTCAATCAAGTTGCTTTGTTACATGAGGAATTGGACTAAACATATTGAATAGTAGACGTACAAGTGTACAAACTCCTTTTGAAAAGTGTTTATGAGGAATCAGGTTCTTTGGAATGACAGAATGGAACTCGAACTAAATGTTTCTGGGAATTGTACTTTGCCTATATTTTCCAGGAATAGATCCACTTTCCTTTAGAAGAGAATTTTGAAGAGGTGAAGAATGGTCTTGTAGGTATTGAATGATATTTTAAGGAGTACAAGTTTTTGAATAGAACATACTATAAGGAATAAAATTCCTGTTGAACAGAATATATATAAGAATCAGGCACTTTGTTAAGAGTATCGATGAAGAATAATTGGAATGTAAATGAAGTCTTAAGGACAAGGACTCTTTTGTATACTGTACAGAGACTCTTGTTCTTTTTGATAAGATTATGTAAAGAACCTGCAGACACTTTGTGAAGAGAATTGATGAAAAATGACATGGATGAATTAATTAAATGACATTTCAAGGAATAGAATTTTTCAGAATAGCACATAAAAGGAATCAGATTCCTTTTGAATGGAATATGTAAGGAATCAGGCACTTGTGAAGAGTATTGGAGAGGCAGAAGAGCATGGATTAATGAAATGTAAATCTACATCGCCCCTCTCTTACCTCCTATTACATGTAATCCCCACTTTCCCGCAACTAAACCCTGGTAAACTATTTTATGGATGAGGACTCTTCTGATTGGTACATGATACAAGGAATCAGATTCCTTTTGAATAGAATGGAATATATGTAGAATCAGGTTCTGTTTGCTACCATGTTGTATATATGATGACTCAAGCCTAGCTCTTTTCAATGACAGACTAATCTTACTGCGGACCATCCCTTTGTAGTACAGTAAATCGGGTTCTTTTTGAATAACATTTTTAGAATCCAGATGATTTGTGTGGTAGTTGTTTGAAATCATTTTCCTTTTTAATAGGAATGCAAAACCTGTAATTAGTAATATTATTCATAATTAATCAGGCTCTCCCTCAGTAGTTAGCTCATGAGAAAGCAAGTTTCATTTGAACTGTAAACTAAGGTGTCATTGAAATATTCTTTACGCAATAGATTTCTCTGGTTTTTGTGTTTAGGTGTGGAGTTTTGGACCACAGTTGTTGAATTATATACCAAAGTCTAACCTTTCTATAGTACATTTATGCCATAAAACATCTTTGATCATGCCTCAATGTGACCATAATTTAAACTTTTTGACATGCTTTTAATAAACCATCCTGTATATATGTATTCTATAAATAGTATGGAAAAAATGTGAACATACTATGACAGCCCACAGAAAAAAAAAAAATACTATCATAGCAAAATGAAAATATATAGTACAAAGGATTTAACAGGGCTTACAGGCTTTCTGTTGCTACCTGAATCCATTCTGTTTAAATCAGCAATTGGTCTCAAGTTTGTTTTTCAAAGATTAGCCATCGTTAGGAGATAAATCAAAATCATTTGAAAGTCTTCACTTCACGTTTTTCGTTGCTGTCATTTGAAATGATGCGCTGAATGATAAATTGGGAGACAGAATACCGTCTATGGGAGTGAAAAAAAGAGTGAGACAAAGTTTCTAACCTCTGTAGACTTTTCCATTGCAATATGTGATCACAATTACTCCATAGGCTGCAAATTCATTATTAAGATGAATTTGCCTATGATAGAGGATATAAAAAATTAATTGGATGAAACGACTTATGTGTCTCCTTTTTTTCCTCCTCAAAGACTCCTTAAGTATAAAGTTGATGCAGTATTTGTCTGCATAGTGTTGTCTCTATGTCCTATCAGTTGTACATTTCCCAAATGTTACCGATCTGTCATTTTTTTTCATTTCCAAACTTAATGGTAGCCATAAAATTTGCCACAAAGTTTGTATATAGAAAACCTTTGGTAGGCCCCTTCCCATTAATATCACATAATGACATAGAAATTGCAAACTCCATTTTCAAGCTAGAAGACAGACTAAACAAGAGTCTATTTCAAGTAGAGGAAAGTGTCAAAAAAATGACAATATTTCTATTAACGTGGGATGGATTTCCAGTTTTTTATGAGACGATGTTTGATGCAGGTGTCACATGCATGTATGAATTGTAAATCACTTTTGTTTTGTTGCTGTTTTTAAATCAATTACATTTTTCCTGAAGCTCAGCATGGTTGTAGTTGAGGCATTGCAGTCACTAGGATACAGTGTATCTTGTTTACAGGGTACTTGCGGTTAACATCATTTCAGATTTTATGGCGAAAGTGCTGTTCCATGTTTGTTTTTATTTTGTCCTCAAAAAATGTTCGTGCTCCCTCAGCTTGCTTTGCCAGTATAGCACAGCGACGAGATGCACCTCCTAATTTACATGGCATCTATTGGCCTGAGCCAGACGTGACATCACAAGGGGCCCCACGCCCGGGAAACAAATATGAAATAACGGGAGAATCTCGGCCTCTTCAAGCTCATCACATTACTGTAACTACCTTCCCTTTGCAATGTATGCATACATGTTCAGACTGGCAGAGGAGAGCTCAACAAAGAGAAATGTATTGTGTGTTTGACCTGACTGGCATTTGTAATCTATCTGCCTGGCTAATGAGAGACGCTCGTGGCGGTGAGGTGCTGGGACGTTGATCATGTCGTCATACCTATGCCTGCAACACCTGTCTGGGCAGCAAGATCTTGCGACAGTATGGGGTCAGACTAACTGCTAATGAACTATTACTTTATACATTGTGTCTGTCTCACACTGGGTTGATGCGCTGTAGCTCCGCCGATTGATTGATCTGGCTTTGCCCACAGCACTGTGGATCCATATAAACACAGTCTGACATGAAAACATAAAACTTACAGAGACTAGCCTAATGCTAGCGTAGGCCTGCAGTGACCGTATGTATACATTTATTTGATACATTTACTGGCCATTGTATACAGTTGCATGCAAATAAGAGGCCCATTGGTTTGTGTGGATGGAGAATGTCTCTAGAGTTTTTATGTCCATGCTTATTTCTCAGTGAGATCAAAAATTATTCAGATGGCTCTCCCCTTTTCTCTCTCTCTCCAAGACGAGTCCAAGGGGGAACAATAGGAAAGGGCATTTTGAAACGTGACAAACATACGGAGTTCTGCGTGAACACGTGCAGAATCAAATCTTCAAAATGAACTGGACACACCCAGACAAAATGAAATGGCTTGAAATGTCGTCATACGGTAATTTACGCTGAAACAAATGCCCGCGGTCAAAATAATCGCTGACGAGTTTTGATAGTATTTCAGCATACAGAAATAGAATGGACACAGAGGCCATTTTGAAGGTGTGTGTTGTCTAGACCAGTACTCAGTGTAGTGGTCAGATGAATAATGACAAATATCGTTAAAATAATGGACAGCATATTCACATCATAGCCAGTCACTGATCCTATGAAGCTTAGTTGTGACTGTAAGCAGTGTTGTATTATAGTCCAGAAGTAAAATTGTATGAATAGCGTAAAATCTCGCTTGTAGTGTAGTTTTTACTTTTCAGTATAAAATTTAGCATAAATCTGCTAATCCAGTAAGTCATAAGGAATATACCATATGGCCACTAGCAGGGGTGGGATTTAATTTTTTTTTTTTTCCTAGGAGGTTGCTTATTTGCTGTTACTGATGGATTTCGCTGCAAAAACTGTCCCTTTAAATGAAAATTAAAGAGCCATGATTGTACTATTGAACCTGGATTTCAAGTGAAGACATCTCTGGTGTATACTGCTTGTTGCTCACCTCATGTCTAAAGTACTGGCCATTATAGTGTTGGACAATTTCTTTATATATGTTTTGAGTCAAGGTCTGAATGGAGTCAGACTCCGTCGTGCATTCCTTACATGGCATCATATATGTGCCAGAGTAAGTTCTAATTGTGTTGTGTTTTGGCTTTGAAAAGTTGTGCCCTGCTGCCCTGCTGAAAGCTTAGCAGATTGAGTGGGCGAGTAGAGCACTATAGCCAGCTACCATGTGTCATAAGTGTTATTACATTTGATTGGACGATTGGTGCGTGGTTACATGCCATGGGTGATTCAGCACTATCATCACGTTTGTGTATTATCCATCATGTAATAGTCTAGTATAACACACAATCGTGTGTTATACTAGTATAACACACGGCGGTGATGTCAGCTATCACTGTGGTACGTACAAACTATGCCGCAACTCAATAAATCAATGCAGCTTTGGTGATTGCACATAACACATTGTATATGTAAGTAAAAGGTACGTAAACATGTAGCTAGCAAACGACAAACCATGGAGCTACTGTACCACACAGACAAACAGGAACCATATAGTGACCGCCAACATACAAATTTACTGAACCAATAACTAGATCAAAGTTTTAAGGTGTTATATAAAACAAATAATGTTTTTCATTTGTGCAATAGTATGAATAATTTCATTCGTTGAAAGATCGAACGTTCTCTTCAACTCGACTTCACCTCATTGAATAGAACGTTCAGTCTTTCCACTCATGAAATAATTCATACTATTGCACTCATAAACATTCATTATTTGTGTACTACCCAATGCAGTAAGCCTACAGCCTTTTAATCTATTTTGCTCCTACTTACCTCCCATATTTATACTGTGAGATACTCTTGTTAGAGAATGGTAGCTATCTATACCTAAAGTCTGAAAATTCAAAAATATATATTACAGAGCATGAAAACTGAATTCCAATGGTCCAATTCCCATCTTCACAGGACTTTCTGAAGCTGAGATATAAAATGTTGAAGTTTATTCACTCGATTTAAAAAGGTAGATTGCACAATAATTTGTGATGTCATTGTTGTACTACTCAAATTACAATCTTTGTATTTCTTTGTTTTTCTGAAAGCCACGGCTTCTTGTGCCAAAATGTGATCGCGTTCTTACTGCTTTGGGGTGACTTGACTATATAAGCCCTCTCTGTACAGCATGTCATGCAAGAAAACAGGAAGCGGTCAAGGTCATATAAACATTTTTAATTTTAAAAGAAAACAAAGCATTTAATGTGAGTTGTACAACAAGAATGTCAAATATTATTGCCCAATGAACTGTTTGGATTTAAGTGAATAAATTTTAACATTTAATATCTCAGCAATGGAACAAGCTATGACAATGGGAGTTGGACCAATAAGATTAATTTTGTAACCTCTAAAATATATATTTTTGAATTTTTAGAGTTTAGGTCCACTTTAAGGAGAAATCTGGTGATAAATTTGGAAAAAGTGACAAGTTTTTTGCAATTCTTTATTTAAAGTTGCAAACCAACACAAAATGCATGTCTTGTTGGACCTGAAATTGTGACTGTTATGAATGTGTTTGACATAATGAAACTTCCATGTGAGTTGCATCTCTGAAGAAGATGGTGTGTAAACATGACTCTCTGTCAGGGTTACGACTTTGAAGTAAAGTTGAGTAACCCCAACCCATTGGCTAGACTTGTTCACCCCTGAGGTTTTTATTAGATGGTGTTCCTTTCAAAGTTTATGTATCTGCAACGTATATGTATCAAATGTGGATGATAAAATTTTTAGAATCATACAAATTGTCTGTTTATTTTAAACTTTTCCCCCTGGCTGTAAGGATATTGTCTGCAATGCCACTGTGGGATGATTGTCACATGAATCATGTGAATTTTAGCATTTATCTCATTCTGTCTATTTTTTCAATTACTCCATGCTAGTATCTTTAATTGAATATTAACTATAAGCAACATGGGAAATAATTGTAAATTCTGGGGATTATTTTGAGGTAAAAGGTTTCACTGGAAACACCTTAGGTGAGAACCGTTAACACTTAATGAGCTGGATAATTAGTTATGCTTTCTGTTGGTATAGTTCTTTCTTGTGTTGGTGTTAGAACCATTCCCTCTACTGAGATCCCAAATTAATTAAATTGATTACTTTCAAATAAATGCAATATCACGTATGGAACAGGAGGAAAAATTTATCTGAAAAACGGTTAGCCACAGCATGTGAAATAAAGTTTTCAGAATCATTTGAGGTGGCAGCATTTCACTATAGCAAAGTGTTTTCCAAACTATATGTACATTCAAAAGATGAACATTGCAAGTGTATTTCATAACAAGATAAACTAACCTGTAAGAAATTTGCATTTTATGATTCTGTTTCAATTAAAATGATAATATGAAATCAAATGTTTGCAGCTGGGTCTGAACTCACCATTAGAAATTGGCATCTGGTGTTTCGAGTTACTCACACTAAAGGGACCTTGGCATTACATGCGATGAAAGGGCCTCATGAGACTGACCAAGTTACAGAGTTTCTTTGTTTCTCATGTCTCAAGTCATGAATAAACATGACTTTGGTAACTAACTTTGAGGCATACTCAACAATATTTACAGATATATGGTTCTTACTTTATGCAAATGAAGTTATGGTTTTCAATGGGAATGGCGGTGGTGTATTTGTAATAGGAAGAAATGCGTAAGTATTAAATGTTTAGGTGCAAAAAGTTGAAAAGAGATGAACTTTAAAAGAAATGAGATACTTAGTAACTAAAAATGCAAATATATTATGTATATTTGTCCGCAAAGTTAAATGTTGACAGTACTCAAGGTCTTCTGTTTTGGATGGCTTGTTTCTTGTAAATAAACGGATCATCGCTATTAACATAGGTAATATTTTCGTTTTCGGAAATGCTGTCTGAGTGTACTTTGAGTCATTGGAGGATTAAGGGTGTGTGAGGCCCTAAGCTGGTACGAATGTAGGACCCTGAATAGATCTTATTTACTCGTTCCATTGAAATGTTCTTCATTGTTGAATTGCATTGTATTGGCACTACCATGGCTGCAAAACTTGCAAAACTTCGTGGGCGCACATACTTTGAAAATTTCTAGCTCACCCGGTCTACTTAATTTGGGACTAAGTTGAAAATTTCTAGCTGCAGAATGATTTTTGTGGACGCAATGCGTCTTTGCGTCCAGCTTTTTGCAGGCGTGGTCACTACATTACAGAATACATAATGAAACACTGTTCCAAAATGGGTTAGTACTTGTCTTCAGATATTTGAAAATGTAGAGCCCAGGATTGTTCAAATAATCATTGTAAGTAACGTCAGCCTCCAAAATCCACCACTGCTTTGAGCAGTGTACAAGTAAACCTCTAAGAAAATGGTATGATTTCTTTATTACAATTAAACTTTCTTAAGTATGTTCCCATGTATGATTGCATCGTTTACATGTCTGAATTCTGTTTAACCCACCTCCACCCTATGCCCCCTTACATAATAACCCTTACTTAATTACCTTCAATAAGCTCCTGGCAAGTTGATGGCACATGGGAAGATGACACCCTTCATCCTTGACCTCTTCTCACTTGTCAAGTTTGAAGATGACAGACAATTTTTGCCTTGATATTTCTTCCTTCAAATTTGTGTGTGGGTCTTTAAGAATTAAGACCATGCATCATGAAAATGTTACAAATGTTAGATTAAAAACATATGTTAGGGATCACATTTGTTTCATTATCAACATTACACTAGATATGTTAAATAAGGGGGAGGGGGGAGGTGTCAGAGACCCATGTAAGCTTTTGAAAATGTATTAAATGACAGCAATTTTTTTGCTGAAAAATCATTTTCCAACTTTTTCGGAGTTTGCTGTGGGATGGAAAGGCATGGGTTGGGGGTGGGGATGGAGGATGAGGGAGGCAGTCAGAAGGAAGTATTTTTTGCATAGTCTTGTTAGGTTAGCACTGTACAACTTGTATTCTGTAAATATCAAGTATTGAAATAGATTCTTCACATGTGATGACATTGAAATATTTTTTTACAGTTTGGCCCATCAAAAAATTCAGAAGTTATTGTGTCAGATTCCTGTGGTTAGTTCTTTTCAACATGTGATACGAAATTCATAAAATAAGCCAGAAAGGCAATATATTTTGAACAAAAACTGTGAAAAAGCCAGAAATGGGCTGCAGCTTTGTGACATTTGATTTGATTGGCTGTCAACCAGTCTTGATGTCCGGCACTACCAAAGATTCAATTAGGTCAACAAGTAGCCACTTTCAGCCAGTTACTAATGGCGCATCTTGCTGTCTCTTCAGTTGTCCAGTAATAGGTGAACTGTATACCATGGAATGGGGTCAGTTGTGTAAGCTGTGTCTGTAATGTGGGAATCGCTCTTTGCTAATGAAGGTGTCCGTATCGTAAATGAACCAATTAGTGGGCACTTCAGTGCCACAAAAAACTAACGAGACTCCCCTTATCAAGCTCTTTGGGATTCGTTTTGAGAGGAGCTCGGTCCCAGCAATGGAGGTATTTAGCCTTTCTTACATATTGGATCACTCAGTTGAGACACAAATAGACTGGCCTTAAGTTTTTTATAGTGAACGTGTTGGTGTAAACCTTGCTGAAACAAATCCAATGGGATTTATTGTACTTAAAGAAAACTAGATTACCGTGTTCTTTGTTGCATTTGCCACTTTGGTAGCTAGAAATTTAGTATAATATCTGAAAGTAGGTAATAGAAGGGAGGCCGTATGAGTAGGACATTTGTAATCAACGCAGAGGGTAATTAAATGCAGGTAAATTTTGGGTCCGGGTAGTTATACTGAGAGCCCAAAAATCATATAGGTATCAGAGTGACCCACTCAAATTTAAGGGACTTCTTGCAGCACAATTTTTTTCCCGCTAAATTTTGTATCTTTTGAGTGACAAATCTAAGCAGGTCATCAAAATAAAGCCTGGCTTTGAATGGGTACAGGATCCAAACCTGACTTGTTGTGCAGTTAATGGGGTATATGCTAGAAACCTTCATTCAGTTAGTGCTACTGTTTTGAAGCAATTTGAAGACGTTGGACCATTTTAAACACACTTTTCAGAGTTAATGGAACATTAAAAGGGCACCTTAAAGAGTCAACCAAGCATTGTAGACACACTTTTAAGAGTCAATGGAACACGAAAGCTACACTTCTCAGAGTTGATCAACATAATAAAGGGCACTCGATCATCTAGGAGTCAGTGGAACATTAAAAGCACACTTTAAGAGTTGAGTGAACATAAAAACACTTTTCAGAGTCAATGGAATATCTGAAAGCTACACTTCTCAGGGTTTATCAAACATAAAAGACACTCCTCATTGAGTCAATGTAACATTCAAAGCACACTTAAAGAGTTGGCCAGACATAAAACACACTTTTCAGAGTCCAGTGGAATATGAAAGTTACACTTTCAGAGTTGATGAAACATTAAAGAGAAACTTTTCAGAGTAAAGGGATCATGCAGGGCACATTTCTCAGAGGGCTGACTGCAACTGTTTATCTCATCACTCTGTGAGGAGGATGAGTTTTGTGTTACATATCTACATTGACCCTCATTACCTCCAATTTACGCCTGTAATCCCCAGTAATACCCACAATAAAACCCTGATTAACCAGTGGGCACAATGGAGGAGGGCGCTCTATGGCAGAGGGCAGCCTCCCCCGTCCTCTTCTCATTTACCAGCCAGCAGTTAGTGAGCAATTTGGAAATTTTTCGTTTCACTTTGGATGGTTTTTGAAAGTTTACGTAGGAGAATTAGTTTTGGATTATATCTAATAGCAGACCTCGTTTTCAGATGTCAACAGTATTTGTAAGTATGGTCTGTTACGTGACTGAAGCTTTGTATTCGTTGGCATCTACTATTACATGAGTGTATCTAAATCTATTTCGCACCTACTTACCTCCCCTATAACTACTATTGGATAGTCCTGGGACACAATGATGGGCAAACTGTGGTTGTTTCAGTACAAGATCCATATTTGTGTTGAAGTTTGAAAACACCCCCCCCCCCCCAAAAAAAAAACAGACTTTGATACAGAAACTAAATAGTGCCAATAGTTTTTAGGGGTGGGGTAGGGTGAGAGTTGCGACAGAAAAAACAAGAGGATGGGGGCTGGGTGTGGATGACACTTGGTGATTGAGGGGGTCACCCTCATAAAAGTTACAGACAGATCCTAGAAAACTCAAAACATTTCCTATGATGGTGTTCTTGTCTGCCAAGTACCAAACTGATATTTGAAAAACCATGCTGTCTTTAAAACATTTCCAGAAAAAAGTATATCCACTCATATCAAATAAAAAAATAAAAATAAAAACGAATAAAAAATTGGTGATGTATTCAAATTGTACCTAGCCAAAAATTGAAACAAAATTTTTAAAGTACCTTTGTGTTCTAGCTGTGCATAGAACAGCCTTGCAAGCTTTTGCGTATACTTTTCAAATCTTGTTTCAAATTCATGAGAGCTGGAATTACTATGGGAAACTTATTAAGTTGGGGAATATGCAGGGTTCCTGAGGCCCAGAAAATTAGCCAAGCCTCTACTTCCACTTTACAGGCTTGGAAAATTTATCGACTTTGTCACTTTAAGTGCATGCCTTTATGTTGCATATTATTATAAACCGAGAGTTGTGTAACCAGAAAAATGGGTATAGTCATAGTATAAAGAGTTTTCATACTTTGCTAAGGAAAAGTCGTATGTACAGATTTATTGTCCTTGGTGGGAGCGAACCCCCTAAATGGTACCTTATTTGTTCTACTGGCAATATGTTGCCTAAAAATGTTTGGTTAAGCCGCTTTATATGCTTGATTACATAAAGAGTACTTGGTGGAGTGTATTAAACCATTTTACACTTGTGCTATTATTGCAAGGTGTTTGTGTGAAAATTCACGTTGGGGGTGGGGGTGGGGGAGCTGAATACTAAATTATAAATGAGAATTGTCGAAGATTCTATGGCAGAGATGACAGTCTATTTAGCTCCTCGTCACCTCCTACAGTATTTACATATGTAATCCCCCACCTTGCCTGCAAGTACCATCTGGCATAAATCAATTAGCATCGGGATGGCGCCCTCCCACCTCTAGAGGGTGCAGTGGCTAGGTCACTCATCCTGCCTCCTCTTGCCCGTTTTTCTACAGTATTCAATGGAGAGCTTAATTGAACGTTTATGCATGCTGTACCCTGTTGACATTCTTTGTAGTAAATGTTACCCTGAAGGTACTTGTAACAAAGAGTGGTAAACCACACAGCTTGAGTGTGGCTGGTTTAGATGCCAGTGGTACAAGTTTTGGAAAAGTTGTGGTCACACTGCCGTAAATCATTGCATACTTAAAGGCTTCGTATTGGCCATCATGTATTGCCTTGCAGATACCGTCCACAATATATTCTAGCCAATCAGTGCTGACAAACATCAGATGTTTAAAGTGATTTTTAAATTCTTTTCTACAGCCTGTGGTGATTGTTTTCAGATAGTATGTATTGTGGTACATATTTTGAGGAAAGTAAAAGATACCTTAACCAGACTAGTGGATTTTTCATCAGGAAATCCTGATAACAGTATCGAGTAAAACATCTCTTTTAGCTATACGATCATAAGTACCTGGAATAAAAATTGTAAAAAAAAAAAAAGCAAAGAATTGAGAAGCAGGGTTTTGTATAAAGATTTGAATATTTAGCAGGGTACAAATTTCAATTCTTTTAGGATTCCTTTCAAGTGTCTTGAAAAAATCACCCCCACCTGCTCTTCCAAGTGTACAAGGGGTACGTTGTGGTTTTCATGTGCTGTATTTAGTGCTAGTGGCAGTTGTTAATGAGGGGAGGAGGATGATCTTGGTGACATTTGGTACTATTTGGCCCTCCATAAAGTCTCTCAGGGGTGAATTGTCCATATATATGCAAATTTTGTATGCTTGCTGTGTATAGACTCATCTGTAGGAATAAAGTACAGAATGTAATACTTCTAATGAGATTGGAGCTGTTATTTTCTTCTAGGGTACCAAATAAAACCAACAGCCTGGACTGTGGGTAATGCAGCCCCCAGTAATCGGAGAGATGATTTAGTCCTGACTGGAACTCGCATTGGCCACACTTACCTTACGCATGCCTATTTACTTCACGGGAATGAGATACCATATTGTATCCCCTGTGATTGTGCTTTCACCCGCAGTCACATTCTCGTTGACTGTTATGAATACTCCCATGTTCGTCAGAAGTACTACACTGTACCAAACCTGAAGACAGTGTTTGAGCACACAGACCCTTCTCTCATTCTGGGCTTTCTGAAGGAAAGTGGCCTGTATAGAAATTTTTGACATGACTCCTACATTTGCATTTGCCTGGACTTTCCTGTTGAACTCTACCCCATCTTTCCTTTATTTCAGTTGAATTCTAACTCCCCATTCTAGTTGACACTATATAACACATTGGTGTTGGTGTGTCGTTAAACCCCATCTAACTAACAAACTAACTTCTTCCAGGGTTACAGTACTTAGGTATTACCTTAAAGAAGTCTGATGTCCCACAAAGTCACGGTTAGAATGTATTAACTTTGAGGTAGAGAAGATGAGTACAACAGTTGACACTGATCAGAAGATGTTAGGAACTCAGCACAGCTGAGTATTGACAACGAATGGACTAATTCTTCAATGAGTTTACATTGAGATGAGGCCCCGGTCTGCTAGTGTTAGGTTAGACACCACAGAGTACATGTACCCACCTCATGTCGAATGCTATACTATCTTGTTTAATTAGAACCTATGGTATACACTGTTTACGTTTTTGGTCCCATATCAATGGTACATCCGTCATTCAAATTATGTCAAATGACTATCCATGGAGGTATGACTTACTTTTTCAAAGTTCCAAGCCAAATGAACTAAAATAGTACTTACAGACCCTGCCCAGAAGCTTTTCAGTGCTGCATCAGTTGAAATTTTTGTTTTTACTTTTCGTTTTTTTTTACAACTAAAATTCTCCTCAGGTCATACAAAATCATGTCTGTTTTTTAATTGCAGTGTATGCAACATTACCCATACAAATATCTATGCTTTCATAGTGGTCTACAGCCATAGTTAATGTAATGCCTGTACAGGATGCATCTCCACTATTTACTGTGCCTTACAAGACGAAATCAAATTATCAGTCTGAAATTTCCATACAAGCCTTATGAAAAAGTGCTGTCACCCTGCATTTATCCATAAACTTTGTATGAGGTATCTTCAGTTTTGTTTTTATTTGGCCTTAATGGAAGTTTGTAAGATATTTTTAGAGAATCGATGATGAAGGCTTAAAAATGAGGATGTATGTGATAAATCTCTGTAAACATGTATCATGCATTCAGTTTGCTTGACAGCTGCAAGATGTATGATTTGAGATGATGAATCACACCTTAAAAGCATGGCTGAGGTAGATGTAGCATAGCTGAGGCATCTGCAGCTTGGCTGAGGCATCTGCAGCTTGGCTGACTCAGCTGCAGCTTGGCTGAGGTAGCTGCAGCTTGACTGACTCAGCTGCAGCTTGACTGACTCAGTTGCAGCTTGACTGACTCAGCTGCAGCTTGACTGATTTAGCTGCAGCTTGGCTGACCCAGCTACAGCTTGGCTGACTCAGCTACAGCTTGGCTGAGGCAGCTGTGGCTTGGCTGAAGTAGCTGCAGCTTGGCTGACTCAGCTACAGCTTGGCCAAGGCAGCTACAACTTGGCTGAGGCAGCAGCAGCTTAGCTGAGGAAGCTTCAGCCTACAGTTTTGACATGGCACCTTTAAAGGCTATTCTTCTAGTAGGGCTATTTTTATAGTAGCAGTTTGCAGATTTTAACCATTATTTTCTTTTTCCTTGATTTTCTGTACTTTTGGACTGCACATTTTTAGGATATTTTGAACATGATTCTGACATGATCAGCTGTGTCATCTTAAATTTGTCCTATAGGTCTGTCTCAAGCACATGCCACATGCCATTACAAAACCGTCTCAGTGCTATTTCAGCCACACTTTCATCAGAATTATTTTATCTGCAGGGCTCTTGTTAAAAATGGAATGGAGCCTGCATTTGTTTTCCAGGATTCTAGCTAATGTTTTATATTTTGAGAAGTAGTCAGTGTTCATGAAATCAGTTGCTATGTTAATTGCATCATATTATCATGATGAGAAAATATTCTGGCAAACCAAAGGCTGAGAAAGTTCACTCCATGGTGAAGATTGGCCGAGTGTAACCCAAGCTCTAAATTGCTTATTAGGGGACATCCCCAAGAGGGAAGAGCCAAGAATGTTAAATGCAGTTTCATGGGTTAAGGAGAAGCTGGCCGTGATAGCCTGCGTGCAAGAAAAAGAATTATAACGTTTTGTTTATGAAAGTGAGGAATGAAGAGTAGAGTTTTTCATCTTTCTGTGCAGAAGTTGGTGATACGGCTGATCTGATTGGTGGAGAGAAGAGTGTGACTGAAGTCTGGCCTGTTCAATTTGTTAATCTAGCAAATTTCTGCAAATATCTTCTGAGAGTTACCCCGATTTCTTTGGATGCTATTTCCCACTACATATTCAAATGGTTCATCATCTTTTCGTATTGGACACAAGTGTAAGTTTTATCCAGATGTTTGTCTTTTCAAAGTTTGTTGTTGTTTGCTTGTCTTAAGTCTTCTTTCACTGTACAGTACAGATGACGACGTAAAATTGTGCATTGTGTATTAAAGATACTGTTTAATGGCTTGGTGTAATGTAACCCATGGTGTTGATGTATTATTCCTTTGTGAATGTCTTTTCATTGATATGGCAATTAATGCACAGCTTTTTAGCTGTTACCCGCCCTGCAAACTTTTTGGTACTGTATACATGTCACAGAGTGTTTCTTTTGAAAGGCTTTGTCAGTTTCTGTAGTGGGTATCAATGTGAGGACTGGGTGGGGGTGGAGTGGGGTCATCTTTTGGTGGTCTTTTCGAGTAGTTTGACTTTAAAAGTCCTTAATTGGAAGGGTAAAACATAAGTTGACATGGGGGTGCTTTATGAGAAAACAGGTATCCCCATTTGACAATGGGATCCTCTAGAAAAAATTGTAGTGCTAGTTTTCATAGTGTTTGGTTATAAAATCAACTGATCATTTGGTGGTGGAGGAAGGGGGGGGGGGTAGGGGATGTTCATCCTTCAGTTCCCTGCATTTCAAAGGCTGTCTGCTGTTTGGTTCATGTGATTTAGCTTTTATCATGTTACATAGTGTATGTTGAGCATTTGATGACATGGAGAATGAGCCAATGAACTTGTCAGATTAGAAGTAGGTCAGCTGCTGAAGACTCACAGAGCATACCTGTCCTAATGGAGAAGTTTGAACTCTTCATTCAGTGAACTGTGCTAATTGCACTCCTGAAGCCTTGTATTAAATGTACACATAGATTACTGCTGGAAGCGGTAAGGTATATTATTAAATAGTGCCAAGCTAGTTAGGGCGATAATTTTGTAGAGTTTCACTAACGGTGTTCCAAAATAGTGCTATGGATTGGGGAGGAAGCAGTAAGACATATCAAAGCCGGGTACATTTTCTTCCGCTCCACTTCTTTAAGCAAAGGAAACAGTAGAGGTTGATACTGAATTTATAATTGTGTTGTACCGATATTACTTATTACCTATATGACTGGTATCTGATATTTCAAGTATCAGTATCAGATGATACTGATCTGATGCTGATAATTATGAAAAAAGGTACTTTTCACAAAGTTATAGGCTAGTCTCACCTATCATAAAACATCATTTCAGTTTTATGAGGTAAAGTGTTAGGACTTTTAGTCAAATGTGAGAAAATAAAGTTACTTTTATACAAACTATAAGTATAGTAATATCGCTTGATGGTATTGGCATTTTAATTAAAGTTTGTTAGTGCAGGACAAATATTGGGGAATTTGTGCTGAAAGTAAAATCGAATACAGAAAATTGGGCCAACACTGTTCATAATATTAGGACATTTGCATTAAGCATGTAAAACTATAATTTAGCAGAAAATACTGGTCATTGTCTTGGGCATCATGTGTGAAATGACCAAGTCAATACCATTTTTGGACATCTACCATAACATTTAATCAAAATCTGGGAAATCGACGTGATTGGGTTTTGTTGATAAACATGGTTTTTCATACAGCGCAGTACTTTAAATACTGAGCTCCCTAGAGATAAAACAGTTCAGAGGGTTTTATATTCATACCTGTATGTACTTTTTGTTTTTCACTAAACAGATAGTAAGTGGATACTACAACTTTGCTCATAGAGGGCAGTTTACTACTGCAAATTATTCCCAATATATGTATAGCCTAGTACTTCATGGACGTTCCAGTTTTCTAGGAATTATTATCACTTTGTCTTTTTTTTTTTATTAAATGTTTGAATGCTTCTTGATATCCTTGTTAATGTTTCTATGGTACTTTTTTTGTTAATTTACAGAGCCCGTTTTTGTATTCTGTAATAATCTTAGGATTCTGTGAGCCCCCTGGCATGGGGTCAGTGTTTTCATTGTTCTATGTTTTATAAGTCTTAGTGTAATGCCCTTATGCAGGCTTGTGAGAAAGTACATTGAAATTTAAAATAGGAGACTGATTTTGCCATACTTTCATTAGAACAAGCAAACTGTCAATCTGAAATTAAATGTTTCTATGGCAGGTGTTTCAAGAACTTTGTTTCAGTATGGTGGGTACAGTGTTGTTAGCTGACCACCACAAAAGGAGAATAACATTGTGACAAATTACAACTGAAGGCCGGGAGGAGTCCATTTGAAGCTTCCTTAGTTTTGAAATAAATTGGAGAAATACTGACGTAGGCCAACTTAGGGAAGTCACGTCTGCAGCTCTGTATGTCTCTCCACAATCTCATCCAAATGAGATGAATTATTTTTTGAAGGAAGTCTGCGACATTCTTAAAACCTATGGTCCTTTGAATCTGCACTGTGTGTCCAGAAATTTCAAAATAAGGGGGCACTTTCCCTTGTGTGAAACTTGAGATAAATGAAATCTTTGCAGACATAATTTGCGACTGTTTCATTCTTTTCCCCCTCGTTAATCAAAAGGGATGCTTTTCTTAACCAACAGTTCAACAACATTTGTGGCATTCTGCTCATTTGGTTGTATGAAAAAATCCTTTCTTTTCGTGCAATCTCATAGGGGTGGTAAGATGTGTTAAGAGTCCGGTTGTGATTATGCCTTCGCCAGATTTTCCAATAATGAACACACCCGTATTCCCATTTGGCATCCAATGACAGTATGATTTATGGAATATTATTTCATGTGTAATGTTTTTAATGTATAGTAGTATTTTAATTGAGATCTGGAATTTTGCTTTAGACTGGATTACTAAAGACAATATATTTTTATCCTTTGCAATACCTTTACTTTCTGTAGTTGGTGAGAAATGGAAAGGAACAAAATTTCTTTTCCAGACTTGAAGGAGGATAGAAACTTAAGATTTAAATTAGTTTCGTAAATTTTCCTGGGAGGCCCCATTTAGGATGAGGAGGCAAGGGGTACAGGAGAGGCAACGGCCTCCAGGGAAGAAAAGTAAATCTGATGTTTTCGACGGTTTACAGGTTTTTTCCAATTAACAGAATCAGATTTAAGAAAGGAGACTTCAGGTTTCATTAGGAACTGTGTGATGATGTGTAGCCTTTAAGATAGAAAGGCAGAAACTTGCTTAGTGTTCAAACCAGCTGGTAGTATGTACAGGTTTTCCGTTAGAGGCTTGGGTAGGAAAATAGGCATGTCTGTAGTTTAAACCAAGCCTCTCTTGTGGGCTCATATATCTGTATAGTGTAAGTTTTGTAGAGAAGCATGCAGGAACATGGAGAGTGAGAAATCAACATTGCCCCTTTCTAAGGGTGCAAAGAAGGATGAGGGTGGGCGATGAGTGAGGGCACCCTCCAATAAAGATTGCATGCCTTCTCCACTTTGCTGTCAACTTTTGCCAGGTGTTAATTACAGGTGAGTGAAGGTTACGTGTAAAAGCTTGGTAATTTTTTGAGATTCAGTCTGCTTGGCCAGCTCTTATCTACAGTAGTACTGAGGTTTCAGTTTGGATTAGATGAATGGAGAATGTATGAACCCATCCCTGTTTGGCAGGCTTGGCTCATGGTTGTTTGTATTAAATGTTAAAGATATGCAAGGATATCACAGAGAGTATTAACTAACCATTAACAGTTTGTATTGTAGTTTTTCTTAAATAGCCAAAGGTTTAGATTGATGAATTTGCTATAACCTGAAGATTCTACCAAGAGAAAATAAAAAGTTTCAAGATCTGTAGTTTGGAGCAGAACTTGAAAAAGATACAGGCTGGGGGGGGGGGGGGGGGATTGAAAGGACTTGTATACAGAGAATGAGAGGAAGCATGATGGCATAAATGTTGTAAGTTACAGATGAAATAAATTACATTTTGTGTATCTGTCATTTTGAAGATACAGTACACTATGATTTGAGTATGAAATTTGTGTCAGTATTTTTTTTAGGACTACCCAGACAGACAGACAAACAGAAAGACATAGAGTTATAGACACAAGGTGAAAGATATGGCAGAACCAACAGTATAGACATTACAATCGACAAGTAGACATACTTACTGTTGATTTACAGTATAGTTATCAGTGTAGAGGGAAATTTGGCCTATTGATTAAGGTGTTAGACTCGTGATCCAAGTGAGTGCCGGTTCAATTACTCATGCCGGGGTCATTACATTGTGTCCTTGGGCTAGATGCTTTATCTCAATGGCCTCTCTCCACCCAGGAGTTCAGTGGGTACCTGTGATGTAACTTGTCAGTGGGGGTTCCGTTAGAGCTGCTTCTGCACTGGTAGGATGACTCCAGGATCATTCTTTGTTGAGCAAGGGTAATATTGTGCTGTGCCTTTGTTTAGGATTGCCTAGTTATTGGCAAAGTGAAGAAGCAAATACTATACTATGAAAGGTAAAACAGGTGTAAAGAGAAACCATGCCCTGGAATAGCAAAGTTTTCAAAATGATTTATAAGAAGAAACAGATTTCAGTCAATGATTGGAGTGTTTGGGAGAGGTGGGGTTATTTGCAAAGTAGCAATTATTCCTGGGCAATTCCAGCCTTAATGATTCCTCCTGGATGACCCCCCCCCCCTCCTCAAGATAACTAGTCCCCAGGTAATTTCCACCCAGACAGTTTCATATTTTGTGGTAGTGGCTTGTCTGGGTGGCAATTGTCAAGGGTGTGAATTGTCCAGGTGGCAATTAAAGCGCACGGGGAGGGTGAGTGGTTGTCTGGGATGAAAGTGTAAAAAGTGGTAAATGTCAGCATTTATACCAGGCCAATGTTCACTGTGTTTCCATTTGTGAAGTGGTTTAATGTTGAATCAACATGGTCAAAAACCCTCATCAGAAGCTGTTCAAACAAAATCCATTTGGCAAGAGTCTACCTAACCTCATTCTGACTTCAGTAAGATGGTACAGTAATCTTTTCTGACTTCTGTCGGACAGTGTATTGAAGTCACAAATGGGCTATTCCTTGAGGAGACATTTGGATCTGTGACTACTAAAACTCACCCAACCTCAGTCCAACTCATTGCAAACCAAAACTCAATGTCAGTCCAACCACAGGATGTGTGCTGGGCAAATGTGCATCTACGAAATACTCGGTATATTATGTTTCCTGAAATGAAAACTAAGCTCCAAGCTTTCTGGAGTCTATCTCAAAACAGCAAAATCTATATGAGTGACTTTTTCTTTGTGGCATGTGTATACTTGGCAATAATTCAACACACTCAAAACCTCAACCCGCAGCTGTGTCAGCTTTAGCTGCAGCTTCCTCAGCCAAGCTGCAGGGGCTGCAGCCATGCTTTGTTGCTACACACATTGCAATAGCAGGATTTCTTCTATACTGCTGTTGTAATTTTTTACAGTAAACAAAACATGGCTGCAGCTTCTGCAGAGGGAGCTGCACGCATGAGGCCTTACATGTTGCCTCACTCCTACAATGGAGGGTTTGCAAATGAGTGTTCTTGTCTGGGGACACCTACACGTTTTGAAGCTACCATCGTATTACAAAAGGTAATTCACAGAGTGACCCCCAAGCTTCTTTGTTTGAAAAATCAATAAAGAATGTGTAAAGGATATGCATCACTGATACACTAACCACAGGGAAATCCACTGTGGACATATTGACCAGGAAAAGTCTATAACAAGCAGACAGGTAACCTTACAGACAAACTAAAGATTAGATGAAATAAACACTGTCACAAAAATTGATGAAAGGTGTCAGAAATAAAAGTAAAGGATGGAAAATTTTTAAGCTCTTGAGTAACATTACTGTTGATTTTATTGTTTATTAGAGGGGAATGGACACTTAAGAGTCTCACTCTCCTTTCAAATGTTTAAATAAAGCTTCAGTTAAATGCAAAATAAAATCATAATGGATGGGCAGATTTGCTGCAAAGTTCCATGTTGTGAGTATTAGTACAAGTGTACTTATATTTCTGGTTGTGAGAACCATCACCTCCTTTTCTTGAGTACAAGTCTAAAATAAGCGTTTTCACCAGTTGGAAATTCATACCTGGGTACCCGAAACACATTACCCATCGGGTACCCAGGTACCCAACTGTAGCTTGGTAACTTTTGACTTTAAAGCATTGTGTACTCACGACTTGGCCCACCGGCCCCACTTGTCTATGGCTGATGGGACCGAACAAGGATAACAAACTATGAAAATGATTAACTTCTCTGGTGCAGTTGGTTCTAATTTTTTTTTTGCGTAAGAGGGAAAATCAGACAAAAATGGTTAATTTGATCTGGAACTTAAGTGCCATTAATGCAATGTGCAGTCACACACATTTTAAACATGAGGGTTCAACTATTACCTACTACGGTTTTGTGTCCAGTGTTCCGTAACTTGTCATTGTGAAAAAATTTAATGTAAGTTAGCGACTGCAAATTCTGCACTAAATACATCAACCATGTGTCTTAATTTCTCATTAATTATTTTCCTGTAACTCTATTAAAAAAATCTCAACTTACACACTGTTTCTTTGTGATATGAAAGCTGTAAAATCTTTCCAATATCTGTTGGGCCAAAATTTCACCCATAGTAACAATTTTGGTATTATACGGCACACACTGTGTATATATACATACCAACATTCATTTGTTGCCTAGGTGCTCTGTTTGGTATGTTGTACTGTACAGAAGCAATGCATATGTGGCCAGTACAGGCTGGGTCAAATGTGAAATGAAACTGGCATGCTCCATTTTAAGGATGGGGTATACAAACAAAATGAGGAAAATATTTCCCGCTTTCTTGTCTTACATTTTGAGGCATGAATTTTGCAAAAAGGTAGAATGCAATATAAAATTATGAGCAACATAAAGGTAGGAATAATTTTAACCTTCAGTGAGCAGAAGTGTGGAAGATATTTTTTTTTTTATCTTTGCACATGGCATATGGCATCCTGTGGAAGAATGTATAAAATGAATGCTACAGAAGAGGTGAATTTTGTTTTGAAAAGCTTTCTCCACCAAAAGTACAAAGTTTTAGTGATTGATTCAAAATGTAAAAAAAAAAAAACATTGCCGGTTGGGTACCAGGGCAACTAGTGAAACACTATTCAAAATGTTGCATTATCATGCATGTGCAGTACTTTCAGTATACATGAGTACAGTTACTAGTTTGAGTGTAAGTACAAATTCATTCTTACAAGAATGAGTTTTGGTATATGTGTAAAAGTGTAAGTATAAATACATACTCACTACAGTTAAGTCTACGACGGTGTACGCTGCTAAAATTGACTCTAAATATGAGTATGTATAAATCCATTCTGACAAGTATGAGTTCAGGCAAGTATACCAGTATGTAAGTACAAGTAAATACTATAAGCCTGCTACATTGTAGCTGCTAAAACTGATTATGAGTACAGGCTCACATGGTAAAGTGTAAGTATAAATACATACTCAATACAAGTTTCCTACATTGTAGCTGCTAAAACTGTGAGTATGAGTAAAAGTACTGTACAAATCCATTCTCACAGACTGAGTACAGGTGAATGTGCCTTAGCATGAGTACTGTACTATATGTTGCAGTCACAAGTCAATCTGTAGACTGGTAATCATATCTCAAGACTAACAGCAGTGACCAAGAGGCAAACAATATCGACGCATCAAGACAGGTAGCTTTACCGATCAAGTTAATGTTTCGTGGCTTTGCAGGTATTCTCAACAAAGTTCTTGGCAGTATTAATCCGTATAGTATAATATGTCCATTACCCTAAGCTATGTTCTTGTGGAGATTTGACTGTTCAGTATATATACATTAGTCTCCTAACATGCATTGTCAGCATGGATGGACCTAACAGGCCTCATAAATATGTCTAGCCTTGGCCAAAAGACCTCAGAGTTTGACAGAAATTGTCAGTGCCCGTCATTTAAGGCTTATGTTGATGAATGGAATGAGTGTTAACTATTTGAAAAAGTAGTGTAAGATATAAATTAGTGAGTTACAAACTGCTGTAATTTGGTCCTTTGGGCCCCACCCAAGTGTATTAAATGTATGCAAAGCTGACAGAAATCTAGCCAGGCATCTACTATTTCAGTTTCTTGCTATCGTGCGGCTCCTTTCCTGTCTCCGTTGCCAGGAGTCCCTGAGGGATGCACGTATTATCTCATATGTTGTGAAATGTACACGATTGTCGCTGTGCACAGCCGTTGCGAACATGATGGACCTTTTCTACATCTGTATGGTATCATTATGAATCAACTTTATATGGAAGGGTGTGGAATACAAGTACTGTGCTTGAAGAACTCGATACGTGATACTCAGACGTATAAGATTTGTTCAAGATAGATGCAGTCTGATGTGTCTGAATCTTGAAGATATTCTGGGGAACGCTCGTCTTGTGAGAAATATTTTGAACAGTTGTACAGTATGTGTCATATTGTATGACATAGATATTGCACAGTACAGATATAGACAACTCTATTGAATAAAAGTCAGTCCTTCGTTCATTATTGAAGTTTAAAAAATCTTCTTACATTTAAATGGACTACTAAAGTAAGGGTGACAGATCTCATAGAGAAAGTTGTGTGCATGATTAGATGTCTTTATTGGAAGTTTTGTCTTTTCTGTGTAGGTTTATTTTTTTGAAGTATAGTGTCATAGGTGGATCAGCTATCATTCTGTTTTATTGTCTTTATTTCATGGAAAGATTACAGTGCTAGTATTATTTTTGAAGGGCTACATTCATTGCAAATAGTATTCTGATATGGTGTGAATTAAGAATTCTGTCTGCCGCCCTCTCATTATGTCTGGCAAGATCCAATCAAACGTAACATCAAATTTGCCAGTGTGGTCTGCTCTTTTTTACTTCAGATGTAACTTGCAGTTTATTTCGCTTCTCCTTAACTCCTTTTTACATGTTTTGAATACCGTTGGGTAAAACCCTCGTGAAATTTCCAAAGGGTATTACCAGAGCTTATAAAATCCTAATCTGGGTAACTTTGTGTGAGTGGTGCTAATATATTTCATTTTGGTACACCCCATCTATTTCACATGTGAACAATCCCATCTATGGCAGAATTATTCTTGGTTAAAGTTTGTATGACACAGAGGTGGTGCTGTCCTAAATTCGCTGCTGCACAATAGGTACTTATCCTCGTATTGTTTGCTGGGGAAATAGGTTTACCACGTATTTCACCAAATGGTTGTAAGGATGAGCACCTATTGCCCAACAATGAAGTAAGGATAGCACCATCTCTCTGTGTCCCACAAACTGTTACCAAGATTAATTCTGCCATAGATGGATTGTTCACATGTGAAATCATGAACACCTTAACATGATAACACTTGCTCAGTTGGAATTAAATCAAATCTTGACTGGAAAAATTGTGGTTTATTGAGGTGACCTTTTAACTTTGATAGTACTCAGCCACTGTAGTTTTAGAGACTCTTTCGGATGTTTGGATGTATGCAGTCTTATTTTCAATATTCTTGGTCACAGGTTGTGTAACTGTCTTCAGTTGGAATGTACGTAAATTGTATTCTGTGAAGGCTAAAAGAAATTCAGTTATGCCCCTTTTAAATACATTTAAGAATATAGGGAAAAATCCCTTCTCTTTTTCTGAATTTGTTCCTTAACCTTGTTTTTTTTGTTTTTTGTTTTCCATCGACATTTAGTAGTAAATTTTATACCTTTTTTTGCCTTTTCAACATTTTTTCTCTCCCAGTTGTTGATCATTTGTTTATGTTTTTTAATCTTTTTGCATGTTGGTTTATGCTTTTGTTTTAATAGTTCATTGTGAAGTGCTTTATTCTTTGGTAAATAATCCTCTTTTATTGTAAAAATGATAATAATAGTGACAGTAAGGCTCACACTCTACAACTCGCTACAGTTTGTGATGGTCATACTTGAAACTGCCAAGTTTGCCAGTCATGCTAATATCAGGTCGCCTCCAAATGTGAAAACAGTTGATTATGCAGTTTGGTCAGTGATAAAATTGTTGGTAATCTAAAATGGAATGATACATAAATTTTGACCTAAACAGGATGTAGCAATTTCCACTTGTCTTGCCCCTATGTAAGAGAGAATCTTCATAGTTACAGGTTATGCAAGGAAGCTTTTATCATTTCATTTCCATGATTTTTAGAAAGGGGCCAAAAATAGAGAAAACTTGGCAAAAGTGAGGCTGAAGATGAGTCATATATGATTGCCTGTCAGCATTGGTTTTGACCAGTATTCACATTTGAAAAATGAAATCAAAGGGGATCTCCCACTTTGAAATATATTTGTGTGGGATTTTTTGTT
Organism: Holothuria leucospilota; assembly: GCA_029531755.1. NCBI lineage: Eukaryota > Metazoa > Echinodermata > Holothuroidea > Aspidochirotida > Holothuriidae > Holothuria > Holothuria leucospilota. The sequence goes on from CM055971.1 coordinate 51,746,595, forward strand.
ATGTTCTGCAGGATTTTTACTGGCGTTTCTGCTGTACAACTCGTTGAATTGGGCAGCTAAAACAGTGCAGGAATTACAGTAATTCCCACAGACTATTATTATCTTTGTGGGATAACCTGACTCAGCTATGCCACAGCGACACTTGAGAATACTCCAGTCACATGCCTTATGGTGATCACTAGATCATCATGGCCCCTCCCTACCAATTAACTTATATGTAACCCTTAATTACCTACAGCTAATATCCAGCAAAATTAATAGCACAGTGAAAGGGAGCCCTCACCTAGGACAACCTATGACATCCACTTTTTACCATTTGTCAGATTTATGCAGTTTTTGCATCTTGCAAAAATTCCATTGTTTTACCCTGTCATCCTGTTGGTGACATTTTCTGTTGGAGCGAAGTGGGATGCCGTTTTGGACAACAACAGCTTCAGTTTGGCACACAGTTGGCATGGACCAAGCCTGATTCCAAGATTTCAAAAAATCTGAAAGCAACTTTGGTATAGCCATCTATTTTGGCTAGCCTGGGACACCAAGTTTTTTCAGATTTTCAGTGATTAATTGATCGCTCTAGAAGTTTATTGTGTATTGTGTTCGTCCCTGTTTCTGACGTGTATCCTGACTATATCCCGGGATGCAGTCAGGATTGCCCGTGTCCCCACCCTTGCACCACCCCTGCCTCCTCATTCTGTGAGCCAGAGTTTGGATGTTTTGATGCTGGCATCATTTTATTCCTTGCTCTTCATCATGTAATGTAATTGTTACAACATAGCGGACCGACTGCATGGTCAAGTGGTTAGAGCATCCGTCTTGCAGCCACAAGGTTTGGGGTTCGACTCCTGGCCGGGTCATACCAAAGACTTTAAAAATGGAACCTACTGCCGTTGTGCTTGGTGCTCAGCATAAGCAGTGGAGTAGGGAAAACAAACCAGTGAGCCACAACTGGGAAAAAGGTTGTGGCTGGGTTGACTTAAACCAATTGGTTAGAAACTGAGCCGTAAAACCTCATCTAACTCTTACTCTACAACATAGCCTGTTTTATAAATGTCTAGTGTCATCACTTAGATGTAAAGCTTGATAGCTAACTTAAATTTACAAACATCACTTTGTAACACTGATCAATGAAGACTGTCATATTGTAGGTTTGTTGGATTTGATACAGTATATGCAACAAACCTGAAATACAGTTGATTGCTATGGGCTTGATACATACATCCATACTGTACAAGATAACAGATGTAGCCAGTATCAGATAAAGAGAAGCTGGTCCAGACCTCACTAACCCCCCTACCTCCCCTTCACCCTGCTGCCTCCCACAGAAGAACTCAGTATATAGTGAAAAATATACCATTCGAAATCTTATGAAATGTGGCAGTGTCCAGTTCCCCTTCTCCCTTCCCCTGCCTTGAAAAATTTTGGTCTGTGCCTACAGTTACTGCTTTGATAAGTTTTGCTGTTTCTCATTTGCACAGCTACTTTACAGTAAATGTTAAAAGATACTGTCTACTCTTCATGTATTCATGCATTTATAAATAGCACCACCTTAAAGTGATCTGCTTCGATTACTTTATTGTTTATTTGGTAGGAATGACCCGTCCAGTAGTTTCCTTGTTTAAATCATCATAATCTTTAATGATTATAGTTAAACTAAAAGCTCAGATTGCTACTTCCTTTAGTTATTTAAAATTTGTAGAATATGTAATAATTATGAATAAAATTTCATTCCAAGAATTGTAATGTTTAAAAGAATAATGGTGGGAATCGGGATGAAAGCTGCATTACCAGGGTTTGCTGGTATAGGGCAAAGGGCATGCATATGGGAAGAAGATAGTATCAGACAAATCTGGTTTGCTCACTACTTATCTCCCCTATTACTACTGTTGGACAGTGAAATGGAATGTTTGGAAAGTAGCAACATTGCATGAAGCTGTGATGTCTAGGGAGCAACAGTTGAGCAAGGTTTCATTCTGCAGGGTGAGATTAAGAGTGGAGAGTTGTAAGCATTTTTGCTATATTCTGTCATTTCATTTAAGGGAGAGGGGGGTGGGAATGCCTGTCTTGCCCCTTGTTATGCCTGTCTTGTCCCTTGTTATGCTTGTGCTAATCAGTGATAGAGTAGGAGGGGAGTAAGAATCAGAAAGGAGAGGGGAGATTGAGGGAAAAAGGGATGGTAAAGTGGGGGGGGGGGGGAGGGTGTTGATGAGAGAAATGAAATAAGGGGATTTGCAAAGGAGAGGTCCTAGGATATCATCCTTATGCTTATTACCTTCCAGAAGGAAGGAGAAAGGGCCCTCCCATGCCTTCAGTGTTTTGAGATTTCTGTGATTCAATATGTGATAATAGTGCTTGATCTTTACAATAAAGGCCTGACATAATTTGTATGTGACTTGTGGTCATTTGTTTTTTAATTATTTAAAACATGAATTTTGTTTTGGACTCGGCATAATTATGAAAAGTTTGCTTCCAAAACAGCTAATAACCCCAAATTAATGGCAAACCTATTGCTTATCCTCAAAAAAAAAAAAAAGACAACCACATAATGCAACAGATAGTGGATAGTGTGTTCTGGAATAAATTTTGGAACACGTTGGTACTCTATGGTGTTATCACATTGGTGGCAGGTTTTGAAAAATTTTCATTCCAGCATTTATCAGGTTTTGGAACCAAACTTCATAACTATCCAGTATGGCCAGAAATATTCTCTTGCCAATTTTTTTTTAAATTTCTGTCTTAAAAGAAAAAAGACAACAGTATAAGAATACAGATTGCATTTCAGCTTGCCAAGTTGAAAGGAAACAAAAAATGCAAAGATTTACTCTTCATGTGCATAGGTTAATTGTGCATGTACTTTCAAGTGGACATGCCGATTGATAAGTGATACCAGACGTCGTACGGCGTCGAACTGATGGACCGTTTAGTGTAACATCTGCCTCCATGACATATCACGTATAGAATGGCGCTAAAGTTTGCATTAAATTGTTTTTGTTTGGACATCACATTCGTTACAGGAGCAAAAATAATTAAGTTCTATGAACCGTCTTCTTCCTCAAAATTCTTCTTAGGGAGAAACTACTCGCCCGCTCGTCGTCAAAAATCCAGGTGGAAGACCTCAGAAAATGTTAGAAATGTACCAGAAACCCTGATTAATCATTTTTTAGTATTAATTGTCATTTAGATCAGATTCAGGAACGATGATGGATGTTAGACCATGCCAGTGGACCATGAAATGTTGCCTCAATTTACACGCCTCTTTGTCAGGACAAGACTAGTGATATTTATTTGGGGAGTTTTACGAGAGTTTCGGGTCATTACTCCCATCCTAAGCCAGCGGTCTTCAGCCTGTGTGACTAACTTTAAATTAGAGTGGCCATCATTCATTAGGGGGTTAGACGTGATGATGAGGGTGAACACTTGGACTTTTACAGTGTCAATTTTTTTTCTGCTGGAGTGGGGTTGATCTGAGGGGACAAAGGAGGAAAGTTGAGGGTAGGCTCCGTAAAGGAAGCAAGAATTATCCAAGTTTTAATTTCTCTTGTGCAAGGTTTTTGGGGAAGAACTGAAATTGTGTGTGATATGTTAACACCTGTATGTATAATGACAAACATGGGGGAATTAATGAACTGATTTCACTGTATGTAGTACAAAAGAGAGTCTTCAAATTGGTTGAAACTGGAACTTAAAAAAATTATTTGAAAAATTAATTTGATAGAAAAAAAGGTACACAGGAATGGAAAAATGGTAAATACATAGTGAAAGTTACAATTAAAGTAGCAGTGTTGTATTGAAAGGTAGTTATAGTAAAGACAGTAGATGACTTTGCATTACTTTTGGCTCTTTGTTGATTTTCAAAAAAGTCACGTATTCCCCATGCCCTCTGTCACCCTCCCCCCCAGTAACGTTATGGCTGAGACACTTTCACTCTATGTTCATTTGAAAAAAAATTGGCCATTCATTGTTTACAACCCTTAAATGCAACCCCCCAGTCTCCCACCCATTGTTCATTGTCTTCTTCTTTGCAAAATTTCGGAATGTATTCCAAAGTACATGTAAATCAGCATTTAGTGAGTAATGGTTGAAAACTCTTGAATTTAATCAGAACTGCATGATAAAAGTTTTTCTTTTTCAAGCAGACACAACACTAACTGGCCTTTGTGTATTTGGTCCCACCTTCCCCCATCCCTAGCATTTAAGTTGTAAACGTGTCAAAAGCTTAGTTATATAATGTAAATTGAAAATATTGCTTTATCATGTATAGACTTTCAAACCTTCTGTCAGTATAGTTCCACGTTTTTACAGTATGGTATGTGATGCAGCAATATAGTGTCGTTTGTGTCCTAGTATATATATGTAAGCCAGGGGGTCTGAATGTGAAGGAAAAAAAAAGAAGAAAACAGAAAGGAAAGTGAAAAGCAAAAATCATGATATGAAAGCTGAACGACATTTTATGGCTATTTCTTTAACAAATAAATTGTTAATAGGTAAAGTGTTAAGCAAAACCCCCAAATTTTTTGTAGTTTCTTTTTTAAAGTCTGCAATGGTTTCTTTGATGTTTTAGTATAAATTGCTGACTCTGTGTGTCATAAAAGTAGTTGGTTGTGAAAACTTTTAAAGAAAATGCTTTGTAATTAGTGTAATGCACCAAAAACAACATTAAAAATTTAATCACAGAAAGCGTTGTTAACATCAAACAAATTCCTTGAAATTTACGTCCGAGAGAAATTTTGTATGTATATGAAGCATGCTTGTTGCATTGGTTATCTCTCTTGCAATAAATCTTGCTTACTTAATAGTCGAGAACTATTATTGAAGAGAAATTCAGCTGGTACTTCGTATACATAATATTTTGGACACATGATACATCATTTACGGTGTTTTAAAGATAAATCGGTCATTCGAGGTACTCTAATGAAGAATTCTGTATTTGTAATTCTTGAAATAGCCCTTATTATCACTTTTCCGTGCTTCAACAACAGACAGTACCATCAAGATACTTCATAACGTAGGTAGTAATATCATATACCTTGTCGTATTTTTGTCACTAAATTCTTGACAACTACGGGGTGTTAAATGACTGTTTGATTGATTGCATTAAATCGTGCAAGGACTGTAGAGTATCATGTTGGACTTGGTCATTATAGTTTGTTAAAAGTTGACAGTGTCCTGCATGAATCCCAAATTGTACTTCAAGTGTTTGTTATAGGTAAGTTTTCTTGAGTCCCATTTAGGTAAATATAGGTTTACACGTTAAGTTTATAGTATGGTGTTGCTCATTATGTTCCTGTGCATGCAGGCTGTGAAGTTTTCAGAGATTCTTGTTGGAAGGGGAGAAAAAATGATAGCATGTGTTCAAGTACATTATCAGTTTACTTCTAGAAAAAACTTCCCCCTTACAAAAAAGTGTGTCAATTAGTTCCATATCCCCAGGTTTTCACGTGTCTGCCATGGGTATAATCACAGGTGTGTGTTTTCCCTTAACACTGACACAGGTTGGCCAGTACCACACTTTGCCACAAGTTTTTACAGATTTCACGTGCAAAGAGCATGGCAGTTGAAACCGATATTAACAAAGAATTCTGAGACAAAGTTTGTGGCTTAAAATTGAACGCAAGAATAGGTGTGCCATCCTGTGTCAAACCTGTATTCAGAGGGTTCCAAATACACAGGGTTGCCAACCAAAAACGTGTGATTTCTTTTGTTGTTCACATGTGATACTGCATTTTTATGGGCGTAGCCAGGTTGACATGTATTTTTTGTAAGGGTTTATACCAGTCAGTGGTTGTTTGGGATTATCTCATGCATTGAGCAACGCATATCTACAAGTAATTGACTCGTTATATGATCATGGTCACTATTATTTCATGTTTATACATTAGTAGCCTAACTGGATCAAGGATGACGAATGGCTGCTCTACTCGATGAAGAAGGCTGTTGTCTTCATTACTTAATAAAAGCACTAAGATTCCGTGTTCTTGTCCAGGTGTATTTTCTCAAATTTTGCTGTCAGTCAATGACTCTATTCAATTTTTAATTGATATTTGAAAAGAGTTTTGACTTGGTCCAAATTCCCGTCTATCTTAGTGAGATGATTGTTACGATACCGTATAAACATTCCAGTCACTCAACCACTGAGGCTAATTGAATTTGGGGTTGGCTGCTAACTTTGGGGGGAGGGGGGAGGGGTTTAATTAGCATTGAAAACTTGCTCTTTTGGTGAATATACAGAAATCAAGTTCCACCTCCGACATTTTTTTAACCCATTTTACAGTTTATACTGTACTGTCCTTGATTTTACTGTGCCATGTATGATGGCCTTTAATGGCTCCTTGTGTGTTGTATCACTTTGAAAACAACATGCCAGGCTAGTTATTATGTCTTAGGAAAGCTTTTGTGATACCTGAGCGAAGTGACAGTGACTGACACTAACTGCTCTGTTTTAATAACTGAGGGGCTAGGTTAGGAAAGGTAGGGTTAGTGGTTAGGTTACAATATTGGTCAGAGATAGGCGTAAAAATGGAAGCCATATTTAATTGGCTTATCTCTGTTAATGTAGTCAAATGAAGCCATATGCCTTCATATGTGTATACACATAGTGTTGTAACATACAGTTAGGGAACAGAGATATGGGAAGGTAGAGGTGTAAGAATAATAATGGAGATGTCAGAACACATAGGAGTAACCAAGGCAACTGAGTGGAACCTTGTTTATAAAGCATATTTTATCTTTATGGATGAAGGTTAAACTTCAAATGACCGTAAGAGGTAGTGGGCTTATAATGTCATGAAGGAGCAATAAATGTTAAGTATTAACCTGTTGTATTGTGGTCAACTTACATTAAGACAAATGTGGATAAAAGTTAGGAAAATATTGTAGATTAAAAGAATAATAAACTAAACGTGTCTAATAATGCATTCAGTAAATGACATACATAATTGGTTTGTAGTACAGGGTTCTGGCAGCCTTGAAAATTTTGTCAAATGTTGAATTTTGTTTTCACTTTTCAGGCCTTGAAAATGATATATATAGACAGAATTTTTTAACAAAAAAAAAAGTCCTAAGACAAAAGTCGTGCTGAAGTCATGGAATTTTTTGAGGACTTTGTATTAAATGTCACTGAGAAATTTATAGTTTCATCCTGGATTTTTATAGCCCAAAAACCTGCATTTTTGATACTTTGGTCTCTAGAATGTCATAGAAAACTCGTAATTCTTGTGTCTTTTAAGGTGCTGAAATCTGTGAACTAAATAGCTACTGCATGCAGTGTATACCCATATATTTAGTGCAATTTTCATTTTTGGTGTAATTTGCCAAGTTAAGCTGACCTGATGATAGGTTTAAGTGCTTGTTTCCACGAATGTTCTTTTGATATCATACTTTTAAGTACCTGTATACTCAATGGTCCCTGAATCCTCCTTCCTGTAATTTTATCCAGAATACTTTGCACCATTAAAGTAAATTTTGAAACAAATAGAGGGCTCTCTTTTTTCCTGAAGGTAGCAGATACGGCCGTGCTACTTTTCTCGTCATATCATAATGGCTCCAGTCTGTCTGTGACATCAGTTGGTTCCTTACACCTTGTTCTCTCATTCAACACTTGTCCATGACTTGTACGCTTTCTACGTACAAAGCACCTGTTGGGGTGATTTTCTGTGTCTAGGCCGCTTTGAGTCACTCAAATTTCATTGGTCGTCAGAACGGCATTAATGTCTGTGGATGTCCCTTGTTAGAACATAAAGATGTTATCGGAGAGTACAGGCACTCGGATGTGACTGACACGGCAGGCTTTTGTATTTGAGAATAGCAAGAGAGCTGTAATCATTTGTTTGAGATTGGAAGAGGTTAGTTGTGACTAGACATCATTACAGAGTAGGCAGAGAAGTTTAAGAGTTCTGTTTTTGATGGGAGAATTGTGGAGCAGTACAGCTTTTGTATTTTGTAGTTAAAATGTAGAACTTCATTGATCAGTACGCATTCTTGCTTTGTAATGTATTGTTGAAAAAAAAATTAAGTTATGAATAGCGTTTGTCTTCAAAATGAAATAGATTTCAGTTGGTGGGAGAGGAGGAGAGATGTAAATTAATAAATAGTCAATTGGGGTATATAAAGGGATTACTTTTTTGTCAGATTAGGTTGATGGGTTCTGTGTGCTGGTCTAATTTAATCAAAGAATGTAGTGAAATAATGGGACAACATTTGTAATTAAAATGTACTCCTACGTGATTACATTCATACGCAGTACCCCCGTTTTTTCCCTAATTTATTCTGCATCTACTTCTAGTTATAAAAATTGAGTTCTTTTGTGAATGGGGGTTAGGGTGCATGATGGATGACTTTCGTGAGAGTTCCAGAAGTAAGAGTAAGAATGTATAGCCCATATTTTGGCCAATCACAAGCCAAAAAAACACATTTATGAATAATGAAATCCAGTTACATAGTGAAAACTAGTGTACATATAATACAAAATCACCATGTTCTTTTCATGTATTGTTCCCCTACATCATCATTTTAGTCCCCTTCTACTTGTTATAGTCCCGACCCCCAGAAACCTCCCCTTCAGATTGTGCTGTGCCTGGTCCACAGACCTTTCCCCTTCAGATTTATAGCTCTATGCCTGATGATAATTGTTATTGATCAATATTACACTGTATAACTGATAGTTCAATCCCCGACCACTCGGCCATTAAACCATACATGTGTGATTCTTTCTGTGTACTGTACCTCAGCATTATCACAAATAATGCCCCTTCTAATCCTAACAGGTCCCCCAATCCCCCTCCCCATTGGATGTATTGATTTCTATCTGATGTTAATTGTGATTCATACATTATATATCACAATTGTGCAGGCTGGTACTATTTTTGGCCTTAATCCATCGTATCTGGAAGATCCATTCTTGGACTCATCCAGCGGGTTTCTCCACAAACTCTTATCAATTATTCAGATCACGAATAAAATTTAACTGCATTTTAGCTTGCTTCTTGCTTCCCGGTCAGTTGCCTGACCCAACAGGGGAGTGTGTGACATGTCTAGCCTTCCGTTACTTTGTGACAGGATTCAACCTTAGTCGCCAGGTAACCTTGACAAGTCCATCACCGTGGAGACTGGTGGTCGTTTTGACTTCTGTCTCCTTTGACAGGGACCATCCTTAAAAGATGACTCACATTTTGTTTCTGTCAAGGACAAGGCAAATGATCCAGGCCTTGTGCTGGGGAAAAGACGGAGAAATTATGAAAGTGTTGCTCATATTAACCAGTCAAATTCAAAATGTAACAGATATAGCGTGCACCCAAATTAGTTCTCTACTGGAAACTGGTTTCAGAGTTGGTATTGGTGTTAGTTATCACAAGTTTGGTAAAGGTTCCAAACATTTTGGAATGAGGAAGAGACCTACAGTAAGCTTATCCAGGCCATGTGCGGGACATGAGACAGAAAAATTACGTTTGTATTTTGTGGGTATATGAGACGTCAAACCTCACAGTGTAACTTTTTGGTATACACTGTTAGCGTGATTCAAGACTGTACATTGTTCAGCTATAAGCAATATATAGGTTTGGTTTGGTGCAGGCATTTTATAGGATGTTGGATCTGGTCTTGATGGTAAAAGTTAACACGCCTGATAGACTTTTATGTTGAATCTATAGATGTACTGCAACTTGCTCACTTTATAAAGATGAAATCATCACAAATTTGGCAAATACAATTGTACTATTCTGAATGATATTTCATACAAAATATGCAGTTACAGTATGGTTCAAGATGACATTCATTGTCATGAATAAGTGCCATTTAAAATTGTCACATTAATTGGGTAAGGGTATGTTTACCGCTGACATAGAATATTGGGTTCAGTTGTTATATCCCACACAGGAATTTGGTTGGAAATTAACAGTGTGCACATGTTTAGTGTTCTGTGCATCACCGCTTGTGCATTCATTGTGTGTATCATAATGGTCATTACATCTCATCTAAAAAACTTGGTTAAGATGGCAGGTTTAATACCAGAATAAAACCAGGTCATAGAAATTTTTGGTTTTCTACTCATAGTAACAATTAATATCAATTGTGGTACCAAATTAACATAATGATTCTGCAATAGTTTGCCATCAATTCATGGTTCTTTTTACTTTTGGAAATTTTTTTGGTTTCCTGAGAATGGAATATTGTGATTTCTTGTGGTTTCATTTGAAGGTTGTGTGTAATATATTATCCTCTATAAGAGGAAAGTTTGTTGTCCTGTCTTTGGAGACAATCCTAGGACAGGCTAATTTTGAGGTTAGTCTTGACTGTCTAATTTTTTCCTTGTTTGAAATAAACTGCAAGTCAACAAGTTTCTGTTTTCACCTATGAGCAGAGGTTAAGTGAAGTCTGTTTCTCCTCTCTTCACAATTTCCATTTTTAACCATAACTTACTTGCAATAAGTACATGGCAAAGTTCATGGTACAGGGAAGTGGAGCCCTCCATAGATGGCACTGCTTCATAGAATTGTGTTATAGACCTGTTACACAATTGATGCCTGGACTTTTCCTCGAAGGATTTATATTGTGGATTTGTAGGTTTGAAAAGGGTATATTGCAGAGATGTCCCAATTAATCGTGGGTTTGGGTTGCTTGCAATGTCTTCAGTTTAGGACTGTGAACATGCAGTAAAACCATTAAATGTGTAATTCGCGATTGTTTAGGGTTAAATCATAATTATCAGCCTACCCATGCATTTTGTACCAAAGTGTGGGTCAATTTTTTTTGGGGGGGGGGGGGGCTTAACTGTATAAACATTCGATTGTCATTTAGGCGTAATTGCCAGATTATCTCTGAGAAACATTGACATGGATACAGGGACTCACAGATTTAAAGAATGCAAAAATAAAAAAGATGGATAAAAAATTGGTGCAATTCACAGATGTTAAGATGGATAACAACCATGGAGAGAGAAAAATGAGTTTTGCAATAAATCGATAGTAGCTTTTTGCTAAGTTTTACGTAATTTATTCCACATGCGATTGCTTTGTGATCAATCGCTACATGGTCCCAGCTTACATCAGGTGGCATTATTACCTACCAAAGATGTGTCTTGGTTTTCTTTCCAGTCTGATTTATAAGATAATGTTACTCATAAACCTTGAAGAAACATTGCATACAGTTGTCATCTAGTGTCATATAGATCTGTAATCATTCCTGTCAGCTAACTTTCGAAGGTTTTTCTTAAAGCAGGTTACAATTTTTAAGGACATTTGCCTTCACATAATTTGGCATCCTAACTTTCTTTTGACTTTCTAGGTCTGTTGGGTTGTATTATTTAATGATTGTGTAAAAGTCTGTCTCTACTTTCATTGAACGTAAAGCATTCTATTTGTATTTCATTGATTTCTTGGTCGCTGTCATCCTTCACTTGTCTTTTTCTCGCAGCACAGTTGGTTTCACGTGATTGAATTCTTGTGACTGATAGTGTTTCGCGAGAGTCGAAACTGTGCCAGCCGGCCATTAGTCTCATAGACTCTACTAGATCATTTTTGATATAATCTCTTCTGTGATTTTAAATGCAACTCGCATTCCATCTTAATTATCAAGCGTGAACATTCGTCTTTGTCAACCAGTTTTAGAAATTTAATAAACATGTTTGTGGGAGATGCGACAGACTGTCAAATTTATTGATCCTTTATGAGTTGGCCACAACCTGCAGTGCAGTTATCTCAATGCATTCATCTTGCTAGGTTGTCCATGCTAGAATTCATCGCCATCTTAGTGTCAATCAGTAGGCTGATGGGAAATTGAAACTAACCGCCAAAAGAAAAAGTTCTCAAGGTAAATAAATGCCTCCGCCATCCATGGTGGAGGTCGGTTTTTATTCGCTCTGTTACCGGGGACAACATGTCGTTGTGTGACATGGAGCCGAACAGAACACACAAACAGGGAAGAGGGAAACTGCAACATGCAGAAGGATGTTGGGATGAGCTAATGATGTTTTAATTATTTATTAAGGGCTGAAGTTGTTATGAACGCTCCGCAGGCTTGCAAGATCAGAGTCAAAATCAGAACAAAGAGAGCTTGAGACGTGAATAATAGCTGTGTAAATAATGCCAGTTGGTCGGTTTGTGGATACAGTTTGAGAAGACAAAGAAGAGGACAAATCCTGTGGACCGCAAAGAGAGATTAGGGTGGACAGGACAAAGAAACTTATAGGGGTGACCAGCGGGGATGAGGGTGAATAAATTTTTTATTGCTTTTAGTGTTAACGATTGTTTGAATGTTTATAGCAGGTCAGAAGGGAAATGGACGTGTTAACAAATCTGTCTTCGTTAAATTGTTTGTGGTTTGGAGGAGATAAATTTCATTTTTAATTAATGAGTTATTTTCAGTTGACTTTGATGTGTTATTTTAGTACCTTTTGTTCTGTTTGAAGAAAAAGTTGTTAAAGGTAGGTTGATGGAAACTTGCTTTTTCCTGTAGTTAAGTAGGTTAGATGGTGCTGTGGAACAAGTAGGTGCTGAAAAGGATCATGACATAATGAAGTTACTGTAGGTGAGATGTTTTAGCAATAACAGTCTTATAGCAAGTTCGATCAGCTACAGTGATTCCACAATTTTAGCATCTCTGTCTTACATTCAGCAGCTTTGACAAATAGTTATGTAAACTATGATTGAGACACTTTACATGCTGAGAAACTGTCTAATGAGGTATCCATGTTAGATCAAATCTGCTGATGGTTATCATATTATCTGTACATTACATACAGTCGAAACAGTTTCAACAGTCCACAGTTAAGAAGTCGTTTTACATTGTGCATATACCTGAAGATATCGTAACCTCAATTTTCAAGTCAGTTTTCCTGACAAAAAGTTTTTTGTAACTTTTCCAGTAACGGTCTGGTTGTCTATACTTTCTTTGCAGTAGTACTTGCACTAGTGATATTTTTCTTTCCCAATCGAAAGGATTAGTAGATGCATATATTAAAGGGGTGTCATAAAAATTTGAATTTCAAATTAGTGGCCAATAAATGCCAAGAAATGGCACAGTAGAACCGTAAGTTAAAAAAAAGCTTTAAATAATTTATGTAATTGAAGGCTTCATCTGCGGAGGTTTATCAGTTATTTATGATCAAAGTTTTGATTTGTGATACAGATGAGCCATTTTAGACAAAGTTAACCAGACTTGTCTTTTGTTTTCTTACTTCTAAAAGTATGTGAGCTGTATCTTTTTGAACAGTCGGACTTTTAAGATGATAAGATCAAAGAGATGAATTTCCAGTGCATAATCCGTTAGATTAATCTCGGAGATAATATGACATTCTCAGGGATTATTTTGTGAAAATACTTGTACTTAGCCTATTAGTACAGAGAGATTCTCTGTGGGTTGTTCTGGTTGAAGAAATGAGATTATTAGTGATGATGATGGTAGGTAACTTCATTATCATGAGACCAGCGCTGGAGCCCAATGGCTTAAGAGGGCAGCATTCAAAGACATGAGGCCTATAAACAGCTGGGAGGTATAAGGCTCTGCTGGGCCATAGTAAGACAATATTCATCCCAGAGCAATCAAAATTTTCATCTGAAGACTGGCCGAGTAGAAAAAAATCCTAGTTTGATATAACATAGTGAGCTAGCCAGCCATCTGATGTAAAATTATTAAGGTGGAAAAAGGCCTCATTCTGCCTATATTTGTGACTGTTAAGTATTGTATAGCCTAACAACTGCTACTTATTCAGTGTTCATGTGAGGATGTTGTTTCGGGATCGATGCCAAATGTGCTGAAATATGGCAAAGAAAATGCTCAAATTAGAGTGAGTTCACTTCTGTGTAGTTTAATAGCAGAAATGATTTACTTATTTGTAAGTACTATACCCCCATGCAAAGTTTCTCCAGTGGAGGGTGAGCCCAGGGAAGATCTCCCTTTGATATCATTTTGCAGTGCAAACATTGCCTTTAAAGGCTAAGTTTATCTTTCACATTGACTTAATTTGTATGTCTGTGGGTATTTGCGTTTGTGTGTCTGTGGGTATTTGTGTATGTGTGTATCTAGTGGTGTGAGTAGGCAAGGTGTACGCCAACAGCTAGGTGGTGTTTACCAGACTTGTGAGGATGTTTAAATATCTAGAACAAAATTAATGAAGAAAAGGTCTTGATTGCTATGACCGTTGAATCTGTGCTGCTACTTACTTCACCTAATACTACTATTGGACAGTCCTGTGTACTGGGAAATCTCACAGGACATCCTCTGAATCCTTACTAGGTGGCGCCCTTCCCACTTCACAAGAGGCTAACTCCAAGTTGCCCTTGTTTCATGGCCAGAGCAAATAAAATCTCTATAATTTTAATTTCTGGCCTTATTTTCTTACCCTTTATGTAAACTTTTCCAAGATTTTGGATTCCACCCTTCAAAGATTGCGTGTATTCAGGAGTCAATCTACTATGTTTCTTCTTACTTCATAGTATGAATATTAATGATAAACCCTAGCTGTCCACCATAGGCTTTGTAAACTTACAAAAATGCTAATATCTTTATATACCTCACCCATCGTACATCCTATTTACTTCCCAAACCCTATTTTACTGGCAGTAAGTACAGTACCTGGCAAGTTTGATTGCCCAGTGACAGAGGGCGCCCTTCCAATGAGGAAATCGTCATTTGTTGTCTTCATGTTTGCCAATCATGAGTATAGCAATGAGCATGCTGGCATTAAACTAAAAGTACTCTTTCCATTTATAAGTTCACTTTTGTTATATTTTACATGATTGGTGGGGATGCAAGTATGTAATGCAAATAGCTTGTGAGGGCAGAGGGTGCCCTCCCAATGAATAAGTACCACAGACATCCCGTTCATACAGACAGAGGATCATGTGACCAGTATAATGTTGCCAGTATTCGTACAAATTTAGGCTTTAACCAAGAAGGCCACCATGGCATTGTCATGTGTGCCATTTGGTGATGAATCAAGATTTTAGTATTGCAGTCGTTGATTTGTACAAAAACGTACATTTTTTTGAAAATCGTCTGAGTTTCTCAGGTGATCTTCATAACGGAATCCAAGCTTTAAACACAAGACATAGCAGGCAGCTACTGTATATTAGTAATCCTAAATGTTTACACACAGTTGCGGCACTCTGCATATATAGGATTTTAGTATGCTCTGCTAGTATTGTAAAAAGCCCGTGGGAAGTACTCATTTGTACTCTTCTTGCTTGCCACAACATGAAGACTCACAAGGCCAGACTTCATATTTGCTATGAGTATAGCAATGAGAATGTTGGCATTAAAAGTACTCTTACCACAGGTAGATTCACATTTAATATATTTTGCATGGTTGGTGGGGATGCATTAGTATGTAATCACAGCAAATAGCTTGTTAAGACAGAGGGCGCCCTCCCAGTGGGGAAGTACTCATTTCTAGTCTTTCTGCTTACCAAGTCATGAAGGCTCAAAAGGTCTGATTTCATATAAACTGCGAGTATGTTGGCATTAAAGTACTCTTACATTTTATAGATTCATCTTTGATGTATTTTTTCATGATTGGTAGTGATTTGTAAGTATGTAATCACAGCAAATAGCTTGTGATGGCAATATTTCTCCAAGAAAATGATTGATAGGGGGGCTTACCTGCTGGGTTATCTAAGGCCATTAGATGATTGCAATTGTTTCTGGTGCTGACATAATCACACTCATTCAAAAACAGAACATGGGGGCAAAGATAAAATTTTTTTGAAACATGGGCATGTCCGCATGATAAGTCTTAGTTATGAATTGGCATATTGTGCTTGCTCTAAGTAGATATGTTTATGGTCAAGCTGTCAATAGCCAGTAGCAGTTGGGTATGTCAGAGGTATCTGAGAATCAGGTTTGCTATAACATAGATATGATAGACCAAGAATGGAAATGTTGAGTTTGTGGTACAGAAAATTTTTATGTCTAACTGTTATTTATTGTTATCAAATAATGGACAATTAATGAAAGGTTAGGTAGCTGTACAACTTTATTTTCAAGAAATAACATTCTGATAGAAAGAAATTCACTACATCATTGCTCATGAATAATTTGTTTACCCAAATTTTCAATGATGCAATATAGTCCTAAATTCATGCAGAATATTTGGGGGAGGAATGCTGACTACTCCCAGAGTTTAGTGATGTGACTGAACCATTTAATACTGATTGAAGCTACTGTCTGCTTGTAATACATGTTGATGTAATGTAGGCACATTATTCGCTTGTCCTTACCTCCTTCCCCTTTATGTCTCAGATTTAAAATAATATGCTATATGTCACGTAGATTGAAAAATGGTGCTCATTGATCTAGGAACTCACTCCTTCTCATTGTTAAGATATAAAATGGTGAACTTTTGTGTCTTCTCTTTTAAAGAGGTAGATTGCATTAAAATTGGTAATGCCAAATGAGAAGGCGAAGCTAAAATTTAAAATTTCGAAAATGTTACTACTGTCTAAAGACAATTAGTTCAGAGTCACATAATATGTACTGTTCAATTGTATGATAGTACAGTAACTCTTTAAAGGAGAAATTTGTTTATAAATATGAAACTTATTTTAAATTTTGAAAGCTTAGGGTAAGAGAAGGTGTTGGTGATGCAGTTTTCTTTTTAGTTGCGTGTAGAAGTATTTTACGTTTGATTGGTTATCTCAGAAATGGGCATACATATTTACTGATGACTTCAAACCGCAAGTGAAAGTCAAAGTCTATTATTTATGTACATTGTCTAGAGCTCTCATTGCAGGTAGATATGATGTGATATTTTACATGCATGATGGGAAAGTTGTGAAGTGAAGTCGAAACATATTGTGTTGTAACTACGGTTTATATTACATTGAAGTGTAATTCTCCCTTCTGTGCCCTCCCCCCACCCGCCAGTGAAGACTTCATAACGCTGTAGGAAAGCTAATTGCGGCTCTCCCCCTTCCTCCTAAAAAATGTGCTGTTAAAATGCTGTTCTCAAATTAATTGCTGGGGGCAGCTAGGAAGTTCTGTGAGAAGTGAGTTTGAATAATGAAGAAGGAATTAACGAAAAAGGACTTTTTCTGTTGTCTCGTTCTAATGAGATGTCAATAAAAATAGCTCTATTTTGTGGGTTGCTCATTCATGTAAGTTGTTACGTTCTAGTAAGAAGGATAGAAACTACTAAAAGCTTACTTTTTGGCCTTTGTTAAAGTTTTTCTTTTTTTTAAATTATTGAGGGGACAGGAATTAGACCTGCATTGCGTCACGCCGGTACACACAGCTCTGGTTAGAAAAATTACTTAGAAATTTGGCAGAAAATTATTTTTGAGCTGTTTTGACAGTTGTAACCTAAACATACATAGGTAGGATTGCATGGGGTTGTAGGAATGTGTGTTGCAAAAGTCAGGGTTGTATTTTTGGTGATTGTATACATGAAGGAACTATTAATTACCAATAGAGGGCAGTCTTTCAGATTTGCAATTTATGACTGAACCAGTGTTGCATGTTCCAGTAAGGATTATAGGAAAGTCATCCTCTTTCAAAGCTGCACTGCAAGGAAAGTTTTATCTCTGAGTGATGAGAGGAAAATGAAGGGCCCTTAAAAAGTAAGTTATGGAGATTGTTATGCGGTGAGAGGAACATTTTGTATGCAGTCATTTATATGAAGAGAGGGGTGGAGCAGAGGTGGAGTAGAGGACTGCTAGGCTGACAGGGATGTGGCCAGATTGAGGCGGGGAGGGGGGGGGGGGAGAGGATATGAATGGTGATAGGCTGAATGAACCTGTGGTAATGAGACCAGCTGTCATTCAGGTGCCTTTAGTAATAGCTACTTAAAAATAGTGTGTCATATCATGGCTGTAACACTTGAAGGAATGCTACAAGGTGAGATATATCATTTAGCCCCCCTCACCATGCCCATCCCCTTCCCCCTAAAAAATATTTATGCTTCTAGGAACAGTTATGAAAAGGTAACATAAGTACTCATAATAGATAACCAAATTCATGTATATGCATGGAGAACATAGAAAGGTAAAGTGACGGGTTTTCTCAGGGGTCAAGGTTCTACTGATCAGGCTATTTATTTAAAGTTATTTAGAATTGAAATAATGCCATGTGCCCCTTAAACCTGTCGTAGTTGCAGCCTCTTGTTGTATTAAGTCTACATGTCTAGCCATCTATCCTTGCATGTTTCAATGGCTGCAGACAGTGTTACAGTAGTTGTACTGGAAAGACCTTCAAATGTCACGCCATGTATTGAAAGGTAGTGAAGAGTTATTGACGACTTGTTCAGACCCTGAGAAATGGCAGTCATTTTTAATATTTCTTGTAAATACGTCATTTAGGTGTGACCAGTAAGAAGGGGAATTGCATGTGTAATACACTCATTTGATCGAAAAATAATTGGCTTGTAAAAGAAGGTACAAGTTTAAAAACTAAATGAAATACTGTAAAAGCGATATTTATATCTGTTTGTACTAAGTCTGTGTAAAACATAATGTGTTTGTTTTACAGTTTGTCACGGAAGAAAATAATTAGAAATGGGATACGTGGATTGGCTCAGAGCCTCGTAACTGGAAAGGCTGGGCCCCTATCGGTGTAAACACTGCCTGGCTGTGCTGTTTCTGATGTCACGGCAGTGACTCAGCAGACATTCCAGGATGCTGCAGGCATCCTTCTCCTTGCACACCTGCCTGTTGGCCGCTGCAGTAGGTTTAATGCTTCTTAGACAATGCTTGGTACCTTGCCAGTTTAGTGACACAGTAGGCTGCTATATACCCCCAGTCATTGGCTTGTTAAATTTGTGTGGCTCTGCTTTGTTCAAGTCCAAGATTTTTTATGCTCCTGGTGATGAGTGTCTTGTTCCGAGCTCAGTTGTCATAATGCATATCATTGCAATTGATCGGCTTGTGTGTACAGAGACATTACATGATAGAGGCTACGGAGGGGTATAGCTAGGGTAGAATTGGATTTAGACAAAAGTAGGAGCTACTGGTAAATACTTTAACAGATTTGCTACAATGCTACAATAGCAAGGCATATCTGCTTTATAGGAAATTAAGGTATTTTATCCATTTGAGAAATGGATAAACTAATTCATAAATGTTCTCTAGCTTGGACCTAGTTTTCCAGTCTTTGAAAATTGAGGTAAAGTGGCTCCTGAAGACCGCAAACTTTTTTATTGCATTATTCAAGAGAGTTCTTTTCATGTGATCTGTATTAAAGTGCCAGAGTATCTCTTATTTGATATCGGTATCTGTTTTGAAGGGTTACTACTGGCTACAATATGGGAATGAAGGATAAACATTGTTGAGTTAGTAGCATCATCAATGCTGTCAAGATGCCATGCAGGTGCCATTGTGATACTGGGTGGTAAAACATTTATTTTGAGCAGTTTTTTCTGTATTTTTGGTCAGAGGCTGCTATCTGTAAACTATTCTAGTATGTTTGATCATCATCTCTCCCTTACCTTTCTGTGATGCTTTAAAAACTCTTTGTCATCATAATTGTCAAACCAAGAAGTCATTATAGATGCCTGCATAACTGGTTGTGATATTTAAATATGAAGAGGTATTAGCTGCCATCATATAACAATATTGGATACAAAAGAAAAAGTGACAAAAATGATAAATTAAGAAACTTGTTTCAAGTGTATTTTAAAAAAAATCCATATAATCAGTGAGAAAATAATTAGAAGGGAGACCTGTATTTCCGTAGAGTGGGTGGGATGCTTAACGTATCTTGTAAAGTTAATAAATTCCATGTGCCATACCTTTTGCAGATTTAAAAAATTTTAGAGAATGTTTTAGGCAGGATAGAAATCTGTAACTACTGAACTCCTTTGGGCAGAAGTTTAGTTCAGATGTCTCTCTGTATATTATGTCAAAAATAGTGGACTGCAAGAAATGTTGGGTCTATGATGTTCTGTACATTGAAATAAAAATTTTGAAATAAAATTGTTTCCTCAAGAAGTAGAATGATAAAAGTATAACAATATATCAAGTGCATTAGCAGAGATATATTTGGAAAAGTGGGGGTCATTAAATGGCTGTTGAGGTAGAGTTTACTGTGTGAAAGAGTGAAAGTCAATGTAAGCATCTCCAAAAGTGTGTGTGTGTGTTGTGTGTGTGGGGGGGGGGGATCTCCCTGTGTCCTTCCTAGGATATTCATCCACATGCAAGTGTCCTTTTTCAGAATTAAGAAAAGTTTGATAACACCCATGGACAAAGCAAAAAAATTATGTTGTAACGATTGACATCTCTTTAAGACTCATCAAGCTTTTCTCTGCGGCATAATTGACTGCAACCAAGCAGAGCACAAGAAATACCTCCAGTCTGTCTCTGCCTTTGGTTTTAGTTTGGTATCCAAGCACCTCTAACAGTGTTTATCTTAAACCGTATGATGGATGGATGGGGCCCCCTTGACGTGCCCCCTTGGTGTAAGTCAACATTTTCAAGGTGCGTTTTGAGTACTGACAAACATAGTCTAAACTTGCAATTGTTCCCTTGGAAAGTCTGATTTGAAGTTGTGTATTATTTGGTGAAAACTTTGAATAAATAAAAAAAAAAGCTGAAGTAGCGGAGATGCATAGAAACAAAAATAATTATAATAAAAAGACATTTGAAGATTCAGTTCAATAAAGCCTGCAGATGTCCTCTGTTTAGTTTTCTTGAAGCCTAAAGTTTCTCTGCGTTGGATCATTTGGTAAAGCGAAGTTGCCATGACCTTAGTAGCAAATGCTTTCCATTTTGTCAGAGAGCAGATACTAGCCATAGTTCATCTGGTAAATTACAAAGAGGCCCAAGATAGTGGAAGCCCATTTTTTTTCATTTCCTTTAAAAAATTACAGGAAAGCAAAAGTTAGAAATTGGTAAGAATACATAGTTTTTGGAAACTTATTGACTGTAGGCCACCTCAGAATATCATTCACTCTGTTAACACCAGCTTTTGATTTGTGGAATTAACTGTAAAGCACTTCTATCTTGCGATATTAGTTTTACATTCATACTTTGAAAGAAGACCAAAAAATCTGCCTTCCCCCAAAAATAAAAAAAAGAAAAAAAAAAATACAGAAATCTATAATACAAAAATAAGTATTAACTTCATTTATATTTATTTTGGGGGAGTTGGGGTTGGGGAGGGGGAAAGGGGAGTGGTAGTGAATCACTTATTGTGCAATTGGCCAAAAAATCTACCCTCCCCCCTTCAAAAAAAAAAAAAGAAAAAAATACAAAAAACTATAATACAAAAATAAGTATTAACTTCATTTGCATTTATTTTTGGGGAGTTGGGGTTGGGGAGGGAGAAAGGGGAGTGGTATAGTCAGTCACTTATTGTGTAATTGGCCAAGTGTTTTGGAGAAGATTTTGAAACTGCATTTTTTTATCTACATTAGTCTTCGAAGTTATACAGCAGTGACAGTTTTCATAATAAAAATATGTTGGAGAATGATCAGGGAAAATGGCAGAAAGTTGCTTTTACATTTCACAAATTTTGCTTAAGTCTTAACAGAGTATGATGTTATTTAGGTTAGAAACGGATGTAAGTTTTGTTGACTTATCATTTGAAAATTGTGGATGTGTAACATCTCAGGAAAGTATACCACTGCATGGAGTTGTGGAAGAAATGTTATTGCCAGTAGACTTACTAGTTGTTACTAACATGGAATGTACGTTTAATTTACCCTCTGTGCTTTCCTATAGATTGGCCTCAGAGAGTGAATACTGTGGCGAGAAACACACCAAATTCTGTGCTGTCAAGCTGCTTTGACCAGTAATGGCAGAAAAATATAGAATCACACAAGGTTGTCATAGTGAAAAAGTTATGAATATGCAAAAGATCAAAGTCGTCTATAGTGAAAGGCAAAGGAAAGTAAACGTTGGGGATATGAGGCGAAGGTCAGAGTTAAGTTAGGTTGTGATTTGATGACTTGTTTCTACCAAAGTTTGTAATTACGTCAGCACCTTTTTGAAGGAGGTAGGCTGTGGAAATCACAAGTTATGTGGAATCTAACAGATTTATTTTGACACATTGGTACGTGGTTTTAATTATGGGCTAGACATTAGTTGTTCGGAGATGTGATAATTCTTTTGGTATCTTGGTTTGGCCTGCGATGTGAACTTATGGTAAAAACATCAAATGTACTGATATAGACAAAGGGAATGGAGACAGAATTGACTCAAAAGGATGAAACCAGGGAAATGTCCAGAAAACGAGGGAAGGTTCATATGCGAACTTTTTTCCTGAAAATTGATGATGTCAGTGATCCTAATGGATCATGATTTTATTGTAGGAGAGAAATATTAATGTTTGGAGTCAAGCTTGATTGGAAAATTAAGGATTGTTGTAATATCTATAGGTGACAAAGTGCGGAAGAAATTGTTCTGAGAAAAACAAGAAAGGAAGTATTTAGTGGGAGATGAATTGTATATGTGCATAGCCAGTGTTAGTACTTTGCTTAAGGAAATTCAAAAAGGCCTATTCATAATGTGAGCATGAACCCAATGCCTGTAAGTTGAGCAATGTTGTTTAATGTAGGAACTAATACACACTAGTTTGAGTTTTAGTTGTCGAAAAAGGAGACTTGCTTAAAAAATCAGTTTGAACAGTCTGATAGATTTAGAATGAACTAATATACTAGTTTGAAAGTTTGAAAGTCTTTCAGTTGTCCAGATAAGCAGGCTTGCTTGAAAATGGCATTGGGCAAAAACAGTTAAAAGGAACTAAGTGGACTTTGCTTAAAAGTGGCATTGGTTTAAATAGATTTGTTCTAAGCTTGCATGAATTGGTATCATTTCAACTGACAATGGATCATCTTAAAGTGGGAGAGTAAAGGAGAACTACAGTTAAAGTCAACATTTTTCCGCCCTTACGGAAAACAGACAGAATTCAGGGAATCGGTAATAGAACATGGAATTCGCAAATTTGACTGGTAGTGAGAAAAAAATATTAGAACTGTGAACAGAAGTTATAAACTTTCAGTTTAAGAACACACAGAGTGGAGAACAATGGATACTGTTATTGTTTATCAAGGTCTACTACTATAGCTTATAGCAGCATAAAAAAAAAAAAAAAAAAAACCTACACACATTCATTGAAAAAGGGACAAAAACACAGAAAATGGCGGGAAAATGAAAAATTAACAAAACGAAATCCCGAATTTAGAAAACCGAAAAATTTTGGCTTTAACTATAGGGAGAATTCCCTCTGTCTAAGGGCGTTCCCCTTTATTGCACTATACCTGTGTGTCCCGGTCTTATTACATGCTAGTGAAGGTTGCGTATGTAAATTGGAGGGGGGCATATAGATTCCCAAATGGGAAACTTTTGGGAATTTTCCAAGGAGTGAAATAGTAGGAAGGTTAAAGGGGGGGGGGTGGAAAAGGTTAAGTGAAGAGAGAATACCATTCTAGTAGACAGTTTTAACCCTTTCTATAAGTATGGCTTCACCAGGTTACCATATTTTACAATGCTTTGATGTGTGGTTTTGTTGTTAAACCACAGAACAATTACGGTATCAGGCCCCTAAAAAGCTCCACATAGACTGACGGTTGGCTTTCGTGCATTGTGAATTTGATACCATAGTTCGGCTTACTAGCATTTGGCTTTCATGTATAGACCCACCCAGATGGATTGAAACAAACAGTATGGCAGCCTACACAGCATTATCCAGAAGTAGTGTTAATGCTAGGCTGGTTGCCTAACAGTGTTGAACGTATTGCTCCGTAATAAGAATTATGGAAAATTAGGCCTACAAAAAAAAAGGATAGCTCTCTTGGTTATTTATTGTCAATCATGAATTACCACGCAGTGTTAATCATCAATGCATTGCACATCCCCCTCAGCCCCTCTCTGCCCGAAAAATGAAGAGTTGGAAAGTGAGTAAAAAGTAAAACATAAAAAGAAAATGTTTAAGCTCTTAAGTCACATTGTTCTGATCCTTGTTTATGTAGAATCAATTTTTGTCATGACTAATTTCGAACTATATATTTAAGAAATTTTTATAAGTTTAAATGGATAAGTGGTTTAAATGGAATGTGTTGTTATTACCTACAGCATAGAAGTATAGGCACTTTTAACAGTAGAGGTTTGTGAGGTATCTCCCTGAAAGTTATGCATGACTTCTGGATAACTTTCTACAATTTAATTGGTTATTGTATCAAGTTCTTAGCGAAAGAAACTGAACAGTTTACAATGCCACCTAAGACTTACATATTTCGTCGACAGTTAAGTCTAGGTAAATTTTGAACTGTATACTGGCCTGTAACCTAGTACCTATGTGTGCGTTCTGAATGATTTATTATTTTGTGACCTGTAATGGAAGAGACTTGCTGGTCACAGCTAGGAAACCTCCCCATTCTTTTATTTTGCGATAAATTTTACATGAAGTAAACAAAGTAGCTTGCTGTGAAGTCTGTGGATTTTCAACATCGTATTCTTTTATGAGAAAAAGGAAAATTGATGCCAAACCTTTGATTTAGATGCTTATCCTCTGTGGATAGTCTTCTTCTCTCTATTGGTCATTTCATGGTGGTGAAAGCTAGGACATAAACAACAGTTTCACTCCTTCAGGCCGGTTACTTTGTAAAATAGGGCATTCGTCGCCTAGACATGTCATGCAGGGAAGATTTACTTGTTTTAAATCATTGATGGCTATTTCTTGCAGACACGTATGCTAGTAATAAAGTGATTCCACTTTTTAAAGGTCACTTGCAAATGATTGGTCAAAAAGATATTTGAAATCAGTCCATAAAGAAAAGGGCCTATATGATGGAAATTTATTAAGTGTAAATTAGAAACTTTTTACCAGAAAATGTGGCTCTAAGCCTTGCTGTTTTTTGTATTGTGATTTTCAAAGTCTGTGGAATAGGTTTGAAAATAAATATCTAAAGCAAAATTCACCCTTTATGGGTAATGTGATATAACTTGTTGGTTGACTGGAATAGAATTTTAAGTTTAGAAAACTTAAAAACTATGAAAGAGACAGCAATATAAATATATCAAGATCATCATACGGTAATTTAAAAAAAAACGAAAGATATCTAAAATAGTTAAACATTTCTTTACAGTTTGATGTTATCAGAATGAAAAGTATTTATTTTGTGAGGACAGTAAATACTAAATAAGAAACAGTGAAACACCTGTGTAAAAGTTTTTTGTTTATTCTGTATTTTATTCTGTATTTTATCCAGAGCATTTGTCAGATAGTTTAAGATGACAAAAAAGTTGCCTTTGTAAAACAGAATTATTATTCCTTGTTGTACATAGACCCTTTTCCAAATAGCAGCTACAAAGGATTATGGGATAGACATTAAGTACGCATTTTTTTTGTCCACAGTAAAATATATGCCATTGACGAAAATGACACACACCAAAACTCGATCCCACAATCCTTTGTAATTGCTATTTGGAAAGGGGTCTATGGGGTGACCAACTTTTTGGCGGTATATTATTATCTTGAATAAAATGTGAAGTTTAGGATCATGCATTATTTATATTGAAAACAAGTGATAGATCTGTCTGTTGGGCAGTGTTGTGCACCTCCCCAGTCAGAAAAGAAAGAAAAAAAAGAATAAGGAAAAAAGGGAATTTCATGATTTAAATGATTCCAGGGTAAAATTTAAAATGCTTACTAAATAACTGAACTTGAGGCAATTGAAGTCTGCAGTGACTCGATCTTTTTTAAAATATTTCTTTTCAAAATTTCTGAAAGGTTTTATTTATAAATATGTTTCGTAGAAAATCAGGTACTATACTCGTGATGAACTTTAGTCACTGTGTCATTTCACAGGTGAAGATTTGTTTAAAAATGTTATAAAATTGGTATTCATTCTTTTGTGCCTAGAATGCATCGTGTGACAGTTTGTTGAATAGGAGGGTAATAAAATTCCTGTTCTACAGATGTAGACAAAAGGTAAAAACTTAACAACAAAGTGCTATTTTAAACTGGTACAGTCCACCTCATACATCAGTACAGTATTATGGAATGTATTTAGACTTGCCTCAAGTCATCTACAGTTGCAGTACTTACATTTTAAACATGTAATGTAATGTCACCTAGTTTAACTTCTTAGAAAAAGGTTGTCTATTATATTCAGTCTTTGGCGGTTTTATTATGGTTCAGGCAATAATTGCATTGTGAAGGTATTTCAACAAGTGTTTGAATTTGAATGTATTATGGAATGCTTTTAGACTTGCCTCAAGTCATCTACAGGTGCAGTACATTTTAAACGTGTAATGTAATGTCACCTAGTTTAACTTTTTGAAAAAGGTTGTCCATTATATTCAGTCTTTGACAGTTTTATTATTGTTCAGGTAATAATTGCATTGTGAAGGTATTTCAACAAGTATTTGAATTTGAAATGAAAATTTTATTTACCTAGTGCCTGCATTATTCCACGTTTGGCATTGTGTCAGGATTGGGCGAACAGTATTGCAAAAATGTGATTGAGTGATAATACATGTGCAAAGATGATAAATAGAACGTTTTTATGGGGAAATGGAGCCTCTTAAAAATGCTGACTTTCTTTGTTTCTATGGCAACTGTGTAGATGATGCATGCATTCTTTGAATTATGCTATCAGGTTTTAGTCTTAAATGAGACAAGATTACTGATTTTAGTAGAAGTGGGGTTTTAACAGGGGGAAGGGGGCTCATCTTGGGTTTTGTTTTTGAAGTTCCATTATCTTCAGAATGTAACTTTTTGTCAACAGTTTTTTTCTAAGTACCCGACATGGAAGTATGTCGTATAATAGTTGTGAAGGCACCTCTGTCAACTGCAAGACATAGCGCAAGTTTACAAAGTCAGTTGTTTACGCTTTTAGAAATAATTTGATAATTAACTTGCATTCAAAAACATGATTTGACGTTGCTTTGGAATTATTGGTGCGTGCGCTTTGGAAACGCGCATATAGAAGCGAAAAGCAGAGAAAGGGTGTGGTGCCATTTGTGTAATGACACGAATTAACCTTTTCTTAAATGGCAAATTCCATTTTGTAATCTGTTTTTTGAATTTGCGTAGATTTCCGTTTTGTGAAAAGTCGTTTTTCTCATGTTGTAAAGTTAAGGTTTTGTGCTGTAGTTGGTTGACACAAATATTTTTGTTGTTTTGTTATTGATTTACTATGGAAGGGGAAGATCCGGTCGAGTGTTTACACTTTTAGTGGGTGAATGGAGTGTGGAGCACAGAATTGAGTACTGTAGCTGTAAATGACTTCTATTTGTTTGACAGTGATGAGAAATTACGAAAGTCATTACATATTCTAATTTTTTCAATTTTTTCATCATGTGCTTTTTTTCATCCTCTTAAGTTTTATATTTTCTGTGTTGTACTCCGATTTTGGTGCACAAATTTTGTCATTTTTCGGCAACATGCTTAACTCCTGTCTGTTTATACTGAGAAAATGTGACGATTGTTGTGGATTACAATAGAACAAGCAATGAACCAATGTTGTGTAAAAGATTCTGTCAACTTAAAGAACTTTACTGGGACACGTATGGTTGGCTTTTCCATTATTAGTATTATTACTTTTTTGGGGCAAGACACAATTTGTCACAGTTCGACATGTATGATGGACTTTAACACTAGGCCTGCTTGGGTTTTTTTAAGTAGATTTCTGTGTCTGTGGCTACCATGCTACGTACTACACTGTGTACTGGTGAGCTACTTTAAGTTGTATTAACATGTGCTGAATAGTACAGATCTATGGCTTACACAAGGATAACATAAAATTCTCACAGTTTTAATGTCATCACTTATCCAAACATGAGACAAAAGTTCGTGACATTTTCATGCAGTTTGTTAATGTCTAATTCCCTCTACCTTACCTCCTATTTACATATGTATACTGCCATCTATTGGACAGCCTCATGTAGCACGGAACAGCCACTGGCAATACTCGATTCCTACTTATGGGAACGTGTACTAACATTGTCTGCCGTTAGTGTCCAGCAAAAACTTAAAGTACCATGAGAACCCTTACCACAAGAGAGTGGCTTAAGCTAGAGGATTATGAGGGAGCTGTACATAGAGGTTAGCAGTTACGTGATTCATAACATGTTTTCTAAAGGGCTTTTAAAAAATTTTCCAACTTTTGACGAAATTCCTGCATTGTATCTTTTCAGAGCAAAATGGTGGAGCTCTCCAAAATGTAAAATTTTTGTGTTTGTGAAAAATTCAATATTTATATTTTAAAACATAAAACCAATGAAAACTGGCATTTTGTGGAAGGCTTTCACAAAGAAAAGATGATAGAAATTAGGATTGTGTTAACTCAAGACCGTGCCAATAAATTCACCAGGTCAGACTGTAAAAGTACATCGTGGACCAACCAATCATATTGTCAGGATTGTTGGGATCTCTTTGCATGTTACAGAGGCATAGTAAAGGGATTACTCGTCATGCCATCTTGGTTTTATGCTCCATGGTACAGCACTGTTAAAGGTGGAAGCTTCCTTACCAACAGTTGTATAAAATTTTGTTTTACTATGAGAGGGATGGATTAAGTAGCATTCAGTTACATAGACAGATATCTTTTATGTTATTGTAGCTTTGAATGCATGGTGTTATTTACTTTCAAATGTTAAAGGTTTCAGTGGAGATGCTTTGTGGTTTCTTTTGACGACAGACGTGAGCCTGTTTGTTTTTGTCGCAGTTAAAGTATCTTTGAGTGAGGTATGAAAACATACATTAACGTGAGTCTGCAGAAGGCTGTTTAAGAAAATGCAACTCTCAGTATTGATTTCGAAAGATCATGTGTATGAATGAATACATAAATGAATGATCAAGTGTATTGGAGATGAACGATCAATCTTTAAAGATCACACGTATACCTCAAGGATCACCTACACATTAACATAAACCTAAAGGGTCAAATATCCTGAAAAATCAAGTGTAACTGAGCCACCACATATGGTACCTGAACAGTCACATATGCCTTAAGAATCACATATATCTGAGTTATCATACATGTGTAACCTGAATGAGCACATACCTCTGAACAATCACATACACATTAGGGGCAAAATATACATTAAGGATCACAAATCTTGAACAGTCATGTGCCATGAACCATATATGTACCTGTATGATTCCATACATGTATGCCTAAAGTATTACACGTACCTGAGCAATCATGTATACCTGAATGATCACATACACCTGAACAAGCACATGTATAACACATTAAAGACAATTATTGTATAACTTATAGATCACTTACGTATTTACTGAACAACTACTTGTACCTGACCCATCACACAAATACCTGAGGGATCCTATATGTACAGTATATGTAAAGGATCTTACTTACCTGAGCAATCATGTATACCTGAATGATCAGATACACCTGAACAAGCACATGTATAACACATTAAAGACAATGTATAACTTACGGATCACGGACATATATGCTGAACAACTACTTGTACCTGAACCATCACACATATACCTGAGGGATCTTATATGTACAGTATATGTAAAGGATCTCACGTACCTGAGCAATCATGTATACCTGAATGATCACATACACCTGAACAAGCACATGTATAACACATTAAAGACAATGTATAACTTACGGATCACTTACATATATACTGAACAACTACTTGTACCTGAACCATCACACATATACCTGAAGGATCCCATATGTACAGTATATGTAAAGGATCACACGTACCTGAGTGATCATGTATACCTGAATGGTTACATACACCTGAACAATCACATGTATAGCACATTAAAGACAATGTATAACTTACAGATCACTTACATATATACTGAACAACTACTTGTACCTGAACCATCACATATATACCTGAAGGATCCCATATGTACCTGAACCATCACATATATACCTGAAGGATCCCATATGTACAGTATATGTAAAGGATCACACGTACCTGAACAATCATGTATACCTGAAAGATCACATACACCTGAACAAGCACATGTATAGCACATTAAAGACAATGTATAACTTACAGATCACTTACATATATACTGAACAACTACTTGTACCTGAACCATCAGACATATACCTGAAGGATCCCATATGTGCAGTATATGTAAAGGATCACACGTACCTGAACAATCATGTATACCTGAATGATCACATACACTTGAACAAGCACATGTATAACACATTAAAGACAATGTGTTACTTATAGATCAATTACATATATATTGAACAACTACTTGTACTTGAACCATCACACATATACCTGAAGGATCCCATATGTGCAGTATATGTAAAGGATCACACGCACCTGAGCAATCGTGTATACCTAAATGATCACAAACTGCAAACAATTACACACAAATTACGGACAATACTTACTATCAGGATCACATGTAGAATGTTCATGTGTTCCTAAATAATCACATAGAAATACCTGGATCACAACAGTATACAAAAAGAAAAGCAGACAGACAGTATTAGATTCCTACATTAATAGACTTTAGGGATTTATTTCCTTCAAATGCTCTCTGTATTCCTGAAGGGTTCCTATGTATAGTCACCCTATAATGACCTTGCAAACCAACTGTAGGTTCATGGATTTTAGTGGTCATTGTGATTCGGATCTTTACACCTTCCCCCACCCTGAAGTATGTGAAGCCAATGACACTTATTAACACATTTTGCTACTAGTCTGCATAGCTGCTCTCTGAGTGGCTTACTCCATCCAGGTCAGGTACGGATAGCTCTTTCTTAGTAACCAGCTGATAAAAAAAGCTTTTCCTGCTCTGCATGTGAGAGGTCATTTATCGGTCTGCATTAAATAGTTGTTTTGCTGTGGGTATACAATTTCAGAAAGCTTTACTTATAGCTACTGAATCGGTACATATTGCTTTCAAAAGAGATAATACTAGCAGTAGATGGGAAGCTTAGGAGCACAGTGGTTTGCGAGAGAGATGCACAGTACTTATGACTCAAATGGTTGGGAGTTTGGGAAAGAAATGCGCTTTGCAATCGTCATTTCACTTACCTTTCCGGAAGCATTTCACAATTCAGTTTTGATTATTCAATAGACTGTTGTGCAGGTATTAAACCTGAAGTGTTTGAGAAACTATCTTTTAGGTTTGCATGAACATTTGATCACATAACTGTAAACAGAAAATGGGCCTAATGTGCCTTTATTGTTTGTTGTATAAATTCGTTTGCATGTAACAGTTGCTGTTTTGAGTGGTATTTAAGATATATTAGCTATGTAAACTTGTCAAGGGGGTACATTGCCACTAACTTTCAGTTTACATACTTTTTCAGTGATCCTACAATTCCAATTCACAACACTGAATCTACTGTGAATGCATTTTTTGAGCCCTATAGAGTTTATTTCTGTGTCAAGTTTGTCAACCCTGGGACATTAAAAATGGGAAGGTGAAGAAGTTCAACTGCATGGAGGTATTTTAAGTCAGTAATTCTTTTTAAATCTAGTGCCCCAGGTGATCTAAATTTATATCAAGGTGAATCATATAGAAACACTCAGGTTTTAAAATAGTCTGACAACTATAGAACAAGTCATCTGGAAGGCATTTGTTGGGATCTGAAAGGAACAGGAATCAAAAGATCTGAAGAGCTATTTACAGCAGAAAAAATGGTGAAAGGATAAAGGCAATTGAAATAATAGAATTAAGTTTCTGTTTAACTTTTTTATGACCTACTTTATCGATTCACCTTTATCATACTGTCTTGTCACCTGTTCTACTGCTTTAGCTCAGCGATGTTCTTTTGTGGCCTTTCTGCCGCTAGACAAACTTATGCTTAGATGGCTGTCTACTGTCTAGTTCACATACCTAGCGATGGATACTGTAACCTTTGCGGCGGTTACAGATATGTGACACTCTTTGCTCCCATGTAATACGACGCAAATTTGCCTGGCAAGCAGACAGGCTGCTGGCCTTGATGTATCAAGGAGAAGTTGAGACGCAACAACTTAGCGAGTCTACTGCAATGTTAGGAGGCCATTGCAGAGCTTCATGCAGGCTGGCTATGACTCGAAATGAAACGGCTCATTTAGTCATTTATCAGGTCTACATTGAGCGTAACCCCCTTTGATTTACTTCCACTGTAAAACGTCAGATAGACACCGACAAGCACGAGGGGTGAATTTTCAACCAGAGCCGGAGTGTCTTTTTATTTTTCTTCTTTGTTACATATGTCTGTGTGACTGGTTTCTACCTTTGCACGATTTCCATTTATTATGGCTGCTGTATAAATGTGTGAGTTGACTGGTCATCAAACAAGGCCATGAATATTTTCCACCAAAGAATGTCATGGAATTTGAAATCACCCAGTTGGGGAATAGCATGCTGAAGAATTGGACATTGCTATACACCTTGTAACTATGTACAGTAGTTGTTCTCTCCGTCAGTTCTTCCTGTTGTAAGAAGCTGAGTTACAAAATTGGAGAAGTGCTGATGGCAAATTTTCTAAAAGAAATGAGATACTTTACACCTTAATGAGATGTTTCTCTCTTTCATTTAGATAATTAAAGGAGATGTGTTTACCTCCATGGCAGTGAAATTCAACTTATTTCACGTATGACACTCAGAAACTTTATAACAGCAATCGGACCTTTGTCCGTGTTTGATCGATGGACATTTAAAAAATGCCTGCAGGGATTTTAAAGAAATTCACCTTTGTAGGGCAGAATAAATTAGATTTAGTCCATTCTCCTGTGGTGTCAAAATCATAAGATATTCCTCAAATGTGAAAATTGTGGCTGTAAAAGAAGAAAAAAGAAAAAAGTTGAAAATTTAAGTTGAGCCAAATTAGAAGTATAGTTCGTTTTGAAGGAACAATGGTTTCATCGCTTGCAATCTTAAGGATGTAGCCATTAAGAAGAGAGCTACAATGTAAATTATATGAATATTATAAATTAGGAAGAATTAAAAAAAATTATTAATTTGATTGTAGAAGCTACCTTGAATTTATGATTTGTCAAAGAAAGAAAGAAAAAAAAATGTGGAAGAGGTGTAAAAACAAAGAAATTTGTATTCAAGGAAATTAATTAATTGCATTACAAATTGATGTTATTTGCTTGTATCTAAAAATCAGCAATCAAAATTACTGTCATTAAGGTGGCCTTTTGCACTTTGTGTGAAAAAAATCGGATTATAAGAATAACATCAAATCAGAAAGAGATGGACCAAATAGCAAAGAAAGTCTCAATTTTTCTTTAGTCATTATTCAAAAAATGAAGGATTTACAACAAATCAAAAAGGTTGGAATTAGTATATATTTCTAATATTGTACTCAGAAAAACTTTGTGTAACATTTACTAGTAATGGTCTGAAAGTCTAGCAAAATTAGTTTTTATAATAGACAATATTCATTCTGAATAATGCATCCCAGTATTACAGAGAGTCAACAAACTTTGACTATGTAAGCAATTCAAAAATCAGTCATGTGGTAAACTTTGAAGGGAATGTAAAAAACAGTACTAGAAGTATCATTAAAGTCAAAAATGTTTTGTGATTAGGTAAACATTATTTACTTTGATTTGACACAGCTTGAAAAATGAGTGAATTAAAGAGAAGAGTTGACCTTCACAGCCTCAATGTCCTACCTTACTGCTTATTTGATCTGAACACTAAGGCAAATTATTTACAGAGGGTGGCATGCCACCCTGGAATGATTCATATTGTTAATACACATCATATTCGAAAAGACATGTATTCTTCTACCGCCACAGCTCAGTGGTTTCTCTTCCTACTGCTAGCTGGCACGCAAGTTCCTTTTCAGAAAGTTCAACTTGGAAAGTTGCCCCGGCGCCGAAGAGAGTGGATGTTTAATGTTATGTGCATATCATTGCGATGTTACTTCATCACAAGAGGCTGCCTCTTGCCTTTCTGTTGGGGAATACTAGTACTCTATATAGCTGCTAGATCAGTACTGACCAGTCTAGGCATAACACTAGCAGGACGTTATGCACCTTGTCCTCTATCCATATAGCGTTGCCCTCAATCCCTTCTACTGATTACGGAACATTTGTGGCACATACATGCTGACTGACCATAACTTACAGCTGGATTTTGAACCTTTTTAATTGTTTCCAAAGGAGTAATTTTTTTTCTTGTGTTCTGTGAGCAGATCCTACAAATGGGATTCTGGGCTCACAACCAGTGGTCACCATTTTGAACGTAAGTTTTGTTTAATTTTGTTGATTTTCATAGGGTCAGCAGGATAATGTGTAGTGTTTTAGCTTGAAGGTTAATCATGTTACAAGGCATTGAGGATTTTCACACTTTGGACAAATTTTCTTGTATTAATCTGGTTTTTGTGTGTAAATGCTTGGCAGACTTACTCATAGATTAATTTGAAATGTAAGAAACTTCTAAAGTGTCCCTTGGGGAATTTTAAGATTATTTACAGTTTTCATTGCCGCTGCATGGCTAACGCTGTTATGTTAACTGGACGATAACTCTGGGGTCCTCTTTTTTCCAAGGGGGTAGTTGAAATAATTTAAAAGCCTTAAAGTGTATTTATGTAATTTATTCAAGCAACAGTTCTTATTATCCTGTCTATGATCTCAGAATTTGTGTTAAAGTGTTAATTATTTTTGGCAAAGAGCATTTAACTGGTTGTAAGAAAACGCTTTAAAGGTAAAAGAATAAAGGCTTTCAGCATAAATTGTTACATTCTAAATTTTATGTGCATGTCCAGAGGTTGTCACAGCTGGGAAGATATGAAAATACCGATACCCTGTTTTTATTCAGGGATAACTTAAACATTCGTGGACATTTATTGGAGGTTTTAATACAGAGAGAAAATATGCATTGTAGACATATGCTCTCATAGCCCTAACACAAGGTTGGGCTAGAAAAGAAAAGAAAATTTCTAAGTTTATAAGTCGTGCTATAGGTTTCTATAAGTGTATTTAGGAACTCTGGAAATTACTTTTTGCGTGAAAACAATATAAATAGGTTGTAATAATATTGACTTCTGAAATTGTTTAAACCCTTCACTAACAGTCAATTGAAAATTGTATTGTACACTTTTTGTTAATTGTTTAATGCAAGAAATTGTAAAAAAAAGAGAAGAGAAGTAAATTAAATTGCAAACTTGAAGCAGTGGAATTAAAGGATATCTAGTTGTAACAAAAGAAAAATATCAAGTTAATTTTGAAGTGCAATGTGAACAGAATTCTTTGTAATGCCGAAAAACTTTGTCCCCAAACAAATTTTTGGATTTTTATTTGCAATAAAATGAGATTAAGTATATTTTCATTTTGAGATATGAAACTGAAAATCAAGTTTTTATGCTTTGATATATTGAGGGAATACTTTGTAGTTTGAAAAAGAAAGTGTTTCCATCTGGGCAAACTAGGAAGTATCAAATTTTTATACCACATTTTCAAAGTTTTCAGCTTTTGTGGATAAAAGTGCTATTTATCAGTTGTACCTTCATCTTTGAAAACAATTTTATGGCAAACAAAATTTTTAATCTATTTTCTCTGGAACTACTCTAAGAAATATTTCAGAATTATGTAAAAATCAAGCCAAGAAAAGTACTTAACAATGGAACTCTTTCAAGGTCTTGCTTACTTCAAGAGTCAAACACTAAAAACAAGAATACTTTGCAGACTTTTATACTTGACTCTTTTGATTAAACCGAAGTTTGAGGATCCCTTTCCAAAAAAGGTTAGAATTTTAGTCGTCAGAATTACATTGATTTTCTTGCATTTTTAAAGAGTCTAACAACTAACTTGATATTTAAGCAAAAGCAAACTTTTTGCATCAATTCCAAAGCAACCAATTGTTCTCAGTGACCAAAATTAAAACAAAAAAATAAAAACACATGAATAAAAAAAAAATTTATAGGTACTTTTGCTTTGTAC
This sequence comes from Holothuria leucospilota, assembly GCA_029531755.1. Classification (NCBI taxonomy): domain Eukaryota; kingdom Metazoa; phylum Echinodermata; class Holothuroidea; order Aspidochirotida; family Holothuriidae; genus Holothuria; species Holothuria leucospilota. Next base: position 51,782,369 of record CM055971.1, read on the forward strand.
ACTTTTTGAATACTTCACTCAAAATAAATAGACGTGGACAAATTTTGACCTGAATTTTATACCTTCGTTGAAGTCATGTCTTTATAATTGTTACGACAGCACAGCTGTAGGTAAGAGTAAAAAGTGGCTGCCTCACAGTTGGCAGCTGCCGTCGTCTTGAGGAGCGGAGCAGTGGGCTCTCTCCTCGGCTGCGTGTCTGTTGCTCTAGCTATTAAACCAGTGACTCTCCAGTTGGAAGTTGTTTGCTGCTGCACTCATTTTGACACTCCTGCTAATTAAATTGTCAATATTTCCATGTACCTTAAACTGATTAGATCACCCCGTACTTAAGGATGACTGATATGGCTTTGTCTCGAGGTTCAAATTTTTATCTTTTATTTAACTGTTTGAATGTTTTACAGATGGTGCGGTGTCACGAAGGAAACATGTTGTGGTTAAAAGAGGCTAAGCAGTGAAGTGCTGTTGTTGCAGCATAATACTGTGGTCTATTTCGCTCCTCTTTCGGGTATTTCATTCAAAGTGTTAACACAGCAGAATTAAAATTTAACTTTTTCTAATTTAGCCTTTAAAATTAAATGCAGTTAGACATGTTTGCTTAAATTTTCAACTCTCTCTTCAAAGTTAGTGCATTTTATCAAAGTATTTGATTAGTTGGGTAAAAGTGGAAAAAGAGAAAAATAGGATGGTGATAGAGATAAAATTATTGTTTCAACTGAAAGATAAGAAAAAAGAAAGGCTCCACGCGCATTTTTATTTTCGGAAATATTTTATAATGTTGTGGTGAATCTTGTTTCGGACAGTGGTCACTATTAATAAGTCTGGCTACACAAAGGAAGGATAGATTAGAGTGTAGACATTTTCAGGTATTCTTGTGTGTGGTCTGTTGCCCTAATTTTGTCCGTTTCCACAGTCGTGACACTTCCAATAAATCTGCAAAGAAATTTTAGTGGATTTTCATACCTCTTGTACAAATTAGAATTATTTTTATGCCATATTGTAGTAAGTTGTTATGTGTACATGTGTTAAGCAATAATTGCAAAAATGATTATTTAAGAAATAAGGAACAACAAGCAGTGTCCAAAAAACGGGACCTTCAAATATGAATTCATTGATTCAGTAGTCATACTACAGTATGCAAGAATCACATGTTCCTCAAAGAAACTTTGATACAAGTTCTTTGTGATGAATCACAAGAGGATGAATGGGACCTGTATAAGGGAAGTATTTAATTTTTGAGAATATTCTGTATGCTTTAAGTTAGTTGAGCGTAGCTCCTGTAATTCTCTACAAACTTTAAAGACAGCAAAAGTTCACAATGGAAGCTGAAATGTGCTCAATGAAAGTTGTTTCTTGTTAGGTCCTTATGCCATTGAAAGTAAACTTATAGAAGAATGAAGCTGTAACCTACATGCATTTTTCATTTTAAAGATTAGTGCTGAATGCTTTGTAAAGACCAAGGAATACTAAAAGTCCATCTTAAAGGAATTGATAAAATTTAAATTTCAATATGGTTTACAAAACTGGAAAGTTCTTTTCTTTTAAATTGCTTAATATTAGGACTCAAGAAAATGGTAATTTTTGGGAGTGTTCCCAATACCCCTGTTAATTTATTTATCTTTTTATTATGCAAGTGATACAATACCCACTCTGATTACAAATTTCCTTCAATAACTTTATTCACAAGTATGCCATTTTTCAGTACCTGAAACAGTTTTTTAATTGTGTTTTGAATGAACTATCCATTCACCAGCCATACCATTGAAGTAAAGTGCAGCCTGCCCAAGCTTCAGTACATCTGCACCTTTCTGTTCAACATATCCTGTTATAGTATGGGAGTCATTTTTGCTGAAATTAAAGAAACATTAAAGAAAATAGATTATTGTAAAATTTGATAGCAAGTAGAAGAGGAATTAGCTGGATGCGTTCCTCATATTTGCTCCCATTGTCATGAAGATTATTTTTCTGCATCCAGTCAGAATGTGAAGGTTAGAGATTTCAGAATGACAATTTCTTCTTCCTGATGGGACAAAAGTAGCGAGATTGTTACATCACAAAGCAATGTCCAAAATCCTTGATAATGTAATATCTTTGATCATCTCAATTTGGACAACAATAGAAAATTATAGATCATCAGAAATTTTAATTGTGTTTCACTTCAATTTTTTGAAACACCTTTTCAGTGTCATTGATACAAAATATAGTGGACAAAATAGTTTAAAAACAAAATACAAAATTTCCAAAGTCAAGTTAAATTTTGAATCAAGGTATTATCTTTATAAAATAATATAAATAAGATTACATATTAAATTTGTTGTTTTTTTTTAAAAAAGGCAGGCAGTGTGTTTTGTAAATCTTGCTGTGGTATTGAGTGCCATGTTAAGGCCACACCCAGACCCTGCTCTTAACAATACCAACTCCTATGTTATTCAACCAGTTACGCAACTATCGACACTGTACGTTTAAATGCATAGAAAATAAACGGGCTTAAATGAAAACTCCTTTTGATGTGTAACAACAAATAAATGTCTGTCCTTCTAAAAATATCTTTGAAACTGGAAGAAACTCTGTTTTTTGCCTTTATTGTAAGAAGGTTTCTGCATTCCCTCTGGCCGTGAATCTAAACCAGTCGATATATTTTACTTAAGACCAAATCCATTTGTTGATATTTTAACAAGTTAGTCTTTGGCCTTTACCCCGAAGATAAATGGTATTTGTATCTTTTTTTGTGAAAGATTGTCATATCGTATCAAGAAAAGCAAAGGAGCCGTACTTGATTTATAAGAAAGATCGACCACTCTTCATTTAGATTATTGGTGATAATATCTAAAGTGTCACCTTTAATTTATAGCCTGACAAAGTCAAGCAAAATTGACGTGAAATCAGTGCAAAGATAATGGAGAGTTAAGGTTTGAGAACAGTTCTCTACGATTTGAAAGCGTAAAGTTCATCAGCCGTTACTTTCATTAGCATCAGGGTCGTAAAATTAGAAAGAATAATATGCATTTATTTTGTCGTAGGTTTTGTTTAAATTTAGCTCAGTGGTATTTCTTGTACTACATTAAACGGGAGTTTACATACATAGAAGGTGGGAGTTTTGGAGCAAGACTTGTTTTATGGTTCAGATTGTCTATGTTGTCTTCAGAACTGACTTTTAATTTTTTTTGGAAAATTATATGGACAAAACATTGTAATAAGCTTAAAAATAGAGCTGCTGGGAATCAGATGAATATGGTGATAGAAAATGGCAGTTACAGGACAGATCATGTTGTTAAAACTTTTAATACTACTGGACTGCTTCATTACCTGTGTAGACTTGCCATTTGAGGTTTGATGTTAGTTTGGGCTGAGACGAAGAAAGAGTTTTGCTGAGGTTTTTTCCATTTCTGGCCTTTTGAAATTATGCATTTCAGTGATTTAACAAAGTGTAGAAAGTTTGCTGATAGTAATTTTATAAAGGGAGAAAGGTATCATACATTTTGCAGTTTGGTGTAAATATATGCCTTAATCTGCATTACCCCTCCTTACCAATTCTGTTATGTGTGTAACCCTCACTCACCCATGGTTAGACCTGGCAAATAAAAAAAATTAGTAAAGTATTTTGACTGAAATACAAATACCGAGGATATTAATTGTGCAGAATTTATTCTGGTGAAAAAATTTATTTTCATATTTCAAAGTTTTAAAAGATCCTTGTGAATGATTCTTAATTGTTTTGAAAGAGGATATATTTGAAAAAAAGTAGAAATGAGTTTTGTGGATGGAGATAGAAGCCTAAAACTTTGCAAAAGTGTGGTTGCAGAATAAATAGAAAATGTGTAATATAGCCCTAACAATGATCAGCTTGTCTTGTAGACGTTTATTTGTTATAAATTAAAAGTTACAGCATTCGTAATGACGAAAGCCAAAGAATTTTCTTTGTTGTGACAGAATTTCTTGATGATGTTTAAGTTTGACATTTCTTTTGTGCAGTTGTGGGCTGTTCAATATATAAACATTCGGTCATGTGGCCATTGCTGGGATATACACACCTGTAAACAATAAAAAATAATTTTTGGGCCAAACAAATAGTAACAGTTTCTTGGATTGGATTGTTATTTATACAAAGGTCTTGTAAATATAACAGTATGGCTCTTAGTATAATTGTGTAGCAATAACTGACCATGGAAACTGACCTTTGTATCTGCAAGGCCAGCTAAAAAGAAAGAAAAAAATGATATACGGAAGAATGAAACAAGTATAAGAAAATCAAGAGCTAAGCTGATAGTGAGGCCAGTGTGTGGGTTTATAAGTTTGTTGTATGTTCTAGACTCGTAAAAGAAGAGGAAACTGTCACGTGAAATCGACAAAGTATAATTTTGGGTTTAACGTATCATCAAGATATCAGTGGCACTTGTAATGGATCAATAAGATCAATTCTTCATGCTGGTTAAGTTTTGAAGGGTTGTCACGACAAAGATTGAAGTAACTTTACCGAAAAATTGTAACTTGATGTCTCCACCACCCAGCTCAGATATCGATATATACTTGTATCTTGTTGATGAAGGGGTTGAAGATTGGGGAAGGGGGAGATAATCTTAGAGATATGAAGGAAAATTTTTTGATTAATCATAAAATAAATTCATTTCTTTGGGTGACAAAACTTGTGAAGGCTTTTGTGTTCATATGACTCTCTTAAAAAAAAAATAAGTGTGTAAATCTGAAATTTAGGAATTTCTTTGACATCTTTTTCTTATTAATTTGGCTGAACATGTTCAAAATTAAATTGTCACAATAAAAAATGTAAGTGTAAAAAAATGAAACTTTCTACTTTTTGTGATTTGAGAATTGTTTAAAAATATCAAAACCCAAGTGTTTAGTTTCTAGGCAGAGGTGAAATGGGTAGAAATGTGGTTGACTTTTGACAGGATTCTCCTTTCTTACCCAAATACCTGTTTTTTTTCCAACAACAGATTATGCACTATTCTTACTACTAAGTATAGTTCTGTTTTGAATGTTAGTATTACCTGTCAATGTTAATACCATAGGCCCAACTTACCCAGGTTTAGCCATATTTTTCTTACAACAAATGTGAACTGTAGATAACGTTGAAAAATAGTAACAATTTTTCAGAGTGATATTAAATTCAGTACCACGATGTCATATCATTTCAGTAAAAGAAGAAAAACCTGTACATGTACAGTACATAAGAAAAGGCATGTAATGATTAGTCTGCTTGATAGGCTTTCATGGTAAACCGATTATTATATCGATACTGGTTTTAACCAGTTTAGATTCAATATGATTATTGCATGAGAAGAAAATCGAAAAATCGAAAAAATCGTAAAAATCAAAGTAATCGTTAAATAATTGAAAAAATCATGGAGATAGGATATATTAATCATCTCTTAGACCAAAAAACTACAGATTTTGTGCAGTTTGTCAGGCTGGACTCAGCCCCAATTTGGCGCTCATGTACAGGTCATATACCGTACACACTGTTTGGTGATGGTGCATTCAGCGCAGTGTATAACTTTTAACAAGTAAAGTATGTGGAGAAAAAAACCGATTATAATCGAATTTCGATTATTAGGGGTCCGATTATATCGATTGTCTTTTCTGGAAATATCGTGAAAGCCTACTGCTTGATACAAGTAGGTTTAAGGTAGTTTAAATTATTCACTGAACACTTTCATTTAAACTCTCAATAAGCTTGTATTGCTTTGAGTATTTTACAAAATGTTTAAATTTTTGTCCTTAAAATTGTGCTGTTTGTTTTTTCAATGACATTTTGTCATTGTGGGGATTTTCTCTACACTGGCAGAGTTCTGTGAAAACATTTACTTTTTCCAATGTTAATTTTCCGATGTTGTTATTACTAGGTCAGTAGTATAAACAATAGTGGTCTTCATATGAAATTCAAGCAACAGTTTTGTTTTTTTTAGCCAAGGATCGCATATCAATAATCATTGATTGACAGGCATTAAAGATCCATTCACAAATATTTGGAAATGTGAATTGTTTAGACAAAATACTAAGAAAAGAAAGCAATTAAGAAGAGGGGAATACCCATTGTACAGTTTACATTTAATGATTGTTGACTGTGGCAGATTTTATCACAGAGTAGACTCAAAAATATATGTATTCCATGCTATGACTGCAGTTCTTCTATGTAATTATAGTGAGCACATGGTTGAATACTTTATTCCTTCGTTTTAGTTGAGTTGTAATGTACTAGCATCTTACAGATGCTATATATGGATGCTTGGTTATTACTCTTTGAATCCTGTTATCAATATGTCTCACCATCTGTTTGGCTTATAGGCCACTGTGTCGGTTTTATTTGAAGTTGTTAATTGGGGTGAAATTTGTTCAATTTCTCCTGTTGTGAATTGTCCATTGGACAGGTGCACCCTAAATGCAATTTCTTTGATGATGTAATTTCTTTTCGTCACATTTGATCTTGGTTTCTCAGTTGATGGTGAGGTGTGTTTTAAATTATGATAGACTTGTGCCTCTCTGTCCACTCTCGGACAATAATGTAAAATTGCCATCGTCGTAGATACATTGGTAATCAATGTGGTGAGAAAGTTGTGTTACGAATTTGAAATCTTGTAGTGTTGATGAGAAATGGAAAAAATGGACTCTTAAGAATGCCTTGAAAAATCATCAAGTATAAAACATGATTACACACTTCATATTTAGGTCCCATACTGTCTTTGGGGTGAGCAACTATAGGAAGGACAATGGGGAAGGGGGGCAATTTGGTGAAAGTGAAACTTTGAGGATGGTCTGTCAAGTGGCCTGGCAGACTGAATGATTTACCTAAAAATGAAACTTGGCTGATAATTTATTTCTGTCAAAGTGTGTTAAGAGTAGATATTTAATTTACTTATGTGTCCTAGTAGCTAATAAAGATATACTGGAAAATTTCAGAACTGAGGAAAAAGAGGGTACATAGAATTGTAGCTGTGCTTTTTTGGTTTCATATTGTCAACAGAAGTGGTTTTTGCTTGGAATTTACATGCTTAATAAAGTCCCATTGCAACAAGACATTGAGATAAATTGTGTGCAAAAAGCTGTGGGATTGATTGTTATAGGCAGGGTCTTATTGGATACTTCACTCTTAGAACTGTTCAGAGAACCACTATCCAAATAAACATAGTATTTTGGAATTCACAAGGTGCACAAAAGGGGGGGGGGGTGGGGGTGCCTTTAAAGAATCAAATGAAGCTGAACTGAATTTTCAAGGCTGTAAGATTTTTTTAGCTTTTGAAAAATAACACGAGTTTTTTCTTTTTTCATATTCGTAAAATCTTCAGACAAAAATGTGGCCAAGTAGAATTTTTTTTGTCGTTGAATTTTTGGATAACTTGTCATCATGACATACTGGCATTGGAATGATTCAGAAAATTTGTTAGGGGCCTTTGAACCAATCTTTTAAGAGTGAGTCTAAGTTTGAGGATGCATACATGGCGCTAACATACTGGACTAGGTTGCAGTGACCAATTAGAATTAGCTAAATCTTTCAGATTACATCTTATATACCCTTCTTTCTTTATGTTTCAAATCCTAAATATTGCCTGTAATGTGTAAATCCACAAGGTTATTCAGCATGAATTGAACAAGTTAGAAGAAACTTTAAGTATTTTTTTTTTTTTTTTTTGCATTATTAAAATAAGCTGTGCATGAATTTGGACGGTAGCTATATAATGCTGATTCACATTAATTTTACTGCATTTACACTTTGAAAAGTGAAAAATATTCTTAACTTACATACGAATGGTTTATTAGTATTACATTAGAGTGTATAATTTAAAATGTCAGTTGGTAAAAATGTCTTCTAGGCGGTGAAAAGAGTCTTGATACCTACCTTTAAATCTAGGGATTGTGTTTATGTTAAGCTTATAGTTTGAGGTCCCTCTGCTGGTAGTGTAGGTGCTGGGAATGTTAGTGTGAGTTATTACAGAGTCTAACCATCTAGCCTTTGCTATTTTTCCGCACCTGGGAATATTTGAGTTGGAACAGTGATGGCCGTATACCATGCATTAGGTCAAGTTCAGTGTTATTAATACCACCTTCAACAGTCAAACACATTTATACCAGTAATACCAAGGCAACTTTGCCCCAGGTATTTTATATTGACTGTTGATAGATAGACACAGTGACCATGCAGCTGAAGAAATGTAAAATTGGGAAATTCCCTGTGAAACTTTGCCCTAAGGGCAAGAGCCTATTATTCATTGTTTGTAAAGCTATTGAGTATGTAGGCCTATCTATTTACTTGTAAACAAAAGGCAGAAGTGGGTGTATATTTGTATAGCAACTTTAGACCCTCCTCAAAACAGATCTGTTTGGTCAGATTCACCTACTACTATTGCACACAATTCAACTATTGTAATACAGCTTGGGTTTTGTTCAATTTATTAAATTTTTGCAAAGTGATCTAGGGAATTGCATTAACAATTTTACATGAAATTCACACAAAAAAGGAGTGAGAAAGATACCAGTCCTCATCCAGCATCTTACTTGTTTTGGATTCATACAGATTAATGGTGGTTAACAGTTTCCAGAATGTTTGATGGGTTATCTTGGTGACTCTTGTAAAGATTCGAATGTATTTCTTCCCCCCCCCCCCCCTTTTCCTCCTACGTGAAAATCGCAATTTCCTTCTGTGTGAAATTTGCAGTGTGTATGGTGCCAAGCAAGAACTGATAGCTCAGTGGGAAAGGGACTCCCCATTTGAATCAGCTACTTATAAATAGGAGGTAAGTATTTGAGCTCCTAAGTAGGGACTTACTAGATGTTGCTTTAGGGCCATCTTTACTCATAGAGTGTGTGCCCATCTTTTTAATATAGTTGCAGAGTTGAGCAACTACTGTTGGCACATATAGCTACATCATAATCAAAGTCCTTCAATTTCCCCCACCCCCTTTCTAGGATGAAATTGCCTTGACCCCTTTTGAAATGGCTTTCCTGAATCCTTAACTTCATGATTGGGACTTGGGAAACTTTCCTTGCAAAGCAGATCAAATTCATCAAATTTTTGGCACCATTTCATGTTTAAAAAAAGGACAAATTTCTCCTATTTGCCTCATTCCCCTCCAAATACCAAATCTTCCTGGCGATCGAGGAGCTTCCCATATTTCTTATTTCTTTTCCTAGCTGCCCCTACAGAATAAACAAGTGTCACAGAGTAGTAATATAGTACCACAGCTGACTCTTCAAACTTGTAATTGTACACCTCGTGGAGTGGGGGTATTTTCTCAGAACCTTGCATCTGTTTTACACAAATTTAAAAATTTGTAGAAAAATGCTACGGTGAAGGGTTTTGAAAGAGCAGTTGGGTTAAGTCAATTAACAAGAAAGCAATTACAATGAAATGGTGTACTTCTGCTGTATGAACTGCAACAGCACATAAGTATAAACACGCTCATAAAATAGAGAAAAATTATTATGTTTGTAAACTTATTTCTTGATTATTATTTTCTTTTAACTTTTGTTTAAAAACAGTTAAAAAAAAAAGAAAAGAAAAACTTTTGGAATTTTGGCAAGTAATACATGCAGGATACATAGGGAAGATCTTCACGTTCAGTATGTGTACTGCAGTAGGAGAAAGGGTATGTCCTCATTTCTTGAAACTTTTCGGTTTGTAAGAGGCATGAAGTTGTAATTAGAAGCAGGAAACCACAAAAATTTCTGACCCTATGACAGTTGGAGTAAGCTTATCTATTTTAGCTTAAATCACTTCTCCAATGGTGTATTTAACTCTAGCATGGCATTAGTTATCGGTATGGGGGAGCTTCTGAAATGAAATTTTTAAAGGACCTACCTTTATTAATGGGCGGTATGTTGTGACGTGTTCTCATTGGTCGTAACCTGTCACAGAGAAAGATTGGTGGCTGTGTAGGCGACGACTGCAGATAAACTTCACTTGTAATTAACAGCGGCTACGATTCCAGCCGTCTCGAGCCCTATAACTTGACAATTCAGGAAGCTGTAGTGGACATAGTTTATTTATGGAAAATATATTATGCTTGAGCATTAATTCCTTCATTAATTTTCCCTTGCTGCCATGTGGTAGAGGGGCTTGGGTTCGAGGAGGGGGCATTAAGACCTGCAAGTTCTTTCATGAAGGTGACTTCTGTCCATTATCAGTTTGGTACTTAATTTTGATTCTGTCAGTTGTAAGAATTAAATGTTGTTTAACCAAAATAGTGCAGTATTAGACAAGTTTAACATTGTGTCTCACTCCATAATGATGTTTGAAGCTAGAGTGTGTGTTGTCATTCATATATCAGGGCATGATATAATTAGCACCATAAAGGGTACAACAAAACCGAATCGGAGCGGAAGGGTACAGACAGCAACTTTTAATACTTTGTGGCTGTCTAGTTGTTGAGGGGAACTTCCAACACTAAGATCAAGAAAGCTATCTGCCATTAGTGTCTTTGTATTTTAACTTTCTTATTTCAAGTTTTCTTGTCAATTTCTATGACCTCACTTTTTTTAAACGATTTCTTAATAACTTAAAAAAACCAGCCAGTATGCAGTAACAAGATGATAAAGTAGTTTTGCACAGTGTTTCCAAAATCAGTATAGATGCTTGAGTCCGCTTAGTCAGCTTTCTAAATGTAAGTTAAACAAAACCTGATTTTCTATTTTAGTGTGGTTGAGTGGAACTTTTTGAAGTGTTCTGATTTTCCAGTTGTGTAGCCAGGAATTCCCATAATTACTTTTTTTGGGAAGGGGGGGAGGGGTGGAGGGTGGGGAAGAGAAGGGGATACTTGATTGGACTCCACTGTTTTATAAGAGGCATTACATATGAAGTAATATATTTTTAACTATTGAGTTTTCTAGTAGGGAGACTACAGGGGGGGGGGGCACAACTCTCGTGGGAATTTCAGCCCCAATCATCTCCCCTTGGCTATGCCACTTTTGCTCAGTGCCAAAGTAGGAAAGGGATCAGCTCTTATCTAAGGTCAGAGGGGAGGGACAGGAAAACCGGGGGAATTTGCGGATTTGTTGTGATGTGTTGAGTTCATTCAATGCAGTACCTTAAAAACAGTTAAAAATGAACTTCGTGGGAACATGACACAGAAGAATGTGAATCAGAGCTGAAGTTTATGTACTTGGGTGAGCTAACTTTCTTTATGAAAAATCTATAATAAGATCTTATGAATAAAAGAAACAAAATTAATATCTTCTTGTATAGACCTTTATGATGTCTCACAAGCAAAATTACTGACTTAATGAAATCAACACTTTCAGGAACTGCTACTGCTACAGTAGGCTCACAGAGGAGCAAAAGGTGCCCTCTTTTTTCTTGCGGACCCTCTCCTTGGAGGTCATTTTCTCTCTGCTCTGTTCTCTTTTCTTTCTCCCTCTTTTACTCCTTTCTTTTCTTCTCATCTGTTGTTTGTTTTGCTTTTCCCTTTTCCTTTTTTTTTGTTTGTTTCTGGTGGATCTGCTTTGTATATGCTTCCTTCAGATCTCCCACGCTTTTCTGTAGTATAGGTATTGTTAACTTAAGAATTTGATATTTGTGTGTGTGTCCTGAACAGTGAAAATAAATGAAATGAATTGTTGTTGGGAGGTCAGTATCAGGGCTTGTAGATTCCCAAACCAGGTAGATTTGAGGTTTTTGTAAAAAAACATTGCTTCATTCAGCAAGTGGAGTCAGTGCCTGCAAATTTTAATTGTGACCCCCCTCCCCATGCCACCCCAGTTTTGTCCAGTTTATCAGTTTCATAACATGATGGACCTGTTTTAATGACCCACTTTAAAATTTGCCTAACCAAGTACTCTATCCTTCCATAACTGACCATTGACTACAGGCTCAAGTATCTAGGTCACCCCTCCTTTTCTACTATTTACTTATGTAACACTTACTGACCTACAGTAAGAACCTGGTAATCTGATAGCACAGTGGAAGAGAGCCCTCTGTCCTGTGCTCTCATTCGATTCCTTACATACTAGTCTTGCAGATGTTATGCAGTTTGGAGTCTATTTCGCTCCTATGCATTAATTCCTTCAAGTATTTTGCCTGTTTGGAAATTTTGGAAGGAATTTTCTGAAGCTGATAGCTTGCTGTTGCCTTCCCCAGATGTCTTGTTCAAAATTAGATAAATATCCTTTAATTCTATTTTAGGGCAGTTTGCTTGTGGTAGGTAAAGGGTATGTAAATAGAAGGTAAGCATCAGCCCAAAGATTCTTGTAAAGTGGGGAGTTTTGGGGTGATGCCCTGTAAATTCTTTCACATTTCAAAGTTACTTTTCTAGGCTTCCTCAAGCTCCTGTATCATGTCACCATTTTCCACTAATATTATAATTATAGGTGTGTTAGTATTAATTATAGCTGTCACTTTCAAAGGTCACCTGTACTCTGTCATACCCAGCTAAAGACAGGTGTACTGTATATATCAGAGGAAACTTTCAAGTTACTCTTAATTTCCTGGCTATATGTCACAACTTTTTTCCTGTGTGAGGTCTCACTGCTAAGCCTGTCACCACAAACTCCCATCTATTTGACTGGCATTGATGCACATGTGTGATATTTGATCAACCAGGGCTAATTAAAGAAACAGACTGCTAATTATATCAAGGATACCAAATATTTCTTCTTCATTTGATTTGAAGTATATCTCTTGTTTTCTTTTCTGCATGTCTGTTTGCATGTTTGTATCACTTGATCTGGAATAATATCCTTCCAAAGTCTCTTATATTTTGGATACTCACAGAAGTAAGCTTTTGACCTTGTGTTTTCTGGAAATACGTAGAAAATTTTTGACAACCAGCCAGCTATTTTTACCTCTTATCACATGTGATTTAAACGTAAGTATTAATAGGTTGTATGGTAAAGCCAGGAACTGGGTTTGTCACACTGCATTTCCCTCTTAAACATTTTTTTTACCATAAATACTTGAAAAATCCTTATTTCAGTTTATCTAAAGGATATATGTCATGTCTGTGATAAGTTGTAAAATTGAATACCACACCCTGCCATGCCTCCTACCTCATATATACAGCCCTCCATGCACTGTAAAATGATTTTAATAATGATGCTATAAACCATAGTGAAACCTAGGCATGTTCAGTTCCACAAACTTGCAAGGAATCAAGAGTTACAGCTAGATTGTACTGAATTGTATTTCGAAAGAAAATCAGCTATTGAAGCAAAATTCAGATTACCCGTATATTGATATGTTCTTGGTCATACAACTGTTTTCAATTTCAATTTAAACTATTCTGTTAACACACTCACTCACCATACTCCAACACTTAGACTTAGCTGAAACCTTTCTGATTTCCAAACAGTAGTTGAATTTAAAAATTGAAAAAGAAAAAATAAGTAAATAAAAAAAAAAAATGATTTATGGGAAATCTGTGAATCTTTAAATGGTTCAAGAGCACTTCTACTATATTACACTATTTGATACTGTTTTGCTGCTCATTGCCTTCTATTTACATATGTATAGCATTTTCCTGCAATAATTGTCTGGCAAAAACGAATAACACTGCAGTATCCCCTTCCTATAGAGGGCGCCTATAAGCCTTACTCTTCCTTCTCCATTGGACTCTTATAATGATTGTAGTAGTGAGAGCTTTTATGGTGTGATTTCAACTGTTTACACTTTTGACAGCTTGAATCTTCAATGGGCCATTGAATTGTATGTCATGGGTCACAAATGGCCTGCAGGCCACCACTTGCGAAAAAGGTGTATAGTACACTTAATGTATTTAAAGATAATATATGCATTTTCATGGTGTGTATTCTGTGAAATGATCATAACTATGAGCAGATTTTTATACACTTTTTATCTTTTTAACAACTATAAGAAAGACGTTATTGCACAATGTCATAGAGCTTGTAATAATTTACCGTTAAAGTTTTAGCGATATTTTGGAGATATGTACATATGACATTCTTTCCTGTCAGTCAATTTTAGACTTATGTAAGATAATCCTACTATCTTGCATACTGTTATTTAAACCATGCTGTTATAAAATGGGTGCCATAGTTTACGGAAATTCTTCAGCAGGTGTGTCTGAAAATCTTCATATAAACCTTTACCGGTCTGAGAAGTAAAATGCATTCCAAAATAGGTCCATCTCCTATTGGTTACATGTGACCACATTTTACAAAATTTCAGTTATGTGCCCATTATGCAAATATTCTGTCAAAAAGCAGATAACAGGGCTTAGAATTCAAAATTATTCAAATATGCAGGAAATTAGAAATGTTGGCAAGATTAAGGTCTGCTTATCCACTATAAAATGTTTCATGTATGCCATTTTAGACAAATCTTTGATTCACTGTTAAATTTATAGCCTAGCTAGACTGCGTGGCATGTACGTTTTGATGGAAATTGAAAGTCACCAAACTTTATCGAGTCTCGAAACATTATTGACATTCATTTGCAGTGAGTGTTGTCAATTTGATATGCTACTCTTTCAAACTGAAAAGATTATTCAGGCCAGTATTTGTCTTTTTTTATGACTATTTTACATAAAATCCATCAAAAATGAGGCTGGCGATCCCCTTTTATTATTGGATTGTCCCTTTACTCGTGAGTAAGCATTTTTATTTGTCTTTGCTGAAGGAGAAATGGAATAAATAAACAATCGTATTCAGGGGGGACATACTTTGAATGACCATAAGCCCATCATCAGCATGTTAGGGAGGTTCCTATAGCCTATCAAAATCTCTCTCCTTCATTATAGAATCAGTAATAATACTGATGTGTCCAAGAGTGGAATAATGCAACTTTTTTTCTTTGAAAACGGAGCGCCAAAAATTAGGATTGATATTATTAAACAGTAGCCATTTTCTTCCCTTTTTCAGTCGGTCCAGTAGTCACAGTCCCAATGTGGTTCAGGCTTAAGCATTGTAAGTTTTTTTTTGCTTATATTCATGCACTGTCCAGGGATTGCTGGGGGAGGGGGGTTGGATTGGTGGATTTTGGGGATGGAAGTCAGGTGGGGTGGTTAGGGGCATTGGCAAAAATTTGTAAATCCATCTATCCATGCCTAACATTGCCAAGGAAGTTCTGTTTAGATCAGGATTTCAGTCTCCCCTTCGAAGTTATTAACTGACTGATTAGGACTTTCTTGCTTACTGTATTATTGGAAGTTTAAAGTGTGCTCTTTTGTAAATGCTTTCAAGAAATTGTTTCTGGAAGTGTAAAAACTAGATAATATTTACAATAACATGATTACATATTAAAGCAAAAACGAAAAAAAAAAAAAGTAGATGTTCAATGCTTGTTTAAAAAGATAAGCCTGAAGTCAATAGATACAAAAGTGCTAATAGAGAGAAATCAGTTGAGTCTAAGTGGGAGAAGTTACCCTGGGTGGGAACCAGCCACTGGGGAAGTATGTTCATATTATTGTATCTAAAGTCTCATCTTACAGGTCAGCAAACAGTTCTTGTGTACGAGTTGCCTTCTGTTGTACACATAACTTTCAAAGGTAGGGCATTCAACTCTATCCTTTTTGATGACTCTTTCTTGCCTTTTTCTTAAAATTTAAAATAATTCTAAAAGTAGTTTGAAATTTACAGTACCAATCAAATTGTCGAGCATATAAGCTCAAAAGTTTCTCAAATTGCTAGATCCAATCTAACCATTTCGAGCAATTTAGGATGACATAAAATGTCAATGAATTGTTTGGCAAACAAATTGCTTCTTAATTATAAATTTCACTGCTTTTTATCCTTTTCTTGTAAATTTGCACGTCCGGCTTATCCATTGAGGCATCTCCTTAGAAAGGCTTATTTATTGCTTGTGCAGCTTAACATAAAAAACTGAGAAAAATTTTGAGATTTTCAGTCTTGTTTTTTCTTTCCATATGTGCAATCACTGTTAAAAAGTGTGATTAAAAAAACTGATTGCTTCTAAGATGTGACACTTGAGATGTGATCTTAGAAGATGATTAAAAGGCCATTCATTTGTCATATTACTAGATTATTATCAAATGGTTGTGCTCCCTCCATAAATGCATATGCAACAATTCTCATTTGCTACAGAATCTAGTCCCTTATTTCTTTTAATGATGCAAGTGAAAACTTTTTTAAACAATGTTATAAATAATATTAAAGCCACTGTCCTTTTATAAAAAGGTTGAAGTTGCCACCTGAAATAAGTTTTACATAAAACTGGTAGAATACGTTAAGTTTAATGTCAGATCTGCACTGTGTGGGCATATTTTACCTATTGTATTTTTTTTTTTTTTAGTATTTTGTGTGTACCAATAAAACGGGGTCTTACGATATAAACTAGGTCATAGCGTCACTTTGCACAGGTCTAAACAGTTTCTAATCAACCTAATGTTCTTTATCATGTTGCTGCAAGAAACACATGAAATCACCAATGTTTTTATCAGGATTAAGTAGTCTGCTCGACAAGTAAAATTGCCGTCTCCGAAAGCTAAACCTCTCCACCCTCCTACAAGCTTGTACTTTTTGGGCGCGAACAATTATTTTTAGACACCATGCTTTAAAGTGAGTGATTCCAGCCAGTGCTCATGGCTATTTAGCCTATTTCTCTAATTAGCCAATGTTCCTAATGAATGGCTTGAAAGTCTGTTCTAGCCCTGCCGTTCTCTGACTTGAATTCCGTATGTTGTGTTTCTTCTTCGTGTTCACCTAATGGGGCCCCTTATGTTTGAGAGAGGTCTATGGTTAAAGTTTCCGTGCTGACATATTGCCATTCGTGTCTGCCTGAATGTCACGCATGCTACAAGGGCACCACCTTTTGGCAAACTTCCAGCTTGCTTCAAATTTTTAATTTTCATAGAGCCCATTTTTGCAGCTTGCACAGAATTGAATCAATCTTCTTTTGAAGCCGGTCCCTTGGTCCATTCAGGGACCACATTCTTCTTCAGATTTTTATATTTTAGGATAAAATATTTTTCCTTTAATCTTTTTATTCCAGATGTATTTTTTTACATAGTTTAGTGTACAAAATCGTATTGCTTTCTGGTATTTTTTCCATCATTTTTACAGATATGCCCAGTCTATTTTATAAAATGGTGCCTAATTTTATTATATTTTTTCTTTAGAGGCTTGTTAGAAAATGGCAGTAGCTTCCATGTACCATTACTTTCTTTTTGAAGGGGGTTGGAGGGATGGGGGCAGAGGCTGTCTGTACTAAAAATATTTCTTCAGTTGTCTGGTTACTAGAAAGGGTTGAATTTTTTCTAACCTAAAAGTGCCTTCAATTAGTGTGGTTAGAAGGGGACAAGTGTAACATAGTAAGAGCTACTGGTAAACACAGTGTAGTTCAGTTCTATTATTCAGTGGGAAATTGTAATTGAACAGCTATTTTCTTTGGTGAGTAGTAACAGTGTAAGTTACATATCTTTTACCAATACTCTTCTCATCCCCCCCCCCCCTCATAGTACATAAAAGCAGTCTGCTGGTAGATCATGGTTTTAGCATTCTGTGTTAGTATACATCTAATAAATACTGTAAGCATAAAAAGTAAAGATGAGAGTGACAGGGTGGGGGCTGGGGGAGGGGGGGGGGAAGAGTTATAATGTAGTGGGAAAGTACTGGAAATGAGAATTGAAAAAGAACAGAAAACTCAATTCAAACAAGTGCTTTTTTGAGGAAAGATGAGATTTTGAGTGATAAAAATATGTTGTCCTCAGGTACCATAGGTTGTAGAATCCATTGCCATGTAGCAGTGTAGCTTGTAAATTGTGGTTGACCAAACTGTGTGCATGTTTTAATTATGATAGACCAGATGAGGCAATTAAAATGATACATAGAGGTTGAAAGGCTAAAAATAACATGAAGAATATATACAGTTCATTTACACAGTATAATTTAGTTCCAAATATGTAGGCCTGTATATTGTGAAACAAGATATTTGTAATTATTGAAAGAGGCAAAGTGATATCATTCCTCTACACACACTATTGTAGTAAAACCCCACAAAAAGTCCAACCAAATTTCTTTCTCTGCTTGTAAAGAAAGCCCTACTTTCCATGACTGTAATAGGGTAAATTTTGCATTTCTGGTGAAAAATACTTTCTCATACTTTTATATAGCCATGATTTTCATGTAAAGAAAAAAAGTAGCTGAAATTAAGGTAGTCAGGTAACTTTATTTCAAGAAATTAATCTCTAACACAAAGGAAGTCACTGCTTTTTAGCTTATTAAAACTTTTCTCACCTTAACTTTTAAATGATGTATTATACATAATTCTTGTTTTCCTGTCCCATGTTGATATTTCCCATTAAAAATGATAACAGCACTCTCATATTTTGGGGATGTATGCCTGAATATTTTCATCCCCACTGTTGTAACCTTGTGGAGAGAAAGAGAGAGAGGGGACTTACAGCAAGTCTAAACATTGCATCCTGCAGGCTGTATGTGTAATCTTTAATACTTTGGAGGAAAAGTTAAAGCCAGGATCTGTTTAATGTTGACCCATGCACATCCGTTCCCGTCATCAACGAATGTTTGCGTATGTCATGTTAGCTCCATGGCATGCTGAAGAATCAAATCACATCAGTGTGGGGCCAGGAGGATGGGAGAAATAGCAGTGTTTGTCTTCTGTCTCTAATTGGTGGCGAATTTGATTGTGTTGGAGCTTGTAAACTTGGTACAGTGGTATGGCTTTAATTATGAAATGTCCGACTCACAAACTTGACCCACTCTCACGTGACTTGATCCCTCAAAGATGCAATTTTTTTCTTAATTTTATTTTGTTTGTAAAACATTGAAGGTCACAGGAAGGGGTCCGGGAGGGGTTGTTATTATATTACGTGCTAGGTTAAAAATTAAGTCAATTCAACTAACTCACTATGAAGGTGTCCAAATGGATTGATAGGTTCATAAAAAAATGTCCATCTAGTCACCAAAATGGTACTTTAATCTTTAGATCTTGTTATAAATTATTTTTAGAAGTACAGTAAAATGCCTTTGTCAATCATACTAGTTGAGGTCTGTTTAGAATGCTGCAAAAAAGTTTTGTAATGCATTGGTTGTGTTCAGTAATATGCACAGTATATATACATGTACAAGATATATGGTATAATGTCAGTTGTTGCCGTGTTTCTTCAGTCAGCCTAGAAGACTTAGTCTTTTGGACATTTTTTTATTGGGGTGGTGTGGGAAAGGGGGAATCTCTTTGGGAGACTGTTCCATTCCACTATCGTGTCCATGATAGATGTAAAATGTAAAATAGATAAAGTCTTTTTAACAATTTTATTGGAGTGGGGTGGTATGGAGAGGGGGAGGGGATCTCTTTAGGAGTCAGTTCCATTCCACAAGGGTGTCCATGATAGGTGTTAAATGGATTAGTCTTTGTGACATTTTTAGTGGAGTGGGGTGGTGTAGAGAGGGGGAGGTCTCTTTAGGAGTCTGTTCCATTCCATACTTGTGTCCATGAGAGGTGTAACATTCATCTCAGGTTTACTACCATGAAGGATTTACAGCAAAATTAAACATGGGTTTCAAGTTGTGCGTGATAGCTTTTAGTGCAGAACATTCTTGCGTAAAATCATGTTTTATGGGTTAATTCTCATGGAGGAGGGTGGGATCGGGATGGGTTGGGGGAAGAGGGTGGGATGGGGAAGACAGTGTATTGTACCTTATTGTTGAGATAACATTCTTTCTTAATTCTTAAGATTGATATTACAGACTAATTGGTAATTTCGATTGAAATATTCCAGATGTCTCATAAGTTCAGAATAAATCTGAATTCCAATTTATCAATCCAAACCTTATTGTTCCTACCGTAAGTGTCCCAATGTTTTATAGTGACTTTCAGTCTAAGCATTTAAAAGTAATGTGGAGAGCTGGTAAATACATGATTCACCCCTTGTCCTGTGATGTATGACTATACAGTATTAGGTTTATAAGTCTTGAATGATAATCCATGTTTCGTACATAATTTACATTCTGACTGCATATAGTTGATCATGTTCTGAATTTCTCCCTCTCTCTGTGTTGTATAAATTCAGATCTTGAACATATGTATTTTTGAGACTGTCAGAACAACACACTGACTCTAATCTTTTGAAATATGAACATGTCTGCATGAGGCCACCTTTAAGTTCAAAACAGTTTCTTGTCAAATACTTGGTTTTTTGACCAAACTTTTCCTTTTGGGAGCAAACTTGCAGATGGAGTATTCACCTTGGTGCAAAAAAAAAAGAAAAAAACATGAGTAAAGAAAAAAACAAGAATAGGGTGCCAAAAGTTGTCTATAAATACTTTACACAAAATGAAAATTGTAACCATGGCAAGTTTCAGTTTTAGGCCAGTGTCTAGGAGTGGTTTGGGATTTAAGGAACCCCAGGGTTATAAAATGTTTTGTATAACCTATATGTGGATCTAGTAGATGACAAGTGCTCTGACTCACTGTGAACATTAAATTAATCGCTGAAAAGTAAGATATCCATGCTTGCTTTTGATTGATATGTTTGAAGTAAGATTGGAGGGAGGAGTTTGGAATTTGAGGGGGAGTGGGAAGGGGGCTTAAATAGCATGTAATTTTCAGCTTTGAAATCTACAAAACTAACGTAGATATCTGTAGGCCTGATAGTATAGTCCTGTTCCTATTTACATCTGCTTGTAAGCTCTTATTGTCTCAGGTGAGTCCTTGTTTAACAGGATGATATTAAATGTTTGGAACAGATTGTTATGGAAACATGAACCTGGTACATGTATGTTAAATATGGTTTGCTTATCTTGCTGTTTCAGCTGTAAACCGCAGCATTTATACAAGTCATACTACGGTGAAGTTATTTTAAATTAGTAGACTTGGTTTTACTGTAATTTCATTAGGTAACAGAAACAATAATTGTCTTTGTATGGTGATTTCAAAATGTTAAGTCCACTTTAATTTATCCTCCTATTTCTGATCCATGCACTACCTACTCTGTTTGAGTACAGTAAAACATCCAATTCATTTGTAAATAGGTAAAGTATTGCAGCTCATAAACCCCCAAACCAGGAAGTTTTGGGGATTATGCCATGTCTGGAGGGAGACTTTTTTTGGTATTTGAAACATAATATGCATAAAAAGAGAAGAAAAATAAACCTAGGCCTATATCTGTAGCACCCATCTTTCTCAGACTGTCTCCTAATTTCATTGAGTTATAGATTAAAATAGTCAGAACATTAATCTAACTTTGTTTTTTAATGATGAAATGTCTTCCAAACATATCATTGTGAGAACATTTACTCAGTTTTTAAACAAAATAGTCTCTATTTTACTTAAAATTTTACTGGATTTAGCATTAATGTAAAAATATAAAGAATAATAATAAAAAAAAAAATAGGCCGGGTCCATTTCATGCTTAACAAGTAACTCTATTTACTTGGTCTTGGGTAAGCCTACAGTACTAGTTAGCTATTTCTGTAATCTTGTTTTTCTTTCATTGCTTAAGTTTGAATAGCCTTTCAAAGTTCCAGAGTTACCTGTTTGTTTATTTTTTCTATTGATTGGTTATTTTTGGTCGTTTTCAGATCTACTTCAATGCATATGAGATAAATTAAGAATCGGTGAATGATCTCAACTATAGCAGGTCTGACTGAATATTTGCTGAATGGAAGCTGAACTTTCAAAATTGTGTAATGAATTGAGTGTATATGAACTTAACTTAGCATCTGCCTTTTTTAGTTAATGCATTATTAAGTTGTCAATTTATTATGATATAAACTATATAATGCTGTACTGATATGATGCCAAATATGTTCCTTAAAGGTTGGATACCTCACAGCTTTTGGGAGTTTTTTTGGAATCTGTTGGCTTAACACTGATTGTGAAGAGAAGGTAGTAGAATACCCTTCTATTTTTGCTACACATTTTATATGCAGTTATTGGTTCCCAGTCCCTCATGCACAGTTAGTTCTCCTGTTTACTCTTGCTTTGGTGAGGGTAATTCCCTTTCTTCCCAAAACTGCACTACACTTGAAACCAGTCCATTCCCTGACCGTATAAAGATGTGTACATATTCCTTCAATATACCTCTCGTTCAATATGAAATCCCTACCAGCAATTAAGGTCCTCAGGCTGGTAAGTTGTGAGCTTACAGTACCCACAAGCAGAGGTGCCATGGCTTAAACATTGGGGGCACTTATGCTGGAAGAGGTCATGGAGGGGGGGGGGGAGTTGATTTCATTCCTGCCCTTTTCTTGGTGTTAAGTCCCTGGCAGTTTTCTTTTTTCTTACTGTACCACATTTTTGATAACTTAATATTGTAAATTTCTTGTAAAGCATGGTGTGGTTTCAATTGGCACATGATGCTACACAGCATTTCAGTCACTCAGA
Organism: Holothuria leucospilota; assembly: GCA_029531755.1. NCBI lineage: Eukaryota > Metazoa > Echinodermata > Holothuroidea > Aspidochirotida > Holothuriidae > Holothuria > Holothuria leucospilota. The sequence continues at coordinate 51,804,633 of CM055971.1, forward strand.
ATAAGCTTCCTTGATAATGAACTCGTAAATTTTTCTCATAAGTTATCTTTTAAGTTCATTCAAGTTTGTGTTAAATTTTTAAACTCATAAAGTTTTCTTTAAAGCTTTTGTCCCTAAAAAAGCCTAAAAACTTCAGACAAAACCATGCTTTTCACACTCCATACTTTATCCTACGGACAAACTGATTCACACATTTGAGCATTCTCAGTAGACTGAGGCCCTCTTATTGAACCATCTTAACTATTTTATGTGGACATTTTCTCTGAGGCAAAAAAGTTTGTGATGGGCCATGGCATTGTTGAAGGTTTTGCCTTGTCATTTTGAAATCTTTTGAAGATCTATAGATAGTACCAACAGCTTATGTGAAACTTTACAATGTACACGTACCTTCCCCGGAGACATATGTCTTAGATGTCCTGCTATAACTAACGTGAGTTCTACACCAGACTCAGTTTCACATTCGAATGTTGGAAACTCTTTAGCGGGGAAACGACATCCGATTGGTCTGGTTCCAGAACAGTACCTGGCAAGATCACTATTCATTTGAAATTTTGATTTCATCACTCCCCGAATGGTGACGACGGAGTCTTAGAGCTATTTACGAGGTGTGAAGGCTTGATGATGGTCTAGGTCATGAAATGTAAGACAGGGTAGAGGAGACTATCTTGTGTAACTCATGACGAGAGTATGCACACTCAAAATGTGGGACTCGAGATGATCAAGGGGGATCGATCACTTGCTTGTAAGTGAATGTACGTTATTAGACTATTAGTATGTACTTGCCAATAATACTAACCATGTAATTATGTCTACTTGTTTTTGTTAGAAGTATCCCTCCAAGATTTTTGTCAATAATCTCATTTGGATTTTTTGGACTTCTATAATCTTATTATGTGTACTTACAGTGTATGTAGGATCAAAAAGAAATACCTGAAATGGTGAATATATATATTTAATTATAAAAAGTTAATGACTTCAAGCAAGCTTCATTAATTAGTGTACAGTAGTTATGAATCTACTCTGCCCCTCATTACCTCCTATTTACACATTTTGGGAATTATCTTACCAGTCAAATAGGAAAAGGAATACGAAGGCATCATATGCATGTAATAGCCCCACAGATGGACATGAAGATAAAGCTGTGTCATCCTCCTGACTGTAAATTTATATTACGTAGTACTCTTAAAGATGGAGACAACTAAGTGCCTGGCAAGATATAAAAATGCATGGTACCTTGCATTAGAATGTCCACCCCCCCACCCCACACACCCCCCCCCCCCGACCCATCTAATAGAAATGTGATCATACTGACATTGTAAGAAAGAGTTACTTACACATTTTCAATAAGGTCAAAGTGAAAATCCTGACTGGCAATTTACATATCACCTAGAGACAGATCCGGGAGTCTTTACTGATTCTGGGGAGGGGGGGTGGGGAGACATGGAACAGAGATGAGGGTGTTTGCAAGCCTCTTCATGTATTGACAGCCTTTTTGCCATGGCGTAGGGGAAGAAGGTGAGGGTATGTGTAACAGATGACACTCCTCACTATTGTCTCATCTTGAGACAGTACTTAAATACAGCAGCCAACAGGCAGGTGTGTTTCAGTTTTGATTGACTGCTTAGAGTAGTGCATGTACGAAGCTGTCAACATTGAAAAGTTCTGGTAGGAACCTCACTTTAAACCTTGACAATATGCTTAAAAGTTTTTGCTCATTGCTAAAGTTGGTTTACTTTTCTTTGTTTAAATTATCTCCAAGTTTTGGAAATTTGTGTAGTTTTGCTCAACTTTTAAGTTAGTAATTGTGCAGTCCTGTATCCTGAAGTAAGGTAGCAACTGTCCACCCTCTAGCTTTGTAGTTTGTAGCAAATATTTACGTTGTTTTACATTAATGACCTGTTGACCTACTTTCAGTCGTTAAATTTTTTTTTTAGTAGTTTTGTATACAGAGTATACAGATCCCGTTGCATCAATTCAACAAATTTATGAGACGTTTTTCCTACATCTCCTTTGACAACTTATATTTTAGAACATAATCAGATACAAATTTCAGTCTGCTTCACTCCCCCTTAATATCTTCTATTTACATATGACTGCTATAAAGTGGGATACCTAAATGCACCCTGTAAATATTATGTACAACACTGGAAACAAGTGGGGGCAAAGCAGGATTTTGCTATTAAAATTAACAGAATTGTTCTATCAAACACAGTTTCAGACCTTTTACTTTACAGTTTTTGTTAGTTTTCTGGTGAAAGTAAATAAGTCTCCCCCTCCCTCCCCCCCCCCCCCTTGGACAACATTAATTTCCAGCAGTGATATGTAACCACTTCTGATGTTGCAGTTAATACAAGAAAACCAGAGTATGTCTCGATTATATTGAAGGTGTCAGCATTTTAAAACTACTTAACATATCAACCCTACATGACACACCAGTCACTGTCATAATTTTAAAAGAAAATTATAGGGGGTTCCTCAGGTTTATGTTAAACTAAACAAATATCAAGTCAAGGCTAGCATGACACATTTGTCTCAGCATGAAAAAATAGCTGAGGATTTTTCAATGTTATTCAGTGACGTTGTCATTGTGTACAATGTTTATTCAATGTTTTCCCAACATGGTAGGTTAATTTGTTATTGCATTCATTTCCTCAGCTTAAGGGAAATATTGGCATTCTTTACCATCCTACATGTAGCATGCCAACCTCTCACCCCCTACCTGTGCCCCCTTCCCCCATCCTAATTTTTCAGTATTCAGTACAGTTGTCTGATTCTGCTTTAGCTTATTAGGTTTAAATACTGACTTGCTCATGGTAGAAATGGTTAGAAATATATTGTCAACAGAAATGGTGTTTCATGTAACTCTTAAACTATAGAATTGGTACATATACCATCTGTATGCTCTGGCCTTCAAGTGTTTGTATATTCTACATAATGCAGGTGCAGCGGTTAACGATGAAGTAGGGGCAGATGCTACACGCAGTCATCGGTCGGGACAGCATGTTTAATACCGTGCACCTGTGTGGTTTTAATTGTGGTTCAATGACATAGTTGGTAATGCCTCATACTGTATGTCTGTATATTTAAGCGGTCTTTCAAGGCAATAGTGGGGTCAAGGAAGTATATGTCATTATATATATGTTATCTACATCTCCCCTCATGACTGTTTACATATGTAACCCTCACTTACCCTAAACCAGGGAGTTTGTGGAATTTATCCCATGCATTCAGATATTCTACTGTAATAGTCTATATGACTGTGTTACTGTGTAGATATTATTCTTACTATGGGCACCAAAAGGTGGGGTGGAGAAGGGGGGCACTTATGTCACTTATTAATAAATGACCAAGTCATAAGCCACAAAATGGAGCATGGGCCTAAGATGTATACATTAACTTCATTAAGGTTCTGGAAACAAGTGGGGTTGGGGGATGAAGATATGGGTAAGGAATTCCTTACCCATAGCACCATCCTACTGGGGAATTAGACTCAGTAAAGATAATTAGCATGGAGGTGGTGCTATCCCCTCTTTGGGGTTGTGCCTAGAATTTAGTCAAAGGTACAGAAGCAGTTAAGTACAAAATACACGATGCATTGAGTACAAAATACACTGTAAGAAAATTACATAATCATGGCCAATATAATGAAATTGATCTTAAGTATGTTTCATTTTTATTAGGATTTAAATATACTCTTTCTAATGGAAATGGGTACTTTTAACACCGCTGAAGAAAACAGTGACACAGAACCTTCTGTACCCTGTTTGCCAGTTGCATATGCTGCATAAATGTGGTTGTCAAATTGTATGTATGTGCAGGGTGGGTGGGGGTGAGGGGGAGGTCGCAGGGTTTAGTTTGTTGTTGCAATTACATCCAAGTCCTGACTTGAAGGGAAAACAAAATGTTTTAAAGTTCCTTATAATTTGTTTAATACTGCATATGTGATATGTTTCGAAACATAAATGTTGCGTGTTGAAGAGACGGAATTCCACGTTTTCACTCGACCAAAGGTAATTAAGCTAAATATCTGCTTTGGTTTAAGAGTTTGTCTAGGCTAGGGTTAGAGCTAGTATTAGGATTAGGATTAGTTATAGAATAATTAGGGTTTAATAGGACTAGGGTTAGAGTTAGGATTTGGGTCACTTTGAAGTGAACTTAAAGTTTAGTGGACCTTTAGTCAAGTGGGCCCTGCTCATTGAACATACCGTAAACCAAGGAGTTTTGTGCCATTATTTTAACGATATGTCCAAACTGTCATATGACTCGAAGAACATCCATATATGAATAAAAATAGCGGGGTACTGTATCAGTTCAAAATGGGATGACCACATTTTCTCTTTAAAGATAAAAGATGTTATTTTTAGGAGAAAATTATAAATTTGCAAATGGAAAAGAAAGAACTGATGGGAGTGTGGTAGAGAGATGGTGGAAATTTGAGATGAAGCAGCATAGGAGTTAATTATCTGGAATAATTGGAGCAATTTAGAACAAGGATATTGTCACATCTACAGGTGAAAACCCTGGGGAGGATTAGGGATATTATGCCCCCACATTTGGGTAAGTTCGAACTTTCATTTTTGAACAGTTGATTTTTCTCCTTTGGTCCTTCATCCCCCTCCCTTGCCCAATATTTCACATAAACATCTGTTACTGGTCACATGATTAAGAAGTACCACTACATAAATAGCATAGAATTGTTAGGTTCATAAAATGGAATGACACTTTTTTCCCGTTTGTAATAAAAAAAACGGGAATTTTGGATAAGGTGTCTGAACTTGTTCACAGAAGGTTAAGAATTGTGGGGGTGTAGTTAAATAGTATATGGCAGACAGTCAATTGCTGAAACTATGTAGGAGGAAAGCTGGGCTTTACTTTTCTCGGAATCCTGCTTCTGAACTAATTGTTAGAGGGTTGCCGTGATGGCTGTAAATGCTGTACAGAATGTCCAGTCGAAGGATAAAATTATGTCTTGTTTTGAAGATCTGTGTGGGTGTTATGTCTCAGGCATTGACATTAGAAGGATTGAAAAAATATGTGAATATTTCAGGATGTGATGATAGTTTTATGCAGACGTACATGGTTACTCTACTCAGTGGCCAATTGTAATTTTGGAAGTACGGCTGGGAATATTGCTAGGAGCATAGGGAACTGAGGATATGTAGTATTATTTGGTGTTATTTCGTCTTCCGTTGCCTTTGTGGTATGTGTTAGTAATGTCCGTGTCCGTAAGCATAATTTTCCATGTATTGATGTGAATTTGCTTACATCCATTGTGTAAATCTTGAAACTTCCTGGACATGACTTGCAGATCAACCCCAACCCCACTTCTTTACAACATGGCCTTAGAAGTGATGAAAGTAGTTAAATATATGGTGTAATTCCAGGCTTGTTACAGTACGTGTTTATTCATTGTTTTTAAAAAAATTGGAACAATTGTACTTGTGTGAATTCCCTTCCTTGGTTTCATGGTCTTACCCAGCTTTAATTATATATCACAATACAGTCAAAATACATACTGTTAGCTTGACAAGGTTAAGAAGGAGCTAAAAGGTCATTGACCTCCATATTTTCCACCTACATATAAGCATTAGACTTCTTAATTCAAGTACAATCCATTAGTCTCATTGCTTTCCTATTACACAAAGATGAAGGCCGCAGCATGACAGAATTTTCCCATACCCCCTCATATCCCCCAACCTGTGGTTTCTCCCCTCCTTGAAAATATTTTAAAAAAATCAAAACAAATATGATGGGGAAGATGTGTTTTCTCAACCTTGCTTTTTGCCATTAAGTGTTTGCCCCTTTGATGACCTGAGGGTCTTACTGGAAAAGAATTTTTGAAGATTTTAAAGTGCCACCATCCAGATTTTGTCGCTAGGGTCAGGTCGATGTTTGTGTTGAGGGTTACTTTCCTTTGTTTTTGTTTAGATTCTCATCACTTGTGAAATTGACATGCAAGTGCATTGGAGAAATATCGCCCTCAGCAAGCTGAATGCCGTTGGGGCATTGTGCATTGCTGTGTGAACGACATATTCCAGAAAGAAATTGAACAGAAGTTCCATTACGTAGTTGTTAGTGCTTGGATTGCAAGTAAATGGAAGTTTTTTAACACAGTGAGAAAAAGAGTTATGCTGTGGTATATGGAGCACAAAGGAGGATAAATGTATAAATTTCAGTGAAATATGAGATTGTACTATCACCAAGGGTCGTATTAAAACATTGGGATGCCATGTGGCCATTTCCTTGCCAGTATGCAAATTGCTTTTGCTTTTGTATTAAACTATTGATGCTTCAATTATTTTCCACAGTTGTCATTTGGTGTTGAAAAACCATTTGCCATGACGTGCATACAGGAAGTCTTCAGTTTGGCAATAGTGACTCCCTGGTTTGGCAATAGTGACTCCCTGGTTTGGCAATAACGACTCCCTGGTTTGGCCATATTTTTCATTAAGTTGGTTGTAAATCGTGCCCTGATTGAAACTGAAGTTAAGATTAATAATACTGACCTACTTCAAAGCAGCATGTGTTGATCACAATGGTAAACATTGTATCTGAAACATATAGAAAGGTCAAGGTTCATTTGAAAGGCAGAATCCCCTGGGGGCCATGGTAATGAGGGTATTGTAGCCTATTCACCTGTTTGAAGTCAGTCAGGACTGTGAGAGATCATTAATTCATTTTGATTGAATTTGGGAATCCTATCGAGTCCAGATTTCTAAGTTGCAAAGCCAAGATGATACCTAGCAATACACAGTATGTGAAACTGTCTGTATGATATTATGTTCCATATTAATAAAAGTTGTGATGCGTTAGACTATGTGCATTGCATGGCATTTCTCTATACCATGTTTAGTTGATCACATTACCTCTAATTAACCTAGAGTTGTAAAGTTTACAGTGTTTTTGTTTAGACCTCTGGTCGGAGTCAGTGTATGTGTAACTGATCCATGTACTGCTCTATTGTCCAGCTCATCTCTGAGATGTCAGTTAGGATCTGAGTGACAGATTTTTTTTTTTTTATTAATGTTTGACTTTTTTTTTGTAACTCTTTTTTTTTTTATTTTTATAAAGCACTGTGTTACACTTGGACCAGTTAGAACATATCACTCTTCCTTACTCCTATTTGTGTATATGTAACCCCACTTGCCTGCAGTAAGTCAGTATCTGGCAAGACCGATAAAGTACAGTTGAGGGCTCCCTCTTAACGACACCAAGACATACTATTATCACTTTTAAAATCTACATCGCCCCTCCTTATCACTTTTAAAGTCTGTCATATAGTCATCACTATTTGTGTCCTGGTTTTTCATTTCGGAATCTGGAAAGGTGACTGTCTTGAGTTGCCTTTATACTTCATCATGTAGCAAAAGCTTTGTACTATATATAGGTAGCCTAACATTACCTAGGTAGAGGTCGACTGTTTGAGCTTTTGGGGCAGAGTTTATGCAAAATATTCAATAGCCATGTGCAGTTTTTACTCGGGTATTAACTGCAAGTCACAATTCTAGTGTCAAATTTAAAGTAGTTGCTTGCTTGAGACTAGTCTTCTTACAGTTAGGCAATGTCTAGATTCACAGGCCAGTTGTTAAATTGAAAGTCCTGGATTGAGGGCGCCAGTCTGCAGATAAATAGTGGAACTTAATTCATTGTACAGGTTGAGTCACTACAAATATTCATGGAAAGGCACAGAGTATGGTACAATTTTGTCCAGTAATTCCTACCTGTAATTTTAGGTGGATGGTTTTCAACTGCCCAATGTTGAGTAGTTGTTACAATAACAAGAGGAGGTTATATTTATGTAAATGACACTCTCACGGCCCCTTCATTGTATGTATAGCTGTCTAGCCACAAGTCTCGCTGAAACCTTGACACCTGTAAATTTTGCTTGGCTGATAGGGGGCCAGGAAGCTATTGCCATAATAGTCTGCAAAAGGTGTGCCATCATGTGAACTGTACATGCAATTTGGCTGAAATATAGGCACCTCACCTAGTGGCTTCTTTTGAAATTGGTCAGGAGATTTGGCAGTAATGGCTAAAAAGCTTTTGCAGTGCCTAATTTACAACAAGAAGAGGACAAACAGAGGCTGTCCTGTTAAATTCTAGTCTGTGGTCATTCAATCTTATGGCTTGTCCAGTCTTTGATGTCATAGTGTCGTAAATCTATCCTATTGTCAAGATATGCACCCTGCGACTGATGGCGCTCTGCATTAAATATGAGGCAGACGTTTATGCCGGCGGAGGCTTTTGCTAGTCATTTGATTATTGCAGTCAAGACAAGACATTTCATAACAAAATGACGAGGAATGTTTATCGCAAAAGGGTGATTAAGTAAGAAATAAAAACTTGGAACTTCTAAAGGTAAAATAATTTAAGTATATTTGTGAACATATCAAATTTTCTTATGCCCTTGATCGCTTGTTTTTAAATTGGTTCATACTTTTTGTAAAAGTGTGCAATTATTATAAAGGAAAACACAATGTTGCTTCAAGATTCTAGGTTGGTACATGTTTTGAAGTTATTTTGCACAATTAATATGATACTGTGTGGTACTGTATATATGTTTACATACATGTGACTGAATTTGTAAGTAGGAGGTTACTAAGTGTCAGAGCCCATAATTTTTTAAACTGGCTATATGGGTGTGGAATTTCATGTGCTTGGAAATAATGTACCAGGTAATCATTTTATAAGTTTGTATTGATACCTGCATTTCTCTACTTCGTCTGGAGCCAGGGTATGTAAGTAAGTAGAAGTAAAATTTTGTGTGCTGTTATATAAATGCAGATTCTTTTTTTGAAGGAATGGAAGGTCACATGTGGTAACAAAGTTGGAAAATCCACAAAAGTGGGGAATAATCAGGGCTGAAAAAATGGTTATTTCCCAGGAAAGGAATAAAATTTTCCACAATTAGTTCTGCATTTTCTTGTACAGAAAAGGGAAATTTCCCTCTAAATTCCAAAATTTCCCTCCAAATGCCCAAATTTCAAGGGAAGGAGCCTTTCAGCTTCCCAACTTTTGCCACTTTGCCACCCAGGCTGGGGATTTACCATTAAAACTAGGCATTCTCTTTGTCCAGTTGCCATTACATTTTCTGTTCTATTTGAAGGAAAACTTGAAGTTGGTTCATTGAATTCATTAAAGTGAAGAATTGACATAAATGCATGATGGTAAGAAATTTGGAACATTAACAAAACTGGAAATAAACCTGAAAAAACTGGAAAATTTCCATTTCAAAACATCTTTACTGAGATTTGATTGCATGGTAAATGTTTCGACATCCCAGTGAATTGATATAAGTGCCTTTTGATGTTTTTACTCTGTCACTCTCAAGTAAACAAGAGGAAAGAGGAACAAAGGTCATAACTCTCTGTCTGATTAGTGATAGACCCCAAACGAGATGGAGATAAAAAATCAAAGAAGCAAGACATTCTCTTCGTCCAGTCATTATAACTTCTGTCTTACCTTCAATTTTTAACTGCACGGCAAATTTTAGGTGAATGAGTGGCCCCTTGTAATGCCCCGTAGGTTGGGAATTAATTCGGGAGTCACCTGGGTGTCCACTGATTTTCTGGGTAAAATCTTGATTTGCTTTGTCTAGCCCTGAGGCAGACACATCTTAGTCCTCAGTAGATGCTGTACAGCTTCTCCTTAGGAGAAACATTTAATCTAACAAAGATTGTTCACATCTCTTCAGCCATGCAGGAAAGGTCTACTATAGGCATGATCATGTGGTGTGTAAAGAAGTGACTTCAATTGTGATGAAAGCTTTGTTTTTGTGGGATTTCCCCTAATTGTTTGTGAAAGATGGAGAAGTGAACAATCACCCTTGTCTCTCCAGTGGTTTTAACATTCATAATATATAATATAGGAGAAAGATAGACGTGCATTTAAGATTGTTGTTATGGCACTTTAACTAAAGTGCCATCAGGGAATAACGTAGTTGTGAAATGTTGTGCGGTCCTTTCCAGATTTAATAATGATTTGCTTTTTTTCTTTTCAACTTCCAAAATCATCAAAAGCCTACAAGGTTTACACCAACAAAAAGCTTGTTTTTGTTGAATTTGCATAGCAGCTGACCAGATTGAATAGCAAAATGAGATGTGATATGAGATAAATTGCTCCTTGGTCAGTAGGGTATTTTTAATGAAGCCTTGATTATGGTGAATATAGATTTTATTGGATAAAAAAAAAAAAAAAAATCCTGACACACTAGGGAGTTTACTAAAGCTTACTTTGGTCAAATGGGTATCATTCCATTGATATTTCAGTTACTGGATTAGAGACTTCTTTTCTAAGAATTGATTGGTGCTGCTCAAGGTCTGATTTTTCTTTCTGTTTGTTTCTACAGATCACCAACTTCAACGGGCTGGGGGTACCAGCCATGGGGAAGGAGCCCCTATGTAAGTATTTCTTTTAATTCTATTAACAGTGTGTGAAATGATAACAGTCCACCTGGTCTGTGCCTTCTGTCTCTCTAGTTGCATTTGAGTTTCCTGATTGCCTGCTGTACCATCTGGTAAAGATGTTAGCACATTGTGTGACATGAACTGAAAACCCCATCAAGATTGCCTCATCTTTGCTGTTGGTTACATATTCAGAATTAATGTTTTATGACATACTAGCAGCGGAGGAAGTGGTGGTAGGGGGAAGAAGGAAAGTTCCTGCCTCTTAGATTCATTATCATCCCTGTGTGCACAGTAAAAGTCTGCATGCATCAAGAACAGTGAAGCTTAACAGTAATGAGGGTTTTACCACCTCTAAGATGTATTGGGGAAGGGGAGGGGTAGGGGAGAAGGGGATGAGAAGAAGGGGAGGAGGTCAAGCTATGCAGTTGCTCCCATCAATATGCAAACGAAGGTCTCAATTGTACACAAGCATTAAGCTTTTATCCCTGCCCCTTCCCCACACTTTCAAGTTGATTCTGCATACATTGTTAATCCTGCCATTCTGATAATATAGCCAAGGGAACTGCAGAAATGTCTTGGATAGCTGCTAAGGCATCTATGTAATAATATACAAATAATGAATGTTTATGAGTGCGATAGTATGAATTATTTCATGAGTTGAAAGATTGAACATTCTGTTCAACGAGGTTAAAAATCGCACGAATGCAAAACATTCATTATTTGTTTTATAAAACACCTTATGACTGTCTAAGTTGTCCTTGATCTAGTCGTTGGTTAAAGTTGTGTTTTGGCGGTCAGGATGGTTCGTGTTTGTCCGTATGGTAGCTCCATGGTTTGTCGTTTGCTAGCTATGCATCTGTGTGCCTATTACGTACGATATGCAATGTGTGGTACAAAGCTGAGTTGATTTATTGAGTTGCGGCATAGTTTGTATGTACAGCAGTGATTGTGACGTCACAGTCGTATAACACACGACCGTGTGTTGTACTAGACCATTGCACGATGGATAACCTACGACCATGATGATAGTGCTGAATGATCCATGGCATATGTGACCACCAATCCTCCAATCAAATGTAGAGAAATTAATAAGGTGTTATATAATATATTTCTTTTGATATAATATATTTTTTCGTAGGAAGTTAAAAGCAGGATAAGAATTAAGTGTTTGAAGAATTTCAGAACATATATTTTTTCTAAATCTTCATCTTTTTGTCAGTGTCAGTGTAATTTTTGTCCAATTTAAATACAAACTGGATTTCAACATGCATTGGAAATAAATTGCATGATAGATCTATTTTGCTCCAGCTACACATCCCCTATTACTACTACTGGACAGCCCACCTACTGTGGAATGGCCGCTGGCAATGAGTTTCTTACCTAGGTGGCACTCCATTCCTGTCATTTTAGTAACATAGTGTCAATCCCTTTACCCTGCCTTCCCTCATGTAATTTACATATAATTTACATATGTAACCCTCATCTATGTACAGTAAGTGTATATGTGGCAAAAGTTGATTGTACATTGGGGGAATTTGGGAGCCCTCAATATAAGGGCAACCTACATGATTAGGGCTCCCTGCCATGTCCTTCATTTGCTTGTCTTTAAAGTCTGGAAGGAATGCACTTATTCTTAAGATTTTAGTGAATATTGCTTGGAGACATGGTCATTCCTCATTATATGTGGAGCTTTGAAGCAATATGAGAATGCATTCTCCTCAGAACAGCAGTTTAGTGGTGTTAGTTGCAGCTGGATACTTTTATAATTATTTGGGACAAGTATGGTGTAATGGTGTGATGGGGGAACATGATTAAGTTCCACTAATGACAGATCTGGATAAAGTGGTGGCAGTATAACAGAACTCTTGTTTGGTGGTTTTATGGGTCCATTCATTGTTAAGCTATGGCCAAGTCATTGATGGCCTGTCTCTATATTGTGTCTCTTAAATGAGTACTCTGTCTGTGACAAAGTAATCTGTTTAAAGGAAAACTCAGACTTACTCAGTTATAGCCCATCCTCATTTAATTCTCAGTGTCTTTCTTGACTGAAATATTTCTGTGGTAGAACCGCGGATAAAGGTGGGTAGGGAATGCAGAGGCTTGGTTTTGGTGAAGTGTATATGCTGACCGTATTTGATTGGTCTATGGCTGAAACTTGTGTGGGACCATCTAGACATTTTCTGGAGACTTAATTGCTCAATAAATTGACCAAACTGTGTGAAGTTGTAAAGAGACAGTGAGACCATGTGCCTTCTTAAACTTAATTTATAATAAAACTTAAATGCTGAAGTTTGCTGAAGTGATATCTAATGTATCACTTGTAATCCTGAATATTTTCTTTGCTGGTTTGAAAATATTTTTAGGACCTGTAGGTAAGCCCCTGCCTCCCCCCTCCCCACCCATACTCAGCAAACTCTGGATACAATAACCTCATAATGTCCCTTAATTATAACTGTATATCCACCAATTCAGTTCCTCATTCCTGTGTATATGTTACCTAAATTATCTACAGTTATTGTGCGGGAAACTAATCTTAGCACAGTGGACACCACCCTCCTTAAAGGCTAGTAGGCAGTCGCCTCAAAATTTGCTTTGAAAAAGCAGCAAATTCTTGCAGATCTCCTCTTATTGCATTACAAGCACCTCTGAAGACATTTTGAACATAATTATTACAAGGTAAAGCAAGGAGAAAGTCTTGAATTTCATAATTCACTAACAAGAACATTGTCACATGATCAAAATAGGCCATTCATGAACAGTTAGAGTGAGGGGGCATGCTGACTCTGATTGAGGTGACTGCCTATTGCCTTTAAGTAGACTCCACAAGGATATGGGACCACTTTCATTTAGGAAACTGAACACTTTTGCCCAAATTTTAAGTACCTATACCTGAAAGAGAGCATTTTGCCTGAAAAAAGCAAATTTTCTGCCTATATGGGGAGGGGGGGGGCAGACTGCATCCCTCCTATCCCCCTGCATCCTCACTTTATATGCCTATTGTAGACGTTCATCTTATCTAGCTATGCAACTTAAGATGCAGATCAGTCTATTATAACCTTTTTTTTTTCATTCTTGGTGATATTTAGTTTTTGTCTAACAGTCTTTGTACAATCTTTTTTCTCCATCACCTAACTTTGTATAACATTCAGATATATCCTTCACTTTCAGGGTGTTTTCGTCCCTCATTTTTTCAAATTCTTCATTTTCAAGATAGAACTCGACCAGGCAAGACCAGAAAATACCAATTCAGACCACATTTATTGACACAATTGAGGTAGAAGTTGAAACAAGTTTGCGTTGAATGTTAAACTATCCTCATGTAATTTGAATTCCGGTCTTCCTTTTGTCTATATCATATCTACATTCTCTACTGACTCACCTAAAGACGTTTGCGAAGTCATTGACTTCTCAAATTAAACTTAATTTGTTGTGCATCTACACAATTTAAGAGTTCCGATCCTCATTCACTTGCACTTAAAAATGTTGGACAGTGTTTTTATTGCACCGAGACATCGCATAGAATTTCATATTGTAAACTGGTAGCACTGTCATGCATGCATTATAAAAAGTTACAGAAGAAGGTCATTGGCTCCGACTGTACACAGAGAAATGCACTGAGTATCAAGATCATGGTATGTTTATAGCGTGTAAGAATATATTTTCAGCTTTAAGGCTGTTGATACAATCAGCAATTTTGTTATTATTTTGCATCTAATTCTACTTCAGTGCACAGATCGGGATGTGTAACACTCTGTTTTGGTTCCGGTAATGAACATTCTATGATTTCAAGCCTTGCCGGTCACCATTACTTGGTGAAAAAGCTCGTTAATGGTTCTTAACATTTCTGCGAGGGCATCCTTTAATGCCTGCTGACAGACATAAGCACTTGCACGCTCAAACAAGTAATTGTCAGTCGTGTGTGTCTGTATTTGTTTGCTCACTCTATTAGCGTGAAGTGATAGTTTTGAAATGATCAGATTTCTCTGTGACAAATCGTTCTTGTGGAAAGACCTTCTGCCGGAGAATGGACTTTAGAAAATACAATTTTTGATACTAATCGTAGTAGTAATCATGTAGCTGGTATTAAGTTGTACAAGATGAACAACATTAATGTTATATTCTGAGCATTGTCTCATTCAGTGCAGTGGTCAACATTTTAAGCTTAAAGACAGACAAGTTCATTGTAGCTTCTGGTTGCAATCCATAAAAATATATATTCAAGAAATATTTCTTAGAACAAGTGCCAGGAAATCTCTGTGGATTTTCTGTAACAGGGAAGAAAGAAATTCTACAGTATATGAGAATTAGAGATTAATATTAAAAAGGATGATCTACGTTTTGTATCCCACCAAATATTTTTTTACTTTTCTTACCCCCTAGAGAATTTATGTATACATCCAAGAAATATATCCTCTGAGTTGGTCATGCATTTGAAACACATGAACTTGTCTTTTTGAAGGCAAAGAACCTGAGTATTGCATTTAAATTAAGCAAGGGATAAATTGTGGTTTCAATTAATTTGAAATGTTGATAAGGATCATGGCCATGCATAGCTGGAGGGCAGGAGGGGCAACCCCCACCCCCCACCCCAAATAAAATCAGTAAACTTTTTTGACAATTATCTCTGAAATCTTTGGTCATTAAAAATGCTGAGGGAGTATTTACATGAAACTTGTACGGCATATAGAGTGCCATTTTCGGCAATGTGGGAAACATTTTTCGCAATTCATTTTTTGCTGTACTGAATTCCAGCTGGCACTGTACTAATTGGCCTGCTGCTCCCCTGCGGAAGAAACTTCTGCATACAGCCATGATAAGAGTCATATCAAGGTTGGTTGGTAACCTAATAAGTACCAAATTTCTTAAAATTTCTATCAAAGTTAACAAAATTAGGCATAACATAAGAGGAAATACTACTTTATGGTAACATTATAATAAAAAAAAACCCTAAATTTAAGTTAAAAACTGATGAAAAGTATATTCTAAAGCTGCATGCATGGTTATACGCTTGGAAGAAAAGGGTATATATTCTTTGAAGTATATGCAGAGACATAACCTTTTCCTGCATTTTAGTAAAAGTTGTTTCTTAATTGAAGTGAGCACTGAATTTCAGTACATAATGGCATAAGTAAAAAAAAAAAGCAAAAAACCGGATTATTTCAGATTTTTTGATGAATGAGATCAGTTGGATTTTATACATGGGTATGAAAAATCTACATTGCCCCTCCTTTCCTCCTATTTACGTATGTACCCCTCACTTACCCATAGTATCACCTGGCAAATGAAAGGTAGATTAAGTGGAAGAGCGCCCTCCAGAGGTCAGGGCTACTCAATTCTTCATTTGCCCGCCAAAAGTCTATGACACAGTTCTTTCACGAGGCTAAAAATTTGACCGTTTTGCAATGGATTTTGCTGTTTTCAGCCTTTTTTCTTCAGGAAGATAACTTCAGAACTTTGAACAATCATCCCAAAGTTGATGGTACAGTTGTGCAAGTTTAGTTTTCATTATAAGGAACAGTATTCCTGTTTACTGTAGCATCTTTTTGAGATATGAATTTATTAGGAACAAATAGTCCAGAGAAAGGGTATTAAAGGTCACTTTCTGATACTGCAGCTGATAGTAACCCCTATGGGAAAAAGACAAATGTCATTGCGTATCTACCAAGCAATGAATATTCCTTTCCTAACTTGAAACGTGTATCTCTTGTAATGTCTTTTTAAAGATACTGTAGGTCAGTTTTGTTGCCAAATACTTCAATTGGTTATGCATTGTAAATTAGGCAGATATTGCTTCAAAATGCTGTTGTAATTCTATGAAAGTGACTTACTTTTACATTGGGATTTGATACTGCAGGAATGTATGAGCAGAAAAGGCTGAACAGCAGGTATAGGTCCAATGCTTCCCCTTCTTTTGAGGCTGGGTGTTATGCTGACACTGTAAGCTCTCCAGTGTCTGTGCTCATGAATTGTAAAGTGAATAAAATGGTTCTTGTGGTCAGCTACATTTGAAAGAGCTCTTGGGATGATTTCTCCCATTGATATAACGTTGCCAGTCATGAAGGAAAAGAATATTTTGTGTTTATTCTGTTAGGTGGCACTGTTTAAATAGGTTCCTATGTATATTCTTGTAATTTTTGGGACATGAATTATATGTTTGGCTGTTTCAGAAAAAATACTATAATGCCTCAAATGTTGTAAATGGAAGTTATACTCCTGCTTAAACTATTTAAGTGTCTTCTACTGTAAGAATATTATATAAGTAAGAACTATAATGGAATTTTCAAACTTAAAGTTGTTATGTACAGTCATTTAAACTAGAAAGATGAAGGCTTCACAGTCTACTTATTGGCTCTACAACTCTCTTTAAAGCATATCATTAACAATTGCCATTGTTTCAGGATTAATTATCATAAGCTTGAAATGAACTGATTATCATTGGGAAGGGAAAGTAAACAGCAGCTAAACAATAGAAAACAAAAATATGTGTCAATCACCTTTTTGTTCTTGAAATGCATTTAAATAAAATTAGGAGTACATATTGTCTGAGCTATTTGGGTAATGTTTCTCCATCTCTCACAACTGACTGGTTTTTAATGTGAACTGTAGCTGTCAGACAGATGTCATGTAATATGTACAATATCATGCTATATTACAGGCATATCGTTGTTAAGTTATCAAATTATATGCCATATTTATTGGTGTTAATTAGTATAACACAGAAATGTCAATTCTTTGTCTCTTTGCCATAATCCCACCATAAATATCCCACCTTGCAATTTACATTATAGAGAAAATGTTGGGGGCAATTTTTCTTTCAAATGCTTCATGCATTATTGAGATGCAAGTTTCGTTGCATAATACCTCAGTTACACGTGATGTCATTAATACTTGTATATAGGGCAAGCAACTGACCGTGTATGAACTATAATTAGTACATGTGCATACTGTATGCATCTATGCATTTTTTCATACTATGCTCTTTATAGCCAGGATGTCAGCGCAATTTGACCTCTATACAGAAAAGTGTTCACCTATTTTGAAACATAGACATCAGAATATGGTCAAAGGTCAATGTTTATAATTGTGAGGTATTGAAAAACTATATAGTCAGTATACATACATTTTGTACAAAAAATAGGTCAATTTATCATCTAAATCTTGCATATTGAAATTAATTCCAGTATACGTCTCCAATGTAACACTAACCTGCCCCTCCCTCTTTTTTTTTCATTTTGTGATTGATTAAAGTCCATGTCCTGAAGACATAACAATGTGTATTGTCATGCTGATAGATATTGGGCATGCTGCCATCTATTTTGTGATTTATATTGAATGAAAGGAACATCACAACATGCATTCCATCGCATTATACTGTAGGCCTACTATAGAACGTTGCCCATGCAATGTTTGGTGGTCTTCGCAGTCTCCTTCTGAAGGGTTCAGGTTCATTCTTGCTGAAAATTGGCTATGACGATTGTGGTTGTCAGTTTCCTTTGTCAGTGAATATCTTCTCTGGAACTGTCGTCTGTACCATCAATTTTCGTTCATTTTATACAGCGGTTACTGTTGTTTGTTGAAATTAATGATGTTTAACATTATTTTCTGTTTTGTCTCGTATTTCATCAAACTTGTTCTTCATTCTGTGTGTGTATATTGTAAATTGTATTTGTCATTGCATGTTTGTCGCCATCAAGCTGTGGCTTCTGCTAAAAACCTGCAGTCCTCTTGGAAGTTCGTTTTTTTAAGTGCCATAGTCATAGGAGTTATAGACCAAGTTTATGTTGTGAAAATAACGTGACTTGCCATTTACTGGCACAATTGGGAGGTTGGTGGACGTGCCTTTCATCCCAAACAAAGTCATATGGTCCTGATGTAGGTGAATGTGTGCGACGTAAATATTTGCCATCATCATAGTAGAGTCTGTGCATTATATCTAAAGCTTACACATGTATTGCTTAATCTTTTTTGTCATTTAATGTACAGCAGTTGACATTAATGGAGGCAAAATATTGTTAATGCTACTGGCTTACACCCTAAAACTTCATTTTGATATATAGTCAGATGTTATGATCGTGGTGACTTGACCGAATCGTTAAATTACTGATAATGGCGTGACCGGCTTATAGGTTGCTTGAAGGATCAACCCATCTTGTTGTATCCATAGCATGGTGGCTTTAAGATCAGAATTGCAGGTGACCAGTAATTATACAAGAGGGCAGAAAACGGAAGTTCTGGAGTACATCTAGTTTGTACTGTAAACATCACCTGTCAAATGACAGAACCTAGCATTTGTTTGTTGAAATAAAGCTCACTATCCTTTGAGCTCTGTATGCAAAATCCATAGGACATGTATATTGTCACTCTGCTCATAATCATATAGGATAGTCATAGGTGGGATTATGGGGGGCAAGAGGGCCCAGACTTTAAAAAAAAAATGATAAAAATAATTAAAAAAAAATGAATGTAAGGAAGTGAGACCAGGGAAATTATGAGGGAATGTTTAATAATTATGGTAATTTTTGAAATTTAGAAGGAAGAAAAACATCAAAGAACATAGAAATGCTAGAAAGATTTTCTCGGCACATTTCATGTGCACTCACAATAAAAACTATACAGTTTCAGAGCTGAAAGATTGGGAACTAGGCAAGGGGCAGTGTTGATGAAAATTTTGTGTCGTACCTTAATTTCTTTCAAAGCATGCATGGGCATTGGCTCTCAGCCATTCTTTTGTGACTTAAAGCCCTGAAATTAGGGTCACTATAGAGTAGTTAGTGTGTGTCATTATCAGGTATGTACCATGGTCCTTGCACACACAATTTAGAAACCTATACCCGTGTATAGGGAATTGCAGTTCTCAAAAAAAATTTGTGTTTTGAGGTAGTTTGATGCAAGTAGGCATTTCCTTAGTACTGCTGTCCGTAGCAGTGCTTCTTTGGAACTGCCTCGATTGTTATTACTTCCTGTAGGATAGCTTGAGTAAATTACCATTTCCAAATCACTATTGCAACCCTTCTCGCTGTTCATTTTCTCCACTAACTACCACCGTCCTCATCAAACTGACAGCTACTACAGTATCTTTTAAGTGTTCCAATTTTCATAAGAAAAATACTTCATTAGCATGTTAAATAACACGTGAAGATGCAGGATTTTCTCCAGAAATGGTCCAGAATGGCTGCAAAAGCTATCAAATTTAAGGAGATTCTCAGTGGAGGACCCTCCACCTAGCCTCCGGCTTTGTGCCTTTGGCAGTTTCGGTTAAAGGCTTCACTGGCCACAGCACATGAGGATACAGTCTCCAATGAAAATGGCTTCCCTGGCATTTTTACTGTGGATGCCCATGGCCATTCTTTTAAAGAACTGCCCATAATATTTCATTGATTTTGGAAATTAGTATCATACACCTATAACCCCTTGAACTTTGATCGTCCCCACAAAATTAATGCTTTTACCTGTGTTTTGGAAACTATCTTAGTTTTCACAGTAACAAAAGACTTGGCGGGGTCCCTTTCGTTGTCCCAGACCCTGGAAAGAATGAAGCATAAAAGGAAGAATGGGTGCCTGGGAAGTAAAAGTTGTGTATTGAATAATAAAATTTAAAAATTAAAGAAAAACAATAGGCTACAGTGAATTGTCTTAAAGCTTTTTTTTTGGCGTGCTTGGCACACACCCATTTAAATATTTTGTTTCAAGATTACTTTCTGTAGAACAAACTTCTTCCATTATCATTGTAACTACCCACAAGCCAAACCCGCTCATCATTAAAATGACCTTTTATTCTGAAAATCATGTAGACCATTCTTAATGGTTCATGTGTAATTTTTGTAGCTGTTTAGGCACATCTGATGAGTTTTAAGATAGCCAACTACTTTTTCCGAATGGTTTTAATTCTTAAAATAACTCAGGACTTCCTGGGGCATTGTCCCTTGTACCCCTCACTGGGTCATTGCCCCTTGTACCCCTCACTGGGTCATTGCCCCATGACTCTACAGGGGATCTTTCACGGGCCCAATGGCAGGTCTCTGGACCCTACCTCTTCATGGGAGCACTTTGCAGTCCTGAAGCCACTTCAGCACCCTTTGGTTTTTTTTGTCCAGATTCCCCCCTCTCAAACATTGAAGCCCCACTTTCAGACATCAAACCCCCTCCCTGAAGGCATTAGTGTAGAACTTGTGGTTGAATAGTATTGCACAGTAATGTAGTTTTGTATGTTGAATATTATATGGGGTAATAATGTTGTTCAATGTGGAATGTCTTAATGGTATATTGTGAACATTGAAAATTATATAGGGATGTAATTTAAATGCTGTGACTATCTTGAATATCATAGTGACCAAATGAGTAACATATTAGTGTTTGACTGACTATTGCATTCAGTGTGGTTATTGGAGTATGTATATTCTTCATAATTCTTGTCCTGTAGACATACTGTAGATACTTCTTGCCCTATAAACTTGATAAAGGTGTTATTTTCATGTAAGCAATATATTCATGGTCTCAATATTATTCTTGCGTAAATGAAACAATATTCTTATAGTGGTAGTGCTCAATAGAATATATGGTTTAGTGTACAGTGCGCTTATTTCTCAAATATCAGTGAGGGATTGGTATCAACCAATATTGAGAACCGAAATATCGGTAATTAGTATAATATCGGTTGGTAATTAGTTGTAATATCCGTATGACACTAGTTGTTATATGTTTTAATTGTTTCAGAGAAGCCTGCCATTTCCCAGTTGATTTGTAGCAATCCTGTTTTGACATATGTCATGTTTACTTTGTGTTTAAGATCTCCTTTTATTTCATTTTATTGCTTTGCTTCACTTTTTGTCTCAGTATTTAAGAATGTCTTGTTGATATCAGATGAAAAAAGTGCAGTAATTGTGCATTTATTCCTGAAATTGTTTCTGAATGGCTATTGGGACCTGCAATATTTAAGTGGAAATAAATTTCCAAGTAGAAAAAAAATCAAATCTGTAATTAAGGAAATGCTCCTGTGACATCATTATAGACTTGCTACAAGTGGGGAGTGTCAATGTCCTTGTGAATGATGAGTGATGATATCTCAGCTGCAACAAAACAAAAAATGTAGATGTGGTTATTGTATGGTTTAGAATTTTTGCCCTGCTTTATGGTACTTTAATCTCCTCCTGAGATCAGCAAGATTTTCTTCATTTTCTTTGTAAATAATTCTTCACAGTTAAACCATACTTCATGGTCACACCAGGGAGCTATGTACTAGTCATACAGTACCATGGTCACACCAAATGAAGTTAAAACAGTCCATTAAACGTTTAATTCACCAATTCTTGTGTTCCAGTTACTTCTTCAGCTCAATCCTGAACGTGATTCATGTTTGATGTCCAACCCTGCACCGTGTCACTAAAGAAGGTGTCTCTGCTTGCATTACAAATACTTTACATGAAATATTCACAGTTGATCCATGAATTAAGTTTGACATTTCACTCTCTGTAGAGAAACTTAGCATTAAATTTAAGGTCATGTACATTAACTGGTGTCTGGTCTGCCTTACAATATGATTCATTCCTATTTAAGACTTTCGTTTTTCTGATTCAGTGAGGGTCTTGCATTTTGACCTGGTTTTATTCATTTTTTACTGTAACAATCTTAAATTTTATCCTTGCGAGCAATCACCCTTGAGATTCGGACATTTCTCAGATCACGTTAGTGGAAACCTCTACCCCCCAGGGCAGCTCAGGTATTAAAAGCTGGGGCCTCTCAGCAAATAATGTTAGACTGTGCGTAGCATACTGCCAGTCCAGAGAAGGCAGATGACCCGTAGGCCAAAAGGGTGTCTTTTGAATATTCATATATTCAATTTGTCTGAATGAGTTTTTCTCTGGAGGTTTTCTGTGTTCTGCTTGTAAGTGTATAAGACACTGATGTGTCTGGGAGTCTAGACAAAGTGACATGATATTCCAGAGAACATGTCAGGTGAAGGATTCTGCAGTGCAAGGGATCTCTCATCGAACCATGTCATTACGTCTGTCTGCCTCACTCGCGAAATGAGAAAATTTCGCAGCCAGAAATTGTACCGAGTATTAATTTGCATTTTTTGCTCTGAGGGTACATCACAATTGTGAAAAACATTATCTACCATTTGTGTTGTTTCGAAATTCAAGATATCTCAGTGATGAAAGTAGAAAATTGCACGGGTATCATAACTCTTGAGGGAGGAGAAACGAGTTGTACAAGCATATATCACATTCATGAAGGCGTGTAAATGTAGCCAATGAAAGGTTAACCTTATGTAAAAAGTTTGAAAGCAAATTAATGTTCTAGATAATTGCATTGGCAATATTTTGTGACCTTTATGTTTTAAATGAACTGTGATTGTTTTTTGATGCGCCTTTGGTAAGAAAGGAATATGACTGTACATGAAATAAGCCAATCAGCCTCACAGTCATGACTTGGAGGGGTGCATATTAACATATCTACATACTGTAAGCACAACGAACAAAAGCATTATTACATGTGGAAACACTGAAGGCTATTACAATACATTTGGGTTTGTCTTGCCAAAATTTCCAAGACAAGTGCTGTCTGCAGACTGTAAATTTTGCCGTTAAACTTGGTGATGAAAATTAGTTCTCATGGAACCTTTTTTGGTGTACATGATACTATATACAAGGCAAATTTTAAATTACATGAAAGGGTTCAATAGGATGGGTAGCCTAAAATGCCTCAATCAAAGGTATAACACCCATAGACAATTATGCACTTGCAGAAATACAAGCTACTCTTTGTATGAAAGTTTACAAGTCGTTTTTGTACACATTTCAGATTTATGTACCACATGTGAACATGAAAAGTTTAAGCTAATTGTTGAGCTGTATACAGTACAGGTAGGTTAGTGGTTCCATATGTCACGCTCGCATTACGTATTGTTAGGATATTGTGGCTTTTATTTTTGCCTTCTGAAAGCTTTATTTCATTTAGTCTATAACTACATCACAAATTGAGCACATTTTGTCAGTAACAATTGGTCTATACCAGTGTTTGCGCTAGGGCACAGAAACGGGGGGGGGGGGGGGGATGTCCCCCAGCTCCCACAGTTTTGGGGGGATTTCACATTCTAGGTGGGAATTTCCAGGAATCAGCAAAATGAGCTAATCAGTTATTTTTTCTTCATCTTAACAGGTTCACAGAGATACCAGATAGTATACTTTACTCCTCAGAGTGTTTACTGTAGTAATACTAAGATCAACTTAAATCAGTGTATGACTTAACTGTTCAAGCGTTCCAAATCAACATGAAGTATGTCGGAAAATAATAAAAGTGTGGGCTGCGAGGTCTGCATGGGAATTTCCCGCAGACAATTATTTTTTGTTGCGGGACTTAGGAAGTCAGTGCGAGAATTGCGCAGTCGCACACCTTAGCATGAACACTGGTCTTTACTGAGCCCCCCCCCTTCCTGCTCCTTTTGATGTGTCAGTGGACTGAGAGTTAATTTGCATTTTAAATTTCAGCAGAAGAATTGTCTAGAACCTGGTGTGCAACCCCCCAGTCTTAGCACCTTGTGATTTTACTTTGCACTAGCTGTCTTGTTGAAAAGGAAATGAGAACCTTGTACCCCAGTATGGTCTCAACTCCCCACCTTTTAGGGGACCAATTTGTCTGTTAACATATTCAAGAAAGAACTATGTTCAACATGTTGTGGAACCTGCAGTCAGTATATGCATGTGAGTAATTGGGTTTCATTGTAACGGTAATATTTCAGGGTCAGAAAGCTAGCTTGGCTCATCAAGACACAGATTAATCATGGATGGACACTGGGGGCATCCATGCCTTCCGTTTTCGACCAGTGCTTAAAGGGCAATGAGGCAGTGGCACACTAATTGCTCCCAGTCCTGTTTCTACTACCACCATTTAACATGCCCATCCTATATATGTAAGAGTCTATAGCAGTCTTTAGCTTCTCCCCTAAAGACAGGGAGGGATGGAGGATCCTTGCATCTCCACCACTGCTTGACAGCTGAATCAAGCAACTATTCTGCACTGTCTTATTCAATTCAATTCAATTCAATTCATTTATTCCAGCAATGAACAGATAATGACATGAATATTTGAATAGTTTAAAGCAGTTGATCAACATCATTGCATGGAAAAGGAGAAAAAAAGAAGTATAAATACTTAATTATTAATCAGTTTTTTCCCCCTTAACTTAGAGAAGATAATTCGTACAAACAGTCAATTACACACAACTACAACACAATAGAAACACAGTAACAAGGAAATGGTTGGGAACAATTCATGAGTTACACTAGAGTAAGTGAACCTTTATCTGCATTGTGAATAGGATGTATAGACTTTGTTCTTTCAGCATCTTTTTAAATTTCTTAATAATTTTGCAGCCTGTTAGATGTTGAGAAAAGGAATTCTATAGCTTTACCCCTGAAACAGACATACGAATTGCCCTTTTTAGTTCTGGCAAATCTTTGATTAAAACAATTTTTATGTCTGGTATTAATACAATCTATTGTGAAGAGAAGGACTCCTGCTGCTCTGACAATATTTGTCTCAAGTATGTGGCCTGAGAAAAATATGTAGATTACGGACTTCCTATAAGCTTTACATGAAGGTATTGTATTTTCCCGACTTATTGTCACATGAATGCAATGTTATATTAATAGCCAATAAGTACTGACTTGTCTCTGTGTGGTTGTGGTAATGTATGTGTACAAGCACAAAACTATATACAATATATTTATTCAGACTTGAAAAGCACACTTGTTTTATGATGCTTAGTGACCAAAAATATGGGAGAAGCCTGTGTGGCCTGTTAATTACAGCATGTCCGGTGGCTATTAACCATGTCAACAATTTAGATCAAATTTGGTTTCTTTTGAAAGGCCTGTTCAGCTAGATGGGAAAACTGTAGTTTGCTCTTAGATGAAAACCCCACCATACTTTGACAAGGCCAAGGATTCCAACCCCGAACCTCCAGTTTGCTAATTAAGCTTCATTTCTTCAAATGCCACTGCCTTTATCCACTCAGCCACACCACCAGTTTCCCTCCTACTAATTACCTCTTCTACCACGTTAAAAATCCGTCAATTCATTGGAATAATTTATCTGGGAGTAGTTTGTACCGAAATTACCAGTCCCCCTGATTTCTTAATTACCTTTAATGATTGCTTAGGACCCTTTTGCTCCCCCGTGAGTTTTTAAAGCTAGGTTGTAATGAATATTGGTTAGGTCTAAGGCCTAACGCATAGTTGTATTAATTTTGTACTGTACATACATTTATACACTGCATGGTTCTGTATATAAATATAAACACTCTTCATCACTTTTTGTAGGTGTAACCTACAATGTTGGACAAAACTGTTGGAACACCACCCACCATTGTGCCATTTACAGTATGATGTCGTGTATGATTTACAAAACCCCCATCCCCCAGTGCAATGTTGCACACAATTTACAAAACCCCAGTCCCCAAGTACACACCCCCTTTAGTACAGTACCCCCTGGCCCCCAGTACAGTGTTGTATCCAAAAGAAAATAGTGCACCCAAATTGACCTTAATGTTGTGTCCAAAGAAAAAAATGATGCACCCCGTCTCCGATATTGTACGGGGGTGCAGGAGTGTTTCAACGAGTTTTATCCATGAGCTGTACTCTTATTGCACTTTGCTGTTACTGTAGGTACTTTCTTAATATCAGCATTATGCATAACTTTCAAAATGTGTGACTTCTAGTATACACGTGCGTGCAAATTCAATCTTATAATCTGTACAGCCAAGTGTGCCAATCGTATGGAATATCACCTGTGTATGGGCCGATGGGGAAGCCATGGGGCCAGCTCCCTCCTGCAGTGTTCATCCCCAGGGTGAATCACTTTAATGTGGTATACACAAAATTCTGGCTTTGGGGAGATCCCTGTCTCAACCTGGGGAATGGCCTCTCCGTTGTCTGATTAATCCTGAAACCACTCTAAATAATTTCCCTTACCTTTTTTCTGATATGGTAGCTAAAATCTTACAAATTTCCTGTTGTTCCCCTAACAAGCATCTCAAATGATATTTCAGATCGTACATAAATATTAAAGGTAATTGAGTTATTTTGTATGAATTTTACAGTCTAGCAACAATAGCAATATCTTATAATGGTCATAAACATCCATACATAAATTGAGATACAGACATGAACAGAATTTCAGTTCCCTAGCGCTGCTGTTTTTGGGGCCTGTCTAATACTTTGGTATATGAAGTAAAGGAATATGCTCTCTGGCAGGCCGTTGTGATGTTTATGCAAGTTTGAACAGGAGGCAGCTCTGCAGGAAAATTGCTCAGGTGTGGCCGTAGAATATTTTAAGCTGCCACATTTGGATATGTAGGGGTCTGATACCATTATGATATACTAATTCGAAGTCTCTTTTTTCCAGTGTTTCAATGTTTCGACAAGTCTACATGAAGGTCATATGTTAGGATAAGGGTTAGGTTAGGGTTATTAATTAGGGTGAGAGCTGTATTAGGGTTATGTACATGAGAATTACATAGGGATGTTGGAACATGTAGAGGTGTAACCCTTGAAGCACCACCCCTGCCTATAACTTGAGCAGGAAGCATCGTGCTGTTTAGTGTGTTAATTATGCTCCATTCATACAACCAGGAACAGTGACAATTACATGTATGTTTCGATCAAGAGCTCATAGATTTGCAGAATGCTTGCTTCCTTTGCTTCTTCTGTACATACAACAGTTAATTCTAGAAATCAGTATCTGGCAAAGTTGGTAACACATTGGAAGGAAACCCTAATCATCATTTGCATTTCGTAAAATAAATGGATGTAAATTTGGTGGTAGAGTGTTATATTTTTATGCCAGTCCACGATGTTTGGTTGTAATTTTCAAACTTCAAAGAGTGAATTGCTATTATTCTAGGACCTGGTGGTTTAAATTCTTTCACAAGGAAGAAGTAATTGGGGCAAAAGAGTCAGCCGGGAAGGTGTAAAAAAGGACCTTTTCGGTGTTGAAAGCAAACTCTGGTCGTAAGCTCATCCTAAAACATCCTACGATGTCCTTGCCATTTTTGTGATCTTCCAGACATCACAGGATTTTTTTTTCAAAATACGATATAATAGGTGAAATAAGTTTTCCACATGGGAAAAAGTTCTGGAACTTCAACGATGATTTTATTGTGTAATGCTTATATAATGAGTAAAAGTAAATACTGTATGTAGTTTGTGTAGCTTTGGCCCCCACTCGACAAAAGAGAACTTTAGGTGATCAGAGAATTGTACAGTGACGTAGTTTCATCCAGCGTTTTACGTACCTGATAATGTTAGAAATTTGGAGCTGTGCATGTGTTTGGGTTTGCCTAAGTTGTTTATTCTGCTTGAGAAAAGGTATGAAAGCACTCCCTTTGGGGAAGAAGACGACAAATTGAAGGGTTTTGTCGCCAATACAAGTATGCCAAGGGAATGCATGATGGTGCAATCTTGAAATTTTGTTGTGGAAATCAATTATTTTAGGAGTGAAATCACCTTGAACAGTTGAACAATGCTTTTCATATGTCTTAACTCTCAAGGGGAAGAAAAAGCCTATATATAATTATCCAGAGCAAATATAGTGCCATTCACAGTGGAAGCGAGGTAACGTCACACATACACATTGAATTCTCTGTAAACTTATCATCTGGAACTGCAGGGTGACGTCACCAGGTTCTCACCATTTTGTCAATGTGGCTGCTGTAAGTAAAAAGACCTACGTAGTAGTCTTTTTTAGTTGACCCCAATTTATAAAGAACCTCCATTCATTTCTGAGTATACAGGCTGAACCTGGAACGGTCTGTCCAGTTTATGTAATGATAACAATGCCGTTGTATCAATGCTTATACTGCTGTCCACTCATCTAGTTGGCCCCTTCCCTGGAGGGACTCACATTTGGCCATGCAAGCACAAAAGAAAGAGAACATTCATTTAACTCAGTGTTGTGGGCACTTCATCACACCTGTTAATATTATACTGTGTCTGAGATGCTTGTTTGTCCGTCTAGAACTTCCATGAAAACCTATGCTTTTTGGGGGGTCTTAGGTTGATGGAATTGTAAAGATACGCGCAATAAAGTTATACAAGTAGGCCCTTTCCATTAAAAGTCTGGGTGCCTCTTGTAGGCCAGCAAAAACATTAAGAGTTACAGTCGTAATGTGTGTGAATATGCAAAGCTGGGCTGATTTAAAAGCTGAAAAACTTGTGGATGGTCATGTCATCAGTAGATTTGCTGGGATTGTACTTGTCGTGCTTCCTCTTTGTTTCTATACATTAACTTTCTGTTGCTCCACACTAACGCATACGCCACGTCCCTCTGTTCCCATACTTCATTTGAATTTGAAATCTATGCCAAGTCAACGACCTAGCAAAACTTTGTCGTTCATTAGCTAATGAGCTGTTTCATTGACTTTTTCATACTTTAACAGTTTTGCTTCACTATAGAAACCTTCTAAATCTTCTGTATGCCCCAGGGAACTTTGTCACATCTTTTTGTTTTATTTTGAATATCCTTTTTTTTGTTTTTAACCATCTTTCCAATAAGCAGAGATAGTTTCTTCTTGGAGGCTAAATTTTTGTGTAATTGTATCAAATTGCATCTCAAGATTGTCTGAGAATGTGTATCCAGTTCATGGGACTGTTTTGTTAACAGTCACAATGTATGTATTCTTATACTTTGGCATTTATGGAAAAAATAATAAATTAACTCTTGTTATAATGCTGGAAAAACTGTTCTTGAAGAGAAAATACAGAGAGAAAACCATTTTACTAAATATATATCAGTCTGCAGTTAATGCAGCTTGAGTATAACTAAAGTTTTCCATAGACCCTTTTCCAAATAACAATTACAAAGGATTGTGGGATAGAGTTTGGCATGCGGCATTTTTGTCAGTGGCATATTGTGAAAAACGACGCATGCGAAAACTCTATCCCACAGTTCTTTGTAATTGCTATTTGGAAAAGGGTCTATTGACATCATTGGCAGATTTCAGCATGAGTTGTAAGCAAAGGAGGTAAATTTTACACATTAATCACATTTAAGGTTAATGTATAAAAAATGATATGGAATTAACGTGATGATCAAGATATATATATTAAGAATCTATGACCTGATGGCATATGTATCTACATCTCCCCTCCTTACCGTCTATTTACCAGTGTAGCCCTCACCTACCCGCAATTAGTACCTGGCAAATTTGTGATAGCACAGTAGATGCCGGCACCTTCAGAATGAGGGCGCCCTTCCTCTTCCTACTTCATCCGCCAAACTCTTAACGTTAACACGCAGTCAGTTTCCTAGTTTTTTCTCCTTCCTTTGGAGAGCTTCTTCTTCCTACTCCATCTGCCAAAGTCTTAACATCAACACACAGTTATAGTATCTGGCATTTTCTCCTTCCTTTGGAGAGTGTTCTTTTCGGATTTCGATTTTTCTTGTGTGGTAGTACTTTTCTCTTTGCCATTATTGTATTAATGTAACGTGATAGGGAAGCACAGTAGCAGCTTTTGTATTAAGTGAGAGAATTAATACTGTAATTAAACTTGACTGTGCTGGATTACTTGATTCCAGCACATTTGAATCTTGGTCAAGAATGGGGTGGAGGGGGAGGGGGCTATTGCAGAAAACAAACAACTGTATCGTAAAAACAAAAAAAAAATGATATTTTTAGCAGTAAACATAATTTTTGTTATTTGTAAGCTACATTGCCCTTAGGGTATCCATTATGGGGTTTTCTGGGTGGGGCTCTCTTCCACTGTGCTATAGACTTTGCCATAGAATTATTTGTGGGCAGTTAAGGGTTGCATAATTGCAGGCAAATTAAGGATTACATAGGTAAATAGGAGGTAAGTATGGGGGCTCGTAGATTCCCAAACCAGGGAGTTTTGGGGAATTTCATCCAACTTTTCCACGTACGGTAGGAAAGCCAAGTCGGCCATTTAGGGTATTTGTGCATCTAAAGGCCTGCTCGATGCATGCAGACTGGGACACCAACTTTATTACTGTTGTTTAGTTTAACTCATAAAATGTTAGCTAGAACTTCAATGATGACCATGATAGCCTCAACAGTTATATGTGGAATTTGTTTAGATTATGTAAGAACTAGGACTATCAGTATATACCTATGTGTACCATCATTAAGCATGTCCAGTGTCGTAATGTTATTACAGCAGGCCTACATTAGTGACACAGAGACCGAAATCACATGACTTGACTACTCCAACTTGGGAGTGGATCGTTATCAGTAACAAGCAGACTGAGATGTACACTAGGTTGTACTCAACCCATTGCTTAACTCAAAATGTAGCTGTATGCTAGCATAAATGTGTGGGATGTTTAGTGCTTTGGAATGGAAAGAGCTAACAGAGGTAGGCGAGGTTTCAGTGGCGTAACCAGGATTTTTTGAGCAGGGGCACTGGGGGGTCACGAACTTTTCCTGGGAGGGCACAATTTCTGAATTCTCTCCCTCTGTATAGGACTAATATATATAAAACTGTGTATTCCAAAATTTCCCGTGGGGGGCACCTGGGGTGGCACAACTTTGTAGTTGGGGCCGGGGCACATGCCCCCTTATGCCCCCCGTAGCTACGCTACTGCTAGCTTTGATACAGTATGAATGCTTGTTCACCTGGTGAATTAATTGTTGTTACTGGTGACTAATTGTCTAGGGCTAGCATGATTTGTGTTGCTATGATAACCAACATGGGCACAGCATTGTTGACAGAAGTAGCTGAGTGATCACATTCAACTGATAGCAATTCTCCTAACTGTCCGAAACCAGTCTTGAATGCCATTCCAGACCAGTCTTGAATGGTTTTAGCCAATCAGAAAGCAACAAATCAATGAAGGTGTTTGTTATGAATCTTGTTAAAATATTATTGGCTTTTGTCATCTACAGAAGCATCCCCACTATACCTACATTACACAATTCTGTACATGAACGAAAGAACAAACACATCATTCTGCTTTGCTTGTAAGTATTATTTTATGTACCAGTGCAGAAATCATCTAGGCTTCATTTTAGAAAAGAAGCTTCTCATATGTGTTTCATCATTTTGTCTCTTTTTCCAACTATAAGCTAAACCAACAGACCTCTTGGGAAGAAAGGGTGCCAGGGGCACACTTTTTTCCCCTTTAAAAAGACATACAGAGACTGAAATTTATTGTTCCATTTCATTAAGAATTCACGAGTACTCTAGAGTCTGATTGGATAAGTCATGGTGATTAATTGAAGCAAATTTTTTACAAGCACAGCAATGAAGTTATTTGTGAAGTAAAGGAAGAAGATTATGTAGAAGTTTGAGGTAGAATATGGGGAGTTTTCAGTTTTGTAGGCTACATAGAGGGTGTCTTGACAATTGAAAGAAGGGCCATGATTTAAGCTTGCCTTTTGATATGTTAGAGGTACTATATAATGTTGGCTTGGTGAAATTTACATGAAAATCTTATAGGTCTGGAGATACTGACAGATCAAGTTATTACATTTCTGTCCAAAGTGAACTCGAAGCAAGCTCATGTGACATCATAACCTCAGATCTACAGTTAACCCTTCATTATCACCTATTTATACATGTAAGTAGGACGTCAGTGCTCAGCCTACGGGGCCTGAAGGCCCAAACCAGGGAGTCTGGGGGATTTTTCAGCATTCCATTGTTTTTCTTTCAACTTTACAACCAAGTTTGTCTTTCATATTCTCATACTTTAGAAACAGTGTGTATGAGAAGCATGGGACTCCCATGGGAAACTCATAACCTCATCTAGGTCAAGGCCAAACCAATAGATTGAGAAGCAAAGAAAATATACCATTGGTTTTGAATGTGAGGAGATGACATCACTTCTGCTTAATTGCTTCATGTACAAGTTTTACAAATGTAGTAACTTTCTGTAGCTGGAGAACCTCTCACTGGATGCAGACAGAAATCACAAGATAATGCATGCACTCTTTCAAATCCTGAGTCCATTTTTGTATGGGGATTACATGAAACAGGAGTGGGACAAACAAATCACTCGATCAGTGCAATTGGATGTTTCACTGTCTTTGTCAAAGTATTTTTTGGTTTAATTTTGGGCAAGTTCTCATGTCCTATGGGGTCAATGGAGGTCAAAGGAAACCTTATAAACATAATATCTCAAAAAGAGTTAAATTGGGTGATATGTCATACTTTGCCTGTGGATATTGAAAATGAGGGCAAGAATTCAAATTCTTGTGATTGAAGTAAGAATCTATTTGAGGCTACCAGAGGTAAAGGTTGAACAATTTAGAACAATATTTCAAGATGGATAAAGTAGAAAGATGCAGTATACTTTGGGTGTAGATGTGGACTATAGCAGCCCTGTCATATTAAGTGATTGCCCAACTGGCAGAGGTGTGTACCCCTGCACCTATATTGGCTGCACTTGTAATGTTAAGTTATAATGTCCACAAACTTTTGCAGGAATTTCTTGTTAATTTGCATGCAGATTGTAAGCTATTAAAATTCATGTATATGATTGCAATGTAGCCCATGTCATTATCATTTCAAAAATGGCTATCGTTTCTTTGAATTTCTTGCAACCAAAGTCAGTGGGATTTTAGTGTACATGATTTCTCTTCCTTTAAACTCACCCAGTGAATAATACGGTATTTTGGAATCACCTACAGCGCAGGCGTAGTTCCTTTGAAATAAGTTTCCAGAAGCTTTAAAAATGATTTCAAAGGTTAAAAGAAATTTCAGAAATAAAAAGTCTTTCTGAAAACGTGCAAAAATTGAAATATTTTCTAAAATGAATCGAACTTAGTGTCTATTTCAGGACATTTTCTTTAAATACATGGAATTGTAAGCAGACATATGTGGAATGTCTTCTGCATAGCTACCGAAGCGTACGTACTCTTTCTCGCATGTACCTCTAGTGCTAGTGCACGGCATGTACGTACGTATATCTGTTATAAGTGTACTAGTATATGGCCGGCAGTTATTAACTATGCAGCCCACATATATACACACATATCAGTCATGCAGACTGACTAGCCGGTGTGGGTCGGGTGACGCTAGAGAACTTCATCAAGTATAGCCTACAAGGTTAGTGAAGGGAAATCGTAGATTATTTTCTTTACCATTTTTTTCGAGTGATCATTATCACACGCATTTCTTCTATTCTAAACTGGTAGGCCTAACAGTAGCGTTTCGAGTTCGGGCATTTTCAGTGTGGCAAACACTAACGTTAACGTTGGACTAACTTAACGTTAGACTTAGAGCGAAGCTAGTTTAAGTCCCCGTTTTCTCGACTCGCCATTATCAAATTAAATGTGTAGATACATCATCATCTTTCATAAATCTCAATAGCCTAGATTTTGTGAGCCTAACTCATGACAACCTTCCCTAAACTGCGTCGATGACGTGATCAATCTGAGAACTGCTGGGAGGCTTATGAGTCGAGTAACAGCTAGCTACCTGTCTCTGCACAACAACGCTTTGTACGTACGTGCACAATCATACAATTATGTGTACAGTATATATTCACTACGCGTATCTTGTACCTACATGTACGTACATGTAATTTAAAATTGAATGTTTACATCCCGCCATCAGCCGAGTGTCTGCGTAGCGGCTCTGATTGGCTGTGTATATATGCTCTAGCTACACAGTGACGGTGGCAAAAAGTTCGTCCGTTCCCTGCAGGTTCCCCTCATTTGACCTTTGACCTTCGCTACTTGCGTTCATTCCGAAATACCGTATTGTAGCCCCATTGACTTACTGTGTACAAATAACAAGGTCATAAGACAACATTTAGGTTATAATTTTGCCTTATATATGAATAAATTTACATATTGAAACCAATCAAAATTCAAGAGATAACTACAGATTAGGCTCATGAATAAAGGGAAATTAGAACTCATTGTTTGCAGGGGGTAGTACGTACAGTACTTCAAGAAGAGTAAGTACGTTTTACGCCTGCTGCGAAGGTAAATAAAATGAGGTCATCGAAACGTCAGTGGTATTCTTCATTCAGATTTCTTTCATATCAACAGTAGATACTGTTGAGACATTTGAAAATTGCAATAAAAGCATTACAGAGGTTTTGGCATGAGTGGAAGAGAATAAAGTTGATTTCAAGTCCTGTTCTACTCTGTATAAGCCGGCGACCTCCCCGAAGGGGTGTACTTTTATCGTCTGTGGTATGGTTATAGTAGTAGGCTACTTAATTTGTGAAGACACGTGGAAGGATGGGAGTTCTTTCGTGGAGTAGAGGTGCTATTAAATTGATGAAAGCATCGATCAGTCCTATAAACCCTTTTCCTCCAAACCTACCAAACTTGGAGTACCATTTAGAGGCACTTTGCATCTCCTCTTAAGTGACAAACTGTCGATTACGGATAACGCTTTTCCCTAGGCGAAATTTTGCTTAAAGATTTTTCACCATTTAAATGCCGTAGAGCCCTTTGCCTATGAACCTGTAATCTCCGAACATGGTTTTGAAAATCCAGAACCCCTTGACTTAGTTTAGGAGAGTGTTTCAGGCTGGGACTATTAAAATGTAGATGTAAGCTGTCTGACCCTACAGGCCCTCAATAAGTACCAGTAATATCTTTAATTTCCTTCAAATGCCATCATTGGCAAAGCTGATGGTTGGAGGATGCTAAACCTGAAGGGAATCTGCAGTTAACAGAAATCTTTAGGTACCTCCCACTGATGATAACCACAAAGGAGAAAAATTCATGGAGTACTTCTGGCAGGAAATATTCTTTGTTTTTGTCCCTGAAATTGGGAGAGATCAACCTACCCCAGTTATGCATTTTTCCCCATTTCCATCTGAAGCTGTGACGTTTCCTTGGTGATGGCTGCTGTGGTCAAATCTGAAGAAAACTTGAGTATTAATGAATCATGATTCTGCCAAGCAATAAATGTAGGCCTTTTTTTTTGAGGGAAATTCCGCAGCATTTGTCCTAAGCATAATTTAATAAGGCCCTGGTAGAAGACAACATAAGGTTGTCTCGTATAAAAAAGAAAATGATGTTGTGAAATGCTTGTGAGAGACTTTTCCCCAAATTCTTCTGCTTGGCATCAGACAGTTTCTGTCTTATGGATATTATGTAACTTGCGTGCAATATGGCTGTATTCAAGTTTGTTAAGTAATAGGCCACAGTATAAAAGTGCAAGTTTTGTCAGCAATTTCGTGTGTGTAACCGCAGAAGTATTGTGCATTGTACTAGTATACAGTAATTATTAAGATACAGTTTGAAAACCGAGGCAGGAGAGATCAACAAGTGTAGTGAAGAAAAAGCTCAATTGTCATTTACTTTATTGTAAAAATTGTAAAAAGCAGACTCTTTGTAAAAGAATTGAAAAAAAAAAAAAGATTTGCCATATCCTACCCCATACCTAAATCTCCTACTTTCCTGTCTCAGTGAAATTTCCCTAAACATACACACAAATTTTTTTTATTAAAATTATACAATCAGTCGTATTTTAACAATAGTGGTACCTCACACTATGGTAGTGTTCAAAATAAGAAAATGAAAATCAAAAGGGGGTATCTTCCTCTGTTAAAATATTTTTCTGTAGGATTTTTACTAAGTTCTCTAAGGGAATGAGCAGTCACTCCAAAATTCCTTTGACAGATGACCTAAATGAATACACATCCCATCTTATCTCTATTGCAAGTACCTGACATAATATTTCAAGACATGAATGTTCCATTTTCAAGGTAAGCAAAGGGGTTATTTTGCATATATTTAAATATTCATTTATAAAATTGTCACATATGATCTAAAAAAGCCATTCAAGAATTAGGTGTACTAATTCAATTTCAGATTTTGACTGCATTTCCCCTTTTAATTAAGTTTGTGACAGTTGTTTACATTGAGGTTGGATCTGTTGTGTAACTGGCTGGTTTAGCGAGGCTTCAAAACGAGGTGGGAATTTCCCACTGGCAATTATTGTCCATAGATAAACATACTGTATACACTATAGTCAGCTTTGTAGAGGCTCCAGCACATTTTCAATTGCCTTGACCATCACAACTGCTGTACATGAGGGGTGTTAATGGACTTAAATGTACATAGTAGGATCTGCAAGTCGATTTCACTCCTCACTTGACCTTCTCCCTGTTGGTAGGGGTTCCCATGGTGCCATTAGTGTTTTTGCCAGGTTTTTGCTGGCAGTAATGGTATACATGTGAATAGGAGGTAAGTATCAGAGCTCATAGGCTCCCAAACCAGTGGAATTTTGGGGATTGTGATGCATGGGTACGATTGCTAGTTGTCCTAAGTAAAATCATACAACAAGCAAACATAAACAGAACAGGCAGTATAGCATTGAGCCTGAAAAATTTGCACCATATGTGTGTCATTGTGTGTGTGTGTTTGGGGTGAGGGAGCACCATATCAGGGAGGGAGCTTCAAATATGGAGTCAACATATGCTTTTATATATTTTTCACTATCGGATTTTCCAGTGGGGGCTTCTGGGGGCCGGGGGGCAGAAGGTAAGATGTGTGTAGGGGGCTCAAACCCATAGCTAGGAGGGGATCATGCCCCCTTAAGTCCCCTCTTAGCTATACCACTGAGAACAGCTGCAGTAAAATAGACTGGAAATTTAGTTAAAAGTGAAATTACATTGCTATCAAATGAAAGAATTCAAGGGACTCAAAAGAAATGGCATTAACAGAAAAGTATAGAAAAAGAACCTAGACAATCTAAAAGTACACTGAAATAAGATGGTTAGTTATTTAGTTAGTAAGTTAGTTAGATAAGATTTAATGACACACCAACATGAATGTGTTATATAGTGTCAACTAGATAAATACGGTTCAAGTTAGATGGGGTCCAGCGACACACCAACACGAATGTATTAAATATGGTTTGGTTTCAAATATTGTTCAAATACAGTGCAAGTCCTCCCCTGTAGTCGCCTCTTACGACAGGCGGGGAATACCGTGGGCATATTCTACAACCCATGCCCACAGGGGACCTGAAATAAGATGGAAAACAGAGAAAGTGAAATGAAAAAGGAAAAAAAAAAGAGTAAATGCATGGAAGACAAACATTGTAAAATGAAATAAAACTTAGTAAAACAACAGTGGTATTAAGTCAACAAGCACAAAGAGAGCTAAAATTTGCCCCAAACTGCAATGAATGTATGTTGGCTTGGGTTTAAATCTTTGGTTGATGTGAATTTTTAAAGTTGCATCATGGGTAATTTCTTCAAGTTGTGAGTTAGCACATGCATGCATAAAGTACACTTAAATCTGATTGTGGTCAGTGACACAAGCAGAATGATTGATGGGGCTCTGATGTGTAATACTGCGAATCATCCAGTGCTCACATTTTATTTTATAGTGATGTAGTAGGTGCCAGAGGAAATGGTATGAGTGATAGGGTGCCACACTTCACGAGTCCATCACAGTAGAAAAACGGGGAGTCCATCTCACTAGGAAAATGTTCCACTTTTCAGACGGTCTTCCTGTGTTTGGCAGTTAGTATAGTGATAGCCTCTTTCTTCATATATTTATTCTTGAAAATGTCCTCAGTATCTATTCAGAATGTACTGTGTTTGACTTGCCTGCATGTTACAGTACAGCAGAGAATAGCAGATAGCAGAAACTTGGTGGCATAAACTTCCATCATTTAATTTTCAGAACGTAAACTTTTTTAATGAACATTATCAGTCAATAGACCTTTCATACATCCTATTTACGTATGAATTCCCTTCATTGTCTATGCTAATGTTTTATATACTAAAACAGTGGATGATTTCATCCCCAAAAGCCCTACCCCTGGTTCATTTGTTTTTGTTTTTGTTTCTGTTTTTTTTTTTTGGGGGGGGGGTTGCTTATATCCATGAAGCTATACTTCTGTTGAAAGTATATGGTACAGCTTGAAAACTTTCCTTGACTGTGGTAGTGGTAAAATGTTCTTGGATTGTGAAATATTAAAATATGACATATTTCATTCCTTTTGTATGCTGTTTCTTTTTCTGTGTATACCAATGGCCATTACATTTTAGAATAGAAAATAAGCATACGCATCCTTCAGGCAACATTACAGGAAATTCTAAGTGTCTGTGGTATCATTTATCTAGATAAAGATCAAAATGATTTTTGTTTTTATAAATTAATTGCATTTTAGGCATATTGTATCATCATACACCTAGGCATATTGTATCAACATAACACCCTTGCCTTTGTGAAAATAAATACCTATTATTTTAAAATAATAGATGACTTTAATGACTTTAAAGTCATTTCGCAGAAAGGTTAGATATGAAGGCAAGAAACGTGTAATCAGCCAAATCTATAGCTTACATTCAAATATTATGAATATTTTTGATGTATCCCTTCGTTTGCACAGCAACAAGTATCTTTCCTGATATTGAAGACTAAGTTTTTTATATTAAAGTTAAACGAGGGAGTTACTCTTCATGCATGAAAGAAGTTAGTAAAAAAATATTGCCATTCATTTTAAAAAGATCCTTGCATGAATTATGACACTGGGGTATAGTAACCCCAATTGTGATGTCACCAAAATTTTATTTAAGTGAATCTTAGCCTAGAGTTGCCAGATTCTTTGATATGCCATTCCTCCTGTCTTTGAAGATTGTGCTAAATGAAATTTTTTTACAGTTTTGACCATAATTTTGCTTGACTCAACAAGTTTACTTTCGTACCCTCCTGTGTCAATTGCTTCTTCCATTATCGAATTATCCATCTTTGTTGATAACGTATTTACAGACAGTTGTAAAATTCATCATTTCTCTGATATGTTCTATAGATTGCCAAAAGCCTGGTGATTTAAGTTTGATTCTAGGCCCCATTGTTGTCGTCATACTGACCACGAAGTGTGCACGGGAGAGTGTACCTCCATCATACACAAGGCCTTCCGTGACACTGAAGGTCGCGATGCGACTGACACATGATTGCTCTTGCACGCATGCACACACCCATGTCATATTAATAAGCTCTGTCTGTCTTGGCTATAGTCACACACAATCCAACTCAGCGAACAGCCAAACCCATGAAATTTATAGCTTTTCACTTAATTCTCAGACGCATTTCAACCAATATTTCATTCTCGTTTGGTTTTGTTTCAATTTATGATGTATTAACTCCCATTTCAACCGCTCTGGAAATTTCTGTTAATGCTCTTAATAACTCCAGAGTTTTAAAACACTGTCCTAACTTTTTTGACTGTCATTGTAACGTTTAAAACAGTTATCCCTTCTAGGACTATTTATCATAAAAGTCAGTCAAGAGCCACTGGGAAGCCTGCCAGTTTTTGATGAAATTGCAGCATTTGGGAAGGTAATCTCCTTTATCGTGGCTCTGTTTTCGATGTCTGTGTCCCTGCAATGCTCGGGCAGACTATTAGTGGCATGGGTTATGTTTCACAAAGGAGCACATCCACGAAATGGACTACTTCCCTCGGACAAATTAGAGTTGGCCACTACAGAGGCAAGACTTTCTGGCCAGCTGAGGACATCAGAGGTACTGTAATTTGATGGAGACACATTATTTTTTTTATAAAATTTGAAGACACAGATAATGGGAAAAAAGGGTTTGTTTTGTAAAGTTATTTGGAAAAATAAATTCTGTAGTTTTGCATATCATACCTCAGCCTATTTGTTTCTCACATGTCAGTTATCTAGAGACTGTGTATGCAGGTACATATTCTACTTTGAAAAAAAAAAAAGGAAAAAGGAAATTCAGTTACTGCACATTACATAGATGTGGAAGTATAATTCAAAATTTAGTTAATACATTATGTATAATTAGGCTGTTCAAATCATGATGTTGTCATATCGTACATTATGAGTTTCCTTCAAAGGGTGATGTATTTTAGAGAGCAGAATGTTTTTCAGGCCCTGTTTGTCAAATTTGTCTCACTTAGTTTAGTAGGTTTATTAAAATAACTTGATGATTATTAAGCATTGAGATTTATCTTTGTGCTGTAAACTTAATGAATCGTACTTGCCTAAGGTACTTCACAATTACTGAAATTATTAGGGTGTCACGTAACTTGTGAAAAGTAAGTACTTTCGTCTAGCTTTTGCGCAAAATGATTCATAATTTTTATAAATGTTTTATGATTTCAAATATTTTGGTTATTGTTGCCGGTGGCATCATGTAGGGCTATAAGAGTTGTCACCTCTGAATGTCAGTAATATATAGTGAACAGAACTCCTCACTTTGATCATTAATGATTTTGATGTATGTTAGTAGCCTGCAGATTTTATGCATTTTAATGAAATTGGAGTTTCAAAGGGATGTCAAGTCTAATAATTGCAGACAAATTTTAAAATTTTTCTGGAAATGAAAAAAAAAGTTAATCATCAAGTTTACTTGTGCATTTTAAAGTTTGGAAGGAGACTTGTTTGAAAAAATGAGAGTAGCTGATTCCACGAAG
Source organism: Holothuria leucospilota (assembly GCA_029531755.1). Lineage (NCBI taxonomy): Eukaryota > Metazoa > Echinodermata > Holothuroidea > Aspidochirotida > Holothuriidae > Holothuria > Holothuria leucospilota. The sequence continues at coordinate 51,845,422 of CM055971.1, forward strand.
ACATTGAGGGAGATGCTGGTTTTAAACCCAGACATTTTGAAAATGTCTCGAGGACTTTACACTTAGTTTAAGGGTTGAAAACTGATGCTTGGCCTTAGAAGCTCATATGTGGTGGGTATGCTATTGAGGCTAACACTAATTTCAGGTCTGCTAAGGTTTAACTTGTAACAAAGGTTAGGAATCTTTTGAGTACCGTCACTGGCCACAGGACTTTTGGGGAATTTCTAGAAAATTTGACTGGCCTCAGAAAATATGAGTCAGAGCTGACGACTTTTAAGTTTTGAAGAATTTAATGTGATGTCAGTACGTGCCCAATTGACAGTACTGCAGGTTACAATTCATTAATATAGTTGTGTTTGGGGTTCAGTTTGCACAGCACAGCAGTATAGATCTATATACAGTAAGGACACATGCAGGGAATGTGTGTGATTGTCAAAATTAGTCTTGGATGGATTATATTGGTATTCAGTATTGGCATTGGTAGATATTTTTTATATTTGTCCTTTAAATGCCAGTACTGTTACCTGAAATGCTGATAAAACCTAATCTGCACCGCCTGATCTTGTTACATTCTATTTACATGCAATCCCCACTTAATTGCAATGAAGAAGCTAGCAAAGGAGCGTAGTGGTGGAGGGCACCCTCCGATAGAGGAGGTAAATATCATGTCTGGTATATTCCCAAATCAGGGAACGTTTGGGGAATCTATATCGTTTCTCTTTACCTCTTATTTACCTATGTAACCCCATTTATCAGTAAACAAGGAAATAGCATCATAGACCTTTTTCCAAATAGCAATTACAAAGGATTATGGGACAGAGTTTTAGTGTGCACCATTTTTGTCAATGGCAATTTACTATGGCCAAAAATGATGTGAAACAAAACTCTATCCCACAATCCATTGTAACTGCTATTTGGAAAAGGGTCTATGGTATATCCTAATTGAGGGCTCCCTTCCACTGTGTATGTTACTTAATTGTTAGGTCTTAATTGTGTTTTTAATCTAGGGTAGGTCAATGAGAGGTAAGTAGTGGGGATCGTAAATTTCCAAACCAGGGAGTGTTTCAGAAGTAACATTACTTGGCCTATAGTTTATACAAATAAGGTTACTTTCTAATGTCTGATTATATACATGTATTCATGGTTTACAATTCATATAAATGAAATAATGGTTCATCCAACAAACAAAAAGACATGATACGTTTGATGGTGATGAAAACTATGTTTATAATGCTGTTAAATGTTAGGTAAGAAAAGACAACCAGTACAGTTGGACCTCTAATAATCCAAATTTAATTATAAATGCAGCCTTTCTCCTTTTTTGCAAACTTAACATGAACAAGCTTCATCCTTATGCTTTCAGTAATATCTCCCTGAAGGTACGTGACATTGCTACAGTATTTGTGGAATAATTAGTTCTTGGAGTTTTAAGTATTTTGTCAAGTCCACCAGTTTTCTGCCACAATTCTCAAATTTTTGTAACTGTACGACTTTTGAAATACTCTGTTTTATGAAAGATTTTGAATTTTGGGATGATTTTTTTTACTTTACAGTTTTTTTGGGGGTGGGAGGATTGGGGGGGGGGGGACTTAACTATGTCAATTTTATGACTGTCTTACCACAAAAGATTAGACCTACTTTGTAGAAGTACAGGCAGTTTACTTACTTATTCCTGTTTCACAAAGCCAAGGCATATCTGTTTGTAGGAACTGAGAGCTATAGCTCAGTAGGCTTAAACCACCTTTTTGTTGCATCCTGAGTTTAATTGTATCAATGGCAGTTGACTTAGCTGCTTGCATATGAGTGGCTACAGTGGCCATGTTATCAAATAAGTTAAAATTCACATTTAAAGGGACCATTTTGGCGGACAACCATTTCTGTGGTAAAGATTTTGAAAATCTTTGAATATGAAACTGTATCGACCATATAGAGCACATCAGAGTGTATTTCAGAAAGTGAGTTTCATTTGTACATTTTACTTTGTTGAGGGTCTGCATGTAAAGTAGTTGAATATTTTATAGTATGCCTCCCATGAAAAATATGTTGACTTCGCATTATTTTTACACACTTTATGGTCTAGTTATTATCATTAAGGAATGAGTAAATGGAATGTGGGCAGTTTTCAAGAACAAAAGAATATTTTGAATTTTTATAAGAAGCATCCTCTATCCTAACTCTCAGTTTGAAGTAAGATTGCAAGTTTGTTCAATCTAACATTGTTTATATGTATGACCATCACAAACTGAAAGTTTAATTTTACTTTAAAAACCATTTCAGTCACATTCAGACTTGCCTTCCTGGCAACTGCAAATTCTCAGTTCTAAAATTACATGAAGTCGCCCTAGCCTGGGGGATGGGAAGGGGTTTCAAGTCTCGACAAGCCGCTACTAAAATGTGTAGGTGATTTGTATAGCTTTGTACTCTGCACTTGTGGAAGGTAGGCATCATACCTTGACAGTCTTTTCCTAAAACGTCTGCTCTGGAGGCTTATGTTGATATTTTGTTAGATTAAAGAGATTTCCTTTCAGGTTTTTTTTTATAGTTTTGAAGGAGTAACAGGTAGAGTTGATCATCTGTATGTGAAACCTGATCTCAATGTGCCCCATAAAGCAGAATTTGTTTGTAGTATAAGTGTATAGCTTATAATGTACATAGTGTTATAGATAGATGCCTCTGTCAGACCTCTACAGCTTGCGTGAGGTCCATTCTGCTAGAATTTGGAAACCGGAGAAAGGTTGTTCAGTATTGAATGCAAGTTTGCGCTGCTCATATTTTGAAAGAACATGTCGTAAAATTGCTGACCATTTTGTAGAATTTTCTAGAAATGGGCAAAAGAAGTTTGCATGGAAATGTTTAGAAATGTTCATGTTTGATAAGCCCATCCCTTCTTATTTTTGGTGATTATAACTGCTGTACAATTTTCCATCAGATCTTTAATTTAATTATTATCAGCTTTTTACTTTAGCCTATATTTTCTAATTCTTCTCAAAAATTTAGGGGCAGGGGGACATTTCTAGAGGGTGCACCCCTTGTATATTTACTTATGTTCTTTATTTTTTTATTTTAGGTAAAACTGTATAGCCATTGTGTATAGGTATGGCATGCGTAGTGGATTATATTTCAATGAAAACTGAACCCATGGAAGCATATTGTTATACAACAGTTTATAGATAGGCCAGGCATATAGTATGATCACCAAAGAGTTCCAGTATTCATATGTTTTGTCTTCATTTCGTGTGACATGCCACCAGAAAGAGCTGTTTCACCTGTCAGTTAAAGAATTAAGTCCTCCAATCAAAGATCCATTGGAATGATTTCAATATCTTCTACCGTTCTCAAAATATACGTCTTCAAAGTTTGATGGTTTCTGAAGAAACAAATGGCCTATGCAAAAATAATGATGTGGAGTGTTGCACAGTGTTATGATTTCTTTTGTTAACCCTATATAAATTTTCTCTTAATTACTGATCATATAGATTACAGTTTGGTGAGTGATATCAAAATTTTTCAAGGAAAAAATTTTAACTTTTATAATAAACCCTTCAGACAATAACAATGCTACCAGTGTCCTTGAAATTAAGGTTGAAAAAACAAAAGCTAACATGGGCCATATATGGTATGTCCCTAGCTCTTTTGATGTCACATATTTGCATATTTAGCTCATGTTTATTCATGAAACAAGTGTGAAATAGAAATTTCCCTGTAAAATGGTCAATATTTGATGGATTTTAATGGAAATTGCAGCTATTTTCTGGATTTTTAATGCTTTTTACATCATATGTCCAACTATGTTATTGTCATGTCACACGACCTTTATAATATCACTAATATGGTTTATAAGTTTGAAAACATTACTTTAATATTCTATGTGCCAATGTTAGTTGCTTAACCAGTACTTGCTTAACCAGTACAACCTTACAGCTGCACGTACAACGTGCCTGTGCATTGTTTAACATGTGTTGTAATTCCCCTAACCAAACATTTATAGTTATATTCACAGGATAAATTCTAGTGTGTTCACAATGTGAAGTTTCCTGTGTGATTAGGACTTAATTGGATTTCAAATTATAATCAACTCCATCCAAGATAAGAAATACAGACAACTGGCCATCTGCTGTCCAATAAAGAGTGTATTTAAAATGGCATAGGTTGGTGGTGGAGGAGGGCTGGGGGCCCCGGTGAAAAATGTGGGGCAAAAGTATGCTTCCACCCCTCACCATTCCAGGACATAACCCTCTGTTTTGTTCTTTCTCTAAGAAACTGTCAAATCTTTTCAGGAATGTTCCTTCAACATGCACAATATGTTGTACCAAATTGCATCTAAGGACCCTCAAAAATTCAAAACTTCCCCAAAGGGGAGGGAGATACTCCCATCCTTTAGTCCCCTTCCCTTAGGCTCCTCCCAGGATGGTGGTCTGAAACAAGGTTCAGTCCCCCTCCCCCCCCCCTTCCCAGCTGAAAATAATAGTTTATTTATAAAAAAGTGTACCTCCCTCCCACCCTCCTGGTCTGCAAACATACAGTTTGCTATAAAGCTGTATCGGCAGTGATATGGAATTTATTTCCATTGATGTAAGAAAAGTAATGAAAAATTCATGTGCATGATTTGACAAGTGATGTCACTCTTACTTACCTCATCTATTCTACGTGTGAACAATCCCATCTACTGAGGAATTAATGTGCATGATTTGACAAGTTGATTCTCATAACTGACACGTTCTTTGATATTGACAGTCTACTATGTATATGGCTGTTCTGCGTCAATATCTGGTTAACTGTTCATTTTTGTACCCTTCTTTCGACCATTATAGGGTGCTTGTATCAGCACCAGACACCCTTCCATTGCCCCATGTCCCATGTCCCTGTCTTTTTCCGTAAACCCTTTTAGTGATTGTTTGACAGAGCTTGAAGTATGGCCAGCTAATTTATCCAGCAGCACAAGTATTAATATAATCGTATTACACTGGTGTTACATGTATCTTTTCAACGATGATACTATGATAATTGATAGGACAGGGATTTAATCAAGGTTCCTTCTCACCCGACACCATGATTTCATGTGGCCTCAATTTAATCATTCACCAAACATATCCTACAAGCTAGCACCCGCCCTAAAGATGTTGTGGCTGTTAAATGGGTTAAACAGTTCCATGGCAGAAAGGTCAATTATCAATTAACTCTGTTTTCAGATTATTTACGGGAGCAATCAGCCTGTTACATGAACAACTGTATGTCTCAATAAACATTCTTACGCGTGACATGTCCCATGCACGATATGTCCCATTTGAGATATCTCATGGCATTCTGTGTGATATTAATCTTGCCCAGATACATGGTACGATTGACTTTGGGGAGCGTGCTTTAGTAACCTCTAGTCTGCAAATATTCCTTTCGTAGCAATTTAATGTCAGAGTTTAAGGAATGGAGAAATAAAGTCATTCTGTCCTTCAAAATGTTTGCCTTACATTTCCATTTTTTTTTTTTTTTTTTTTTTTTTGGGGGGGGGTCATAAGCTTTGTGAAGTCTCATCATTGACCAGCCTTAGAGTGGCTGATTCTAATAAGTTTTAAGTAGGTAGGGTATTGACCTCTGACAGAAATATGTGGATGTACAAACTCTATATAAGTTACATTTTATAGCAGGTGGCAGCACCTTCATATTAATAGTCCTGAAAGCACCCTGGTTAAATGAAACCTGGATTTGGGTCACATGGTTATTCAACAAATTCCTGGTTAAAAAAGACTGGAAAGGTGGATGTAAAAACTAACACTTTCATGGTGTTACACTAAGTTTTATTAAATATCTTGATAAAGGGCCATTCCACGTGATGTAAGTCACAGCATTTGCTGAAATTTTAGTGGAAAAGCCCCCTAATGGACCATGAAAGGAAAACTAGTATTCCAAAAAGTACTTTTTCCTAAAATGTCATATGATATCTCTCTTCTGAATTTCACAAATCTTCAATTTCACCCTCGTGCTATGAACAATAGCGCCCTCAATAAATGTCACGTAAGTCACTCAGAGAATTGCAATTTTTCAAGTTGATTAACAAAAGGTGAGAATCCTGTGAAGTGTTAGGCAGGAAGGGATAATTAGGTCTAGGATTGGTAAAAGAAGATAATAGTCTATGTAAAACAGGTCAAGTTGAGTTCTTAGAATTTTTTCGTGAGACAGTACAAACAGATGTTTGTCGTCACGTAAGTCACAAAATGGCGTCACGTAAGTCACAAACAAACAGTTTCCAACTAACTAGTCATTTAGCTTGTTACGGGAGACACATTATGCTATACATCTGACCTAGAATTGTCATTTATGTGAAATAACAATTGTATCTAGAAAGACAGGGCCAAAATAATTTCATTCCAGTGCATTTAAAAAGAAAATATACTCTCCATAGCTGCCCTTTGACGCTTATATTGCCAGCCATAACTTACAAATAATTGTTCCAAAAAATTTTAATTTGAATCGAGCTATTTCCTGTGCTATGGAAAGAGTGCAATAATTCTAAGAATACTTGGGTGTTTACTTGTGTTTACATTTTCAGAGGTAGTAGGCTATTAACATAGATAGAGAAAAAGAACTAATCTTAAAGAGATTTTACAATTCACATCTTTTTGCGCAGAAGTACATGCACTGGTACACAAGTCTTCCATTTTGTGTGGCATTTCCATACGTGCTAATTGTGTAACAGTGGTGTCATTGACTGATCACTTTTGTTGTCTTTCTCTATTGCATTTTGTTTCTTTTCTTGTTTGTTACTGTAGCTGCTGAAGATCCTTGACAGGAAAATTTTCACCAATTTAGTTTCAGTCTTAAAAGTTTTTGAGAGCAATTTTGACCAGAAACTGTAAACTGAGAGAAAAATTAGGTAAACTGTATGCTTTAGATCATTCAGCATGGTCAAGCCAGAAAGCTGAAAGAAGAGTACTGGCAGATGTTATCAAGTCAGGGCATTTTTAAATGTGATTAGCAAAAAATGTCTCAGTGAGCATGACATAATAAAGACAAATGTAGCCAACAATAACTGTAAAGTCTTGTTTGACCTATTCATCAAATCTAGGCCACACTCTCATTACTTGTACAGGGTCCTCCTAATTCACTATACATGACATGGCTCATCTAGGGGAGACCTGTAAAAATGAACACGAGAAGGGCCCAACAGAGGCATACCTACAGTATACTTTTTTGTAATTCGGTGTATCAGCAGATAATTACATTCCATAGGTTTCCATTCCCTGCAACTCTTGAGAAATCCTTGTACAGTAACTACTGTAAAATGGCTTTGATGAGAATGGTGATGATTGTTGGCAAAGCTGAACTGTACTAAGAAATTTTCCATATTAAGTGATTTTTATGAACATATTGCAATGCACTGCATCCCTCCAAGGCTAGTACAGACCAAGACAGCCCTTTTTCCTTCCCCTCTTAGTATGCATCAAAAGGACAGTCAAATACATACAGTAGGGTTTTGTTGTGGTGCCTGCTACTGTACTAAAATTATGTGAAAATGGCATTTAAAATCTTATAATGCAATATTCCACAGTTTAGAAAACATGATAAAGGTGTACTGTGCACTGTGTACAGCCACTACAAGACCTCTGAGTGAAGAGTAGTGAGGATACATAGCAGTGTAAATTTGTTGGATATGTTTTAAACTAGATTGAAAATTTGATGTTGGGTGATTATTGTACCCTACTGGCCTGTGTAAGTGTGTACAGTATATTGCATTCATCAGAACCACAAGGGGACTGAGTCTCCTAAGTAATACCTCTTTGAATGGTACTATATCTTCTTGATACTCACTTCCATCTGTATGATATAAACATACTAAATGGCATTTAAAATTCAAGACAGAGAGTGCAATAATTTGTTTCATTGCCATTTTGCAATTTAAAAGAATACATTTTGGCTTCTCTTACTGTAGGAGTGTACCCAGGTCAAAATCAAATGCCATACAATTTGGCTTCATCACTACAGTTCTGAGTGTGGTTTTGAAAATACTACGCGATGGCTTGAGACCAAATCATGGGACTATTAAAACACCTGAGGAGTCTTTGAAGTGCTAGGATTGGTTAAAAATAAGTGATTTCTTATCTGCATAGAGGGGCAGAAATGCCAACTATCATTCACTTATCATATTGTGTTAAGGTGCTAACTTGAAACTGTCACGTAAGTCACGCCACCCTTTGTGACTTACGTGACGTCACGTAATTCACACTTTTCAAACTTTAATAGAAAAGAAGTTTTGGAATCAAATGTTTCCAAATGATGATAAGTTACTTTAACCCCCCACCCTACCTTTGCATATATGTATTTCATCATTGTCTCTGGCATTGCGTATTTGTTGTAAAAAAACTTTTGCATGTTTTTTGTCACGTAAGTCACAGTGACAATGACCAGATTTAAACATTGTGTTTGATCCACATAGCTGATAAATTATGAGTGCAATGCTCAAGAAATGAATAATGGGATAGCTTTTCAGAGCTGCAATCAAGAAAGACATGTTCTATTTAGTTATTTTGCTTCATTTTTCTTCAAATTACCTTTTACCTATAATTCAGTATTTTAAGTATTCCATATCTAAGAAATTCTTTGGTGTTGGCACTTTCCAAAGGAATGACTGAATCCATGCAAGTTTTACTAAAAGTGAAAGTTGCACCTGTCTACTGATCATTAGAGTTGAAATTAGACACCTAGTACTGAGTTCTAATTTTACCCTGTCAGGACCACTTTTCATGGAATGGCCCTAAAGTGTTTTTAAGGAGATTTAACCAGGATTTCTCAGTTAACCAGGGAATAGATTGATTTCCTGATTGTGTGTGAATTTAAGGATGTGTGCTCCCCATTGTGTGATTGCTACTGTTTAAAAGTTCTCAGCTATTGTACATGTATACTAGTCAAGAAAAGTGACCACCTGTGCCACAGGCTATATCCTACTGCATTTAAAAATATGAAACTAATTTCCAAAAGGACTTATTTGACTCCAGAGGTACACAGGACTTTAATTACCAGTGCATGATCCCTTAGACAGCCCTGGAATAGCGTAAGATGGACCTAGTCCAGAACGGATGTCATGCAGTTTATCATAGTGTGGTATAGATATTAATATGATATATACAGTATGTTGTAAAGTGTAATTGATGGCTTAATCCTTTTACAGCCAGCATTTTGAATTTGGTGTATGCCCTGTTGTTTCAGTGATAGGCTACTCCAGCCTAAGTTATTGTAAAATGGTTTTTGATGTTGATATGCACACTCTGCACAGTCTTTTATTTTTATCTAATAACAAGATGAATAGACCAATCATTGGAAAATGTCAATTTATCATTGTAAAAGTGTGAAAATATCATTCTCTGTCATCCTTTACTTATTTTATAAGTCAAAATTTTGTTTTAAGATGACAATTACATATAGTATGCGCCAAGGAAATTAAGGATAAAAGATGTAAATGGATCTGTTAGTAACTGTAATTTATTTTCGTTATTAAATGGTTAAAAGTAATAGTTACTCTGTACAGAACAATTTATATCTGTGGCTGAAAGTAGGGTGAGGGGCAAATAAGGGGGCATACATGTAAAATGAGTGATGTCTTTGGATGAACAAGGTATTGATCTTGGCAATAGACTCTTTTCCCAATAGGAATTACAAAGGACTGTGGGATAGAATTTTGGTGTGCATTGTTTTTTGCCACAGCAAAATGCCATTGACAACAACATCATCTACCAGAACTCGATCCCACGATCCATTGCAATTGCTATTTGGAAAAGGGTCTATGGTGGGAGATATGATTGGCTGAGACTCTTGATCAGCTGTTGAAAATAATATCTCTTGCCATGTTTCAGAAAATTTGGTACAAAACAGGAGAAGTCACATCTTTTAATTCAGTTGATATAGATCTTTATTGTTCACAGTAGTTGTACTTGGTACTGAGATTTAAATGATATTAATCTTGCTCAGATACATGGTACGATTGACTTTGGGGAGCGTGCTTTAGTAACCTCTAGTCTGCAAATATTCCTTTCGTAGCAATTTAACGTCAGAGTTTAAGGAATGGAGAAATAAAGTCATTCTGTCCTTCAAAATGTTTGCCTTACATTTCCAATTTGGGGGTGGGGGTGGGGTGGGGGGTGGGGAGGGGGTGGGGAGGTGGGGGAGGGGGTGGGTGGGGTGGGCGGTGTCATAAGCTTTGTGAAGTCTCATCATTGACCAGCCTTAAGCTAGCCGTACACTACACGACTTTGCACACCGCAACTCAACTCGATTGTCGGATCTCCAACAGTCGTATAGTGTGCATGAGTTTATGACTGCGACTGGAAGTTTTATGACCAGTTTTAAGTCGGGCCGACTTCAGTCGGGAAGAACGAACATGTTGGTTCTTCCCGACTGAAGTCGTCGCGACTTAAAACTGATCTTAAAACTGCCAATTGCAGTCTTAAACTTCACGACTGTTGGCGACCCGACGATCGAGTTGGGTTGCAGTGTGCTAAGTCGTGTAGTGTACGGCTAGCTTTAGAGTGGCTGATTCTAATAAGTGTTAAGTAGGTAGGGTATTGACCTCTGACAGAAATATGTGGATGTACAAACTCTATATAAGTTACATTTTAAAGCAGGTGGCAGCACCTTCATATTAATAGTCCTGAAAGCACCCTGGTTAAATGAAACCTGGATTTGGGTCACATGGTTATTCAACAAATTCCTGGTTAAAAAAGACTGGAAAGGTGGATGTAAAAACTAACACTTTCATGGTGTTACACTAAGTTTTATTAAATATCTTGATCAAGTGTTTTTAAGGAGATTTAACCAGGATTTCTCGGTTAACCAGGGAATAGATTGATTTCCTGATTGTGTGTGAATTTAAGGATGTGTGCTCCCCATTGTGTGATTGCTACTGTTTAAAAGTTCTCAGCTATTGTACATGTATACTAGTCAAGAAAAGTGACCACCTGTGCCACAGGCTATATTCTACTGCATTTAAAAATATGAAACTAATTTCCAAAAGGACTTATTTGACTCCAGAGGTACACAGGACTTTAATTACCAGTGCATGATCCCTTAGACAGCCCTGGAATAGCGTAAGATGGACCTAGTCCAGATCGGATGTCATGCAGTTTATCATAGTGTGGTATAGATATTAATACGATATACAATATGTTGTAGGCCTATAGTGTAATTGATGGCTTAATCCTTTTACAGCCAGCATTTTGAATTTGATGTATGCCCTGTTGTTTCAGTGATAGGCTACTCCAGCCTAAGTTAATGTTAAATGGTTTTTGATGTTGATATGCACGCTCTGCACAGTCTTTTACTTTTATCTAATAACAAGATGAATAGACCAATCATTGGAAAATGTCAATTTATCATTGTAAAAGTGTGAAAATATCATTCTCTGTCATCCTTTACTTATTTTATAAGTCAAAATTTTGTTTTAAGATGACAATTACATATAGTATTTGCCAAGGAAATTAAGGATAAAAGATGTAAATGGATCTGTTAGTAACTGTAATTTATCTTCGTTTTTAAATGGTTAAAAGTAATAGTTACTCTATACAGAACAAGATAGATGGTGTAAATTTATATCTGTGGCTGAAAGTAGGGTGAGGGGCAAATAAGGGGGCATACATGTAAAATGAGTGATGTCATTGGATGTACAAGGTATTGATCTTGGCAATGGTGAAAGATATGATTGGCTGAGACTCTTGATCAGCTGTTGAAAATAATATCTCTTGCCTTGTTTGAATATTTGGTACAAAACAGGGGAAGTCACATCTTTTAACTCAGTTGATACAAATGTTATATGTTTATTGTTCACAGTAGTTGTACTTTGTATTAAGATTTAAATGATGCTGTGAACTTAACGATGGTATAGAGAAAGACAGTGGCTCCAATTTAAGAGAAGACAAGTGGCATTTATATAGTAGTTAGTATTTTATCTACTGGGTTTAAATAAAATCCTTAGTATAAAATGCCACTATCACTGAGAGATGGCTAGATGATTAGATTAAAAATTGGGGTCACCAAGCAGAAAAGTTTGGATACCCTTTCTGTTGTATATTTTATCTACGTTGATGGTGTGGGACGGTTTCTTTGATATTATCCTTTGTAGTTCCCGCAGTTGCCAACTCCTTCAGAGAAAGCGTTCTATTGATAAGTATAGTAATTGGTCTTTGGGACCCAGTGTACTGTTCTCCAAGCCAAAAGTTGAAACCCCATTAATCCTAACTTTACTGTTATCCAGACTACCTTGGTCCCAACTTGTTCGCATAAATGGGTCACTGAACATACCTTGTAATGAGGTTAAACTACACTGCTTGCTGAAGACAGATTACGTGATACCGTACATGATTACTCCACTCCCAGTGACCAACTGCATGGTCAGGTGGTTTAAGAGCATCCGACTTGTTGCCGAAAAGTCTGGGGTTCAACTCGTGGTCGGGCCATATCAAAGAATTTAAAAATGGAACCTACTACCATTGTGCTCGATGCTCAGCATAAGCAATGGAGTAGGGAAAACAAGCCAGTGAGTCACATCTGGAAAAAAGGCCCTGACCGGCCCCGCCTTAAACCAATTGGTTAGAAACTGAGCTGTAAAACCTCATCTAACTCTAACTCACCCCACCTTCAGTAGCTACTCCTCTTATATGGATCCTGTCATGGTATTTCAGTGACATTGTCAAAACATGCAGAGCAATCATGTTGATCGATGTACAGTACTTTGAAAGGCTTGCATTTTCTTCTTTGGCAAGTTTTAGACAGGCTCTTTTAGGCATTTTAGGCATTTTAAGTGGATTACTATTTTCCTTCCAGTAATTCACTGCTATTATTCTTCAGCACTGACAGTTCAACATGCATGTTTAGTTGTAAGAATCCCTGTAGTGTACATATCACTTCTGTGGATTGCAATATCATTGAAGTTGTCCAAGCCTACTGATTTCCATACTTGGATGGTAAAAATGTTATAAGTTTTTCAAGGTTTAAATTGTTATAAATGACTTCCTTCATTCCTTAGTGTGAACTTTTTCTAGTTATTCTTACACAAAGGCGATGATTTGACCTATATTTCTCTACACTCAACCTTAACCCTAGAAAAATAATACAATTAAAGTCTAATTATCACCTTATATAAGTATAATTTCTCAAAAAGATCAGCTTTTTAATCACCCTTTTCAGTCAAATTTTGCAAGGTAATTTTTGTCTCAGATGTGACATCAAGAAAGAAACAGATTTTCTCCAAGGAAGGAAATTTGACCATTCTGTTCTTTCCATCTTACAGAAGGCAGGTTCCACGAAGGCTTCCATACATTTTTTCACATTGGGAAAGTTAGACTAAGTCTCTTGCCCTTGACCTCTGATCCTACCTGGTGTGTGCAACTATTTTAGTTGGCTGGGAATTCCCCTGGCAGCCTGAGCTTCCTGTATATAGTTGCAGGGAATTCCCCTGTTGTTTATTTGTCACAATGTAGGTGGTTTCATCAACATACTGTCCAAGCATTCCATAGTCCCCATAATGTAATGTGAGTGAAAGTGACAATCTGTCAATATTTTTTATAAGTTCAGCATTTTCATCTCATTTTTATTTCCACTTCCCAACTTTCAACTTTCCAGAAATTTTGTGCACACTCTCAACATTTTTACAAGTGGATCCTCTGATCTGTATTTACACCTGCAAACGCTCCCACTGTAAACAGTGAACTCTCCAATTTGATTTTTTTTACTGCATAAATTATGAGGGGAAGAAAGTGACTCCAGAATGACCAGTTTTAACATTCCTGTTTTTTTTCTAGGCTTTATCCTAATTCCTGTCATCTGTTTCATTGAGTAATTTCACACAGACTTGTAAAGATTTGTTGAGTAATTATTTCTGCAGATTTCACAGAAGCTACTGTCATCAAGAGTCATATCAGGTCATACGTATCTTTTTAGACTTTTTGTCATCCTCAGGCAGTAAAATAGTGCATGAGAGGAAGGAAGAACACTGGAGGGAGCATATCCGACTTGTGCATAATTAATAAATGAGTTAATCACCACAAAGATATTAAAACTTTACAAATTTGTTGTAATGAAGGTGGAGTACGTGTTTACGACTGACTCATCCTGTAGAATGGTGACTCTGGCTGAATTGTAAAGAGTTAAAGTTGTAGATTTCCCCTAAAGTTGTAGATTTCCTCTGCTAGTCACGTGAACTGCAGCTTTAGAAATAGTGACACAGTTTGGGGGTTCATAAGATAAAGTATATGTTACATACATTCATTTTAAAGACATGGAGGACACACATTGTTAAAGTTGTATTAATTTTTAGAGAAAGATTTTGATTTGCTTGCTCAAAAAATGATCATCTTGGTGCTGAAAGGCTATTCGTCAAGCTTGAAACAAACAATTGTTGGGGTTGTGATTGACAGTGAACCTGATCAGGCAGGGAGTTGTGGAGTCCTAATTGACTGCTGCATAAATTATTCAGAAATAAGAAGAGGAATGACAAGTCGATTATTACTCCGTCATGCAAGGCTGCCGCTATATCCCCTATTCCAATAGTAAAATTCAGCACAGCTGGTCAGTTTCAGCCACAAATTAATATTATGTATATTATATTTTTGTCTTAAACAATCGTTACCAAATGATATTGAATTAACAGTGGGCATATTCACCTTGAAAAGATGACTAGTCCAGTAAAGTGAGGTCATTAGACGAGAGGACAGTGGTCTGAGGCCGGCCAGATGTTTGTCACCTTACCTAAATGTGGTTATTGCAAAATACAGGGGCTTGCCGCAGGTTCTCACAGAACAAGAGCATGGAATAAATAGTATTACTTTTAACATAACATCAGTATCATTCTCAGACTGTACAATGTGGGCTTTAGATTGTCTTAGAAATTTTTGAAAGTGTTTTTTTTCCCCCTGTTTATAGAATATTACTTGAAAAAGTATAGTTCTAGAGTTCCCCACCTCTCCCCCCCCCCCTGCCCTCTATGCTCCAACCTCCAGAAATATCATCTCTAATTAACACATAGCAAAGCCCCAAAACAGTGATTGGCACAAAGCAGTCCTAAGTCCATGCACAACTCATGCATATTCATATTTTCTCATTTAAAGGGAAAGATTGTACTAATTGTGGTACAGAAAATTTTCATATGTTTAAAACCATGATTTATAAATTTGGAATGATAGGTAAGTCAAAATTAAGCAGCATGCTAATTTCATTTTCAAGCAGTATACAGCTCTCATGGTTTATTTGTTGGTCAAATTCAAATTCAAACGATGCAACCAACATCTGTAACTCTTGTAATGCAAGAGGTATTGGGGAGGTAAGCTACTGCTTGAGTTTGTTTGTGAAACTGAATATTTAAGTAATGATTGGTGCAGTTTAAAAGCATTATTTCCCTTCAAATAGCTGTGTTCTAAGCTTCTTTTCTAATTTTGAAAATCCTGCTCTTCACTGTTATGGAAACTAAGAACATATGGATGATGGAAAAAATTTGAGGACACTATAGACCTTGTGCATATGACGTCACAAAACAGAAATTGTGCCCTCGGCAGAGGTGGGCGTGTATTGTTGAAACTTATTACACCAGCAAACGCAGACAGCGAAGACTGTCGTGCACATGTGTACAGTACGTGTACCAAAGTCATGTTCCGTATCTAGTAAGTGTCATTGTTTGTCCTCTAAAATAATGTTGCATGATGCCAATGCATCATAAGGTCTATAAGGCTGGCTAGACTAGTAGTTCAGGACATTGCAAGGGATGATTATAGTTACAAGAATTTTGCTGTAATTGATAGCAGTAATTGAGGATGTGGTCCTCAAAATGTCATTGGTTGCATTATTTATTCAGTTTTGAAAGTTGTCTCATAAGAGTATTTTGAGAACAACACTTCATCTGCTATTGAAATGTGAAATTACATTTTTCAACATCCCTATGTGTGATCCCTACATGTGATCCTACGTGTGATCCCTACGTGGAATACTCCAGCTGGCCTTATGGGGTTGGTCGGTCATCTGGGTCTTTCTTTGTTACCCTAGCAACTTGGAGTGAAAACAACTGACTACAGTTTGACCATATGGGAACACACTCATGCAGTATATTGTTTTCACTCCTGCATATTGTTGTCGTGCAGAAGTGACATGTCACCGACCGACCCCATAGTCAAAGGCCAAGATGCAAGGCTTTAGACCTTCCTTGCAGAAGTATGATGGTTCAATAGATTTCCACAGACCAAACAGAAAATAACATACAACATGTTGTAATTTAGAGAAGTTGTAGTGTAAAGTTGCCAATGTAAAAGTTGGTGTATTGGAGAAATTATCATCTAAAATGTTCAATTTTTGATGATTTTTATAGGGAATTGTGTTTATTTACCATGCCTTAAATTTGGTACCGACTTGCAGTGGCCAAGTGGTTAGAGCATCCGTTTTGCAGCTGGAAGGTCTAGGGTTCAAATCCTGGCTGGGTCATACCAAAGACTTTAAAAATGGAACCTACTGCCTTTGTGCTTGGTGCTCAGCATAAGCAATGGGGTAGGGGAAACAATTAAGCCAGTGACCCACAACTGGAAAAAAGGCCGTGGTCGTCTCGACTTGTACCACTTGGTTGGAAACTGGGACGTTAAACCTCATCTAACTAAATGTTGGTAGATATATATGACAGTGTCATGTTACCATACTACCTTAGGTGCATGGGCATCAGTTACGCATAATACATAGCAGGACACTGTCAGGTGGAGCATCTGTAAATATCCAAAAGTACTCTTATGAATATTCATGCAGATACAAAAGCAGTTTCTCCACTGAATCTTTACAAAAATTGGTGAGCCTTTTACTGAAATCTTTGCCCGATTATGTTCATTAGTATTCAGTAGTAAAATTCAGTAAATCAGTAAACAGAAGATGCCTTTTTGGGTGGTCCTTGTATTTTCCACATTTATTTGGCACTTTAATTTTTCCCCATTTAATCCATTTGTGGTCTATTCATTTTCACCTTTCTTCAAACTTTTCGAGTATTTCGTGTGTACCTATTGCACTGCCTCAGTAAGGCCATCAGGGTAAATCACATTTCTGTCGATTTGTTCCCCATGATTGGTACTTTTGATTGGGGTTAATTTTTCGAGGATGTCAAGTCTACCCGACTCCTACAATTAGGTAATGGCATATTACGTCTGCACCAAAGGTTACATTATAATGTTCACTTATCATTATTTTTCACTAGACATGTCACAATGTGTCAGTGCTTGTTTTATCCTTTTATAAATTTGTGGAGCGAATCTTTGAGGATCTTTTGATTTTATTTATCCGATCAGATTACAAGACATACGACATTACCTTTCATGCTACTTTGCATGCAGACCATACAGTGGGACAAAAGGTGGTTATAAATTTAACCATGACAAATTTATGCCAGACAGTTATAAATAAGCCACAAGACCCTGTCGTGAATGCCCCTACAGTTTCATCTCTCTCTGACAGATTTACTGTTGTTGATCTTAACAGAAATTGATATTTCAGTGGCAGAATGGAACAAAAGTCGTCACAACAAGGTTTCACTTTAAGTGTATGTGACGGCTAGTTGCCAAAATAATACAAAGGTACACCTTTCTTTTTGTGGTCAGCTACCTGGATTTCATGTGATGTGAACCTCTCCCTCTATAAACAGACGCATTCAGTGAATTACGCTCGTTGCGTGGACCTTGTAAAATTGCTCTCTGCAACATATGCTCAGCCTGCACACTTTGTTTACATCTTGTGATTTTCTGTTGGTACACAAATAACACACCCCAGCCAGGGTTTCAGAATATTTACAACCATGCGGATCAGAGGCACAAGAATTGCGTAAAAATTGTGAATTCATTTTGTCCGAAAAGATTTGTAATGTAAATTGTAACATAGTTTAAGGGTGAATTACCTTTTGTGTGCTGCATGTGATTATAACTCATGGTAAATTACGGTCGTTGAGATTACTATTTCCTTTACAAATTTTTGCATGTCAATGAAACAAACACGACCTACCCCACAAGAAACCAAAAAAAAAAAAAAAGAACAAGGGGAATAAAAGAAAAGTGAGAAAGACACATAAATAAGAAAGTTGAGACAGATTTGTTTTCTGAAAGAAGCTTTGAATAATGCTTACAGACAAAGTGAAGATGAGTAGAGTATGCCTCCTTCAACTAAATGCGGTGCTGCTGACGAAGGGTTCTATGAAGGGAAGGTATAATACGGATAGAGTGCATCCTTCTTCCTCCGTTTTGAATTGCTTCGGCTTCGCAGAGTCAAGTGCAATCGAAAGTGTGACTCTTATCCTGCAATTGAATCCAGTACTTCCTTTCATATCGAATTAGCAGGCATTTTAGAAAAATTAGGTTGGTTCAACCCATTTTGAGAAAGTTAGCAATACAGGGGGAGAGTTGAAAGTGGTCAGTGCTGTCTCTTTTTTCAGATCCTTGAATTCTCATTTGCATATTGAACATCTTTGGCTATGAGGTCCTTGCCATTGGATGTCCCCTTCACTGTCTATTCTACACACTTTGTGTCAGCTGTCATCATCGGTGAAAATTGTTTGCAAACAGTTCAATTTCTTCTTTAGACATCGCATCCGTTCCTCAAAATTTCTGGAGGAATTTTGAAGGTGTAAGTAATTGATGCCTTGTCAGAGTCTAGCTAAATTGTCAAAAATCAGAAATCTGCAGCGTTGACAAGTAGAGTGTTGTATTTACTAGGCAAATATACACTGTCCCAGAGTAGAAGGAATAAGAATATTGGACCAATTATTAACATAAGATGTAGTTGGAATTGCATGGTGTCAGTTATGTAAGGCTAGATGTGTCACATTTCATCCTCTTCTAGTGGAAGTCACTGCTCTTCAGGGTTTGCATTTCTTTGAAAAGTTGTCATAATTTTTCATGATAGTATTTTCTTTTTACGACCATTCAAAATTTCGCGTTGTAATTTTTAAAATTTCTGGCGTATATGATTGAATATACAATGCCTACCGCGATAAGCCATACACAGCAATGTTAGGCCTATATAGTCTAGCCTACAACAACGTTGGCGTAACTAGTTATCGATAAATTCAAGTGCGAATGAAATACTGATCTGTTTTTTATGATGAGAAATGATTGTTGGATAATAAAAATTATTTTCACTTCCCTCAAAGAAAAATTTAGCTGAAAGTATCTAATATATTTCGTGTATGATCCAGCAACAGGTGTAGCTTTACCTAATGTTAGCATTATAAGATTACACACAATGACAAATGTATTTCCATAAAGTGCATACATTCAGTATGCATGCATTGTATGTTGTATCACTTGTATCCAGGGCAGCCCAGTATTACAGACTGCGCACACATTTTACGAAGAATTTGTTGTGAGCAGTCGTCAGTCTAACGTGAGAGTACTAGAATAACCCATGTACAGCAGGGCAGTAGATCCCACCCTCGATGCGATGTTATGCTACTGGTTTTAGGGTTTTTATCGTTACAGTAAACTAGTGGAATGTGTAGTGTGAACAGTATTATAATTCAGCTGGTGAGTGTTTAGTGAGTTGAATTTCTGTCGTAAAGTGGGCAAGTCAAAATTTATATTTACAACTGAACTGTATTTTTGGTCGTAAGTAAAATTTCCACCAGCGTAAAAAATGCCTGTTTTGGAGTAAAACACAAACCCTGCTCCTCTTCCCTTTTCATCCCCCCTCCCCCCACACCCTCTACATCCGAGTTTAAGGGTCAGTTTTCACGTGGCATTAGCGGGTGTGTAAAGTCTGTGAATTCTGTTTTCAATAGTAAAAGTGTATGACAGTGTTCGATACTGTACAACAAATATGTGTATGTCTTTGGAAATGGTGTCAAGCTTTAACTCAGACATAGTTCATTTTCTTGCACTGATTTTAAGCTTTGGTATAAAGGTTTTGTCCCTCTTGAATTTAAACAGAAATTTGGTTTTAAGGGAGCTTTTTTCTACTAAGAAGCAGTTATTGAAGGAATTTAATAAGGAGAAAGGATAGTTGGAAATATCCAGACTAGACTATTATAGCAGATAATTGAAAGAATTTTAAAGGAGAAAGGATAGATGGTTGGAAATGGAAAGAGTAGTCCCATTTCTCTTGGCTGGGGATTGAAGGGTGGAGTGGGGGTACAAGAATATTAGGTTACATGGATATTGTATTTGTCACTTGAAAAATGTTGCTGTTAAATGCCATATTCTTTTCCGAAACTGTTCTTATCAAAAGTGCCTGTGATTGGAATTTATTTGTAGAATTTAATCTGCTCAGAATAGGATTGCACTTATTACCCTAGTATCTGTAGAACTTATGAGCTATTTGCTCAAGATTGTTTTTTTTTATTTTTAAGGTAAAAATCTCTGCTATTCTGTGTATGGCAAATATATCAGACCTGAAATTTTGTGTGAGAAAAGCAAAAAATGTAATTGCAGAATTATTTGATGGTGTCAGTGTTACAGATACATTTGGCAGAAAAAATGCATCATGGGTAAAGACTGAACTATGATGCACTTTAAATGTTGTTGCTATGAAACGGCAAGTTGAAAAATGAGAAATTATCACTGCTTTTGCAGATGTGACACCATAAATTCTCTTTTGGGCTATTAGGGGTAATGGATTCCAAAGTTTGAAATGTTTTTGCATATGTGGCAGTTTGATTTACCATATAGATGGTTATTAAAGTGACCTATGACATTAGTGAGGGGAAGAAGATAATTCAAAATGTTGAATTGGTTTTCCAGATTATATTTAGCCTTAAAAGGGCAAATTTCCTTATCCCAGGCAGTTCCAGTTCTCCCACGAAGTTACTTCTTGCATGCCCAGCTCTCAAAACTGTCTTGTAAGTTCCTCCTAGATGACACAAACCAGTTTATTGCTTTTAAGGCCATCTCCTGGTGAGCATACAAGGCCCTAATGTGTAATTAGACTACTATATCTCTGCATTGCATGAAATGCAAGCTATTCAAATACTGCGTCTTTTGTTTGTTTTGATTTTGATGTCAATGAAAGAGCAGCCACCAATTGAGAATTTTGGTTACCCCTAGCTGCAGAATGTACTTGGGGTGCTGAGTGCCTGACTTTAGGAGACAAGCCCACTATGCATTTTTTCAAAGGCTTCATTTGTCAATGTACCCCATGCAAGCTAGCTCTGAATCCAATTTGGCTGTTTGAATCAGAAAATCTGGTGACTCGATCAGGTCAGTGCTACGGCACTCTTTTGCACTGTCGGTGAAGTGATGCAATATGATGAGATGTGATGCAATATGATACGACATGATGCAGTATGATATGACATGATGCAGTTTGATGGGACATGATGCAATATGATGCGACGTGATGCAATATGATGCGATGTGATGCAATATGATGAGATGTGATGCAATATGATTCGACGTGATGCAGTATGATGGGAAATGATGCAATATGATGCGACGTGATGCAATATGATTCGACGTGATGCAATATGATTCGACGTGATGCAATATGATTCGACGTGATGCAATATGATGGGACGTGATGCAGTATGATTCGACGTGATACAGTATGATATGACGTGATGCAATAGATGGGATGTGATGCAATATGATGGGACGTGATGCAATATGATGGGATGTGATGCAAGATGATGCGATGTGATGCAATATGATGAGACATGATGCCACATGATGCGACGTGATGCAGTATGATGCGACGTGGCACAGTATGATGCAATAACAAAATGTTTCAAGGCCTGTCACACTACATGTAACTTTTCTTCATATCTCATGCAATGATTTTCTAGTGCCTATAATTAGTCATGTGATCAAACAAAATGGCAATAAAATCTCAAGATTGGTCCAGGGACAAGTGGATTATTGTTGAAATTTTCAACTCAATTTTGTCATATATTGCATGCGTGGTTGCATCATATTGTGTCAACTTTGTTTTCAAGATTTTTTTTCATATCACATTGAGTGAGGTATGCCTATAGTGTTATTAAAGGGCCTTTTCAGCATTGCATGTACAAACTGCCTGTACTGTTGACTGTCCTGTGGAATATCATCTCTACTGGGGGTGAAACAAGAAAGGTCCATAGGGAACTAACTCCCCCCCTTCCCCCCCCCCCCCAGGAACATCTGTGAAACCAAAGGGACACCTAACTTAAAAGCAATAGGCATTCATCCCAAAATTGCTTTGAAAAATTAGTAAACTGCTACAGTTAATCTCCCCTTGTGTGCCTTAAAAATTAAGTACCTCTAAACGTTCATCTCCCCTTGTGTGCCTTAAAAATTAAGTACCTCTAAACGTTCTTTAATTTAACAACCATTACAAGAAAAAGGTAAAGCAAGGAGTTATCCGCCATCAATTTAACAATTCAGTGACAATAATATTGTCACATGATCAAAAAATGCCATTCATGAATTAGGAAGAATATGGAGTATACTAATTCTGATTGGGGTGACTGCATATTCCCTTTAATCCACTCATTAATTGTCTGAACAAACAAATTTTTGTATATATACTGAAGTTTCATAAAGCAGACTAATTTGGGAAGTGTGACTTGAGCAGTTCCAATATTTTTTTAGTGTGGTTCCATTTGCTGTGCCTTGGAATGGAGGTGCATCTGCTACATCAACGATGTAGTAACTGTCGCAAGAACTTATTCTAACAGCTATAAATTATCGATTACTAGTCTACCAGTACCCACTACTGGGACTTTAATGGAATTGATTGCTAATGATGTCAGAGATTTGTAGCACTTGCAGGTTAACTGAAGATAATAGGTGTGATTGATAAAAAGACCAAAGCCATTCGTGTTACTATGTATCATCATATCCAGGTGGCAACATAACACAAACTTCAACTCCAAAATATGATTTCTGTAAATATTTTTGGCAGTAGGGTTTCATGATATCAAGGAAAATTGATGGAGTTGTTACGCTCCTCTCAGGAAGGGGAACTCTGTAGAGTCAGATCGTAACCTGACAAAGTCTGATTATACCACTGTGCCCTATACCACCAGTGTTTCACCATGATGATGGACTTGGGCTATGTGTAGGCATTACAGGGGCTGGTGGTCTTCAGAATTTTCATGGAGTATGAAATGGTCCTTTGGGCCCACAAGGCTATATGGTACTGCTCTGCACCACAATCAAGAAACTTGAATGAAGTTTGCACATATATTAAAGAGCAAGTGTATTCACTTCATTGTGAATTAGTATGCATGCAAACTTGCAAAATGTTCTTTTAAAGGGAACGTTGTCATCCCAATTTGAAATAGTGTACCACCGTATCCTCATTCATGACTGGTTCTGTTTGAGTCATGTGACAGTAATTTTGTCACTGTAAATTGCTCAATTCAGGCAGAATTACTTCTAAGTTTATCTTAAATGTAAAAAAATGTTTGGATAATCATGATAGATATTTACAAAGGAAATAAGAGAAATTTGTAAGATTTAGCTGATATTTTCAATTAAATTGGGTGACTGCTTCTCTAGCTCTAAGTAATGTGACAGTATAGTTGTAAGTGAATGGTTAAATTCATGCAAGATGATCGACTCCTCCGTTTATCATTAATTAGCTCCATTTATTTTTTAAAACATGAAACATACCCATATTAAGAGAATTACTTAAAAGAAAATTTCAAAGATTTAGCGGATGTTCCAGAAAAAAAAGTCGATGACTGTTTGTATAATTTAAGGTTATCATTAGGTGAGATATATTACGAAGAAGAGTACAAATTTATAACCTCAATAAGGATGTTTATGGCAAACATAAGATACAATTAAAAGATTTAAATTTTTCAACTCGATTCAAACCAGTCATCTGCCACTCATTTCAAGATGATTAAATCTGCTAATGTCAGAGATAAATCTGTCAAATGAAATTTTCAACTGTTTTATTGGAAAATATCTTGTAGGTCTTTTGTCTTTCTCAATTTGAATTATCTTCCAAAGAAGGTGATCCGATCATCACAAAGCAGTTTATTTCTTAATCTTGTGATAGATTAGGACTGAGTAGCTACTTCTGCACCTGCGTGATTGGTGTATTATTCAGCCATAATGTGATTTCTGTTCGTCAATTAGTGTTTGATAGCAGATATTAAAGTCATCACTGTGATTTAATCAGTTTTATGCCAAGACATCTCTGGTCCTTATTTATCATCACTTGATTGAGGCAGGAGGCATGCAGACAGGATTTTTCTGTCTGTGAAGTAAGAAACCAAATTACTTCTGTCTTAGTCTCACAAATTGATGGAGACAAAATCGTCAGAAATGTCACCATCAACCCTCATCGTAACCATCCTTTCTACCTCCGGAGGAAGTGAACTGCTCTCACCGATTACTTTCAAACATTTTATTTAGACTGACAAGCAGTCAGAGCCGTGTGTCTAGCTCCCTCAAGTAGTCAAGACTGCAGAAATGAAAAACTGATTCATGTATAGTGCCACAGGATTGTATGCAGAGTATCTCAATTTGACCATTAAATTGTATCATTTTCCATGTGTTTGGAACTTTTCCACTTAACATTAAAAGAAAGGAAAAAGGGGGTGAAAAACAGTGCATGAAAAACTAAGGGAAGGTATCCACTATAGGCTGAAGTATGGGGGACAGATATGTCTGGCCGTCTCTTACATGCAGCTTTAATCAAGTAAATGGCCACTTTGACATCAGATTTCATATCATCAGCATTTACTGGAATCTCACAGTAATGTGTCTTGACATCCTCAAAAACCGTTTTTGCCCTTACAGGACATCTAGCGAATGTTGCATAATGCGCTTCTAGTTTTGACCATGTCTGCGGCCCCCAAGCTGACATTTAAGTGAGTTTTTCTGTTCTGGTCAGGTTAGTTCCCATGGCAATTGATCCTGACCTCAAGATGGACTCCTCTATTTTTGAAAGGGACTTAATTTGTTGAATGAAGGCCCATGTGCGTTACCACTAGACCGTAAATGTAAAACCAAAGCATTCTGCTTCATGAAAAGCTGTGGCGCTCTCTAGTTATGTTTTTAAGGTGGACACACTGTTCAAATTGCCAGGGGGTAACTGTCTCATTCGTCAATTTTGGAAAAAGGGATTTTGCCCGCAAGGTTTGCTGGTAATGTGGTTTCTCTCTTTTTGTCGACTCCTGGTTAATTTCAAATTTGGTTTCTGTTCTCAGTCATTAGTGTGCCCTTCCATTGAGAAATGTGTGCCAAGCTCTTTGGGTTAAATTAGGTTGCAGGATACACATCAGAGGGATGTTGAGTCTGAGTCCAAGGGACAAAAATTTGTGTCTTTTACTCCCATATGTTGAAGGTTGTGAGCAGAATGAGAACAAATTAGGGTTCTGGTCAATATGGAAACAGCTGGCCAAGCAGTATAGGAATGAGGCCTAGGTAGTTTAAACTTCTGTAAGTTGATCTGAGCCTGGTAATTCTAGTTAATATACAGAGCTTCTGATTAATGGGTTCAAGCTTTTAAAAGTTGCATTCTTTACAGCAAAGGTGGGTTTTGCAGCTTCCCATCAGAGCAAATGGCAGAGTATCCTCATTTTAAAGTTTTGTTCGGAAAAGTAGGAAGTGTTTTGGAAGGCAGCAATTTTCAGAGACAAATTGAAATGGAAAGTTTTGTAATATGTTATAATGCATCAATAAACCTTCTGATGTGACCAGTTGGGTGCTATGTACTTTACGACAATTTTTAAAAGGAAAGTGATTAAATTGTAGTAAATATTTTCTAATGACCATAAAAATGTTTAAAGGGAAAGTGCAGTCACCCTAAGTTGAATTGGAGTTCCCTGGTATTTTCTGTCGTGGGGTGAGGAAGGGGGTGCACTTATGATTGTGCTGAACAGAGGTGAATAAAGTTTCAGGGTTTCAATAAAATTTTACAAGATATTAACATTTGAATTCAATTCATTTTTTTTCAATGATTAAATTATTGAGTGAAAATGCTTCATATTTGTTTTCTTTGAAGTTTTTTCTTCCTTGAAAAATCTTAAATTTATTGAAAATTCGTATGGTGGCATAGATTTGTTGAAAATAGGCACAGTGGGATGGGACAATTTCCCTAGTAGTTTAGTATTAGTCAGAGTATATATTTATGTACTAAGTATATTTATGTACTTCCTTGAGTGGTATTCCCAAAACAACTTACGCTGTTTGTATAAATATATGCACAGCGTAAGTACAATAAACTCATAAGAGCCAATCATGTGTGTGATTGCATCTTTTTTTGACACATTTTAAGCCAATCACATTGACTGTATTCATAGAAGATACATGTACAGTCTTCTGTGGTAACCCATGCATTCTTACATCATGCAGAATGGGTAGAACGTGAATCAGTTTATATACCCCCTCTCAACCCCCTGCTGTATAATTAAGTAAAACTAATTTGTTGTCAGTGTGCCCTCCTAATTATTAGACTGATCTAATACAATACGACACCCCACGTAGTTTGTTTCATGACCTGCTTTCATCTGAAGGGAGCACATCAGTCATATTGTTTTTCCTACTGTTATGTCTACTAAGCTATGGTATATTAGGCTATGCTATTTATTCATGAACTGCCACTTTCCAGGCACCTCCCTAATACAATGTAAAAGACAGAGCTAGATTAAAGGGGATCCCCCTGGAGATAATTCCTACTCACCTCTTGCAGTCAGTAAGAAAAAAAGTAGTAACAAATAAAAACAAAATCAAATGAAACAAAAAGAAAATAAGAGAAAAACAAATAAAATCTCAGTTTTGAAGTTACCTACGGGGTCATGTATATCGTTTCTTTGTTCTTGTATTTCTTATTGAAAGGCTGTGGGTAATGAAAATGTATTTTAACTCTGAAACAAGGCCAAAATATTGGAGGAAAGTAAAAGATAAAATGAGAAGAAAAGTTTTAGCCATCCCAATGGTCATCTCAGAACAGACGCAATTGTTTGTTGAGTGTCAAAGTTTGTCTTATTATATTCATGGTACGTATAAACACTGTTGATTGATTTTGTAACATGGTATTGAATTTGAACAACAGATGGTGTAAAAATCTGAGTGTAAATCTTTTGCATACTAGGCTGTCTTCATGTTTTTATCTTACCATTGAGTATTGACCTTGACTCCCCCGGGGGTAAGGACTTAACTGGAAAAAAAGGAAGCATTTCGTAGTTGATACAAAAAGAAAGAACCACTTCCAGTCTTCCATTTGGTGTAAAGGCCATCTGATATTACGGATATGTTTTAATTTCAAAGTCAGCTCCTGGTGGACAGAAGGTGTTGGTTCTGATTACCATTAGAATTGTTAATGGGGTAGAGTTCCCATCACCAAATGGACAAGGTTTCTCCTTAATGTAGGTTAGTTTGGAAGAAAATTGCATTTATTTGCATATCATTAGCCCACACATATAGATTAAAACCTTGTGATAAATTTTTACTTAATGCTCTGAGATAAATTGAATCATGGTTACATCTGAAATCATCTGAGGATGAAATAACATAAGTTAGAAATAAACGTTAAAAAAACTTTGGGTCCCTGCAGTATGGGAGCCAGGGCTTTAGCCAGCATGGTGAGATCAGGGAGTCTAAACAGTAAATTCCAGTGAAGTTTGTGTATTAAAATGTATTATACATATGGGGCAATGCAAAATTTTGGGAGTCCAAATGACTCCTGGACTGCTCTCTGGCTTAAGCCTTGATGGGAGCTCACTGGATGACAGTCTCTAGCTGCCAGTTTGTAAGCTAAAATCAAGGTCAAGCATTGGTCTTGTTGTTGTGACCTACTTAAGCCCAAATGTTGGTGTAAACTATTTTTTGATTTTAAATCTGTAAATTCATTTTAGAATGTTGCGTGATGGTTCTTCTTTTGTATTATTCGTAATTTTGTATGTGACAGACATAAGATGCATCTTAATTGTGCAATAATTTGGGTGACCTGTTGTCCTCTGAGTCAGACTGTCATATTCCTTTTTCCAAGTAGCAATTACAAAGGATTGTGCGATATACTTTTGGTGTGCATTATTTTTGGCCACAATAAAATGCCATTGACAAAAAAGATGCATACCAAAGGGCTATGCCGTAGTCCTTTTTTCTCTGCATGAGTGTGCACCAGTGTGCTGCATCTCTGATTGGTCAGTTCTGTTCTGGTGAGCTATCTGGTTGGTTGATTTATGTGTGCTCTAATTTGTCAATGAAATCTAGTTGTGTATTAAAGCCTAACTTAATAACCTTTATTCCCTTGAGCAGATAGTGAATGTCCTCTTTAGCTGGGCTGCTCGCTGATGAAGTCAGTTGTGCGCAGGACTGAAGCCCCCTTGGGTGGACCAGTTAACGAGCCAACTTAGCTTTCTTTTTGCTTTAGCTCACCAAGTGAAAGTCAGGCAAAGGGTAATTGTTATCCAGACTCTCCCATAGTTGTCAACAATTACTCAAGCTGCAATGTACACATTTTAAAGGTCATATACAGTAAATGGAACTGTCTAATACAGATCAAGTTTCAGTGCAAATCTTCCAAGTACAGATGATTTCAATTATTTTTCCACCCACATTCTTTACTGAAGTTATACATATTTTTGGGCCTTTCATGACTTGATAAAGGGTCTAATCCTGGGTATTACCAGAGATTTCGCATCAATTACATGAACTTGTCCGCATATTGACTACACTGCTATTTTTACTGTGTCATCAGTGATTATACCCATGTAAATGTCAATATTAACATCATGCACACAAAATTAAAAATAGTAATAATAAGAACTTGCTACTTATATAGTTCCTACCAGTGAAAATTTAAAGTGCTATAAAACAGAAAACAAAGAAAAAAATCAAAGAACAAGCTGTAAGACAACTTAACCTAAAGCCCCCATCACACCGAAGAATTAAAGACTGTGCTACGTTGTAAGTACATCAATAGAGCGTCAATACTGCGTCCTGTTTGGATGACGTTGGCGCTACATAAATTTTGAACATGTTCAAAATTATGCAGTGGGGGAATGGTCCTCGAAGACCTTGGAGACCACACCATGCTCCCACTACATTCTAGGAGTTCCTACTGTGTTGCGACATTTTTTACTCGACTAGAAGACATCTAGTCGAAGTAATGCGAACGCCACAGAGGTTTTTGGCTTGGCGTTCAGAGATTTTGTCTTTGAATTGCGCTTTCTTGGCCATTTTGTAAGCTATGGATCTGAAATTTGGAGAGGATGTGTAACATGTTACGTAAATTTTACCACTAAAATTTTGTGTTGATCGATCAGGTTATATGACGTCTCTAGAGCTTATTTTTCAATGTTTGGCCATAAAACCTATCTTCCTCTAGGGATTTCGATATTTGTGCCCGAACGTTTGCACACTAGTTCATGGGTCGTACATGTTCATATCTTCTTTAGGAATAATAGATATCACGAGAAACGATGTTTTTAGGGGGTAATTTTGAATTGAAAATTGACCGTTCCACGTTCTCAAGATTTACTCCTGATTGGAACAAAATATAAAAAATTAACTGATGCCAGTTGCTTTTAAATCTTGTCAGTAATCTTCTCTGCAAATTTCATGTCATTATATGGAAGTATATTGGAGAAAATCCGAAATGAATTTGCTGTCCATTCGTCCGAAACAATCGATTCTGCTAAGTGCAAACACTTGTTTGGCGTTTTGAAGCCAAGACAACGCCAAGTGAAATCATTTGGCATTTAGTTTCACTGTATATTTCGCGCACGAATTGGCCAAACGAACAGCTTCCCTCCCAATTTTACCCATGATAAAAACAAAGGACTCGCTGGAGTAATCCATCAGTTTACATACAAAGCAAAGCTACACAAAGCTATGTATTGTTTGCAATTTCCCTAGCGTTTGCACAAGGCGGGGAGTTCTTACGTAACAACTCCCTGCACAGGGTAATTCGAACCAGGGAGCTGCCACAGAGTAACAGCTCCCTGTTCGAACAATGAAAATAGTATCCCACGAAGCGAACTCTGTTTGCTCATCTCCTCTTTGGGGCTTCCCAGACATAATTATGACTGAACAACAAATATGCGGTGCAGCCTGCTACGTAGGCAATGGCAATAGTCGATAACGAAGGGAGCAATTTCGTTGCCCCGGTTGCTTATAACCGATTCAGTTTCCTTTCAAATATTGTCTTTGCTTTAAAATGCGGTATCGATTTAAAATATAAGATTTTTACGAAATTTGTGTGCAAGTTTTCTTTCAGTATGTAGGCTAAAGTTATACAATCGAATCAGGAATTACAAAAGATACACACATTTTTGACAAACCCAGGGTTTTGGACTGCCTGAAAGATCACCACCGAAAGATCAACCCTTCTCTTGTTGAGAAATCAGCTTGAATGACATGCCATTGAAGGGCAGTAAATGGCTGTTGACAAGTAGTGTTTTCACATGTAGGCATATTGTGGACCATGTCCAAGTGAAAATATATTGTCCCGTTTTCGAATGTCACCAAGTTAGAATTGTCCAGATGTTGTCCTATCACCTTCCAATATGGTTATTTACAAAATTGCACCTACACCGAGACGCAGATCCAGAGGGGGCTTTCCCGGCTGTAGCGGGCCCCTTTTTCGACACCACCTCTTTTAGACGGTCCTAAAGCTGCTTGACAACATGTGGTGTTTACTTTAATTACCAGATATGTCAGAAATGCCAATCAAGTGCATAAATTCCAAGTTTTTTCCTTTTTTCCACCCGACTCCCTCTTTCGAGGCTTCGCCGTACAATTGATGTTCGTAGCTGCAGAATTTGCCCTTGTGGAGTTAGTCCCCTGCCTTTCGTGCTTGAAATCCTGAATCTGCTGAAGTCGAAGTTTCCACCATTGGTGGTCTAGTTCATTGATATAGTGGCAACTCCACTGAAGTAGATTTAGTGTGACATGGGCCTAACAGTAGAAGGCTTTAATATTAATCCATAAACAGAATTGAAGTTCAAAATTGAGAATTTTAAAATTTATCAAAAGGTTAATAGAATGTTTAAGAATAGTTAAGACAGTAGCCATTGTAACAATCAAAGACCAGTTCAAAATTGTCAAAAAGTTAAGATTTCAAATTCCTTTTACTGTGATTGAGATTAATTAGTGGATCTCCATCATCATATATTAAGTGTACTTTTTAATGTTTTTTTATGCCATGAGACTACCAGAGGTAGGGTAATAATGGCATTTTTACAATCATTTTTACAGAATTAGCAATATGCATTTCTATATCGTGAGTCGTAAAGGTATTTACTTCTTTGGCTCTCCATTATTTGTGGATGACTTACGTCACCGTATCTCACGTTGTTACTATAATGTACTTGTACAGTGACTTCTTTCTGTTTCGGCGTCTCTTTACTCTGACAGGTCTGTATGAAGGTCATTGTTAGGATATGGGTTAGGTTAGGTTAGGGTTAGGGTTAGGTTAGGTTAGGGTAAGGTGAGAGTATTAGGATTACGTTTGTTGGAACACAGATATGTTGCAATGTGTTCAACCAGTGTGACCGGTCGTACTGAAAGTTGAAAAATATGTCATCATGGTGGCTTAAGGTCAAAATGGTCCTTAAACTAATTCTGCCCACAGAAATTCCTTATGTGTATGAGGGTTCCATAAATGCTTCCAAGTGACTTGTTAGTGGTTTCATCATTTTATGCTTACCTTAAGGTGCTTATACCTTTGTACTGCTTTTCATGAATAATCATGTTTGGTCATGTGATGCCAATGAATTTCAGTGTTGACATTGGCCTCTTAACTCTCTGATGCATAGCCCCAAATTTTGTAAAGGTGGGATCATCGATCTAACTTGTCTCCTTGCAAGTGGAAGCAGTCAAGCATGGAGCTAGAGGAACCCTTGAGTGTGGTCAGCCTCGTTTTGACCATTTGTGATGGATCAATCGGATGACGGTATGGACTTTGCGTGTCAGACAAGCTGTACAGGTGTGAAAACTACATTGAGAGAGGAAGCCTGTCTGGGGATGGTGTGGGGCCCCTCCCGACTAGGTTTGGCCAAGTTACTCAAGGCTGAACATTTGAATTCAAGAAAATGAAATATTATTACGAGAGTTGACTACTTCTTATGTTTCATTCTGATATCATGGTTTAGATCTAACTAATACAGAGAATAACAATCTTAAACTATATGTAAAAGAAACACAACAAGGTGGTGTAATATTTAAGCATTGACAGATTCTCTTAAGTAGTTTAAACCCCAAAATTCTTTTGCTGATGATATTGACAGCCTTGATCAGAGGGAGATTACAGTCAGTTTTGGGAGTCAACATATTTTCTTTGTTTTTCATGATTGTAATTTTGTTGCAAGGTATGGGCACAAAGAAGTTGCAAATCCCAAGTAATTGATTTTGAGGTGAAATTTTCGTCAATATCTTTGTTTCATTGATAAAGTTTTAGATGCTCTTAAAAACATATGGAAATCAGTAAAAATGCCTTAGTCTATATGAGGGGTTCTCAAGTGGTGGGGCTGCAGGCCACTTTTACTTAAGTTTCTGCATTAAATTGATTGTAGTATAGCCAGGACTTTGTTCTACAGCTTTTTGTTATTATGAAAAATTTGGGCTCTTTAAATCATTCCATGGCCATTTTTGTGCCCGTCGTGGGCCGCAAATCTCCTGTGGGCTACCACTTGAGAACGTAAGGTCTAGATATTGCTAGAGAAGAGTTCAGACTTACTGACTTTATGGGGAAAAACAGATTCAGATTTATTTGGGACCATCAGCTGAATTTTACAGATCCTTGATATCACTCTTTCTGGTGCCTACTATGGTTTTTCTAACACAAATATTGAATAATAAAGGTAAGCAAAGAACAAAGGAGTTACAATGCATGAATTTAACAATTAAGATATAAAAATATTGTTACATGATTAAAAGGAGCCGTTAATGAATAGGATACTGGGGTACATTGATTCAGATTGGGGTAACTGCATTTTTCCTTTAAATATAAATTGAATCAAATAGATATGAGAAGACTTCTCAGGATGGTTTCATTTACTAGAACAGGTTAATTTAAGTCATATGTATGGGCAACAAAGTGGGTCAAAAACTGATTAAATTTTTTAAGAGGCAAGTTAGGGTCAGATTGAAGATTTGAACTGTAGTATTGATTCCCAGACGAAAATAAAGCAGGAAATCCCCGGTATTCCCTGGAAAAAAAGGCTAGAATTGGCAGGAATCTATCCAGGGAAATCCGAGGTTTTCCTGTCGGTAATTCGGACAAGAAAAGCTGGGTTAAGCCTGGATTTTGTACCAAAAAATGAGCCTGGTAAAGGCTGGACAACCTAGGAATGTAATCCCCGGAATACCCCGGAAATGCCAGGTGCATGTGCAAGATGTGATACTGTACAGAAGCATGGAAAAGCCAGGAAAAGGCAGGTAATACATTCACAGGAATACCCCGGAAATGCCAGGTGTTCATGTGCCTCAGTATGGAGCCTGGAAAAGCCAGGTTAATCATACACAGGAATACCCTGGAAAAGCTGGGTGTCTATGCATGGGTATATAAGGAGCCTGGAAAAGCCAGGATAATGTACAAGGACCCAGGTGTTTGTGTAAGGAACCAGGAAAAGGCAGGAAAAGCCAGGCATTTATTAACTGAGGCTAAATAGGTGGCAGACTGTTACCTCCCCCCCCCCCCTTCCTGCAGAGTCAGCTAGGAGGAACCTCATATGCAAATCCATGTACAGATTACCTTTAACAGTCTTAAAATAATACACATAAGATAGCCTTTGTAGGTACATTTTTACCCAAACTATATTCCCACTCAAGAAACTAGCAGTGTGTCTTTCAGGACAATTTGCCCCAAACACCCACAACATGCATACTCTGAATACTGACAGGAACACCTGACAACATGCACCTTTAATATTAATTCCAAACAATTTATTGAAAGACAAAGCCTTAGAGAAATATTACATTGGACATGAGTTTTTACATTAAAAATTACAATTAGTTTACATCATTGTCAGGTGGCATTTGTGACGGTCATGTAGGAAAGAGAAACAAGAAGAGCATATGCTGCTGAAGCTCAGCTAATTTAACCTGCAGTGATATTTCATTACATTAGTTTTGTGTACAACATTCTTCAGTTGCTGAAAGTTGGGTTTCTCCAACAACCAACACTAATTTAATCCTTAAAGGTCAAGAGCAGTCGCCCCAAACTTATTTTGAAGCAACAGCTAAATCTCACAATTGTCTTCTTATTTCTCTTCAAAGTATCTTTCATAATATGGTAGGACTTAAATATTGCATATTCAAGGTAAACCAATCAGTTACTTCTTGTAAATTTCACATTTGAGGAGAAAAAATATTGTCACATGACTCTCAAGAGCCAATCATGAAACAGGACAGTCTACTACACTACTTCAAGTTGGGGTGACTGCATTTCCCCTTTAAAGCATCATGTTCTGTTAAAATGCATGCAAGTAGTTTAACATTCCTGTCAGAAAGTTGTGTACATTGTACAGATCATTTAAATGTTTTGGTAACTATCAATACTGACCTTACATAATCTTGCAGCAAGATCTAAGTAGGTAAGGATTATGTAAGACTTTAGTAGACAAGAATAACATAAAGAATAGGCAAGGATCATGTAAGACAGAACATGCAGGCAAGGATCATGTAACAACTTCTATGCAAAAAATCTTACATGCATCCTTACACTTTTAGACTTGCTCAAATCCATGCCTATATACGCATGGAAACTAACCGCTCATGCATCTACTCTTACATAATAAAGGCAATCTGGTTTTTTCTCTCTCCAGATCACATACATATGAGCTATGTTTCTATAACAGACTATCTTGCCAGATCATTTTTGTGAATATCTTTACACTCTCCTTGCCACCCTGAATCATTTACTGATGATTTTCACCTATGTTAAGCTTCGTTTTGTATACATGTACATCACCTACAATCATTTATTGCCCACTAAATCTCTTATAACCCAAACTTTGTCTTAGTAAACCTAATATTATCCTTGCACACTAAATTTCACTGCCAGACTTTTATCATGCCTCTTGCCAGCTTTGTCTCAAATAAGCCTTGCATACTTGTTATGGACTTTAATTTGCTTGCTGATATGGTCATCTGTAATGTCTAGTGTACGACAATCCTCTTTTTAACTGAATTGTTCTTCCAAACCTGACATTCTTTCTTAAAAAATCTTCCTTGCAATTCTGTGTCACTGATTCCTTATGCTTGCCGTGCTCTGCACTCAATCCTTCACCATCAAGATTCACAGGCTGTGCCATATGGTTAACCTTGCATTTAACTTGCCTGCTGCAAATATATAAAGAAATTGAGAATGAATACATACGCACAAAAGAAAACTAGATTTTCAAATGCTCAGTAATTCAAAGTTATTACTATGAAAATGTGTAGATCTATTACACAGATATGAAGAAAGGTGATCTTGTAAAACAGGGCATGCAAAAATTACAATGAGGAACACACCTGTATTCAGTTTTGAGCTTTACAAGACTATTTTGCTCCTCACATACCTTCTATTGACATATCTATACCATTACTGCCTGCAATAACCATATGGCAAAAAAACTAATAATACCATGGCCCCTACCGACTGAGGGCACCTAGAACCTTAAATTTTCCTCACACCTTCTGAAACTTGTCTGGTGAAAACCTATTCCACTAACCAGTGAGTTTGGGGGAATTTGATGAGATGAGCATAATTAAATCTGGGACAAACACTGCAGACCTATTGTTCTAGGTGGCTTCTTACATGATAACCAATGTACCGTACTAGATTATTTATAATTTTGGGGATGTTATTGCAATTACAAAAGCTTACCATTGAATAAAATTTTTGGTATATTCCGGATTGTTGTTTGGTATCCCAAATTAGGGTCTTTACTCTGAAGGATTGTTATTCTAAAGGGTCGTTTTTCCGAAATGAGGATAAGAGTTGTCACTCCTTATTAGGACATTATTCCAAAGGGTTGTTATTTGGAATTGAACATAAGGGTCCTATCCTGAAGTTAGTTATTCCGAAAAGAGAGAGTAGTACAATTCAGACGGGGCCTCTCTGCCTTCAGCTCCCTCTTTTTCCGCACCACTTTCTGTGAGATGGCCTCACAGCTGCTGCATAATATTCATCAGGCTTCGACAAATCCCCCGCCCGACAGTCTGGGACAAGTAAAAAGTTACTCGGGCAAGTGCATTGTTCAATCTCATAGCCCGCCGGGCAACTACTTATGAAGTCTACTCCACAAAGGAGTTTAAAGGCATATTAAAAGTGGACAAGTAGATATTCATGCGGACAAGTAGACTAAGAGAACAGCTTGCCCGATGGACAAGTAGTGAAAAAAGAATTTGTTGAAGCCTGATATTCATGCTTATTTTGAATACCAGATCCCAGGAAATAACATTTACATCATGCCTTATTTTCATCATGTTTTTTCCCCTAGAACCTCAACCCCTTCACCTATTGACATTTGGCGCCCACTGGTGCAAACTTTTGTGCTAGTTGAGTTACTGTACTCACCGCCCTCCTCCCCACTTGTGAAATCCTGGAATCATCCCTGCTAAGGATTTTCAAACCAATTAACTTAGAAGGCGCAAACTCTTGAACTTAGGGGACCTTTTTTTAACTTATGGTTTGAACTTAACCTAAGTTCATAAGCAACCGTTTTATTTTATTTAACCGAGCGGAAAGAAAAGTGAACGTAGGGGACACCGAAAAACAACATTGAGGATGTCACTGGGAATGCTACTGCCGACCCCTTTTAATTAAACAACCCTTATTTCTAATTTCCAATAAGGACCCTTCAGAGTAGCTGTCCTAATGTTATATTTTGGAATAACAACCCTTCAGGGTAACAACTCTTCTGAATAATGACACCATCTTTTAGACACACAGATCCAGCCAACATGTTGCCAAAAGTCTCCAAAATGCAAGACAAACTCTAGGAGAAAGTCACAAATTTCAAGAAAAGTGAGGAAATAATTCTTTCTTGCAATTGGCACCCCAGAGAGTTCCAGGATGAGCACAATGGTACACACGTGTGGTGCTCTGTTTTCTGTGGATGTGTAATTATATTCTCAGTCAGCATGTGAAAAGGAAATTCCAGAATCCTGTTGTATTTAGTGGAATTGATGATGTCACAAGAGCTCCAAAAGTAGAGTACGGTAAAATTT